>JARBWK010000008.1:143894511-144497438 GCA_030556195.1 Anolis apletophallus | reverse complement strand
CCCCTTAGCTCGGTGCTGCTTCCAGCCCGGGAGGATACTTGCATCAGCGATATGTGTGGAAACGCGCTAACGCGGTATGTACTGACTGTTTTGATTATATGTTCTGTTAATCTTACGACTGTATTATCATTGTTTTGTAAACTGGCTATGTAGCATTATGTTCACGGTATGCAATTCCATACCCAGCAACCTCTCGTATTGACCTTGTGTCTTGAATTGATGACGACAACCCTGGGGAGGAGCGGCTAGAAGACCCCAGCGCCCTGAGGAAGCGTGGATACGCGAACGGCCCCCTTGGCGTCGAGCTTACCTCTCGCCGTAGGCGCCTGCCGACCCAGCAGCCTGCCAGCTCTTCCTACTTCCAAGGCTCCCGCACCACTTGGTCTGGATCCGTGAGTGAATTACCTCCGGATCGCATATAGGGATACTCAGACTCTATGCGAGCGCGAGCGTCACTATAGACTAGCTACCGATAGCTAGAGCTCTGTATTAAATTGTGTCTAGTGATATATGAAACACATTGCATCTAATAGTGATATTGTGAGACTGTATAACACTGTGATTATTGGAAATATACATTGATATTTTTCGCTATAACTCGTGTTGTGATTGCTGCAGCATAGAGGTCTACCCTTTCAATTGTGTATGGTCTAGTAATGTGTATTAGCAGTTTGTTACTGTGACATATTGTTTGTGTATTGGTGGAATCTCCTTTCTTGTCATTGTTCCATTGCATCCTCGTCTCCAGGGCAGCAGAAAACGAGCTTGCTCTCTCCTCCCTATGCCTTCCTCTCACACATTTATACATGGCCCTCATCATGTATCTTCTCAGCCTTGTCTTCTGCAGGCTAAGCATGTCCAGCTCTTTAAGCCGCTCCTCATAGGGTTTGTTCTCCAGACCCTTGATCATTTTAGTCACCTTCTTCTGGACACATTCCAGCTTGTCAACATCTCCCTTCAATTGTGTTGCCCAGAATTGGACACAGTGTGATTCCAGGTGTGGTGTGACCAAGGCAGAATAGAGCATAGGGAGCATGACTTCCCTGGAACTAGGCATTAAACTCCTATTGATGCAGACCAAAATCCCATTGGCTTTTTTAGCTACAGCATCACATTGCTGGCGCATGTTGCATAATGCCATCTGAGCTGGTATGGCCCAGCTTCCTAATGTTCGGAACGGCTTGTTTTTAAAGAAAACGGAGCATTACTTTGCCTTGCCGAAGTGATGCAATCTCACTCAACCACAGAAGAGGTCATTGTGTTCCTGCAGCGAAAGCTTGCATTCTTGCAAAATGAACAACTCCCTGGTTGTTCAAAAACAATACGGACTCCAGCATCTGTTTTGAAGTGTTTTTTATTTTATTTAAGTAGTACTAGATTCACACGAGAAGACAAACTAAGCCATAGGAAGTTTTGTTCTATTTTTTTTTGTTATCCTATGAATAAAGTGCAAAGGAGGAAACCATGAACATGAACAAAACACTCAGAAAACAGGGGGAATTCCAGACAGGAAACAATCAGAGTCAGCTAACACAGGCATGGGCAAACTCTGGCCCTCCAGGTGTTTTGGACTACAACTCCCACCATTCCTAACAGCCTACCGGCTGTTAGGAATGGTGGGGGTTGTAGTCCAAAACACCTGGAGGGCCAGAGTTTGCCCATGCCTGAGCTAACACATCCTAACAAAGGATTTCCCCAGACAGGAAGAAACCAGGCTTTGAAGCTGCAAGGCCATTCAATGCTAATCGAGGTGGCCAATTACAGCATTCACACTTCCCTCCAACACAGAAGAGTTATTTCTCCCATGACAATCAGGGCCAGCTAACACCCAAAAAAGGATTTCCCACTGGCAGGAAGCAGCCAGGCTTTGACGCTGCAAGGCCATTCAATGCTAACCATTGTGGCCAATTACAGCATTCACACTTCCCTCCAACACAGAAGAGTTATTTCTCCCATGGCAATCAGGGCCAGCTAATAGCCCCTAACAAAGGATTTCCCACAGGCAGGGAGCAGCCAGGTTTTGAAGCTGCAAGGCCATTCAATGCAAATCAAGATGGGCAACTCACAGTAATCCAAAGTGCAAGAAGGTTTGAGAGTGGGCAAGTAAGCCAAACAGCAAAGGTGGAAAAGCTTGTAATATGTAGGTAATGTTTTTGTATATGCAAATTATTACAAAAATAAGTTTTTGTACTATAGTAATAGCAGGAAATGACCAAAAGAAAACAAAAAGGAGGTTCTGAAGCAAGGGTGCGTCTACATTATAGAATTAATGCAGATTGGGACCAAGGCTCAATGCCAAGGGACCAAGGGAACTGTAGTTTCACATGGTCTTTGGCCAAAAGAGTGCTGGTGCCCCACACCAAACTACAACTCTCAGGGCTCCATAGCATTGAGCCATAGTGGTTCAAGTGGTTCCAAAACTGCATTAACTCTACAATGTAGCCGCACCCTAAGTTGCCACAATCATCTCAGGAGCTAAGGGATCAAGGGAGCTGTAGTTTCACATGGTCTTTGCTGGTACCCCCCCCCCTCCCAAACTACAACTCCCAGGGTTCCATAGCATTGAGCCATGGCCGTTCAAGTGGTTCCAAAACTGGATTAATTCTGCAGTGTAGCTGCACCCCCAAGTTGCCAGTGTCATCTCAGGACTGCAGGAAATAATCCCGATCCGCAAGCGACTCCTCCAATCCGGCTGCTGGGCCACTCTCTAGTGTTTCATACATTTCCATTATGCAGGGAAATATAGTTTGCAGGTAGTGCTGATCCACCTGGGCAAAGGGACACGGCAGGAAGTCCCGCCCAAATCGGATAGGAGTAGGATCACTGTCACATGAGCTTCCTCGAGAGGAAGCAGGGATCGTAAACGTCTACATTTCAGATATTTGCAGACACGATGGTTTCGGTGAGAAGGTCAAGGCAGGACGACTCTTCCACCGCAGGAGGAGGAGGAGGCGACAGCAACCGAATAGCATTGAGTTGTTCCATCTGTGGGGTGAAAAGACAGAGAAATGCATTTTGACCTCATTGGATCGATTCCGTCCCAGAAATGATCTGTCTCCGTTCCAAGTTCCCAAACATATTATAGACTCATTATTTTTTATGTGGCTTGAAATTGTTGGTGACCCCCCATAACATTATTTTTGTTGCTACTTCAGAACTGTAATTTTCCTACTGTTATTAATCATCATGTAATATCCGATATGCAGGATGGATTTTCATTCGCTGGACCAAATTTGGCATAAATACCCAAGATGCCCAAATTTGAATACTGATGGGGTTGGGGGGGGGGGTTGATTTTGTCATTTGGGAGTTGTAGTTGCTGGGATTTATAGTTCACTTACAATCAAGCATTCTGAACCCCACCAATGATGGAACTGAACCTATCTTGACACACAGAACTCCCATGACCAACAGAAAATACTGGAAGGGTTTGGTGGGCATTGACCATGTGTGTTGGGAGTTGTAGTTCACCTACATCCAGAGAGCACTGTAGACTCAAACAATGATAGATCAGGACCAAACTTGACATGAATACTCAATATGTCCAAATGTGAATCCTGGTACTGGTGGCGTTTGGGGAAAATAGACTTTGGCATTTGGGAGTTGTAGTTTCTGGGATTTCACCTACAATCAAAGAGTATTCTGAACCCCACTGACGACAGAATTGGGCTAAACTTCCCACATAGAATCTCAATGTCTTGAAGGGACTCGCTGGCACGAGCCTCCCTCCAGCCTTGCACGCTCTTCCTCGTCCCACACATGCTGCTATGCGCTGAGCACGCCTGCTCTCCCCTCCCCAGAAGCACCCCTCCCCTTGGCTGAGAGGCCGGCCAATCACAGCAGAGAAGGGCTTTTGGTGGGAAGATTTGCTGTTTCCAAAAAGGAAGAGAAGGACAAGCGGAGAGATCTTCAGCCTTCTCTGCCGAAGAGGTTCACAAGACCATCAGAAATATAGGTTTTTTGATGGTCTTTCACGACCCCACTGAACCCCCTCGCGATCCCCCCCCGCCCAGTGGTCCCGACCCCCAGGTTGAGAAATGCTGTTGCTCATCTCACCTGGATGACAATAAGTTTGCTGTCAATGCTCTCCCTCTCGCCCAATTCCTGCCCGACACAGAGGGTAATCCGGTGGTGGGGCTTCGGACCCAAGCCCTGTTGGAACTGGTCCAGCGCTATGGGCAGAAAACACAAAAGACGGGTCAATACAAGTCCTAATTCACACCAAATTTGGGCACAATACACCTATCAGGCCAACAAGTGACCCTCACTCATAAAAACACTGAACACCACAACGGAAGAGACTTAAAAAGCAAAAGAACAAAAAATACAATGCACGCGGAAAACAACATCTATACACAAACACATATACGTATATACACATATACGAAAACATATACACACATATATACGCATATACACACACACAAAACACATATACACAAATTAGGCCACAGCAACGCGTGACAGGGGACGGCTAGTATATAATAAAAGTCGATGTTTGCATGTATGTATAGACCCAGTCTATATCCTGGTGCTATTTGGAGGAGGAGGGAACATGGACGATGGAACTTGCAGTACCTTCACTCACTTCCTGAGACCACTGCAATCATCGACAATGACAGATCAGGACCAAACCTGACAGGCAGAGCCCCCATGACCCCCTCTACAGTCTGGTTTGGAAGAGTATTGGACCATGGATGATGGGACTTGCAGTATCTTCATTTACTTCTTGAGACTACTGTGACCCACACCAATGACTGATCACGATCTAACTTGACAGGCAGAGCCCCCATGACGCACTCTACATCCTGGTCTGGTTTGGAAGAGTATTGGACCATGGATGATGGGACTTGCAGTATCTTCATTCACTTCTTGAGATACTGTGACCCACACCAATGACTGATCATGATCTAACTTGGCAAACAGAGGCCCCATGACCCACTCTACATCCTGGTGCAGTTTGTGGGACAACAGACTATGAATAATGGGACTTGCAGTATTTTCCCTCACTTCCTGAGACCACTGCAACCTACACCAATGACAGATCAAGACCAAACTTGGGACACAGAGCCGCCATGACCTACTCTACATCCTGGAACAGTTTTGAGGACAATGGGACTTGCATATGGGAGTTGTAGTTCACCCACACCCACTGAACCCAGCTGACATTGGATCTAGGCTAAACTTAGAGTACAGATAAACAATGCCTCTGTCAAATAACCCGGGCACCGCCGGGTTCCCAAGCTGGTATAGAATATATATATAATTATAGCATCTCGCTGTCCTGTCTTGTGTGTATCCTCGGTGAAACACCGATTAGTATTCTGCAACTGTAAATAAATAAATACTATCTAGGATTTCTCCATCCATGGATTCAATGGCCCTTTTAAGGCAACCATGACACTGATGCGGCCTTAAATGAAAATGAGTTTGGCACCCCTGATCCTGGGAGTTTTATTCTGCAAATTCCTGAAACCTCCCAAAAGTAATGTTTTCAAGTTCTTGGTCTGACCTGCTTGGAAAGATTTGGTGCTGAAGAGCTGAACATAAGCGCCGTCCTTCAGGTTGCCATGCCCGTTTGGGCCGCGCCAGAAGATGTCGGCTTGGCCTCGGCACTGGATGAAGATCCCTTCGGAGTTGCAGGCCACCATCGCTCCCTTCTCCAGGTTCCTCAACAAGCGCAGAATGGCTTCCTGCTTTTGAGGGTCTTCCATCTTGAGGGGGGGCGGCAAGAACACCCGGCTCATGATGATTGCTGGCGCTCCCGGCGGAGGGACGATTGAAGTGAGGAGAAATTCGTTGGCCGGGATCCACAGCGATTGCGTCTGAACCCCGCTGTAGAAGATGGACAGCAAGACAGAATCTTCTCCTACAAAGATGAGAAGAACAAAAGTAGTATTGGATTGGAAGGAAAGTCTTAACTGGACTGGCACCGTGGCTAACTGGACTGGCACCGTGCCACCGTGGTTGGCACGGGGATGCCCACCAGCATGACGAGATTGCAACTTCCCCCCTCATAGCACAGCTAAGAACAGGACTAGAATCAATGCCCCAATTTATAGAAATGACATTATATCCAAGCTTTAAGAGATACTCCATTTCAGTGGAATCAAAAATGAAAATAAAGGGTGATGGATTGCTAAAATAATAGCATTGAGAACCAAGGTGGAAAGACTACAAGATATTTATTTATTTTTATTTACAGTATTTATATTCCGCCCTTCTCACCCCGCAGGGGACTCAGGGCAGATTACAATAAACATATACAGTACATGGCAAACATTCAATGCCATAGACTAGGGCTGCCCACGAAGTCGATCGATCGCGGGTCCAAAGGAGGTCGATCGCAGCCGGATGGGGTGCTTCTGCCCTGTGTGTGCGCGCACCTTCCGCGCATGTGCGCACCTTCTGCGCAGCGCTCCTTCCGTGGGGCATTGCGGGGATGAGGGAGCGCGAGACGGGGCATTGCGGGAACGAGGGAGCACCTTCTGTGGGGCATTGCGGGAACGAGGGAGTGTCTTCTGCGGGGCATTGCAGGAACGAGGGAGTGGAGGCCCCGCCTCGCTCTCCGTCCTGCCTCTCTCTTGCCGGCAGCGGAAGCTGCACGGTTGCTTCCAGACGAGAGAGAGGCAGGGCAGAGCGTGAGGTGGGGCCTCCGGAGGCCCCGCCTTGCACTCCCTCGTTCCTGCAATACCCTGCAGAAGACACTCCCTCGTTCCCGCAATGCCCCGCAGAAGGTGCTCCCTCGTTCCCGCAATGCCCCGCAGAAGGAAGGCGCTCCCTCGTTCCCGCAATGCCCCGCGGAAGGAAGGCGTTCCCTCGTTCCCGCAATGCCCCACGGAAGGAAGGCGTTCCCTCGTTCCCGCAATGCCCCGCGGAAGGCGCTCCCTCGTTCCCGCAATGCCCCGCGGAAGGCGCTCCCTCGTTCCCGCAATGCCCTGCGGAAGGTGCTCCCTCGTTCCCGCAATGCCCCGCGGAAGGCGCTCCCTCGTTCCCGCAATGCCCCACGGAAGGAAGGCGTCCCTCGTTCCCGCAATGCCCCGCAGAAGGCGCTCCCTCGTTCCCGCAATGCCCCGCGGAAGGTGCTCCCTCGTTCCCGCAATGCCCCGCGGAAGGCGCTCCCTCGTTCCCGCAATGCCCCGCGGAAGGCGCTCCCTCGTTCCCGCAATGCCCCGCGGAAGGCGCTCCCTCGTTCCCCCGCAATGCCCCGCGGAAGGCGCTCCCTCGTTCCCGCAATGCCCCGCGGAAGGCGCTCCCTCGTTTCCGCAATGCCCCGCGGAAGGCACTCTCTCGTTCCCGCAATGTCCCGCAGAAGGCGCCCCTTGTTCCCGCAATGCCTTGCGGAAGGCGCTCCCTCATTCCCGCAATGCCTCGCGGAAGGCGCTCCCTCGTTCCCGCAATGCCCCGCGGAAGGCGCTCCCTCGTTCCCGCAATGTCCCGCGGAAGGCGCTCCCTCGTTCCCGCAATGCCCCGCGGAAGGCGCTCCCTCGTTCCCGCAATGCCCCGCGGAAGGCGCTCCCTTGTTCCCGCGCCCCGCGGAAGGTCCCGCGGAAGGCGCTCCCTTGTTCCCGCAATGCCCCGCGGAAGGCGCTCCCTCGTTCCCGCAATGCCCCGCGGAAGGCGCTCCCTTGTTCCCGCAATGCCCCGCGGAAGGCGCTCCCTCGTTCCCGCAATGCCCCGCGGAAGGCGCCTCCCTCGTTCCCGCAATGCCCCGCGGAAGGCGCTCCATCGTTCCTGCAATGCCCCGCGGAAGTCTCTCCCTCGTTCCCGCAATGCCCCGCGGAAGGCGCCCCCCCTTCCCCGCAATGCCCCGCGGAAGGCGCTCCCCTCGTTCCCGCAATGTCCCGCGGAAGGCGCTCCTCGTTCCCGCAATGCCCCGCGGAAGGCGCCCCTCGTTCCCGCAATGCCCCGCGGAAGGCGCCTCCCTCGTTCCCGCAATGTCCCGCGGAAGGCGCTCCCCTCGTTCCCGCAATGCCCCGCGGAAGGCGCTCCCCTCGTTCCCGCAATGCCCCGCGGAAGGCGCTCCCTCGTTCCCGCAATGTCCCGCGGAAGGCGCTCCCTCGTTCCCGCAATGCCCCGAGGAAGGCGCTCCCTCGTTCCCGCAATGCCCCGCGGAAGGCGCTCCCTCGTTCCCGCAATGTCCCGCGGAAGGCGCTCCCTCGTTCTCGCAATGCCCCGCGGAAGGCGCTCCCTCGTTCCCGCAATGCCCCGCGGAAGGCGCTCCCTCGTTCCCGCAATGCCTTGCAGAAGGCGCTCCCTCGTTCCCGCAATGTCCCGCGGAAGGCGCTCCCTTGTTCCCGCAATGCCCCGCGGAAGGCGCTCCCTCGTTCCCGCAATGTCCCGCGGAAGGCGCTCCCTCGTTCTCGCCATGCCCCGCAGAAGGCGCTCTCTCGTTCCCGCAATGCCCCGCGGAAGGCGCTCCCTCGTTCCCGCAATGCCCCGCGGAAGGCGCTCCCTCGTTCCCGTAATGTCCCGCGGAAGGCGCTCCCTCCTTCCCGCAATGTCCCGCGGAAGGCGCTCCCTCGTTCCCGCAATGCCCCGTGGAAGGCGCTCCCTTTCCTACATATACATGGCAAACATTTGATGCCATAGACACACAACATATATAGACAGACACACAGAGGCTATTTAACATTCCAGCTTCTGGCCACCATGGAAGCTGACACATTTCTTCATTCTTTGCATACTTTCCTGGAGATTTTTATGGCCTCGTAAATCAGTTAAATTAGCCTCCCCACAAAGTAGTACCTAAATTTCATACTTGACAGATGTAACTGTCTTTTGGGCTGCAAAGGTCAACAACAAGCTACACAATTTTGGTCAGGAGCTCACTCCGACCCAGGCTGGCTTCGCACTCATGACCTTTCGGTCAGTAGTGATCTTAATGCAGCTGACTCCCAGCCAGGTGTGCCACAGTCCCGGTGCATACTATACTATGCTAGATACTATGCAGAAAGAAATTGTAAAAATTCATTAAACAGTAATACAGTAAGCAAGCTATATATCGTAACATATAACAGCGAAGGAACCCATTTTGGGATCTCACCTGTTTCGATGACATTAATACCTGCTGTCAAGACAGGAACCAGGTTCAAGCAGAACGTGTTCTTCTCTGCTTCTGCTGCTGGGGCAAAGGAGAGAAGTGACAGGAAATTCAGAACGTGAGGAGCAACATGTGGTTTTGCATCGCCCACCAGCTCCTTCCTTACACAAAACTGCCAAGTTTCCAGTTTATTCGGTGCAGGAAAACTTGGGAGACTATTCTGGGGGGACTGCATAAGGATGATAATAATAATAATAATAGGTCTAGTGCAGAGGGCTTTTACAAGCAAAACAAGCAGTTGAAGAAGAAAAACACGCCTTGGCAGAATATGTCAAGGAAAGCTAAGAACTTGCTTTAATTGAGGTCAATAATCGGAAACTTCTCAAAGCACAGCAGACAAAGAATCAGTACAAGAAAACCACACTGCAAACCAGAGTTGACAGCTGGCACAACAAAGTATTGCATGGGCAGTTCCTCGACAAAATGGAAGGAAAAGTGGATAAGGAGAAGACCCTATTATGGATCACGAATGGAACCCTGAAGAAGGAGAACACAGAAGGCCTGATTCTTGCAGCCCAGGAGCAAGCCATCAGAACCAAGGCCATTAAGGCCGGATTGAAAAATCGGCTGGTGACCCAAAATGCAGACTGTGCAAGGAGGCTGGTGAAACCATTGATGACGTCCTCAGCTGCTGCAAGAAAATTGCACAGACGGACTACCAACAGAGGCACAACTCTGTGGCCCAAATGGTTCATTGGAACTTATGTTACAAGTACCACCTGCCAGTAGTCTCTCTCTCGGCATTACTTCGCAAACGAAGATTCTTAGGAAGGACTCATCCCACGCTTTTTACAAGCGCGTTGAAGACTAAAAAGGCCAATCTGAGATAGGCAAGTCCAGTTGCAGAAAGCAGCTGAGGGGGAAAAGGAAAGGGCCTGAGACTGTTAGGAATGGTGGGAGTTGGAGTCCAAAACACCTGGAGAGCCCAAGTTTGCCCATGCCTGCTGTAAATGTAACTTAATAGGGACCTAATGCAGGGGTCGGGAACCTATGGCTCGCGAGCCAGGTGTGGCTCTTTCGATGATTGCATCTGGCTCGCAGATTTCGGCTTTTCAGATAAAACCAATGCTGGAGCGGCTTGCCTGGAGCGTTCCTCCAATCCCCAGATTGATTGCTTTGGTCCTCAGAAGCAAGTTTGGTTGCAGAAAGCACAGCATAATAAGGCAAGTTTGGTTGCAGAAAGCACAGCATAAAGTCTCCTTGGGTGATGTTGTTTCCAAGTTGCGGTTCTTTCTGCGTTGTCGTTTCTCTTCGAGACCATTCGGCATGTCTTATCGAAAGAGGCCGCAGCATTGTGGCTAGTGCGTCTCCATGCCTCCCGATGTGAGGCCAGGGTGGACCATTGTTGGTGATCAATCTGGCCGAGCCTGAGATGTTATTTCAGGGAGTCCTTGTATCTCTTTTTGGGGGTGCCTCTCTTGCGCTGACTCGTGGTGAGTTCACCATAGAAAAAGCCGAAATCTGCGAGCCAGATGCAATCATCAAAATAGCCACATCTGGCTCGAGAGCCATAGGTTCATAGTATGTACGTATATACTCACATTTAGCTGAATTCAGTATTAAAATATTTATATATATATATATATATATATATATATATATATATATATATATATAATATGGCTCTCACTGAAATAAATTTCCAAATATTTTGCTTTCATGGCTCTCTGAGTCAAAAAGGTTCCCAACCCCTGACCGACTGTCTAGGGAAAAGGAACTTTCTCCTACCTGGTTCACCTGGTTCAGGACTGTTCTCCACTTTCAGATAAGCAGGGGAGACCACGACATTTGGCGTGTGGCTTGCCATGGCTTCTGGGCCTGAGCTCTCCTCCTGTGGGAGATGCAAGTGAGTGATATCAAGGCATGTTAGCAATAGGATCCCACTCAAAATCCCACCCACGATTGTCCTATCCTTCATATAAGTGTATAGAGTAGACCTATTAAATCAGTAAAGGTTTACACTAATGTCATCTCACCCATTCAACAACTGATTCAATGAGTCTACTCCAAGCATGGGTAGACTTTGGTATTCTTCGTGATGTCTGGCAGCATGCTGCTTACAGTATAGATGCATCTTAGGTAACTGCAAAGCCCTTGGGTGAATCTGTACTGGAATTAATGCAACCTGACAGGACTTCCACTGCTATGGTTCAATGATATGGAATCATAGGGGAAGTCATTGTGGAGCCTCCAGTAGCGCAATGGGTAAAACCCTTGTGCCAGCAGGACAGAAGACTGTTAGGTTGGAGATTTGAATCCGGGGAGAGCATAGATCAGCTCCCTCTGTCAGCTCCAGCTCCTCATGCGGGGACATGAGAGAAGCCTCCCACAAGGATGGTAAAACATCAAACATCCGGGCAGTGTCCCCTGGGCAACATCCTTGCAGACGGCCAATTTTCTCACACCAGAAGCAACTTGCAGTTTCTCAAGTCGCTCCTGACACACACATATGTGTGTGTGTGTAGGGGAAGTTATTTACAAGGTCTTCAGCCTTCTCTGTCAAAGAACGCTGGCGCCTCAACAAACTACAACTCCCAGGATTGCATGGTACTTCGCCATGCCAATTATAAGTGGTGTCAAACTGCATTAATTCTGCAGTGTAGATGCATCCTAGGAGGGCTATGCTGCGGTCCTAGGCTTTTGCCCCCAAATTCCCCCTAGAGCTGCAAAAGGGAACCTCAAGCAAATCTCATGGAAAATTTCCCAGACCTACTGGAAGGAAGTATGGGGACTAAAAACCTCAAAAGCAATTGCCCCCCCCCCCCCCCCAAAAGGATTTAGCATTTGTCTCTGCAGGGTTCTGGGGCAATCTAACGTTGGGGTACGGAGGCAGAAAAACTTTGAAAAGCAAGTCAATTCCTTCTCATGTGTTTTTTCCCAATGAAACAACTTCCCTTTTTACTTTGCCTTAGCACTTAGGGTAGATCAGTGTTTCCCAACCTTTTTGGAGTCGCGGCACACTTTTTACATTTGCAAAATCCTGGGGCACACCACCAACCAAAATGACACAAAATGACACTCTAACACAGTAATACATATAGTTAATATGTTTTTGAATGTATTTATTCACTTAGTGTGAAACATTGGCCTGTTTCGATGAACACAACATAGATATCCCGGCAGGAATGGCAGAAAGACACAAACTTCCCACACAGAAGTCCCATAACCAAGAGAAAATACTATAAGTGTTTGGTGGGCATTGACCTTGGGTTTTGGAGTTGTAGTTCACCTATATCCAGAGAGCACTGTGGACTCAAACAATGTTGGATCAGGACCAAACTTGGCACGAATACTCAATATGCTCAAATATGAACGTAGATGGAGTTCAGGGGAAATAGACCTTGACATTTGGAAGTTGTAGTTGCTGGGATTTATAGTTTCCCTACAGTCAAAGATCATTCTGAACCCCAGCAATGATAGAACTGGGCCAAACTTCCCACACAGAACCCCCAGGAGGCAAGGGGAGGTCTCTACTTGGGGAAAGGTAAGTGGGCCTTTCCAATGCATGGAGAGGGAGAGACCAAGTAGACAACGGGTGGGGAGGGGGGTGGTTGTAATTTTGTGTCTTTATCGAGGTAGGTTTCTTAGGGTTTTTATACTTCAACACACTAGACCCCCCCCGGGAGGTTCCAATTTTCCACGGCACACCTGATGATTGCTCACGGCACACTAGTGTGCCCCGGCACACTGGTTGGGAAACACTGGGGTAGATTACCGTAATCCCAATTCTGTCTGCGTGTTTTAGCCAAAACAAGATGCGCACAAGACTTGAGAAAATACAGCATTATATTAATAATAACATCTGCCAAAACTGATTTGGTTGCCCTGTTTCTGGATATACAGTGTTCACTCGCTACTTTGCGGTTCCCTTTTCGCAGATTTGCTATTTCGCGGTTTTCCTTCCTTGCTACTCACCGCACCGAGTCCTGGTTCTGCCACTGGAACATGGCGCGGTGAGTAGTGAGCAAGCGAGGGAGGGTGGGTGAGCGAGAGAGGGAGGGTCGCAAAGGTGGAAACAGCGGCAAAAACAGGAGTTCTGGCCCAGTTTACTTGTCCGAATGCATCCACCCCTACGTCCCACCTCGTAATCTAAGATCATCCGGGGAGGCCCTGCTCTCGCTCCTGTCAACAGCACAAATGCGTCTGGCGGGGGCGAGAGACAGGGCCTTCTCGGCTGTGGGCCCCCCGTCTATGCAACACATTCCCAAATGAGGTAAGATCTGCTCCCTGCCTCCTGGCTTTTAGAAAAAAATTAAAATCATGGTTCTGGGGCCAGGCCTTCGGACAGTATATGTATGTAGCAGTTTAGAGGGAGATTGACTGGAGCGGCGATTCAACTGACGCGACTGTTTTATTGTTTTAATGCTAGTTGATATATTGTTTTAATTATGATTTATGTTTTATTCTGGTTTTACTATTGTAATTGTTTGCATTGGCGTTGTATCGGTGCTCAATGTTAAGGCATTGAATTTTGCCGTTTTTATGTGTAAACCGCTTTGAGTCCCCCCAGGGGCGCGAAAGACAGTATATAAATACTATCAATAATAAATAAATAAATAAAAGATGGCCAGGCTCCTGCTTCTGCCGCTGCTGCTGCTCTTGCCACCCTCAGTCGCTCACCCACCCACCCTCGCTCGGTTGCTCACTCACTGGGCTGGGTCCTGGTAGCAGAACCAGGACTCAGCCCAGTGAGTAGCGAGTGAAGGGGGGGGGGGTGAGTGAGTGAGCGAGAAGGGTGGCAACGGCGGCAACAGCTGCAGAAG
Organism: Anolis apletophallus; assembly: GCA_030556195.1. Taxonomy (NCBI): domain Eukaryota; kingdom Metazoa; phylum Chordata; class Lepidosauria; order Squamata; family Anolidae; genus Anolis; species Anolis apletophallus. The sequence goes on along the minus strand of JARBWK010000008.1, from coordinate 144,483,572 downwards.
TAGAAGCCTGGCTGCCTCTTCTAGGCTCCTGCATCCCTACTTCATGGATTTTAGCTTTTCGCAGGTGATCCTGGAACATAACACCTGTGATAAGTGTGTGATCACTGTATTTTAACCTGCTGAAGTTCAAAACACCTGGTACTGCATTCCTTGTTTACATCGACACTGACCACTTAGGTTCTAATGCAGGCCTGGACAAACTTGGGCCCTCCAGGTGTTTTTGACTTCAACTCCCACAATTTCTAACAGCCGGTAGGCTGTTAGGAATTGTGGGAGTTGGAGTCCAAAACACCTGGGGGGTCCAAGTTTGCTTAGGCCTGGTCTACACTAAACGATAATCCAGTTCAAACCAGATAATTTGGAAATAGAAAACATCTGCCATCTACCAGTTGCCTATCTAAGAAATTAGCACTGAATGCAGTCTAGTACATGAAAAATTTCTGAATCAATACCCCAAATTTATTTATTTATTTACAGTATTTATATTCCACCCTTCTCACCCCGCAGGGGACTCAGGGCGGATTGCGATGTACATATACATGGCAAACATTCAATGCCATAGACACACAGCATATATAGACAGACACTCAGAGGCTATTTAACATTCCAGCTTCTGGCCATCAGGGGAGCTGTCACTTCCTCATTCTTTGCATACTTCCTGGAGATTTTTATGGCCTCATAAATCAGTTAAATTAGCCTCCCCACAAAGTGGTACCTAAATTTCCTACCTAACAGATGCAACTGTCTTTCGGCTTGCAAAGGTCAACAAGCTACACAATTTTGGTTGGGAGCTCACTCCGACCCGGGCTGGCTTCGAACTCATGACCTTTCGGTCAGTAGTGATCTTTAATGCAGGTGACACCCAGCCAGCTGCGCCACAATCCCAGTGCTAAATCACCCTAGGAACAGGACTAAAAACTATGACACCAAAGAAAAAAATGTTTTTGGTGAGGATGTGTAACAATAACAATAACAACGAATACCATTGAAGTTAATTCTATTTTAATGTTTGCATATTTGGGTTTTGAATTGTATTGAAATATTTAAAATGTCAGCCCCTTTGAGTCTCTTTTGTGAAGAAAAAAAGTGGGGTATAAATAACGACGCTCCATGCGGTCATGCTGGCCACATGCCCTTGGAGGTGTCTATGGAAAACGCTGGCTCTTAAACTTAGAAATGAAGATGAGCACCAACCCCAGAGTCAGGACACAGCTGTACTTAATGTCAAGGGAAAACCTTTGCCTTTACCTAAATAAACACAACAACAACAACAACAAGCTGGAACTAGAGGGACGTACGGACGAAATCCTTCCCTTCTTTCGTACTTACCATTTTGATCATTGAAAGGGAGCCGGCAGGCTGAATAATGCTCTCTATGGGATCAATGGGTTTTATGGATCGTCCGGCCTTTGTCTTCTTCGGCGTCTCAGTTTTACACCCTTAAGAGGGGAAAGGAGAGGTGCATGGAAGGAGGAGATACTCCAAGTTGCATTTACACCAGTGGTTCCCAAACTTTTTGGCCTACCACCCCCTTTCCAGAAATTTTTTTTACTCACTGCCCTCCTAGAAATTAATTTAAAAACGTAATAGCAATTAAACAGAAAGATATATGCATTAATGCAGTGGTTCTCAACCTTTCTAATGCCGTGACCCCTAAATAAGGTTCCTCATGTTGTGGGGACCCCCAACTATATTTTCGTTGCTACTTCATAAATAATTTTGCTAGTCTTACGAATTCTAATGCAAATATCCAATATGCAGGATGTATTTTCACTGTTACAAATTGAACATAATTAAAGCCTAGTGATTAATCACAAAAACAATATGTTTGGGGGAGTATGGACAACGGATGATGGGATTTGCAGTACCTTCGACCAATTCAGCTCTGACTTCCACAGCCGAGACCCCATGAATGACAGACCTGGACCAAACCTGGCACACAGAACCCCCATAACCAACAGAAAATACTGGAGGGGTTTGGGAGGAATTGACAGTGATTTATGGGACATGTACTGTCGTTCACCTACATTTGGAGAGCACTCTTAACCCAAACAACCCTGGATTTGGATCAAATTTGGCACAAATACTCAATATGCCCAAAGCTGAACACTGGTGGGGTTGGGGGGATTGATTTTGTCATTTGGGAGTTGTAGCTGCTGGGATTTATAGTTCACCTATAATCAAAGAGCATTTTGAACTCCCAACAGCAATGGAATTGAACTAAACTTGAGCAATAGAGAATACTGGACCTTGGAAATTGGGAGCTGCTTGCATTTTCCTTCGTGCCACGGCCATCTCCCAGGAGGCGCCTGCAAACACCGCAGCGACTCAGGGGGCGTTTGCAGATGCGGAGGTTTTCCTTCTCTGCTGGACCAACTGGCAGGCACACATTCGCACGCGCGCGACTCTCTCAGCCTGCCAGTTGGAATCCCTGGGCAGGCGTTGCTTGGAAACCGCAGTGCACATGCCCTTCCTCTCCTCAACTCCGCCCATGGCGCAGTCCCGTATCACCCCTTTCTTCCAAGGGACCCTTTGGATTGGAAGGGGTGATACAGGACTGCGCCATGGGTGGGGTTGAGGAGAGGAAGGGGGCGTGCGCTGCGGTTTCCAGGCAGCGCCTGCACGGGGTTTCCAACTGGCAGGCGCACACTCGCACGCTTGCGAGTTGGAATTCTGCCAACGCCCCCTTACAGGGCTTCAGTGCCCCCCAAATTTTCCTGAGCCTCCCACCGCCCTCTTGGATCATGTCACCGCCCACTAGGGGTTGGTACTGCCCACTTTGGGAACCACGGATCTACACTGTAGAGTTAATGCACTTTGGTGCTAGTTTAACTGCTATGGCTCAAGGTTATGTAATCCTGGGATTTGAGGCTTGGGCTTCCTTACCTGCCAGCTGCTCAGACACTGGCACCAAGCGGTAGACCTTGTAAGGCTCGGCGATATCCAACTTCGAACGCTCCGGCATCTCCTCGAACTCCGAACTCTTGCTCAAAGCGCACCGGACGCGGGTCTTCCAAGTTGCAGGGTCGTTGGAGTTGCACTTGCCTTTAAAGACGGCCCAAGCCTGGGAAATAAAAAAGAAAGGATCAAACCATCCGACCTGTAGATTCTCAGGCTCCTTTTACACTGCCATATAAAATCCAGATTATCTGCTTTGAACCGGATTATTTTTAGTGTCAACCAGGCCTGGGTCAACTTGGGCCCTCCAGTTGTTTTGGACTTCAACTCCCACAGTCAACAAGGGAAGCCCCATGCGTGCCCTTTGGCAGCAGTCTAGCTTCATTGCTTAAGCGGCTGAGGGGGAAAAGGAAGGGGCCTGAGGCTGTTAGGAATTGTGGGAGTTAAAGTCCAAAACACCTGGAGGGCCCAAGTTGGCCAAGGCCTGCATCAGAACCTAAGCGTTCAGTGTTGATGTAAACAAGGAATGCAGTACCTTGAAAAAGCCGGCGTCTTCATCATGTCGGAACTCGTGTTTCCCGGCATGTTTCCATGGGATGCGGAACATGGTCTTGTGCGGCAGATCGTCCCAAACCAGACCGGGGAATTTCCCGCTCTCCACTTGCTCCACCGTCCACTGGCGCAACTGCCGGGTCCTGCGCATGCCTTTCCGTGGCGTCGCCATCGGAGGAGAGGAAAAAGGTTGCAGCAAAGGAGGAAAGCAGAGTAAATCCTGAAGGAAGAGGGAAAACATCATCATCATCATCCTTTTATTTTTATCCTTTCTTCTATTTATTTAGCACCGGGAATGTGGCACAGCTGGCTGGGTGTCAGCTGCGTAAGATCTCTACTGACCAGAAGGTCATGAGTTCGAGGTCTGCCCAGGTCGAGGTGGGCTCTCGACCTATTGTGTAGCCTGTTGTCAACCTTTGCAACCCGAAAGACAGTTGCATCAGTCAAGTAGGAAATTAAGGTACCACTTAATTGGGGAGGCTAAATTTAACTGATTTACAAGGCCAACTTCCAATCCAGATTGCAGAATCTGTGGCTGACTTATATGGTGAGGGGAGCTCAAAAATGGCAGTGGCCACGTCCCTGCCTTATGCAGCGACTGTACGAAAGCATTAAGGGCGACGCTGTACAACAGTGGTTCTCAGCCTGCGGTTCCCAGATGTTTTTGGCCTTCAACTCCCAGAAATCCTAACAGCTGGTAAACTGGGTGGGATTTCTGGGAGTTGTAGGCCAAAAACATCTGGGTACCCCAGGTTGAGAACCACTGCTGTACAAGGACAGTAGAAGAAAATCCATTCACCAGGATTCATGGACTTAAAGCACCGGGAATGTGGCGCAGCAGGCTGGGTGTCAGCTGCATAAGATCTCTACTGACTAGAAGGTCATGTGTTCGAGGCCTGCCCGGGTCGAGGTGGGCTCTCGACCTATTGTGTAGCCTGTTGTCGACCTTTGCAACCCGAAAGACAGTTGCATCAGTCAAGTAGGAAATTAAGGTACCACTTATTGGGGAGGCTAAATTTAACTGATTTACAAGGCCATAAAAAAGATCTCCAGAAAACACGCTGAGAGTGCGACAGCTCCCCCTGGTGGCCAGATGTTAAATTGCCTCTGTCTGTCTTGTGTGTTTGTGTGTCTAAATGTAATGTGTACATTGCAATCCGCCCTGAGTCCGCTGCGGGGTCCTCCCAAACCGCTCCAGTATTTTGTGTTGGTCATGGGAGTTCTGTGTACCAACTTTGGTCCAGTTCTGTAATTTGTGGGGGTCTGAATCGATTGAAGGTACTGCAAATTCCATCATCCATTGTCCATACTCCCCCAAACATATTGTTTTTTTGTGATTAATCACTAAGCTTTAATTATTTTCAATTTGTAACACTGAAAATACATCCTGCATATTAGATATTTGTATTAGAATTCGTAAGAGTAGCAAAATTATTTATGAAGTAGCAACCACAACATGAGGAACCTTATTTAGGGGTTACGGCATTAGAAAAGTTGAGAACCACTGCATTATTATATATATCTTTCTGTTTAATTGCTATTAAATTTTTAAAAACAATTTATAGGTGGGCGGTGAGTAAATTTTCTTCTGGAAAAGGGGGCGGTAGGCCAAAAAAGTTTGGGAACCACTGATCTAACGTTAAGAACTACAGGCCGATTTCGCTATAAAATAATGATTATAAATGAAAAAATAAAAGAAGACCAAACAGGCTTCCTGCCCCACCGGTATATGAGGGACAATATGACAACCGTACTAAATATAATAGAATATTACGAAAGCAATCCACAAAAAGAACTTGGATTGCTGTTTCTAGATGCAGAGAAGGCATTTGACAATGCCAATTGGGAGTTCATGTCAGCTCCAGCTCCCCATGCGGGGACATAAGAGAAGCCTCCCAACAAGAATGTAAAAACACCAAAACATCCAGGGGGCCTTCCACACAGTCCTGTATCCCAGAATATCAAGGCAGGGAATCCCACATTATCTGAGTGTGGACTCAGATAACCCAGTTCAAAGCAGATATTTGGGGATTTTCCGCCTTGATATTCTGGGATATAGGGCTGTGTGGAAGGGCCCTGGGTGTCTCCTGGCCCTGGGTATCCTTCTCAACCTCCGGGGTTGAGAAGGACAGGGTAGAAATGCTACAAATCTATATAAATAAAAATGTAATGTTTGTTTGTGGGATTAACGGAACTCAAAAACCACTGGACGAATTGACACCAGATTTTGACATAAGACACCTATCAGGCCAACAAGTGACCATCACTCATAAAAAACATCAAAAAACACAGCAAAAGAGACTTAAAATGCCAAAAACCAAAAAAATACATTACAACGCATGCACAAAATCAAACATATATATGCAAACACACATATATACACACACAAAACACATTAGTCGCCACTCCCCTCTGGAGTGGCGACTAATAAGTTCAAATAATAAATAAATATATACAGACTGGGCCACAACAACACGTGGCAGGGGACGGCTAGTAATATAAATAAAAATGAAATGTTTGTTTGTGGGATTAACATAACTCAAAAACCACTGGACGAATTGACACCAAATTTGGACACAGTACACTAATCAGGCCAATGAGTGACCATCACTCATATAAACACTGAAAAACACAGCACAAGAGACTTAAAAAGCCAAAAAAGCAAAAAATACATTACAAGACATGCACAAACCACACACACGCGCGCGCGCAAACACACATATATACACATACACACAAATATAAATACATACACAAAACACATATACACAGACTGAGCCACAGCAAAACATGGCAGGGGACGACTGGGACGGCTAGTAATGCTAATAATAATAGCAATACTACTACTAATAATAATAATAATTTAATTAATTATAAGGCTGTCAGGCTGCATCTACACTTTAGAATTATTGCAATTTGACACCACATTGACTGCTGCCGATAAGTCAGCGGTTTGCGAACTAATGCAATTTGACACCACATTAACTGCTGACCAAAACGTTCAAAAAGGTCAGCAGTTCAAATCCGGCGAGCAGGGTGAGCTCCTGTCTGTCAGCTCCAGCTTCCCATGTGGGGACATGAGAGAAGCCTCCCACAGGATGGTAACACTTCTGGGCATCCCCTGGGCAACGTCCTCGCAGACGGCCAATTCTCTCACACCAGAAGCGACTCGCAATTTCTCAAGTCACTCCTGACATTTTTTTAAAATGGTATGTAATCCTGGGAATTGTAGTTTTACCAGGTCTGTAGCCTTCTCACACTACAAATCATAGGATACCACAGTATTGGGCCCTGGTAGTGCAAAGTGGTGTCAAACTGCATTAATTCTACAGTGTAGATGTAGCCAGAGAAATAGTTTTCGTATCTCAGAAGTGCACGCCTGGCCACACCAAAGGAAGGCGCAGACACGGAGTGGGCGTCAGCAGTACCGCAAGTATCTGGAAGTTAGAATAAAAAAAGATAATGACATCTGCTTGAACTTTCAGAGAGGAGAGACGTAGGTCTTGGCCTGGGAAAGCGATGCCAAAACTACAAGGCAAATATAAGTGGTGAGAGACAAAAGAAAAGAAAGGAAAGAGGAAAAGAAGGAGAATCAAACTGTATTTGGGTTGACAAAGCCTTCGATGAACTTCTGCAAAGTTTTTTTTTAAAGCCACCCAGGGCGCATCTACATTGGAGACTTAATACAGTTTGATCCCGCTTGAACTGCCATGACTTCATGCTATGGAGTCATGGGATTTGTAGTTTTACATGTTGCCTTCTCTGACCAAGAGTGCTGGTGCCTCACCAAATTGCAAACCCCAACATGCATCTACATTGGAGACTTAATGCAGTTTGATACCACTTCAACTGCCATGGCTTAATGTTATGGAGTCATGGGATTTGTAGTTTTACATGTTGCCTTCTCTGACCAAGAGTGCTGGTGCCTCACCAAATTACAACCCCCAATATGCATCTACATTGGAGACTTAATGCAGTTTGATACCACATCAACCTCCATGGCTTAATGTTATGGAGTCATGGGATTTGTAGTTTTACATGTTGCCTTCTCTGACCAAGAGTGCTGGTGCCTCACCAAATTACAACCCCCCAACATGCATCTACATTGCAGTTTGATCCCACTTCAACTGCCATGGCTTCATGCTATGTATGGGGTCATGGGAGTTGTAATGTTGCCTTCTCTGACCAAGACTGCTGGTGCCTCACTAAACTACAACACCCAACATCCAACAGCATTAAGCTACTATAGTTAAAGTGGTGTCAAACTGCATTAATTACCCGATGTAGACACACCTACTAGAGAGAGAGTCCACTGTCATCTTAGGCTGGATCTAAACCAGGCATGGGCAAACTTAGGCCCTCCAGGTGTTTGGACTTCAACTCCCACCATTCCTAACAGCCTCAGGCCCCTTCCTTTTCCCCCTCAGCCACTTAAGCAAAGAAGCTAGACTGCTGCCATAGGGCACGCATGGGGCTTCCCTTGCTGACTGTGCAGAATACAAAATTGGTTAAGTGGGGCTTAAGCGGCTGAGGGGAAAAAAGAAAGGGGCCTGCGGCTGTTAGGAATTATGGGAGTTGAAGTCCAAAACACCTGGAAGGCCGAAGTTCGCCCATGCCTAATCTACACTGACCATACAAGGCACTTTCTAAATCCAGATTATCCGCTTTGAACTGGATTATGTGCGTCAACACTGCCATATAATCCATTTCAAAGCAGGTCATCTGGATGCAGAAACTGGATTATATGGTCAGTGTCGATCAGTGTTTTTCAACCTTTTTTGAGCTCCGGCACATTTTTTACATTTACAAAATCCTGGGGCACACCACCAACCAAAATGACACAAAATGACACTCTAACACAGTAATACATATAGTTAATATGTTTTTAAATGTTATACACTCAGTGTGAAACCTGGGCCTGTTTCGATGAACACAACATAGATATCCTGGCAGGGATAGCAGAAAGACACAAACTTCCCACGTAGAATTCCCATAACCAAGAGAAAATGCTATAAGAGTTTGGTGGGCATTGACCTTGAGTTCTGGAGTTGTAGTTCACCTATATCCAGAGAGCACTGTGGACTGAAACAATGTTGGATCAGGACCAAACTTGGCATGAATACTCAATATGCCCAAATGTGAACACAGAGGGAGTTTGGGGAAAATAGACCTTGACATTTGGGAGTTACAGTTTCTGTGATTTATAGTTAACACACAATCAAAGAGCATCCTGAACTCTTGCAACAATGGAATTGAACCAAACTTGGCATATTGAACTCTCATTACCAACAGAAAGTACTGAAAGGGTTTGCTTGGGAATTGACTTGAGTTTGGAAGTTGTAGTTCACCTACACCCAGAGACCACTGTGGACTCAAACAATGTTGTTGTTTGTTTTCTATCCAGAATCACAATGTTGGAAGGAGGCTCACCAGTTTAAGGTTCTTAAAACAGGCATGGGAAAACTTCGGCCCTCTGGGTGCTTTGGACTTCAACTCCCACCATTCCTAAACAGTCTTTCCTGCTTAAGTGGCTGAGGGGGGGGGGGGAGGAAAAGGGCCTGAGTCTGCTGGGAATGGTGGGAGTTGGAGTCCAAAACACCTGGAAGGTCCAAGTTTGCCCATGCCAGCTTCCGACAGAGACCTCTTCCTCCCCCTTCCCTTCACGCCCTTTCTTTCCCCTCCTGCCGAACACTTACTTTTTCTTCTACACTGCCGCTTTTGATCCGAGGGGGCAGCATGAGCGTGTTCAGGAGGGGAGGGGGGAGAGAGGAAGACGTGACCTGTGCGGGCGCTAATGCACCCTTTCTTCCCCCTTCTGCCGAACACTTTTTCTTCTACAATGCCGCTTCTGCCGCCATTTTGATCCGAGGGGGCAGCGTGAGCGTGTTCAGGAGGGGAGGGGAGGGAGGAAGACGTGGGGTGAGTCTGTGCAGTAGCGCCCGCACGGGTCAAGTCTTCCTCCCTCCCCCCTCGGGAGAAGCGGAGCCCGAGTGGAGAAGAAAAAGTGTTCGGCAGGAGGGGGAAGAAAGGGTATTGGAGGTTCCAATTTCCCACGGCACACCTGATGATTGCTCACGGCACACTAGTGTGCCACGGCACACTGGTTGGGAAACACTGGTGTAGATGTCTAAAATTAGTCACATTCCCAAGAACAATACACCCACAGTATCGATGCAACTCAGCCGTGACTAACACATTCCTATGAACTGGAATTAATCATTTACTTGCTTTACATCCCATTTTTTCCTCCCAACATGCGATGAATCAGAACAGAGGAAAACAAAGGGCCGTCTAGTTTGCCAACAGGAAGGTCCCGCTTGTGCCAGAGCAAAGCAAAAGTTGGCCGGACCTCAAGGATTGTTGCATTTGGTGGCTCATCCAAGCAGAAACAAATCGCCATGGATGTTATTATGTACCCTTTAAAACCTAAATAGTTTACCATTCGTGTTCATAATGATATATCCTTGCTTTCCTGCTTCCATGCCTTTCTTGCCTCGCTTTCGAAACACCCGGGCCGTATCTCCATCTCAACTAAAAAGGTATAGGGTGCATCTACACTGTAAGAATTAACACACTTTGATGCCACTTTAACTGCCATGGCTCACAACTATAGGATCCCGGGAGCTGTAGTTTTCCAAAGCCTTTCAGCCTTGCTTTCCTGCTTCCATGCCTTTCTTCCCTCTAGTTCAAAACACCCGGACCGTATCTCCATCTCAAATAAACAGATATAGGGTGCATCTATACTGTAAGAATTAACACACTTTGACGCCACTTTAACTGCTATGGCTCACAACTATAGGATCCTGAGAGCTGTAGTTTTCCAAGGCCTTTCAGCCTTGATTGCTTCCATGCCTTTCTTGCCTCGCTTTAGAAACACCCGGGCCATATCTCCATCTCAACTAAAAAGGTATAGGGTGCATCTACACTGTAAGAATTAACACACTTTGACGCCACTTTAACTGCCATGGCTCACAACTATAGGACCTGGGAGATGTAGTTTTACAAGGCCTGTCAGGCTTGCTTTCCTGCTTCTATGCCTTTCTTGCCTCGTAAGAATTAACACACTTTGACGCCAAACACCCGGGCCGAGAGCTGTAGTTTTCATTCCATCTCAAATAAACAAAAGGTATAGGGTGCATCTACACTGTAAGAATTAACACACTTTGACGCCACTTTAACTGCCATGGCTCACAACTATGAGATCTCGGGAGCTGTAGTTTTCCAAAGCCTTTCAGCCTTGCTTTCCTGCTTCCATGCCTTTCTTGCCTCGCTTTCGAAACACCCGGGCCGTATCTCCATCTCAAATAAACAGGTATAGGGTGCATCTACACTGTAAGAATTAACACAGTTTGATACCACTTTAACTGCCATGGCTCAAGACTATAAGATCCTGGGAATTGTAGTTTTCAAAGCCCTTTCAGCCTTCTATGCCAAAGAATGCTGGTCCCTCGTCAAATTACAACAAGGGAACAAAAGCGCGGTTCGCCACTCATGCAGTGGCACGGCGCTTTCTGAACTACTGGCAATCTCGGAGCCATTATAACTTTGGAATTTACTTTATAATTACTTATTCTTTCGGCACTATTACACTTCCAGGAGAATACATATGGGTGGAGTCATCCCGTGTCTGCTCACCTATACGGACCCGTGAGTTATACACCTGCCTTTGCATCTGGTGTTTCCCTTTTACATCCATTGATTGACTATATATAATCCTTATGTTGAATAAGTTCATTCCATGGCATCTGTATAATAATTGAGATATGTTATTGATTACATGTACTGTACAAAGGAAGCGGAAGGAAGGGGGAGGAGGGCGTGAGGCCCCGAGAGCAGCAATGGCGGCGCGGAAGTGACATTTGCGTCACTCCTCCCCGCTGCATGCTGGGAAACCAAGGCCCAGGCTGCTCTGGAGAGCCAGATGCACTCATGAAAAGAGCCACATCTGGCTCCCGAGCCATAGATTCCCTACCCCTGCCATAGGGCATGTTCTCCAGATCCTTGATCCTTTGAGTCGCCCTCCTCTGGACATATTCCAACATCTCCCTTCAATTGCAGTGCCCAGAACTGGACACAGTGAGATTCCGGTTGTAGTCTGACCAAGGTAGCGTAGAGCATGGGTAGCATGACTTCCCTGGATCTTCCTTAGAGAAGATCCATTAAGTTTCAAAGTGCATGATATGGCAGTGTCGATGGAGACTATGTTAACTATTAAATGGGAAATCAATACATAGGTAAAGTCCACTGACTCGATAGGTTGAGAAATAACAAAACAGGATAAATGCTATAGTACTTATCAGGGGCCCCAAACTAAGGCCCGGGGGCCGGAAACGGCCCTCCAAGGTCACTTACCCCGCCCTCGCTCAGGGTCGACCTAAGTCTGAAATGACTTGAAACCACACAACAACAACAACAACAACAACAACAACAACCCTATCTCATCAGCCAAAAGCAGGCCAACACTTATTTATTTATTTATTTACTATATTTATATGCCGCCCTTCTCAACTCCGAAGGGGACTCAGAGCAGCTTACAGCAAACAACAATACTGCAGACAATGTACAATAACAATATTGCCAGAGTGGCTTACAATGTACATATAACAATACTGCCAGAGTGGCTTACAATGTACATATAACAATATTGCCGGAGTGGCTTACAGCAAACTGAAACAACAACAAATAACATTACTGTCATAGCACAACATCAGCACTACACATCATATTGCACTACAACATATCGCAATATTGTTAGCAATATTGCATGTAAATATACAAATATAATATCAAATTATAATATCATTATTATAATTATTATAGCACATTATCATTGGCAGCATTATAATGTGTTACATTACAACAACACCAATACCAAATGCATAAACAACACACCATACCGTAATCATACTATTATTATTATTAGTAGTATTACATTACAATTATTATACTATAACATAATACAATACATTGACATTATAATATATTATATTATAATGTAATATAACATTATATCATATTATTATATTATATTATTTATAAAATAATAAATAACATTTATTTAAACAAAATAAAATTACTTATTTAAATAAATAATCTTTTATATAATTATTTTAAACACAGCAAGACTTAGACAAAAGAAGGGGGAGGGTGAAAATAATAATAATAATAAATAATAATAATATAAAACACAAAATAAAGTAAAATAAATAAATAAAATAAAAAAAAAACAAAAAATTTAAAATGTAAAACTTCCAATTGAAATACTAAAAAGTTTATATCTGTTAAACTTGTTCTTCATTTTAATTATTGTATTGTTTTAAAGTCTTTTTTGCACTGCAAGTAAGATATGTGCAGTGTGCATAGGAATTCATTAATTTTCCCCCCGAAATTATAATCCGGCCCTCCAACAGTTTGAGGAACTGTGACCTGGCCCTCTGTTTAAAAATTTTGAGGACCCCTGGTATATATTAACTACACTAGATAATACTAATATAAACTAGTATAATTAATATACAGGTTGAATTACTTTATCTTTAATGTTGGAGATCAGACATACCGTATATACTCGAGTATAAGCCGACCCGAATATAAGCAGAGGCACCTAATATTACCACAAAAAACTGGGGAAATGTATTTTTTCCTTTCTTTTTTAATCTTATTTTTCTCTTTTTTAAATCTTTTTTTTCTTATTTAAATGAATTGTAGGAATATTAGCAACTTAGAACAAGAGGGAAGAAACGATTCGATAAAGAAATATATTAAAAACGACCGGGTTGGAAGATGAATAAATTTTTTAGACTTCTCTCTTATAAATGACATCTATAGACTATTTCGCTAAGATATTTAGAGATTTATGTTTTATTTTAATAAATTAACTATATACATTCATAGTATTAAAGCTGGAAATATCCCCCACTTTAAGGAGGAGGGATTTAAGCGAAATAGATAAAATAGAATATTATGGGTTATTGCTTATTTTGTGCTATGTCTGTGTAATGTTATTTTGTTGTTGTTCTTGTTATATTGTGTATGATATTTTGGAAACTTCAATAAATAATTTTCTTTTTTTAAAAAAAGTATAAGCCGAGGGTTGGAAATGCAGCCGCTACAGGTAAATTTCAAAATGAAATAGATACCAATAAAATCACATTAATTGAGACATCAAGAGGTGAAATGTTTTGGAATATTTACATAAAATTGTACTTTGAGATAAGACCGCCCAACTCTCATTAAATCATTATTCTAATCTTCTTCAACGTAAATGTGTTTATATATTCTTCCAACAGTAATAGAGTAAAATAATAAATGTAATAATAATAATAGAGTAAAATCATGGAAATGCAATAATAACAGTAATAATAGAGTAAAATAAATGCAATAATAATAATAAAGTAAAATAATAAATGTAATAATAGAGTAAAATCATGGAAATGCGATAACAACAGTAATAATAAAGTAAAATAAATGCAATAATAATAATAAAGTAAAATAATAAATGTAATAATAGAGTAAAAATCATGGAAATGCAATAATAACAGTAATAATAGAGTAAAATAAATGCAATAATAATAATAAAGTAAAATAATAAATGTAATAATAATAATAGAGTAAAATCATGGAAATGCAATAATAAAAGTAATAATAGAGTAAAATAAATGCAATAATAATAATAAAGTAAAATAATAAATGTAATAATAGAGTAAAATCATGGAAATGCAATAATAACAGTAATAATAGAGTAAAATAAATGCAATAATAATAATAAAGTAAAATAATAAATGTAATAATAGAGTAAAATCATGGAAATGCGATAACAACAGTAATAATAAAGTAAAATAAATGCAATAATAATAATAAAGTAAAATAATAAATGTAATAATAGAGTAAAATCATGGAAATGCAATAATAACAGTAATAATAGAGTAAAATAAATGCAATAATAATAATAAAGTAAAATAATAAATGTAATAATAATAATAGAGTAAAATCATGGAAATGCAATAATAAAAGTAATAATAGAGTAAAATAAATGCAATAATAATAATAAAGTAAAATAATAAATGTAATAATAGAGTAAAATCATGGAAATGCAATAATAACAGTAATAATAGAGTAAAATAAATGCAATAATAATAATAAAGTAAAATAATAAATGTAATAATAGAGTAAAATCATGGAAATGCAATAATAACAGTAATAATAGAGTAATATAAATGCAATAATAATAATAAAGTAAAATAATAAATGTAATAATAGAGTAAAATCATGGAAATGCGATAACAGTAATAATAGAGTAAAATAAATGCAATAATAATAATAAAGTAAAATAATAAATGTAATAATAATAGAGTTCAATAAATGTAATAATAATAGAGTAAAATAATAATAATAATAGCAGAGTAAAATTATAAATAACCTTGACTCGAGTATTAGCCAAGTGGAGCTTTTTCAGCCTAAAAAATGGGCTGAAAAACTAGGCTTATATACAGTATATACAGTAATTTGAATTTTGGAATATTTTATTTCTATCTATCTATCCATCCATCCATCCTTCTTTCCATCTAATAAGATATTTTGGAGAATTGGACCCAAATGAACGTATGTTTCATATGCACCTTATACCCACAGCCTGAAAGTAATTTTACCTGCAATTTTTTAATACCTTTGTGCACGCAACAAAGTTAGTGTGCCATCAGGAAGCAAAGATGCCACTATCTCAACGAAAACGGAATAATGGCCTGCCTCAGAGGAGTATGCTTGCTGCATCAATGGTTACCATTTACACAAATGATATTATTATTATTATACACCTAGCCTGAAGGTAATTTAATACAATATTCTTAATAATTTTGTGCATGACACACAAAAAGTGGGATATTTTTATTGCCTTTGTTGTTGTGCAAAAACAACCACAACAACATACACCATATACATCTAGTCTGCAGGTAATTTTATACAATACTCTTATTAATTTTGTGCAAGACACACAAAAAGTGGGATGATATTATTGCCTTTGTTGTTGTACAACAACAACATACACCATATACATCTAGCCTGGAGGTAATTTAATACAATATTCTTAATAAATTTGTGCAAGACACACAAAAAGTGGGATGATAATATTGCCTTTGTTGTTGTACAACAACAACATACACCATATACATCTAGCCTTTATGTAATTTTATACAATACTCTTAATAATTTTGCGCAAGACACACAAAAAGTGGGATATTATTATTGCCTTTGTTGTTGTACAACAACAACATACACCATATACATCTAGTCTGGAGGTAATTTAATACAATACTCTTAATAATTTTGTGCAAGACACACAAAAAGTGGGGTGATATTACTGCCTTTGTTGTTGTTGTACATGAGGGCCAGCACGGTCAAGTCAGATACGGCGATGCTCTCTCGGAGCCCTTTCTAATAACTAATGGAGTGAAACAAGGTTGTGTTCTTGCACCAACCCTATTTACAATCTTCTTCAGCATGATGCTCCAAAGGGCTATGGCAGACCTACAAGAAGAAGACGGCATATATATACGCTATCGTACTGATGGTAGCTTGTTCAACTTAAGCCGTCTGAGGGCTCGCACTAAGACTCTAAACTCTAGTCCGTGAGCTGCATTTTGCTGCTGATGCTGCCCTTGTCGCCCATTCAGAAGCAGCCCTGCAGGGCCTCACATCCTGCTTTGCAACAACTGCAGAGCCGTTTGGGCTGGAAGTCAGCCTGAAGAAAACGGAAGTCCTCTACCAGCCCGCACCACAGGAAGAACACCATCATCCCCACGTCAGCATAGGCACATCTATGCTTAAGTCCGTTCAGCAGTTCACCTACCTGGGAAGCATCATCTCTTCAGACGCCAAGATTGATAAAAATCACAGATTAGCAAAGTAATAGAGTGCATTTGGAAGGCTTCACAAAAGAGTCTGGAGCAACAAGCACCTGAGGCAAAGCACCAAAATCATTGTATACACAGCTATCGTACTGTCTATTCTCCTTTATGGGTTTGAAACATGGGTCACCTATCGCCAACACCTACGACTCCTCGAACGCTTTCATCAGCACTGTCTTCGCACAATCCTAAATATACACTGGACCGAGTATGTGACGAACATCGCTGTCCTTGAGCAAGCAGGGATCACCAGCATTGAAGCCATGCTATTGAGAACACAGCTGCGCTGGGCAGGGCACGTCTCTAGGATGGAGGACCACCGCCTCCCAAAGATACTACTCTATGGTGAACTCGCCACGGGCCAGCGTGAGAGAGGCGCCCCAAAAAGAGATATAAGGACTCCCTGGAACAACATTTTCAGAATCGACACACAAAATTGATTACCAGCAATGGTCCATCCTGGCCTCACATCTAGGCTGGAGGTTATATCCATAATGCTCGGCCTAATTTAGAGAAGACACACAAATGGGATCTTTTGTTGTTGTACACAAGAGAAACGATAACACAGAAAGAACTGCAATATACATCTAGCCTGGTAATGTAAACAACATCACCCAACACAAAAAGTGAGACTTTCTGCTGTGCTTTCAACAACAACAAACTTGCCCATATCTCAGATTGGCCTTTTTAGTCAATAATTTTGTGCAACACACAAAAGGGCTTGTAAAAGTTTGGGATGAGTCCTTCAAAATAATCTTCATTCAACAAAACATAATGCCTAGCCTGAGACAATTTTATACAATATTCTTAATAATTTTGTGCAAGACACACAAAAGTGGGATATTATTGCCTTTGTTGTTGTTGTACAATAATAACAACAAACATACACCATATACATCTAGCCATATACATCTAGCCTTTATGTAATTTTATACAATACTCTTAATAATATTGTGCAAGACACACAAAAAGTGGGATATTATTATTGCTTTTGTTGTTGTACACAACAACAACAAACATATACACCATATACAACAACAACATACACCATATACATCTAGCCTGAAGGTAATGTAATACAATATTCTTACTAATTTTGTGCAAGACACACAGAAAGTGGGATATTATTATTGCTTTTGTTGTTGTTGTACAATAACAACAAACATACACCATATACATCTAGCCATATACATCTAGGCTGGAAATGTAATACAACAATAATTTTGTGCAAGACACACAAAAGTGGGATATTATTGCATATACACCATATACAACAACAACATACACCATATACATCTAGCCTGAAGGTAATGTAATACAATATTCTTACTAATTTTGTGCAAGACACACAAAAAGTGGGATATTATTATTGCTTTTGTTGTTGTTGTACAACAACAACAAACATATACACCATATACATCTAGCCATATACATCTAGGCTGGAGGTAATGTAATACAATGCTCCTAATAATTTTGTGCAAGACACACAAAAAGTGGGATATTATTGCTGCTTTTGTTGTTGTACAACACAACAACACCAACAACAAACATATACGCCATATGCAACAACAACATACACCATATACATCTAGCCTGGAGGTAATTTAATACAATATTCTTAATAATTTTGTGCAAGACACACAAAAAGTGGGATATTATTATTGCTTTTGTTGTTGTTGTACAACAACAACAGCAACAACAACAAACATATACATCATATACATCTAGGCTGGAGGTAATTTTATACAATATTCTTAATAATTTTGTGCAAGACAGACTGAAAACAGGACAACAACAACAACAACAACAACAGTCCCTTTACACCTAGGCTGGAGGAAATATTATACAATATTTCCAATATATTTCTGCATGTAACCAAGTATCCCATTAGAAAGGAAATGTGTCACTATCTCAGCTTAACTTTGGGACAACTTTGGAGTATTTTCTTCATTTCAAAGAAGGGATCCTCTAACTAACTTTACAGCCAAAATAATGACATCATAACAACAACAACAACAACAACAAGTTTCACCTTCTTTCCTGGGCAAGTTGCTCTGCTTCCAAGTCAGTATCTTTCAGGCGAAGGGAGTGACCGCCGGCTTTTCCTCTGCTGGCGATGCACACCTCCTTCTCTCTCTCTCTCTCCTTCCCTCCCTCCTTCTTTTCTCTCCTCCTCCCTCGTCTGTTTCTTCACTCCTTTGCTCCTTTTCCCAGAAATCACGTGCTATGCTCTTGCTGGCCTCTGCCGGGATTGGCCTCCAGGGGGCAGCAGAGAGCAAGGAAATCCTGGCGGCGGCGAGAAGGCGACAGTCTTGCTGTAATTATTGGGAGAAGCTACTGTTGAATCAATACAGCTTGACACCCCTTTGATTGCTAGAGAGAGATCCCTGTTCTGGAGTCCTGGGAGTTGTAGTTTGGCAAGGGCTTATCTGCCAAAGGGTGCATCTTGGAATCGATGCAGTTTGACACCCCTTTAACTTGCTAAGGATCCCTGCTATGGAGTCCTGGGAGCTGTAGTTTTGCCTCCTCTGCTAAAGTGTTGAATTAATGCAGTCTCACACTACTTTGGCTCAATACTACAGAATCCCGGGATTTGTAGTTTAATTTATTATATTTATTTATCGTATCAGGAGCGGTGCCAGTTTGGTTCCGAATGCTCTTTGATTTGTAAGTGAACTATAAATCCCAGCAACTACAACTCCCAAATGACAAGGCCTATTTCCCCCCAACTCCACCAGTGTTCACATTTGGGCATGTTGAGTATTCATGCCAAGTTTGGTCCAGATCCATCATTGTTTGAGTCCACAGTGCTCTCCGGATGTAAGTGAAATACAACTCCAATACTCAAGGTCAATGCCACCAAACCCTTCCAGTATTTTCTGTTGGTCATGGGAGTTCTGTGTGCCAAGTTTGGTTCAATTCTGTCATTGGTGGGGTTCAGAATGCAATTTGATTATAGGTGAACTATAAATCCCAGCAATTACAACTCCCAAATGACAAGGTCTATTTTCCCCAAACTCCACCAGT
Source organism: Anolis apletophallus (assembly GCA_030556195.1). Taxonomy (NCBI): domain Eukaryota; kingdom Metazoa; phylum Chordata; class Lepidosauria; order Squamata; family Anolidae; genus Anolis; species Anolis apletophallus. Next base: position 144,464,196 of record JARBWK010000008.1, on the reverse strand, counting down.
GTTCACATTTGGACATATTGAGCATTCGTGCCAAGTTTGGTCCAGATCTATCATTGTTTGAGTCCAAAGAGTTATCTGGATGTAGGTGAACTACAACTCCAATACTCAAAGTCAATGCCCACCAAACCCTTCCAGTATTTTCTGTTGGTCATGGGAGTTCTGTGTGCCAAGATTGGCTCAATTCCATCATTGGTGGAGTTCGGAATGCTCTTTGATTGGTGAATGATAAATCCCAGCAACTACAACTCCCATATGGCGAAATCAACCCCCCACCCCCCCCCAATCCCTGGGTCAAGGGAAATCTTTAATGAACACCCCTCCTATACCCTGTTCTTTCTCCAAAACAGTATACTCACAGCAGCTTATTTTATTTATTTACTAGCTTGGGGACCCGGCAGTGCCCGGGTAATTTGAGAAAGGCATTGTGTGCCAAAGTTGGTCTTTATCAGTTATTAATGTGGCTCGCAGTGATCTCGGGAACTGAGTGAAGGTACTGCGAGTCCCATCGTCCATGTTCCATCCTCCTCCAAACCGCACCAGGATGTAGAGTGGGTCATGGGGGCTCTGTGTGCCAAGTTTGGTCTTGATCAGTCATTGGATGAGGTTGGCAGCGGTCTCATGAAGTGAGTGGAGGTACTTCAAGTCCCATCATCCATGGTCCATCTCACCAGGATGTAGAGTGGGTCATGGGGGCTGTGTGTGCCAAGTTTGGTCTTGATCAGTCATTGGATGAGGTTGGCAGCGGTCTCGTGAAGTGAATGAAGGTACTTCAAGTCCCATCATCCATGGTCCATCTCAAGAGGATGTAGAGTGGGTCATGGGGGCGCTGTGTGCCAAGTTTGGTATTGATTAGTCATTGGATGAGTCTCGGGAAATGAGTAAAGGTACTTCAAGTCCCATCATCCGTGGACCACCCTCCTCCAAACTGCAGTAGAATGTAGCATGGGTCATAGGGGCTCTGTGTGCCAAGGTTGGTTACTGTCAGTTCAGGCCATACACAATATCCCATTAACTGAGGCCTAGTCAGGAAAATCAAGTTAATGAAGCCTTGCTGTCAATTTTGCGCCTGGTCTGTGAGGCCTTTTCTTTTCCCCTCTCTGCCTACTAAGAATGTTGGAATGTTGACAGTGGCCAATCAGAGACCATATGCAGATTATACTACAGTGGCAACAATCCCCTCTGTCTGCCGCCTAAGAATGTTAGAATGTTGAGGCTGGCCAATCAGAGACCATATGCAAATTCTACCACAGTGGGAGCCAATCAAAAAGCTGCCACATATCCGCAAGCACGCTTACATAAATACATTCACTTTTATTATATATACATATTTATTTACAGTATTCTGTCCTTCTCACCCTACATATCATGTCCACTCGGCCTGCCCAACCTATTCCTTGTGTGTGACTTTCTTGAATTCTATTTATTATTGTAATTGTATTTGTTCTTTTATTATTATTTCTGATGTATTTTGTTTTGTATTTTGTATTTCACTGTGTTGTATTTTAACCTCCCCGAGTCCCCATTGGGAAGATGGTGGCGAGGTATAAATAAAGTTTATTATATTATTATTCACCGTACACTTGATGGAGGACTTCCTCATTCTTCCGCACGCTGCTGGAAGTTTTTATGATGTCATAAATTAGTTACATTAGCCCCCCCAGTGGTATGTACTTAAATTTCCTACTTGACAGATGCAACTGTCTTTTGGGCTGCATAGGTCAACAGCAAGCTAGACTATAAATAGTTGGGAGCTTACTCCAATTTGGGCTGGCTTTGAATTCATTACCCCTCAGCCAGTAGTGATTTAATGTCTTTTAGTTGCTGTTTTGCACAGAATTTTCTAAAGAGGTTTGATTAACCTCCCCCACTTTTTTGTGGCTTCAACATAACTAAGGAGAAACGGAAATATGATTCAAAACGCAAAGGCCCCAGATACCGACACTTGCAAGACTGGGTTTCCTCTCTAACCACAGACCAATTGGTTGCTAAAAGGATGTGTTTTCACGCTGACCAAAGATAGGTTTCCAACTGTCCCAATTACTTTTTCAACAGCGTTTACAATGCCCCAAATTTCCTCATTTCCTCCCGCTTCTCTTTCTCACTTTGCCCCTTGCAGATTGTGTTAAAATGACCAAAATTAGTTCACATTCAGTTAATTCAGTATAGGAAAGAGAACAGGATCTTGTTGTCAAAGGCTTTCATGGCTGGAATCACTGGGTTGTTGTGAGCTTTCCAGGCTGTCTGGCCATGTTCCAGAAGCATTCTCTCCTGACGTTTCGCCCACATCTAAGGCAGGCATCCTCAGAGGTCGTGAGGTCTGTTGGAAACAAGGCAAGTGAGGTTTATATATCTGTGGAATGTCCAGGGTGGGAGAAAGATCACGCGTGAAGGTTGCCAGCGAACACCTCCCAACAAAGGATTCCCCCAGGCAGCAACAAGCCAGACCTTGAAAATGCAAGGCCATAAAATGCTAATCAAGGTGGCAAATTTCAACATTCACACGTGCCTCAAGCAGACAAGAGTTCTTTCTCCCAACCTGGACATTCCACCTCCCAACAAAGGATCCCACATTCCTATGAACTTGCTTTACATCCCATTTTTTTCTCCCAACTTGCGATGAATCACAACAGAGGAAAACAAAGGGATGTCTAGTTTGCCAGCAGGAATGATGGGAATGACAAAAGCCGGGCAAAGCTGCAGTCAGTGGCTCATCCAAACAGAAACAAATTGCTATAGATTTTATTGTGGAGTTGCCCGTATCCTTTAAAACCTAAATAGTTTTCCATTCCTGTTCATAATGATATATCCTTGCTGTAGTTTTCCAAGGCCTATCAGCCTTCGATGCCAAAGAATGCAGGTGCCTTACCAAACTATAACTCCCTTAGCCGGGCCAGCTAATCACCTCCCAGCAAAGGATTCCCCAGGAAGCAAGAAGGCACGCCTTGAAGCTGTTAGGCCATTACATTCTAATCAAGGTGATAAATTGAAACATTCACACCTACCTCGAACAAACAAAGAGTTATTTCTCCCACCCTGGACATTATTCCACAGATGTATAAACCCTAGGGCCTAGACAATCATGGTTCTAAATCAGGGGTGGGCAATTATTTTTTCCAAGGGGCCACACGAGAGCCAAAAAATATTATGGAGGGCCGCACCTAAAGCCGGAACTACATTCTAATCTACATAATTTATTTATTTATTTACTATATTTACTATATATTACACATACTTAATATTAACATATTAATATATCAAGAAATATTCATATATTAGTACTAATATCATAATTATTATAGTATATATATAGACATTATAATATATTGAAATTATAATATAACATTATATTATATTATTATAATAAAATTATTATAAAGTAATAATAAAAACCACTAAAATAAAATTAAATTCAAAAAGACAAGGTGCGAACCAAGATGGAGGCTGACATCCTCAAGAGAGGAAGGATCCCAAGGTGGAATGGCCCAATGGACCCAGCCCAGAGGATGGCAAAGCGGACCCAGCCGCCGCCGCAGTAGCAGAGGAGAGCAGAGCAGCAGGCCATCGGAGGCTGCAGGCCTCCGCCCGCTCTTGCCCCCAGCCGTTCCCCAGCTGATTGCCCTGCGGGGCCAAGAGGAAGGGGTGCCGCCGCCGCCATCCGATCGCGGGCTCTGTGGGGCCTGTGTCGGCAGACAGGCCAGAGGAGCGGCGGCTTTGGAGTGCTTGCCATCCCTGGAAGCGATCCTGGCCTGCAGGGGAGCACTCGGCAGTCTGCAGCGGCTCATTGCCCTGGTGACCCGGAAGACGATCAAGTCTTCTGGGTCGCCACGGCTATCAGCCCCCGCAGGTCGCCGAGTGCTCCCGCTGCAGGTGCGGATCGCCTCCAGGGATGGCAGGCACTCCAAATCCGCCGCTCCTCCGGCCTGTCTGCCAACACAGGCCCCACAGAGCCTGCGATGGGATGGCTGCACCGGCACCCCTTCCTCTTGGCCCCACCCCCGACGCCCTTCTTCCAGGCTGGACAGAAGCGCCTTGCTGGGCTGGATCTGGGCTGCGGGCTGTAGGTTGCCCGACCCTGGTCTAAATGGTTCTAAAGTACTTACAAAACTAAAGTTCTGGTGGTGAAAACGAGGTGCCGCTGGTGCTTTGTTTCTACAGTGTTGCTAAAGTTCTGGTGGTGAACATTTCAGAACTCTAAAAAAAAATTAAAAATTTCATTATAAATTGCAGTTCCTTATTGGTTCTGTCTTAAAAATCGCCAATAATGAAATAATAAAGTTTTGAAAGTTTTGTTAGTTCTGAAATGTTCACCACCAGAACTTTAGCAACACTGTAGAAGCAAAGCACCAGCGCCACCGAGTGTTCACCACCAGAACTTTAGTTTTGTAAGTACTTTAGAACCATTTAGAACCATGATTGCACAGGCCTAATGAACCCCATTTTCCTAGTTTCCAACAGATCTCACAATCTCTGAGGATGCCTGTCATAGATGTGGGTGAAATATCAGGAGAGAATGCTTCTGTAACATGGCCAGACAGCCCTGAAAATACACAGCAATCCAGAATAGAATCTTGCCCTAATCTAGTTGGGATAATCAGGGTCAATCCTTTGCCGTCCCACTGTTTTGAGATGCTTTTGAAATGTCCCAGTTTCTTTTTCTTCCTACTACCTTTCCCCCCTTGTACTCCAGTCGTTGCTCAAAAACACACAAGTCTTCATATCTTGATTTATTATTTTTTTCTGAAATAGTGCAATTCTGGCTGCCAGGAGGAAGGATACACAGAATTATAAACACATATATTTCTGGAAATGCAAACTTTTAAGGCACGTGTTTTCCAAATAGAAAAATAAAGTTTCAAGTCACACTGGCTATTCGAACATAGAGGGGTATGCAAGACCAAGGTCAAAAGAAGTAGTGCAGGCCTAGGCAAACTTGGGCCCTCAGGGTGTTTTGGACCCCAACTCCCACCATTCCTAACAGCCTCAGGCCCTTTCTTTTTCCCCCTCAGCCGCTTAAGCTCCCAAATGTCAAGGTCTATTTCCCCCAAATTCCATCTGTGTGCATATTTGGGCATATGGAGTATTCGTGCCAAGATCCTTCTAGATCCTTCAGTGCTCTCTGGATGTAGGTGAACTACAACTCCCAAAACTCAAGGTCAATGCCCACCAAATCAACTCCCAAATGACAAAATCAATTTTTAAGTGATGGTCACTCTTTGGATTAGTAGGTGTCTTGTGGCCAAATTTGGTGGCAATTAGTCCAGTGGTTTTTGTGTTATGATGTCACTCAAAACGAACAGAGCATTTTTATATAGATAGATAGTAGTAATAATAATAATAATAATAGACAGTGATAATTATTTCTAAAATCTTAAAGTGACCATGGTGGCTAATTTTCATTCATTAAACTATTTCAAGTTTAATGAATGAGAGGTAAATAATAGGCCTGGGCAATCTATGGTTCTAAATGGTTCTAAAGTACTTACAAAACTAAAGTTCTGGTGGTGAACACTAGGTGGCGCTGGTGCTTTGCTTCTACAGCGTTGCTAAAGTTCTGGTGGTGAACACTAGGTGGCGCTGGTGCTTTGCTTCTACAGCGTTGCTAAAGTTCTGGTGGTGAACACTAGGTGGCGCTGGTGCTTTGCTCCTACAGCGTTGCTAAAGTTCTGGTGGTGAACACTAGGTGGTCCTGGTGCTTTGCTCCTACAGCGTTGCTAAAGTTCTGGTGGTGAACACTAGGTGGTCCTGGTGCTTTGCTTCTACAGCGTTGCTAAAGTTCTGGTGGTGAACACTAGGTGGCGCTGGTGCTTTGCTCCTACAGCGTTGCTAAAGTTCTGGTGGTGAACACTAGGTGGTCCTGGTGCTTTGCTTCTACAGCATTGCTAAAGTTCTGGTGGTGAACACTAGGTGGCACTGGTGCTTTGCTTCTACAGTGTTGCTAAAGTTCTGGTGGTGAACACTAGGTGGCGCTGGTGCTTTGCTTCTACACTGTTGCTAAAGTTCTGGTGGTGAACACTAGGTGGCGCTGGTGCTTTGCTTTTACAGTGTTGCTAAAGTTCTGGTGGTGAACACGAGGTGGCGCTGGTGCTTTGCTTCTACAGTGTTGCTAAAGTTCTGGTGGTGAACACTAGGTGGCGCTGGTGCTTTGCTTCTACAGTGTTGCTAAAGTTCTGGTGGTGAACACGAGGTGGCGCTGGTGCTTTGCTTCTACAGTGTTGCTAAAGTTCTGGTGGTGAACACGAGGTGGCGCTGGTGCTTTGCTTCTACAGTGTTGCTAAAGTTCTGGTGGTGAACACGAGGTGGCGCTGGTGCTTTGCTTCTACAGTGTTGCTAAAGTTCTGGTGGTAAACACGAGGTGGCGCTGGTGCTTTGCTTCTACAGCGTTGCTAAAGTTCTGGTGGTGAACACGAGGTGGCGCTGGTGCTTTGCTTCTACAGCGTTGCTAAAGTTCTGGTGGTGAACACGAGGTGGCGCTGGTGCTTTGCTTCTACAGCGTTGCTAAAGTTCTGGTGGTGAACACTAGGTGGCGCTGGTGCTTTGCTTCTACAGCGTTGCTAAAGTTCTGGTGGTGAACACGAGGTGGCGCTGGTGCTTTGCTTCTACAGCGTTGCTAAAGTTCTGGTGGTGAACACGAGGTGGCGCTGGTGCTTTGCTTCTACAGCGTTGCTAAAGTTCTGGTGGTGAACACGAGGTGGCGCTGGTGCTTTGCTTCTACAGTGTTGCTAAAGTTCTGGTGGTGAACACTAGGTGGCGCTGGTGCTTTGCTTCTACAGCGTTGCTAAAGTTCTGGTGGTGAACACGAGGTGGCGCTGGTGCTTTGCTTCTACAGTGTTGTTAAAGTTCTGGTGGTGAACAGTAGGTGGCGCTGGTGCTTTGCTTCTATAGTGTTGCTAAAGTTCTGGTGGTGAACACTAGGTGGCGCTGGTGCTTTGCTTCTACAGTGTTGCTAAAGTTCTGGTGGTGAACACTAGGTGGCGCTGGTGCTTTGCTTCTACAGTGTTGCTAAAGTTCTGGTGGTGAACACGAGGTGGCGCTGGTGCTTTGCTTCTACAGCGTTGCTAAAGTTCTGGTGGTGAACACGAGGTGGCGCTGGTGCTTTGCTTCTACAGTGTTGCTAAAGTTCTGGTGGTGAACACTAGGTGGCGCTGGTGCTTTGCTTCTACAGCGTTGCTAAAGTTCTGGTGGTGAACACGAGGTGGCGCTGGTGCTTTGCTTCTACAGTGTTGTTAAAGTTCTGGTGGTGAACAGTAGGTGGCGCTGGTGCTTTGCTTCTATAGTGTTGCTAAAGTTCTGGTGGTGAACACTAGGTGGCGCTGGTGCTTTGCTTCTACAGTGTTGCTAAAGTTCTGGTGGTGAACACTAGGTGGCGCTGGTGCTTTGCTTCTACAGTGTTGCTAAAGTTCTGGTGGTGAAAGTTTTGTTAGAGTTCAGATATGTTCACCACCAGAACTTTAGCAACACTGTAGAAGCAAAGCACCAGCGCCACCTAGTGTTCACCACCAGAACTTTAGTTTTGTAAGCACTGTAGAACCATCTAGAACCATGATTGCCCAGGCCTAGGAAATAACTTTTTATTAATTATCCTGCTTTCTCCAGAGGCTATGGATATGAGGAACAAGTTAGATCCTCTCGAACAAGGAAGGAAGGAAGAAGAAAGCGAGGCGGGAGGGAGCAACCAAGGGTCTGGCACTTCCCCTTTCAATCACCAAATAGTTTATTCAGAGCAGGTTAAAGATTATGGCTTATGGAACAGATATCTTGGAAGACCCAATGTTTAGGCCAGGAAGCTCTGGAAGATAGAAAAATACAATTCCGAAATGTTCAGAAGGATTTGTTTGTTAATTCCACTCTCCTTGGCTGGATCTCTGCTCCAAGGCTTGGCGTTTCTTCTCTCTGCGGCTGAGGCTACTTCCTTCGGCGAGGGATTTTGGGACCCAGGGGGACCCCATCCCTTAGAGTCTATATGGATTTGGTGGAATAAGACAGAAAGAAGAGGAAAGGTTAGACATGGAGAAGGAACTGCCCGCCCTCTTTCCTGCCTTCGATGGAAAGATGCCCCTTTCCTCCACCCCTCCTCGGAATTCACCTTGACCAGGCGCCCCCGGTAGACCTCCTCGTCCTCGCCCGGGTCCCGCGGCAGCACCTGAGCAGCAGGTAAGTGGCGGCGGCACACGTTCTCTGCTTCTTGGACTGTGTACAAGGCGGCCGGATCCAGGGAATGGCTATTGATGAGGCTGACCAGGTACTCCTTGTAGTGTGCCCTGGGAGGAGGGAGGGAGGGGACACACATCAATCAATGTGTCACATTTTGCGCAATTGGAGCCCCGGTGGCACAGTGGGTTAAACCTCTGTGCCGGCAGGACTGAAGACCAACAGGTCACAGATTCGAATCCGGGGAAAGCACAGATGAGCTCCTTCTATCAGTTCCAGCTCCTCATGCGGGGACATGAGAGAAGCACCCCACAAGGATGGTAAAAACACCGGGACTGTGGCGCAGCTGGCTGGGAGTCAGCTGCATTAAGATCACTACTGACCAAAAGGTCATGAGTTCGAAGCCAGCCCAGGTCGGAGTGAGCTCCTGACCAAAATTGTGTAGCTTGTTGTCGACCTTTGCAGCCCAAAAGACAGTTGCAACTGTCAAGTAGGAAATTTAGGTACCAGTTTGTGGGGAGGCTAATTTAACTGATTTACGAGGCCATAAAAATCTCCAGGAAGTATGCAAAGAATGAGGAAGAGACAGCTCCCCTGGTGGCCAGAAGCTGGAATGTTAAATAGTCTCTGAGTGTCTGTCTATGTATGTTGTATGTCTATGGCAGGAGTGCTCACACTTTTTCAGCATGCAAGCTACTTATAAAACAACCAAGTAAAAAAGATCTACCTTCCACGCGGCGCACTGTCCACGGTTGCTTCCAGACGAGAGAGAAGCAGGGCGGAGCGTGAGGCGGGGCCTCCAGAGGCCCAGCCTTGCGTTCCACCCTGCCTCTCTCTCGCCGGCAGTGGAGGCTCCACGGTTGCTTCCGGACGAGAGAGAGGCAGGGCGGAGCGTGAGGCGGGGCCTCCGGAGGCCCAGCCTTGCGCTCCGCCCTGCTTCTCTCTCGTCCGGAAACAACCGTGGAGCCGGGTGAGGCCCCACCTCGCGCTCCGCCCTGCCTCTCTCTTGCCAGCAGCGGAGGCTCCATGGTTGCTTCCGGACAAGAGAGAAGCAGGGCGGAACGCAAGGCTGGGCCTCGGGTGGCCCCGCCTTGCACTCCGCCCTGCCTCTCTCTCGTCAGAAAGAAACCGTGGAGCCTCTGCTGCCGGCGAGAGAGAGGCAGGGCGGAGCGCCCTGCTTCTCTCTCATCCGGAAGCAACCGTGGATGGTGCGCGTGCATGGAAGGTGCACCGCACGCAGGGCAGAATCACCCCATCCGGCTGCGATCTACCTCCTTTGGACCAACCATCAACTGGTCGATCGCGATCGACTTCGTGGGCAGCCCTGGTCTATGGCATTGAATGTTTGCCATGTATATGTACATTGTAATCTGCCCTGAGTCCCCTGAGGGGTGAGAGGGCGGAATATAAATACTGTAAATAAATAAATAAATAATCAAAACATCCAGGCATCCCCTGGGCAACATCCTTGTGGATAGCCAATTCTTTCACACCAGAAGCGACTTGCAGTTTCTTGAGTCGCTCCTAACACAACAACCCCCCCCCTCAATATTATCATAATTGCGCAATGTTATAAGGTGTCCGTTTAGGAGCATTTGGTGAACCAACCTGGACACAGGATATGATCGGAAATGCTAGACCACTCAAACAACCACCATGTCAGACTACGCAGAGAAGCCATTGAAACCCACAAGCATGAGGACAATTTCAACAGAAAAGAGGAAACCATGAAAATGAACAAAATCTGGCTACCAGTATTAAAAAAAACCTCCCAAAATCAGGACAGTAAATAAAGCAACACTCAGAAAACAGGAAATCAGACAGGAACCAATCAGGACCAGCTAGCACCTCCCAACAAAGCATTCCCTCCAGGCAGGAAGCAGCCAAGCTTTGAAGTGCCAGTCTATTTAATGCCAATCAAGCTGGCCAGTGGCAACATTCCCACTTGCCTCAATCAGATAAGAGTTCTTTCTCTCGCCCTGGACATCATTCCACAGGGATATAAATCCCACTTGCCTAGTTTCCAACTGACCTCACAACCTCTGAGGATGCCTGCCATAGATGTGGGCGAAACATCAGGAAAGAATGCTTCTGGAACATGGCCAGACAGCCCGGAAAACTCACAGCAACCCACTAACAAAATGAAGTTCAACAAAGAATAATGAAAGATATTCTACTTAGGCAAAGTTACAGGATGGAGACGCATGGCTTGGCAGCAGGACATGTAAGAAAGATCTTGGAGTCCTCGTGGACAGGAAGTTGAACATGAGCCAACAATGTGATGTGGCAGCTAAAAAAGCCAATGGGATTTTGGCCTGCATCAATAGGAGCCTAATGCCTAGATCCAGGGAAGTCCTGGTAACCCTCTATTCTGCCTTGGTCAGACCACATCAGGAATCACACTGTGCCCAATTCTGGGCACCACAATGGAAGGGAGATGTTGACTCTAAGCTGGAATGTGTCCAGAGGAGGGTGACTAAAATGATCAAGGATCTGGAGAACAAGCCCTATGAGGAGCGGCTTAAAGAGCTGGACATGTTTTGCCTGCAGAAGAAAAGGCTGAGAGGAGACATGATGAGGGCCATGTGTAAATACGTGAGAGGCAGTCATAGGGAGGAGGGAGCAGGCTTGTTTTCTGTTGCCCTGGAGACTATGATACAATGGAACAATGACTTCAAACTACAGGAAAGAGAGGAGATTCCACCTGAACATTAGGAAGAACTTCCTGACTGTGTGAACTCTCTGCTCCCGAGAGTGGTAGAGGCTCCTTCTTTGGAGACTTTTAAACAGAGGCCGGATGGCCATCTGTGGGGGGTGCTTTGAATGCGATTTTCCTGCTTCGTGGCAGAATGGGGTTGGACTGGGTAACACACGAGATCTCCTCCAACTCTAGGATTCAATGATTCCGCCTCCTCTGTCGCTCCAGGGTCACCGGATCTTTAAACCAGAGACGGGGAGCTGCGTGGGGTCTACATTTATCCCCTTAAGCCAGGGGTGCCCACACTTTTTCAGCATTCGAGCTACTTAAAATAAAACCATGTCAGAAAGATCTACCGAGAGAGAAGCAGGGCGGAGCAGGGGGCTTGGCGCGGCCTGGCTCCGCCCCCTCTGGCTTTAGCTCTACCACAGCTTCTCCAGGCTTGAGGAGATAGCACCAAGCCAGTGGTGGCATAAGTAGCCACTACTGGCTTGGCACTACCCTCCTCAAGGCTGAAGAAGCTGTGGTAGCGCTGACCCCAGGGGAGGGAGCGGGGCTTGGCGCGGCATGGCTCTGCCCCCCTCCCCCTCTGGCTTTAGCGCTACCACAGCTTCTCCAGGCTTGAGGAGATAGTGCCAAGCTAGTGGTGGCATAGCTAGCCACTACTGGCTTGGCACTACCCTCCTCAAGGCTGAGAGAAGCTGTGGTAGCGCTGAAGCCGGGGGAGGGGGAGGGGCTTGGCGCGGCATGGCTCCCCCTCTGGCTTTAGCCTTCGCTACCACAGCTTCGCCAGGCGAGAGGAGGATAGTGCCAAGCCAGTGGTGGCATAAGTAGCCACTACTGGCTTGGCACTACCCTCCTCAAGCCTGGAGAAGCTGTGGTAGCGCTGAAGCCAGGGAGGGGGCGGGGCTTGGTGCGGCATGGCCCCGCCCCCTCTAGAAGTGCCCCAACCAGCTGGGACCGACCTCCTTCAGTCCCGGGATCGACCAGTCGATCGCAATTGACTTCCTGGGCAGCCCTGCCTTAAGCTATATGACCCTAAAACTGCAAGACTAAATATCCCGAAAACATTAACTGTGCTGCTTTGTTGTTTTATTGATGCATTGTTGGGCTTGGCCTCATGTAAGCTGCCCTGAGTCCCCTTGGGGAGATGGTGGCGGGGTATAAATAAATAATTATTATTATTAACACCTCCGTGAAATTCACCAGTCAGTCTCCCCCTCAATCTGACCCACCTCATAGGGTTGCTGTGTGGATTATTTGGAGGAGCAGATATGGCACATATGCCACTTTGAGCTCTTTGGAAGAAAAGCAGGATAGAGAATGATGGGATCGTAAGACTTGGGACCCCTGCCGTGAAAGATATACACAGTTTATTGGAAGTAAACAAGATTGTGAACTTACTGACAAAGGCCAGCATATCCAGCGGGTGTCTCTCTGCCGCAAGGCTCGTCTAGTAACCCTTCCATGGTTTCTTTCTGCTCCATCACACGGCATCCATCTGAACGAAGGAGAGGTACAAGTGTTATTTGATATTAATCGTATCCTGTTTAATATAACAATAAAGCATCCAAACCACAATAAAGCACACATAGCATACTGCATAGCAATACACATCCACTTATGAATATGTGGTAGTGCAATGGATTAAACCCTTGTGAACTCCTGACCTGAATGTTGGTAGTTCTAATCTGCAGGATGGGGTGAGCTCCTGCTGTCAGCCCTAGCTCCTGCCAACCAAGCAGTTCAAAAACATGCAAATGTGAGTAGATAAATAGGTCCTGCTTCAGCAGGAAAGGGACTATGGTGCAGCTGGCTGGGTGTCAGCTGCATTAAGATCACTACTGACCGAAAGGTCATGAGTTCGAAGCCAGCCCAGGTCGGAGTGAGCTTCCGGCCAATTTTGTGTAGCTTGTTGTCGACCTTTGCAACCCAAAAGACAGTTGCATCTGTCAAGTAGGAAATTTAGGTACCACCTATGTGTGGGGAGGCTAACTTAACAAATTTACGAGGCCAACAAAATCTCCAGCAAAAAGCATGCAGGGAATGCGGAAAGTACTTCATCAGTGTCGCAGATGGAGTGTGAAGCGACACCTCCCCTGGTGGCCAGAAAAAAGTTAAATAGCCTCTGTGTGTCTGTCTATACATGTTGTGTGTCTATGACATTGAATGTTTGCCATGTATATGTACATTGTAATCCGCCCTGAGTCCCCTGCGTGGTGAGAAGGGCGGAATATAAATACTGTAAATAAATAAATAAATGTGGTGAACTGCTTTCATTCTATAGCAGGCATGGGCAAACTTTGGTCCTCCTCCAGGTGTTTTGGATTTCAACTCCCACAATTCCTGAATTGTGGGAGTTGAAGTCCGAAACACCTGGAGGAGGACCAAAGTTTGCCCATGCCTGTTCTGTAGTGTCGATCGACACAAGTTTTTGGCTCTCTAAGAATCCTTTGGGTCTCACCTGCAGGAGTGGCACGGGTCCCAGCTGGAGGGTCTGTGTTGAACCCGATGTTGTTATCCTGAAAACGGACAAAAGTTGTGAGTGAAGTGCAGGTTGTCCCCCCAGAGGAAATCCCTCCCTCCCAAATAAAGGATTTAGCAAGTGGGCATCTTTGGCCATTGCTTTTTGGTTGTGGCCATCCTGCACCCTTCCCACCATGCCTTGGCACTTAAACCAACCTGTAAGAGCCCCTGCAGGCGAGGCACATCCCAGTCGCGCAGGTAGAAGAGGCAGTCGCGGGGATGGTGGCCATGGAGAGACCGCCGAATGGGGCAGTCGGGTATCGGGCATTTCTGGGGGGCAGAAATGGAGACAGTGGTGATGAGAGCCAGGAAAACTGTTTATAGAGTTGGAGGAGACTCCAAGAGCCATCCAGTCCAACCCCATCTTGTCATTATTATTATTATTATTTTTCTGTTAGAAGTTCACTGTGTTAGCTTTGGCTCAGCTCTCTGATCTGTTTAAACTCGTTTGAGATGTTGATCCTATCATCTAGGCCAGTGTTTTTCAACCTTTTTTGAGCCACGGCACATTTTTTACATTTACAAAATCCTGGGGCACACCACCAACCAAAATGACACAAAATGACACTCTAACACAGTAATACATATAGTTAATATGTTTTTGAACGTATTTATACACTCAGTGTGAAACTTGGGCCTGTTTCGATGAACACAACATAGATATCCTGGCAGGAATGGCAGAAAGACACACACAAAGGTCTTGCTCAACAGCTATCAGTCTCTCCCTCATTACCAACAGAAAGTACTGAAAGGGTTTGCGTGGGAATTGACCTTGAGTTTGGAAGTTATAGTTCACCTACACCCAGAGAGCACTGTGGACTCAAACAATGTTATGTCATGTTGTTGTTTGTTTTCTATCCAGAATCACAATGTTGGAAGGAGGCTCGCCACTTTAAGGTCCCTAAAACAGGCATGGGAAAACTTGGGGCCTCTGGGTGCTTTGGACTTCAACTCCCACCATTCCTGAGGCCCTTTCCTGCTTAAATGGCTGAGGGGGGAAAGGAAAAGGGCCTGAGGCTGCTAGGAATGGTGGGAGTTGGAGTCCAAAACACCTGGAAGGTCCAAGTTTGCCCATGCCAGCTTTCGACAGAGACCTCTTCCTCCCCCTTCCCCTTCACGCCCTTTCTTCTCCCTCCTGCCGAACACTTACTTTTTCTTCTACACTGCCGCTTCTGCCACCATTTTGATCCGAGGGGACAGCGTGAGCGTGTTCAGGAGGGGAGGGGGGAGGGAGGAAGACGTGGCCCGTGCAGGCGCTACTGCGCAGACTCGCCCCAAAGCAAAGTGAGCAGAGCGAGGCTGGGAGGAAGGGAGCCCAAGTGGAGAAGAAAAAGTGTTTGGCAGGAGGGGGAAGAAAGGGTATTGGAGGTTCCAATTTCCCACGGCACACCTGATGATCGCTCACGGCACACTAGAGTGCCACAGCACACTGGTTGGGAAACACTGGTCTAGGCTAGGGTATTAGTTATCCCTCCCAATTTGTTCTCATCCACAATTCGATCGGCGTGCTCTTTATTCCATCTTCCAAGTCATTGGATAACTGTTACTTTACTTTAATGTTTTGCCCCACCCTCCCCCTTGGACATACAATTTATACAATAAATTACAGAAATTACATTTGAAATATCAGTCCTTATCCCAATTTTTCCACTCCACAACTTAATACACTCTCTAAATAATTCCTAACTAGATCCCACATATTCTGAATTATTGTAACAGTTATATTATATTTATATTGTTCAATTTACAATTTATTATTTCCACATGTAATATATTTACTATATAATTATACCAATTTGTCAAAGTCCATTTTGTTTTATCTTTCCAACCCTCACTAAAACAGTTTGCGCACACACTATTAATTTGTCAGCTACTCTTTCCTTTTTACACTCCTTTTATCCTTGGATGTCTTACATTTCTATTGGCTATTATTATTTGAAGATTTAACTTTATATAAGAAAGTAAAAACCTGGCTTTGTGAGCAAGCGTTTGGAGAGAGATATGGAATAGATATGCGCTGACTAACTGGAACGGCCAGATTACGTTTAATGGATCATGTGATTCACTCTTAATGTATTGTTTTTATAAGTTATTTAACTGTTTTAACGTATTTGATAAGTCTATTTATTTATATATTTGTAATTGTACATATCTTATGGGTTCGTATGGTTGCCTACTTCTAAGCCGCCTTGAGTCCCCTCTGGGGTAGAGAAAGGCGGGGTACAAATGCTGTAAATAATAAACAAACAAACAAACAAACAATATATTAATTTCTCCTTCAGTCATTCTCTAATATGCCTGCACACTATTAGATTCCCATATCATATTTATTTATTTATTTACAGCATTTACTACAAAACCGGAAGATGCAGGTTCACAGTCTGGGAGTGATCCTGGATTCATTGCTGAACCTGGAATCCCAGGTTTCAGCGGTGGCCAGGGGAGCTTTTGCACAGTTAAGACTCATGCGCCAGCTGCGACCGTACGTCATGAAGTCTGATCTGGCCACGGTTGTTCACACTCTGGTTACATCCCGAATAGACTACTGCAATGCGCTCTACTTGGGGCTGCCTTTGAAGACGGTTCGGAAACTCCAAGTAGTCCAATGGGCAGCAGTCAGATTACTAACTAGAGCGACATACAGGGGACATACCACCCCATTGTGTCAACTCCACTGGTTGCCGGTCCATCTCCGAGCCCAATTCAAAGTGCTGGTTTTCACCTACAAAGCTCTATACAGTTCTGGCCCAGCTTACTTGTCCGAACGCATCTGCCTCTATGCCCCATCTCGCAGCCTAAGATTGTCTGGGGAGGCCCTACTCTCACTCCCACCAATATCGCAAACGTGTTTGGCAGGGACAAGAGATAGGGCCTACTCGGCAGAGGGCCCCCGCCTATGGAACGCACTCCCAAACGAGTTAAGATCAACCCCATCCCTTCTGGCTTTTAGAAAAAAAAATTAAAATCATGATTCTGGGACCAGGCCTTCGGGCAGCAGACGTAATTATGCATTTCAATGGACATTGACTTGAATGGCGTTGCGGCAGACGATATTGTGACTTATTTTATGGTTGTAACGATTGTTTATATACGGGTTTTAATGATTATGTAATTGTTTTAATGTTTATGTAGGTGTCTGTGATTTATTTTGTATTGTGATGTAACGGCCCCGTACCATTACTTTGTAAGCCGTCCTGAGTCCCCCTTTGGAGGTTGAGAAGTGAGAGGGTACAAATCCCAGAAATATATAAATGAATAAATAAATAAATATTCCACTCTTCTCACCTTGAAGGAGAGTCAGGGCAGATTGCAGAACACATACATGGCAAACATTCAATGCCATTAAACAGACAGGTGGACAATAAACTGAGCTGAAGGTCGGGTGCTCACCCTGACCCAGGATTCGAACTGCCAGCCTTTCAATTGGTAAGATGTATTGGTGCTGGTGATTAACCAGCTGTGCTAAAGCCCGGACTTTCATATGATTAAACACACCACTTTGTTTACAAACATGCCAACACATCTGTCCTTTACCCCTGGTAGAAAAATGTGAAAGTTGATAACAAGTCACTGATAACAACACTAGGCCTTTGGGACTGCAGATTCGGTCACACAAATATATTGGATGCAGAGTTCTAGCTAATATTGGCAACCAAATCCAAATTATGGATTTTATCACCCTCTGCAAGGACTGCTAAAATTGTGTGAATCAGTGTGTGCCCCCCCGCCCCCCAAAAACACCACATGTATCCACTTATCACAAATGGACCCTATTCTGGTCGTCTTTTGAGATGGGAGGGATGCAATGAACAGAAATCTTCTGTTTAGTGTCTGTTTCTTTTTTCCTTTCCAGGCACGCCGACAGTTAATCTATATCCTTCTCCTCCCAAATCCATTACACTCAAGGCTTTGTCTAATCCTCTTTTGATAATGATGTAATTTTCAAGAAATCACGCCATGCTCTCAAGGGGCAGGAATTTATCTCAGGATTTTATTCCGGTCAGTGACTTTTTACATTAGTGAGGACTCATACAAAAACATCTCTGTCTCTATCTTCAATATTCCAAAAAATAATTTAAAAATCTCAAAATTCCCATTAGATATGTAATGCACTCCAAAATGTTTCCAGCAGACATCTTTTAACTCTTGTCCCATTAGCCTGGCAAAAGCCTCCAATTTGTGGAGTTATTTAGATTCCAACAATTGCTCTCGAAGGCTTTCATGGCTGGAATCACTGGGTTGCTGTGAGTTTTCTGGGCTGCCTGGCCATGTTCCAGAAGCATTCTCTCCTGATGTTTCACCCACATCTATGGCAAGCAGAGGCTGAGAGGTCTTGAAGCAAAGCTATTCAATGCTAATCAAGGAGGCCAGTTGAAATAAGTTGGATTTATTTCTCCCACGCTGGACATTATTCCACAGATATATAAACCCCACTTGCCTAGGCTCCAAATGACCTCACAACCTCAGAGGATGCCTGCCATAGATGTGGGTGAAAAGTCAGGAGAGAATGCTTCTGGAACATGGCCATACAGCCTGGAAAACTCACAACAACCCAATTGCTCTGATCCACAACTGTTTACAACAATAATAATAATAACAACAGAAGGCCTTGCTCTCGCTCCCGCCAGCATCACAAATGCAGTTGGTGGGGACGAGAGACAGGGCCTTCTCGGCAGTGGCTCCTTGCCTATGGAACGCACACCCAAACGAAATAAGATCGACTCCATCTCTCCTCGCTTTTAGAAAAAAGCTAAAGTCGTGGTTCTGGGACCAGGCTTTTGGGCAGCAGATGTAAATTGTACCTTTGGATTTGACTGGATTGACACTTTGGACTTGACTGGACTGACAGTGTGTTCCGCTTGATGGCTTTTAATTAATTATTATTGTATGTAGTGGTTTTTAATGTAATGTTTTTAAATGCTTTTAAATGCTTTTAAATGATGTTGATTATATGGTGTATTTTTATATTGTATTGTGCTGTTGCGGCCTGTAGTGCTGCAAATGTAAGCCGCGCTGAGTGAGAAGCTATGGGGTACAAATACCATAAATAAATAAATAAACAAACAAACAATGGGTCGATGTAAGTTTTCTGAGCTGTAGGGCCATGCCCCAGGCAACATTCTCTCCTGATGTTCTGCCCACATAAAACATTCACACTTGCCTCCAACAGACAAGACTTCTTTCTCTCACCCTGGACATTATTCCACAGATATATAACCCCCACTTGCCTAGTTTCCAACTGACCTCACAACCTCGTGAAGTCGGATCTGGCCATGGTGGTCCATGTCTTAGTCACCTCCAGATTGGATTACTGCAATGCGCTCTTCGTGGGGCCGTCCTTGAAGACGGCCCAGAAATTTCAATTGGTCCAAAGAGCGGCAGCCAGATTACTAACTGCAGCGACTTACAGGGAGTGGTCTACACCCTTGTTCAAAGAGCTCCATTGGCTGCCGTTAATTTCCCGGTCCCAATTCAAGGTGTAGGTTCTAACATGCAAAGCCCTGAACGTTTTAGGACCCGCCTACCTACGTGACCGCATTTCCATCTACGAACCCACGTGATCTCTTCGATTGTCCGGAGAGGTCCTGCTCTCGCTCTTGCCCCTTTCGCATACGCTTCTGGTGGGGACAAGGGAGAGGGCCTTCTCTGTAGTGGCCCCCCGTCTCTGGAATTCACTCCCCAAGGATATCAGACAAGCCCCCACATTGGCAGTCTTTAGGAAGAACTTGAAAATGTGGCTGTTCCAGTGCGCCTTCCCTGGATAAGGAGACGATACCATGATCTGACCAGCTTCCTATGATTTGTCCTCTGAAGCACTATATTTACCCGTTGGATTATTTCCCTACATTACCCTTAAACCCCGCTCTTTAGATACTCTACTTTTGTTCACGCCCAGTATTTTAAAATTTTAATCTATTACATACGTCCCTGCCCTCAGTGTTTTAAAATTCTCGTGTGCTATTGCTTGTTATTTATGATATTGTATTATGTTTACTTGCTTGCTTGCTTTGTAGCTTTACTGATGTATTGTTGGGCTTGGCCTCATGTAAGCCCCTTGGGGATATGGTGGTGGGGTATAAATAAAGTTGTTGTTGTTGTTGTTATTATTATTATTATTATTATTATTATTAACCTCTGAGGATGCCTGCCATAGATGTGGGCAAAACGTCAGGAGAGAATGCTTCTGGAACAGGCCATACAGCCGGAAAATTCCCAACAACTGATCCTCAACCGTTTCCAAGCTTTTCTCCACACATTGTCTTGACATTCTTTGTCATCCTTGAGGACTAAGGTTATACACAAACAGTTAGGATACTGTAAATGCAACGTAGCAAAACACACAAGGAGACTATATAATATCATGAATCCCTGTTTATCTTTCCTTTTTGCCTGTGTATACTGATCCTCATCCCTACTGTTTACCTCACCGCCCTTCTGAGCTCTACCACGCCTACTCCTGGGACTTCGTTTGAGAACCACGCTGCGCTTTCTTGTATGGCATTTACGCCACGATTGATGTGTATGTAAGCGCCAGGGAGTAACTATTGTCATTGCTCCCTTACAGCATCCACTACGTATTTGTTTATGTACTAATATATATGCTATTTTTGATATTATATAGTCTCCTTGTGTGTTTTGCATCCTTGAGGACTAGAAACGTGTCATGCTTGTTTCTAAAATGTGGGGAATTCAGCTCTTAGTAACACATGTGGGTGTAACCAGCTGGCGTGCCAATGCAAAGTTTACATTACAGGTGGCACCAATTTGCTTAAATATTTAGAAACAACTCGAATGTGGCTCAGTAAATGGATGAGTAAATGCTAAGCAAACTGAGCTGGATTAGGCCTATGTTTATGATGGATTGTACTTTTGGGCAAGGCATGCTCTGTTTCCTTCTTCCATCCAATCAGAATGAAGAGTGACCCACTTTACAGGGTTGTTGTGAAGGATTAAGACAATTTAGAAAACAAACAAAGAAAACATTGCGAATCAAAAGAGTCAAGGGATAATCCCGAGTCCAGTAATCCAATCTAGAGGTAACCAAGGCGTGGACCACCATGGTCAAGTCAACAGAAAGGAGGAAACCATGAAAATGAACAAAATCTGGTTACCAGTATTAAAAAAAACTCTAGAATCAGGACAGTAAACAAAGACGAACACTCAAAGAAACAGAGGAATTCCAGATAGGAAACAATCAGGGGCCAGCTAACACCTCCCAACAAAGGATTCCCCAGAAAGGAAGCAGCCAGGCGTTGAAGCTGCAAGGCCATTCAGTGCTAATCAAGGTGGCCAATTGCAGCATTCACACTTGCCTCCAACAGACAAAAGATCTTTTCCCCCACCCTGGACATTATTCCAGATATATATAAACCCATGTGCCTTGTTTCCAACAGACTTCACATCCCCCGAGGAAGCCTGTCATAGATGTGGGTGAAACATCAGGAGAGCATGCTTCTGGAACACGGCCAGACAGCCCGGAAAACTCACAGCAACCCAACAACAATGTACTTGTAATACTGCTGTATTGCATCCTTGTAATCCTCCCAAAGTAACTCATTATAAATAAATGAGTTAGTGGTGATGCATTTATGGAAATACTATACACATTCTTCTCTGCCAACCGCAACTAACACATAGTTTTGACTTACGGATGCGGCATAGAAAGGCCCATAGCAGCCGCTGCAGAAATGATGCCTGCACTGGGAACACTGGAAATGCATGCAGCCTCCTCGGGCCAAAGCGTAGGAGAACTTGCACTTGGGACACGCTGAAAGGGAGGGAGAAAAGAGAAAGGTGAAGCAGCAGAGCGCTAGAAAGGAGCAGCTGCAGGATTGAAAGGAAAGGGCCACTGCACCCCGGGACAGGTTTATGGGCTTTTTTAGATTCTCCAGCATGATTTTCCAGTACGCATGGGCAAACTTTGGCCCTCCAGGTATTTTGGACTTCAACTCCCTCAATTCCTAACAGCCGGTGGGAGTTGAAGTCCAAAATTCCTGGAGGGCCAAAGTTTGCCCATGCCTATTTTACAGCCTAAGTAATCAAAGTATAGCATTTGCTATTATTAATTGTTTTGGGTACCCATAAGGCAGTGTTCCTCAACCTTCCTAAAGCCACGACCCTTTAATACAGTTCTTCATGTTGTTGTGACTCCCAACCATAAAATTATTTTCGTTTCTACTTCCATAAATGTAATTTTGCTACTGTTATGGATCGTAATGTAAATATCCGATATGCAGGATATATTTTCAATCACTGAACCAAATTTGGCACAAATACCCATTATGCCCCAATTTGAATGCTGGTGGGTGAGGATTGATTTTGTCATGTGGGAGTTGTAGTTGCTGGGATTTATAGTTCACCTACAATCAAAGAGCATTCTGAACTCCACCAAGGATGGAATTGAACCAAACTTGGCACACAGAAATCCTGTGACTAATAACAGAAAATACTGGAAGGGTTTAGTGAGCATTGACCTTGACTTTTGGAGTTGTAGTTCATCTACCTCCAGAGAGCACTGTGGACTCAAACAATGATAGATCAGGACCAAACTTGGCACAGATACTCAATAGGCCCAAATGTGAACACTGGTGGAGTTTGGGGGAAATAGACTTTGACATTTGGGAGTTGTAGTTGCTGGGATTTATAGTTCACCTACAATCAAAGAGCATTCTGAACCCCACCAACAATAGAATTGGGCCAAATTTCCCACACAGAACCCCCATGCCTTTAAGGGACTCTCTGGCACGAGCCTCCCTCCAGCCTCACACTCTCCCTCGCCCGCACATGCGCACCATGCTGCCATGCGCTGATCATGCCTGTTCTCTCCACCCCACTTGGGAGTCCCAGAAGCAGCCCTCCCCTTGGCTGAGAGGCCAGGCAATGACAGCAGGAGGGAGGCTTTTGGTGGGAGGATTCACAGTCTGTTTCCAAAAAGGAAGAGGACAGGGGGAGAGATCTTCAGCCTTATCTGCCAAAGGGGTCCCTACGACCATCTGATGGTCTTTGGCGACCCCTCTGAAACCCCTCGCAACCCCCCCCCAGGGGTCCCGACCCCCAGGTTGAGAAACACTGCCATATGGGATAATGGGAGGCATACTGGGGCTTCTTCCTGAAACAAGACTTGTTAAATAACTTGCTAGCATCTTCTTGGTTTATTTAACCCGGATACACATTTCTCAAAAACAAAAGCAGACTTTTAGACACTTCTGGGGGTTTTTGAGTTTGTTTTTTTCCTGTGAGTTTTGTATTTGTCGGGGGGGGGGGGGGCACAGGGGATGATGGTGGGCATCCTCACCAATCCCATTCTCCTGCAGGTAGACAGCCAAGCCCTGCGCCTGGTACTCCGGATCGTTGGTTCGCTTCCATTCCAGGAAGCCTTCGCACGTCAGTCCCTGATGCTGCGGCTCCCACTGCAGCCAAGGAAAGAGGAGACAAAGAGCCAAGGAGGATCAATATGTGTCTTCTTTGCAAACAATTCCCATTCTTCTTACATTCTGTTCTTGGCATTCATTTCTTTCCCCAGCCTACAGCTGCCAAAGGTATCAGTCAATACAAATGGACTAGAAGCATATTTATTTATTTACGACATTTATATGCCGCCCTTCTCACCCCAAAGGGGACTCGGAGCGGCTTACATGTAAAATGTAAATACAATATATTATATTATTGCCATAGCACAATATTAATATTATATATTACATTGTATTGTAACATTATACCGTAATATTATTAGTAATATAAAATATATAATTATAATATATTATTATTAGCATTATATTGTATTACATTATAATATTATCAATATTATATGTATATGGACGTACTATCTATTCTCCTTTATGCGTCTAAAACATGGGTCACCTGTCGCCAACACCTACGACTCCTCGAACGCTTTCATCAGCGCTGTCTTCGCACAATCCTAAATATACACTGGACCGACTACGTGACGAATGTTGCTGTCCTTGAGCAAGCAGGGATCACCAGCGTTGAGGCCATGCTATTGAGAACACAGCTGCGCTGGGCAGGGCACGTCTTTAGGATGGAGGACCACCACCTCCCAAAAATACTACTCTATGGTGAACTCGCCACGGGTCAGTGCATGAGAGTCGCCCCCAAAAAGAGATATAAGGACTCCCTGAAACAACATCTCAGGCTCGGCCAGATTGATCACCAACAATGGTCCACCCTGGCCTCACATCGGGAGGCATGGAGACGCACTATCTACAATGCTGCAGCCTCTTTCGAGAAGACACGCTGAATGGGTCTCGAAGAGAAACGACAACGCAGAAAGAACCGCAACTTGGAAACAACATCACCCAAGGAGACTTTCTGCTGTGCTTTCTGCAACCGAACTTGCCTATCTCAGATTGGCCTTTATAGTCATCAACGCGCTTGTAAAAAGCGTGAGATGAGTCCTTCCTCAGAATCTTTGTTCGCAAAGTAATGCCGAGAGAGATGTATATATATTATATTATATTCACAGTATAGGAGGCAAGATGGAACTGACTTCCTCTATGGCAGTTCCATCTTCACTCTGATCTCAGAGCAGCAGTTGTTGCTGGAAGGGGGGGAATAGAGTTCCAAGAGACCCCAAGGGCCATCCAGTCCAATCCTCTGCAATGTAGGAATATACAATTAAAGCCCTCCAGACAAATGGACATCACAACCTCTGAGGAGGCCTGCCATAGTTGCAGGGAAAACATCAGGAGAGAATGCTTCTGGAACATTCCCAGAAAACTCACAACGACCCAGTGATTCCGGCCATGGAAGCCTTTGACAATACATCATCCAGCTTCTGCTTAAAAACCTCTAGTAAAGGAGACTCAATTGGACTTCAAGGCAGCATATAATAATAATAATAACTTTATTTATACCCCGCCACCATCTCCCCGAATGGACTCGGGGCGGCTTACATGAGGCCAAGCCCAATGACACATCAGTAAAACAAAACAGCAGCAAATAATAAGACAATACAATCAATATAACTCACATATAAGCAATAACACACAAAGTTTAAAAAAAACCATAATGGCCGGGCCAGATGTAATATATTAAAATTTAAAATAAATAAACAAAGAGCTCTTACCATCAGGAAGTTCTTCCTAATGTTTAGATTTGTCCAAAGCAGAATAGAGTGGGACTGTTCCTCTCCTTGATCTATATTAAGACTCCAGATGGTAGTCCATGCCTTGGTTACTTCTTGTTCGGACTACTGCAACACTCTCTAAGCGAGGCTGCCTTTGAAGATAGCCCGGAAGTCCAAAGATCGGCAGCCAAGCTACAAACTGGAGCGTCGTACAGGAAGCGGATACCTCTAACGTTATGGCAGCTCCACTGGCTGTCGATCCGCTTTCGGGCTAAATACAAAGTGCTGGTTATTACTTATAAAGCCGTAAACGGTTTGGGCCCAGGCTATTGAACTAACTACACCTCTGCCTGCAAATCAACATGGACACTGTGGTCAGCAGAGGGGGGTCTGCTCTCTGTCCCACCCCTGTCTCAAGCACGGCTGGTGGGGACAAGAGAAGTGGCCTTCTCCGTCACCGCTCCTTCCCTCTGGAACTCCCTCTTGGCCTTTGGAGAATGATTTAACAACCTTTTTATCTTCTGACATCCTGTTCTTTAACTCATGGAAGGTTTAGTTTTTGTTTCATTTCCATTTTTTGGGAGTCCGCTGCAGAAGATCTCTACTGGCCAGAAGGTCAGGAGTTCGAAGCCTGCCCGGGTCAGGGTGAGCTCTCGACCAAATTGGGTAGCTTGTTGTTGACCTTTGCAACCCAAAACAGTTGCATCTGTCAAGTAGGAAATTTAGGTACCACTTTGGGGGGGGGGGTAATTTAACTGATCTACGAGGCCAAAAAATCTCCAGGAGGTATGAAAAACGAATGAAGGAATGCAACAGCTCCCCCTGGTGGCCAGAAGCTGGAATGTTACATTGAGTGTCTGTCTGTATATGTTGTGTAACAAACACACGGCACTGACTGGCAATATGTAAACACAAGCGGACAAGTGCAAAGTCGTATGCAAAATATACTCTATATTATATCAGTGAGGGCTAAAAGCCTAGTGCAATATAATGCGAATACAATACACAGTTAAATACAAACATGTGGACATGCGAAAGCGGGTCGCTGTAACATACCTCTACTGGTTGAATACAAAGGAGCAGGGTGTGCGAGCGGGGAAAAGGAGCAGGGTGTGCGACGTACACAATCATGAAGGTCTACACAAAGGAGTACTCCTGGAAGAAACGGGTGCACCCAAAATAAGCTGTGAAAACGCAGCTGACCTAGTGTCTTTGGCAAGCCCGGGGCGGCTATTGAATTTCAGTCGCTGCACTTTAAAAACCTCCGCTACTCTTCGAATGGACTACAAACTACAAGGGAGACGAGCACTGCTTTAGCCTCCCCTTCTGCAGAGTCCTAAGCAGCTCCCATACTTCAGTCGCTGCACTTTTGCATTTCTCCGCATTGCTTTGGATTACAACATATTGCTACACAACAAGGGAGAAACACCGCACCATCGCGGCCCTCCAGCGGTTCGTTATACACGCTACGGATCTGAGCGTTCCCAGTTCCCTCCCTCCTGGATCGAGGATTTGTTTACATTCTCAAAACTACAGTGACATCCCGGACCTCCTCCCTGTGGATTACAAATAGTGTGTCTGAGCACTCGTTAGAGTTGGGGGGCAACCCTTCTAAGGTTGAGGCATCAAACAACTCTAGAGAAAGCCCGGCTTATACTTGAGCGCCACACTTCCCGCTCCTTTAAAGTGGGCTCGATTTAGTTGTGATGCTGCTCACAACCTACAGCGTCCAGTATTCAGCTCAGCCATGGGTTTCTGGGACGAATCACACAGTCTGGGCTTGATTGTAACATGCTGAGTTGCATATATTTATAAGCTTTTTTGAATGTATTATTGCGTGACCACACTAGGTCAGCTGCGTTTTCACAGCTTATTTTGGGTGCACCCATTTCTTCCAGGAGTACTCCTTTGTGTAGACCTTCATGATTGTGTAGACCTTTCTATATGAGCCATCACATTGTGTGTAGAGCGAGATATTTGTGCAGACCTTTTGACTGAAGCATACACATTGCTTAGATATAGAAGCTTGACATTTCTTTGTGTAGACCTTGAATTTTGTGTAGACCTCGAGATTTAAATAATTATAATAGAGAGACATGGAAGTTTGATGTTTCATGTGATCTATTTATAAGCGATTGATAGCTCTTATCTCCCACCCTCTCTTCCTCACCGCGTTTTTCTGTGTTTCCAGCTTTAATATTTGGCCATGATAGATTTCAAAGCCCATGTGCCTGATGGCAGCAGCCTAATTTGCTACTCTTTGGGCTGAAGGTTTTTGTGAGAGATGAGCATTCCCTATTCACAGCCTTCCCCCCCCCCTTTTTTTTTTTTTGCTGGTGCACCATCATCTGCAACCTGATTGTCTAAACCAGACATGGGCAAACGTCGGCCCTACCAGCTGCTAGGAATTGTGGGAGTTGAAGTCCAAAATGCCCAGAGGCCCAGGCCCAGGCCTGTTATAAACACTCCCGGGAGGTTTGGACGAACCTGTCGTTTGCAGAGGACACAGAAACTCTTGCAGCACTGCGGGCATTTGGCTTCCAGCTGTTCTGATTCATAGATGAAGCCGAAGGAACACTGGAGAGGGAGGGAAGGGAAAGAGAACAAGAAGAAGAGAAGGGAGGGTTGTCATCATACGTAATTTAAAGTCCACTTGAAGGTATAACACAGGGATAGGGAACCTATGGCTCGGGAGCCAGATGTGGCTCTTTTCATGATTGCATCTGGCTCTCCAGAGCAGCCCAGGCCTCGGTTTCCCAGCATGCAGCAGGAAACCTTTCCTTCTCTCCTTCCTTTCCCTCCTTCTCTTCCCTTCCTTCTTTCCTCCATTCTCCCTCTTCCTTCCTTTCTTTCTTCCTTTCTCCCCTTCACCCTTCTCTCCTTTCTTTTCCCTCCCTCCCTCCCTCCCTTCTTTCCTCCATTCTCCCTCCCCCTTCCTCCCTCCCTCCCTCTTCTGTTGTATTTTCCCAAGCCTTCCTTTCCTTCTTCTTCCTTTCTTTTCACTTCCCTCTCTCTCCTTTCTTTTCTTCTTTTCACTTAATTATTTTACTTTTTTCTCACTCCCTTTCCTTTCTTTCCCCACCCTTTCCTTTCCTCCCTTCCCATTTCCTTCTTTCTTTTCCCCTCCTTGTCTCTGTCCTGCTTTTCTTTTTTCTTTTCCATAATTCATTCTTCTTTTCTTTCATACTCTCCCCCTCCATCCTTTATTTCCTCTTTCTTTCTTTCCTTCCTTCCCCCTTCCTTCCGTCTTCTCTTCCTTCCCAGAGTCCTGAGCATGCCTTTTGCAGAGCCGGGTCTGAAGTGTCCCGTCATTCTGGCGGGGTAATCCTTTCCTCATAGTATGTACGTATAGACTCACATTTAGTTGAATTCAGTCTTAAAATATATATTATATGTTATATGGCTCTCACTGAAATAAATTTCCAAATATTTTGCTTTCATGGCTCTCTGAGTCAAAAAGGTTCCCGACCCCTGGTATAACAGCACTTTTCCCATCTCTTTCACCCCTAATCCTCTTTTCTTGGGAAATAAGACCTCCAAAAGTGGACTACTTACATGCGTGCACCACTGAAACTTTGGATCCCGCATGAGCACACGCTCTGTCAGTTTCTTATGGAAAAGTTCGTAAGTTTCCCGGTCCAGGCAGCTGCGCAGCTAAAGGATGAGATAATATTTTTTTTAAAAAACTGTATTTATATCCCACCACCATCTCCCCAAAGGGGACTTTAAAAATACGATATAACACAGTAAAATACAAAATACACAACAAAATATATCAGAAATAGTAATAATAAAATAATAAAAAGATGGTGGGAGGAGAGAGAAGCAGTTAAAGGAAAGGGAATATGGAAAGAGATTGTATAATGTAAACATGTATAAAAGTAAGAATTTGGGATTGGGGGCTCTATCACACGGAGACGGAGGCAGGTAGGCACCTGGATGTCAAGAGTGGAGAAGTAGTTGAGAAGTTCCTTCTCATCACTGATCTCCGGCTGGGAGCAAGCCGGACACACCAGGTCAGTGATGTGCCTTTCTTTCACGGCGATGGTGAAGTGAAGAGCAAAGCATTCTGGGCAGATGGTGCACTCGCATGACGTCAGAGACTGCATCTGGGAAAAGTAGAAGGGATGGAATGAAACACGTGAAAGATTCCCAGCTGTATCCCAGGTCCAGATGTCCCTGGTGGTCACCCAGATGCCACCAAGGAACTGCAGAGTGTTGAAAAGTTGCCGTCTGTATGCAGAGGACGTCCAACTCTATCACTCTTTTCCACCTACTGCTAAGGAGGTTGTTCAGGTCCTGAACCAGTGCTTATTTACCGTATTTTCTGGCTGGGCGTATAGGACGACCCCCAACTTTTCCAGTTAAAATATAGAGTTTGGAATATACTCGGCTGTATAAAACTACCTCTCTTCCAATGCACACCAAATAAAAATTTTAAATCCATCAGATGTGATTTCAATAGGTAATTTTCCTATTACTGTACTTCCTTCTCGCACATGCGCACCTGCACCGCTTCACTGCAGTCTTCAGGAGCGAGATCTGAGAGGCAGAGGAGGAGGTACAGTGATAGGATACAAGGGCGGGCCAGGCAGGTAAAAGAGGGGTGTTTTTCTGGGCCCAGAGCCACT
The DNA here is from genome assembly GCA_030556195.1 of Anolis apletophallus. Taxonomy (NCBI): domain Eukaryota; kingdom Metazoa; phylum Chordata; class Lepidosauria; order Squamata; family Anolidae; genus Anolis; species Anolis apletophallus. The sequence continues at coordinate 144,435,107 of JARBWK010000008.1, read as the reverse complement.
CTATCTCTTTTTTCGATACCCTGGGCGCCCTGGACGCCTGCAGCTTGCTCCGCCCTTTACTTACACCTTCCCAGTGAGGCGTCCCTTCACCTCACCATCGGGACCGCATTAAGTCCACGAATCCTGATGAGTGGATTTTCTTCTACCGTACTTGTACAGCGTCACCCATAATACTTTCATACAGTCACTGCATACGGCAGGGACGCGGCCACTGCCATTTTTTAGCTCCCCCCACCATATGTGGCAACCACAGATTCTCCAATCCGGATTGGAAGTTTCAGCACCCGCTCTATAAGACGACTCCCAGCATATAAGTTGACTCCCGCGCATAAGTCGACCCCTGACTTTTGAGAAGATTTTCTTGGGTTAAAAGTAGTCTTATACGCCAGAAAATATTGTATTTAGAGCATTTGTATCCTGCCCCTTTTAACACCCAAAGGAGGACTCAGGCCAGCTTACAATTGTTCTGAAACCCCGGTTGGGGCCAAGGCATTGGGTACCCACCTTATTGCGAGGAAGGGCGAGGCTGCAGACCGCACACTCACAGGTAAGCAAACGCTTGATGAAATCCCGGTTGGGGGAGGCCTTGACCGCATCTACAACGTCCGCCAGCTCCCAGCCTCCGTCGGCCGGCTGCTCCAGCATCAACGAAACCACCAGCTCCGCCCGGCCCCAGCTAGGTAGAGAGAAAGTGGCCAGGAGGCGCCGGAGGAGTGCCTGAAAGGAGAGCGGCAGCAAAGTTTGACAGCAGTTGGAGAAGGAGATCCATTCTCGAGTCCTCCATATACCAGCGCAACACACAGGACTGACTCTGGGCCAGGCAATTATTCTGTGTCTTTTGCTGAAGCCTGGCTCAAAGAGTGATTGAGGAAAAAAGGAAGGGAGAACTGTCGGAATTCAATCACATCCTGCACAAGTTTATAGTCCTCAACAAGGAGATAGGCAGCTGAGTGAGCTGGTAGGGAAAGCCCTTTTGCCATTGCCCTCTTTGTGTGCCTCTCCCTCCCTCTTTCACTCCTGCTGTCTCCGGTTTGTTAGACTGACACACCTCATTTTACTCAAAGTATCTAGCACACACATGGGCAAACCTTGGTCTTTCAGGTGTTTTGGACTTCAACTCCCACCATTCCTAACAGCCAGTAGGAGTCAAGCACTGAAAGGGTTAAATGGATGCTTATGTGTAAGTTATATTGATTGTACTGTTTTATTATTTGCTGTTGTGTTGTTTATTATGTGTCATTGGGCGTGGTCTCATGTAAACTGCCCCGAGTCCCTTTGGGGAGATGGTGGCGGGATATAAATAAAGTATTATTATTATTATTATTAATGACTCAAAAAAAACCTGCAGTCCAATATAAGTAGGTGCCTGTAGCTTAGTGCCCTCAGCCTGTGAGAGGTCTCTGTGGGAGAAGGGCCTCGATGTGTTAGGTAGGCCTCAGTGTTAGTTCGCCTCAATGAAAGAGAGGTGTCAATGTGTGAGAAGGCCTGAGTGTGAGGTAGGCCTCAGTATGAGAAGGCCTGGTGTGAGAAGCTTCAATGAGAGAAGCCTCAGGTTGAAGGCCATTGTGTGTAAAGCTCCATCGTGTGTGAAGCTCCATCGTGTGTGAAGGCTGCTGTGTGCAAAGCTCCTGTGTGAAGCTCCTGTGTAACTTCCATGTGAGAGGATGCTCTGTGAGAGCGAAGCTGTTTCTCTGCGTAAGAAAGAAGCCCAGCGTGGAAGCAAAGAAGGAAGCGTAGCTTAGTAGCTGTCAGTCTGAGGTAAACCACAGTGGGAGAACGGTCTCAGTCTGTGAAAAGGCCTCACACTGCGAGGTAGGCCATAGTCTGTGAGAGAAGCCTCTGTGTGAGGTAAGTCTCGTATGAGAAGGCCTCGTGTGTGAATCTATGGTGTGAAGGTTGAACTTTATTTGTGTTATGGAAACCTTGTTCTTGTAAATAGTGCAACAATATTATTTTGCTATAAAGAAAAGTCTCCTTTGGAAGAGAGAACTTTGGTCTGTGTGTTTTTGTTCTTTTAATCACTTTGGGCTACTGGTGCTCGGTCACGCTGCTGCTAAGTTACTCTGTTGTACATGTATTTATTTATTTATTTATTTATTTATTTATTTATTTATTCGGCTTGTATACCACTACTCCCAGAGGCTCGGGGTGGTTTACAGATTTCAAAACAGTAATAACCAATAAAACAACACACATTAAAATATAATTAAGACTCAAAGGCTTGCCTAAACAAGAAAGTCTTACAAGCTCTGCAAAAAGTTACCAAGTTTCGCAAAGCCAGAGTCTCAGGGGGCAGATCATTCCACAATACTGGTGCGATGATAAAGAAAGCCCTGTGTCAGATTGCCGTCAGATGGTAAGACTTCATGCTAGGGATAGCTAAGAGATTCTGATCTTCTGATCGCAGTGATCTCCAGGGACTATATGGGGACAGGCATATGAGTGTTGAACTCCAGGAACTGGGTAAGCCCTCTGACTTAAACACACCACATGTTGAGGGAAAAATCCAATCCTTTTTTATTGAACACTAGCTTGGGGACCCGGCCCTGCCCGGGTAAACTGAGAAAGGCATTGTGTGCCAAGGTTGGTCCTTATCAGTTGTTTATTTGGCTCGCAGTGGTCTCAGGAAGTGAGTGAAGGTAATTCAAGTCCCATCATCTGTGGTCCAATGTCTTCCAAACTGGAGCAGGATGTGGTGTGGGTCATGGGGGCTCTGTCTGCCAAGTTTGCTCTTGGTCAGTCAGTGGATGAGGGTTGCAGCGATCTCGGGAAGTGATTGGAGGTACTTCAAGTCCCATCATCCATGTTCTGCCCTCCTCCAAACTGCAGTAGGATGTAGAGTGGGTCATGGGTACTCTGTGCCAAGTTTGGGCCTGGTCTGTGATTTGTAGGGGCTTCAATGTTCTGTGGGAAATGAATCGGGTGAAGGTACTGCAAATCCCATCATTTGTGGCCCATCCTGCCCTACACCGCACCAGGTTGTAAAGTGGGCCAGTGGACATCTGTGATTTAGAAGTGAGTTAAAGTACTGAGGATTCATGTCTATCCTCCCTCAAACTGCCAGGAGTTTGGTCTTGTTCTTGTTCTCATTGTTTGGGGTCACAAAGGGGTCGCAAAGTGTTTTGGTCTGAAACTCCCACCATGCCTGACTGCCTCAGGCCTTTTCCTGACCCCCTCTGCCACTTTAGAGCGTTGGAATGTTCGTGTTGGCGACTGCCTGAGGCCTTTGCCTTATCCTCCTCTGCCAGTTTAGAGGGCCAGAATGTTCGTGTTGGCTGGCCAATAGAGGCGTTATGCAAATACTCCCTCACTGGCAACCAATCATGTTGTCAGAATGTAGAGGCCGGGAGCCAATCAGAACACTGCCACATACATAGAAACAAACATACAAACCCACAAACATTCCGCTTTATTATATATAGAGATAAGAGTTAAAGTAGAAAGTTCCAATAATATGCAGTCAGTAAGAATACAATATCAAAAAGCAAAGTCTGTAAAAGGTACAAAGTAACTCTAAGGTACAGTTAAACCAAAGCAGGAATCCACAAGGGCTAGACATCCACAGGAAACAAGGCCCCTAGACAAAACTAGAAATTTACAGGAACAGGATATCATGGCACATGAAGCTTGAATCTAAACTGTTGCCTGATTTGAAGAATAGACCCTGAAATCAATCCTTGTATCACAACAATGAACTGCTTTCATTTTCCTCCAGCTGCTCTTCCTCTCATTTGGCGTAATCTTTCGGACCTATAGAGACCTTGGGTTAGTTGCCTGCTCTGGCTGAAATCCAAGCGTCTATCAATCACCAACTCCCTATCTAACTGCTCGTTAACATTCCCAGGTGTCAGATTGTTGTCCAAACCCAAATCTTGAGGGAGTAAACCATCATCCCTCTAACGGGAAAATTCTCATGAGAAACTTCCCTTTGAAGCGAGGCCTCGTTTTCAGGATCAGCAGGAGAATCACTGACCAAACCGTCTCCATTTTGCACACCATTGCCCACCCCAGACACATCAGCAGCATCGTTTCCCACATCGGAAACACCTTGATCATGATACACAATTGCAGGCTGATCATTGAACGCAGGCTGACTCACAATAATGAGGGTCTTTTGTTAATAAGCCCACTCACCCAAGAAATGGTTTATTTTTCCTTTTTGAAATTACCCAACAAGAATCAAATACCTTGCCTTGAAATGACTGGAGGAAAAACACGACTGATAAATAAGAAAGCCAGGAAGTGATAAGAAGGGCAGGTCCTTTGGAAAGCTCTCTCGCTCTCTCTCACCTGTCGGTCTGGGTGGTGGAAGTCTATTGGGGGGTCTTCGTCCTCCCATAACCGCTGATGGAAAGGCTCCAAAAGCTGGCGCTGCAGCTGCACCAATGCCTGCCACAAGTCACCGTTGTTCTGGTAGAGGGCCTGCAACACGGGGCCACGCTCTCCAAAGCCCAGTGCTTTCAGCTCCCGGATCTGTCCACAAAAGAAGTACAGTGTGAAGGCTAGATGTGACCTAATCTGCTCCCTAAACTACCTCCAGTGCCCATAATCAAAAGCTTCATCTCTCATGGTCAGCCTCCAGTGAAAGTTGACCGTAGAGTCACATTGGAGGACCTAGAGATTTTCATCAGCACCAGGACTGACCAGAAGGTCATGAGTTCGAGGCCTGCACAGGTTGGGGTGAGGTCTCGACCAAACTGTGTAGCTCGTTGTCGACCTTTGCAACCCGAAAGACAGTTGCATCTGTCAAGACTTGTAAGCTATCCAGTACGCGGCAGAGGGCGTTTTCAGTGGCCGTGCCGACCCTATGGAACTCGCTGCCAGCGGAGATGCGAGCTCTACGGGACTTAATGGCATTCCACAGGTCCTGTAAGACCTGGCTGTTTAGGGGCTTGACCGTTGCCTACCATAACTTGCCACCCTGCCGCGCCGTTGCCACTGCACTACGTGTTGACCTCCTGGGGGTAGGGGTTTTAAATTGGTTTTATGATGTCATTTTTTATGTCTTTTAACTTGGTATGTTTTTATGTGCTGTAAACCGCTCTGAGCTTCGGATAGAGCGGTCTATCAAGCCGAAATAACAAATAAATAAATAAGTAAGTAAGTAGGAAATTTGGGTACCACTTTGTGGGGGGGAGGGGGCTAATTTAACTGATTTATGAGGCCATAAAATCTCCAGGAAGTATGAAAAAGAATGAAGGAATGTGACAGCTCCCTCTGGTGGCCAGAAGCTGGAATGTTAAATTACCTCTGAGTGTCTGTCTATATATGTTGTATGTCTATGGCATTGAATGTTTGCCTGTATATGTACGTTGTGATCCGCCCTGAGACCCCTGCGGGGTGAGAAGGGCGGAATATAAATATAAATGATGTCAATAAATAAAATAAATAATAAATATTAATCCAAACTGGGAAGAAACAAATCTGCAAAGTTAACTTGCCAATTGCGATGGAAATAAGGTTGAACATTGTGAAAGCCACCTACTATATGGCTGTCAGCCTCCTCCCAGTAGACTCAAATCAAGGAAAAGTTTAATGAGAACCACCATTCCTCTTAATGTTCCTCCACCAACAGCAAGAATATCCCTGTGGGCAGCAAAATCAGGAAATCCCAACTGGATGGCCCCCATGAGGGTCTTCCTCCAGGGGCAACTTGGAAGTCCCTGCACACTCAGAAGTGGAGTGGGCAGAGCCAAAGACAACCTGGCAAAATCCTCCACCTTGTGCGACTGTGGAGCAGAACAAACAACTGCATCTGTATGCTTGTCCACAATGCCCTGCCTCATGAACAGAGGAAGTTACAGACAATGTGGCCAGTAGAAGCCAGCCCAGGTCAGAGTGAGCTTCCGGCCAATTTTGTGTAGCTTGTTGTTGACCTTTGCAACCCGAAAGACAGTTGCATCTGACAAGTAGGAAATTTAGGTACCACCTATGTGTGGGGAGGCTAACTTGACAAATTTATGAGGCCATAAAAAATCTCCAGTAAAAAGCTTGCAGGAAATGCGGAAAGTACTTCATCAGTGTTGCTGATGGATGGTGAAGCAACAGCTCCCATGGTGGCCAGAAAAAAAGTTAAATAGACTCTGACTGTCTGTCTATATGTGTTGTGTGATATGGCAGTGTTTTTCAACCTTTTTTGCGTTGGGGCACATTTTTTACATTTACAAAATCCTGGGGCACACCACCAACCAAAATTATACTCCAACACAGTAATACATATAGTTAATATGTTTTTAAATGTACAGTATTTATACACTAAGTGTGAAACCTGGGCCTGTTTCGATGAACACAACATAGATATGACTTCCTCTCACATATTAATACATGGCTATCATGTCTTCTCTCAGCCTTCTCTTCTTCAGGCTAAACATGCCCAGCTCTTCAAGCCGCTCCTCATAGAGCTTGTTCTCCAGACCTTTGTGAAATTTCACCCTGAGTGAAACTTGCTTCCAGTTAACTATGGATGTCATGAAGCTGTTATAAACAGTTCCGGGGGCGGGACTCTCAAAAAATCCAGTAAAATAACAACAAAAAAACATTTCCAAGCGGAGAGCCTCAATTTGTTTTTTGGAAACCTGTGAGGGGGCTGCTAGGAGGGGGGAGAGTGCCAATTTCCTACAGCACACCTGATGATCGCTCATGGCACACTAGTGTGCCACGGCACACTGGTTGGGAAACACTGGTCTATGGCATTGAATTTTTGCCATATATGTGTACATTGTAATCTGCCCTGAGTCCCCTGCGAGGTGAGAAGGGCGGGATATAAATACTGTAAATAAATAAATAAATAAATAATTGCCCATTCTTGGTCTCAAACTATCTTGCAGCTTGTGATCCCTTTATTTTATCAGTTTTAGATAAAGCTATTTTATGCGATGCTTTCGACACGAAATAAAGCCGACTGTTTCCAAACTCAGTACTGGCCCCTCCAAATTATGCCTCCCTCCTATTTCAGTTATGTTTCCCACTTCTAAGGCATCCATCCAATATTCACGATGCTTTCATGTTCCCTTTATAACGTTCACGCACATTCAAGCCTTGCGCCTTCTGGAAGTCAGAGAAGTGAAGTCATTTTTGGGAGACTCCAAATCTTCTCTGGAACTCCATCCACGGAACACAAATCCCTCTCTCTTCTCTCACCAAAAGCTTCTTCTCTTTTCCAGAATCTTTCCAGAACATCTCTGCTGATTTTGCCAACTTTCCCAACATTTGGTTTTGCAAGAAAAGAAAACAAAATCACTTTCCATTTTCCAGGCTCCACCTCTTCCCTGGTTTTGCCGTTCATTGATATTTCACCAACCCTGTTTCCTCACATCAGTGCTCTTTCAATTCCCTGCAAAAGTTTTTTTTAAAAGAAAGTTTTCCAGCTATCTCTAGCTTCTTCTGATCTTATGTCTGATTAGTGACTGGGAATAAGTTCCGTGATCGGAGATAGGAGTCTATTTCAAGTACTCTGGACTTTTATTTCCAGTCACTGGTCTTCTTTCAAATCACTAAATAATAATAATAATAATAATAATAATGATAATATAAAACTTTATTTATATACCGCTCTATCTCCTCTAGGGGACTCAGGGCACTTTCCATGTTAAAAAAACAAACAAACACCAAAACATACAGAGTAAGGAAAACATAAGCATAAAATTATCAAAACAACACATATACATTCTTTTATGCAAAATTACTGTTCAGGCCAGGATTTCAGAATGGGCCTAGGCAAATTAAGAGGGCCGCCCTGAAGAAGGACCCTTGAGGTCCGAAACGGGACCCGGCACTAACCCCCGTAGGCGTTTGTGCTTCCCACTGTTGGTTGACCTTTGTTCCAGCTCCTTTTGGGACGCCGCACGGTTGCGGGCCATCTGCTCCATGCATAGGGGAGCTACCAGCGCTTCCTGGAGGCTTGCTGTTGCGGCTTTGCCCTCATAGGCTTTTTAGCCGTTTACCTTTGTGACGGAGAGATCCTTCTATAGAAGTGGCTGGGGATGCCCGACTCATTTGAGTAGGGGCGCACTCCACAATTATTATGATTGTTTTCATTTACGGGCATTTGGCTGTTCAATTTACGACTGACGTTATTTCGTCGCCCGCCAGTGGTTGTGTCATCACGCTTTCTTCTCCCTGCAACGCACTGGGGACACTGTCGCTATCTACTGACGTCACGCGCCTCCATGCCATTGGCGTCTCATTTAGAGAGGTTGCCGATCCACGTTGGAACGTTCTGGGCCGGCTGGAGAGGCGGTGCGCGCCATCCATATACAGTGATATTTTACCCTGGACAGGACAACTCCCCAGCTCATATCTCCCCACTGTTTAAGCTCTTGGGTGATGTACAAGATGCAATTTACTGTTTGATTTTCATTTGACATTTAGCGTGCAGGATTACATGTCTGTATTAGCTACAGGTATTATTCTTCCACCATTGTGTGTATGACCATATGCTATGCTTCCCCCACCCCCATCTTTCCCCATTCCCTATTCAACTGAAGTACTGTTCTGTCATTGTATATGTATTGCTTGACATAGAGTCATAGATTGTGATTGTATTTGAGATTATCTCATGTGATTTAAGCATTATTGCGATTGTGATTGCTATACTGGGTCACCACTCAGTTTCTTCTTGCTACCAATATAGGATATTTTGCATATATTGCTTGATAGTTCTTTATTTGTTAGACTTTTATCCTAGTCTCAGTGTGTTTACCTATTGGGGAACTGTCTGGGGTAGTGAGTGGGGGGTACAAGGCAAGATTCTAACAGTGGCCAGGGGCTGGAGCTAGTCCTAGTCGTTCTCAAAGGTCTGGTGAAAGCACCAAGTCTTCAAGCTCTTAGGAAAAAAGGAGAGGGACGGGGCCTGTCTTATTTCCCTTGGGAGGACGTTCCAGAGGTGGGGGGGGGGGCACCACCGAGAAGGCCCTCTCTCCCATCCCTCATCAACCAGCCATCCCAGTAAATCCAAGATGCAAGAGCAAAAGAAGCTCCCAGTTAGGGACAGTTGGAAAAGTTTTTTAGTGCAGAATCCACAATCTCTAGCAGGCAGAATGAAGAGATTTGGGAGACTTTGAGCACTAATCCCAAAATGCAACCATGTTCTGGTTTGAGGAATTTGGCCCAGGGACCACAGGTTTCCCTGCCTTTCCACTACAAAATCTTCCCCTTGACAATTTCTATCTCCAGAGTACAGTAGTTTGGCTCACCTTGCTCCGCCGTGCGCTCAGACACCGGCTGACGGCTTCGTCCACATCCCCCTGGCTTTCCACCCATGCAGTTTGGACTTCTTGCCGGGTCAGGGCCCCCAGGCCCCCTCCGGGCTCCTGCTCCCCTCGCTGGGTGGCCAACTCAGCCACACCTTCCAGGACAGAAGGAAGCTCCGAATTCAGCCAAGCCAGGGGTCGTTCTGCCCCCGAGTAGCGTAAGGCGGCTGCCACCAGTTCGGGGGCTACACCCACTGCCTCAGCTTCCTGTGGAGAAATGTGGAAAGAAGGAAACAGAGGAAGTCCAGGTTAAGGTTGGAGGGGCAAGTGAGAGCAGGTCAAAACTATAAACAAGGGACTTGGAGTGAGGTTAACAAGCAGGTTTCATAATCAGATTTGGGAGATATCACAATTGCCACCCATGTCCTGGTCTGCTCTAATAGTGAGGAGGAGGAGCTGCTGGAAGGGTCAGTGTTGAAGACCAGCAGCTCCCAGCGGCCCTCCGAGCCTAGCTTAGTTATTGCAGAAGAGGAGCCTTCAGCAGTAGGTACCACTTCCCAGTAGGCACAGAAAGCAGAAGTCAGTGCAAGCTTGAGAAAGTTTCAAGGGCTCTATCCCTTTTAGAATACAGACCAGAGCATGCTGCCATCCGCAGATTTACTTTTTAGCAGAGAAACGGCTTCTACACAGCAATACCCGCATTTCTAAGCCAAAGAGCCAGCGTTGTCCGTAGACACCTCCAAGGTCATGTGGCTGGCATGACTGCATGGAGCGTTGTTAGTGTGTGCTAACACTATAAGCTTACAAGTACTTTAGCTTTGGGTTGCCCATGTGTTATTATTGGGTCTGTCTGAAACGTCTGTTGTTTGTTTAACCAGGATTTGACATAACACGACAATCTAGTCTACATCCTTGCCGTGTAAGAAAACACAATCAAAGCACTACTGACAGGATACAACCTCCAGAGAAGGGAACACCACCAGTGTAAGGTTTCTCAGCTCCAACTGTGTTGCTGTAGATTAGTGTTCTTTTGAAAGAACACTCCAAGACACACAAGGGCTGAAGATACCATACGTCTTTATTGTTCAGAATACAAGAGTCTCGCACTACTGCCCGTCTATATAGGCCAGGCCTGGGCAAACTTTGGCCCTCCAGGTGTTTTGGACTTTAACTCCCACAATTCCTAACAGCCTACCGGAGGGCCAAAGTTTGCCCAGGCCTGATATAGGCCTAGCTACAATATCATACATCACTCAAAACTCCTGGCACCTGGAACTTGCCCTTTCCACATTCCAGAGCCCACTCCCCCCCGCCCGCCCCCCCTCACTTCAGGGCAATTGACTTTTATGGCTGGTTCATATGTCCTGTCCCCCCTTTTGGCCCATGGCCATGTGCTGTGTGTCAGAAAGGCTGATAGTTGGATGGCATGAGATAGAGATCATGACAACCAGACTCAAAGGCACAAACCTATTCATTTTGGTTGCCTTACTCTGGACACATTCTCACTTGTCAATATCCTTCTTGGATTGGGGGTGCCCAGAACCGGACACTGGTGAGATCTGACCAAAACAGAACAAAGTGGGACTAACTTCCCTCAATTCGAGACACTATAACCCTACTGATGAAGCATAGAATTGCATTTGGTTTATGGGCGGGCTCCCAAATCACACAATTGACTCATATGCAGTTTCAGCAGGCCAGTGGTTGATAACTAGCAGGGACAATTAAGGCTACAGAAAAAGAATATACTCCTTCTCCTACTTTCCTCTCATCCCCAGCAATCATTCAACTTCCATACTGAGAGACAATATGGAGAAAGACAGAACAACGGCCTAACAGCAGCATTCTTTGGGATGTCTCAGCTGATACTTGGTAAAGTTACCTTTTTTGGGCTCTAAACCCAAATTTGGCTGTGATAACTTTCAACCTCAGCCAATTATTTGTTCACCTTCTCTCATCCTCCTCCTCCTCCTTTTTTAAATCTCAGAACACCCCAGTGTCCTTAACTAAACAATATCAATAGTTGGGTGAAGGGGTCAAAATATTATATTTCACAACATATAATTTCACAACATGGCCAAATGGCACGCTTTCCTCTCCGCATTCCCACGTTGCAAAATCCAGGTGATTGTTGGTATAAAAATTATCCACCTCGGAGTCCTTTAGGGCAGTGATTTTCAACCTTTTTTGAGCCGCGGCACATTTTTTACATTTACAAAATCCTGGGGCACACCACCAACCAAAATGACACAAAATGACACTCTAACTGTCATTTTACTATCACCCACACCCCTCATGACGCCGCTGCTTCCACCAAACCAACTCCCCTCCCTGGGAGGGAGGTCCACGCGCAGGAGTCCCATCGCCGTCCCGCAGGGGAGGGCTGCGCTGAGTGGCCGAACTGCACGCTGGCTCGGCTGAGCAGGACAAATAGGAATTGAGCACACGTGGTGGCTCCGAGCCTCGGAACAAACGGCGGCGGAGGCTCGCAGCCGTCGCCACCCCCAGCTCTCCTTCCCGAAGGGGTTCAGCCCTCCGAGGAGTGCCTCCCCCCCGCGTCCCTTCAGCTTCCCTGCTGTCGCCTTGGGCCAGATCGGGAAGGAACCAAGCTGGGCTGTGGAGCTGCGCATCCCGACCTTTGCTCTGCTCTGCAGTGAACCCGGAGCCCAGCCAGGAGAGGCCAAGAGATGAGGGGTTGCTTCCTTTCCCCAGTGCCGAGAAGCTAGAGGGCAGAAAGCCTCACCTCGAGCCTCTGGAAGCAGGGTTGGATGGAGGCAGCTCCCGCGGACTCCTACTCCCGCTCCTTCTCCTTGCTGCCGGAGGGGAGGAGGGTAGAAGAATGCCCAGGAGCCAGGAAGCAGGAGTAGCTGCAGCCTGGCCAGGTAGCCCTTGGCGGGCAGAGGGAGGGAAGGAAGGAAGGGAAGGAGAGAGAGAGGAGGGAGGGAGAAAAGTTCTGGATGCAGAGGGCTCTCCCAGGCTGGCTGGCATTGCTGCTTTGGCCAGGAAAGCCTCATTTCCACTGCCTGAAGTTTCCTGCTAGGCTCTCTCTCTCTCTCTCTCTCTCTCTCTACTGTAATTTCCCACGGCACACCTGATGATCTCTCACGGCACACTAGTGTGCCGTGGCACACTGGTTGGGAAATACTGCTTTAGGGTGTTGTCGTGCAGCCTTTGATTGTGCCTGGCCTTGATCTCTGGGGATTCTGGGCCTGTTAGTCAGCCTGATGTCATTAGGGATTCTGGGTCTGCAAGTCAGCAGGAGAGCCAGCAAGAGATTTTAAGCCCTGAAAATGAGTGTTCTCTATCTGAAGGCCACATTCCAGAAAGGCAGTTCACTAAGGAAGCAAGGTCAGAAACAGAACCGAGCTCAGAGGATGAAAAGGAAAGTCCAGATGGACAGACTAATGAGCAGTTAGATAGGAGATTTATGTTCTGTCAACAGAGAGCTTCTCAAGAGAGTGTACAAAGTGTACAGCTATTAGCCAAGAAATCCTTATCAGTTTCCCAGGGGAGAAGGCCTGATTTTCTGTCTATATTAGCAAAACCAGCAGACTGTTTCGTCAGTTGAGACAACGTTGGTGTTTGAATATAGAATTTCTGTCAAGTCAAGTTCCATGTTCCATGTTCATGTTTCCTTTTTGTTCATGTTCCAAGTTTTTGAGGACTGTTCCTGAAATCTCATGTTTTGGACTTAATCTGCTTTTGTACTCCTGGTTTTTGATGCTACTCATGTACATTGATTTATGTGGATTTATCCTGATATTTTGACTTTGCTTTTTTATACTATTTTGCTGAATTGTTTTTCATATATTTCATAACATGGCCGAAGAAATCTCCTCCTATGAACCAGCTAGGACATTAAGATCATCCGGGGAGGCCCTGCTCTCGATCCCACCTGTGCCACAAATACGCTTGGCAGGGACAAGACAGGGCCTTCTCGGTGGTGGCCCCTCGGCTATGGAACATCCTTCCTAAATACATTAGATTGGCCCCTTCTTTGCTAGCATTTCGTAGGAAGGTTAAGACCTGGTTGTTCAAGCAGGCGTTTAATTAGACAGTGTAACAAATATTGGAACATGGAACGACTGGATGATGAGATTGGATCTGATTTTAACTAAGAGATGCTATGAGTTATATTGTATTGACTATGTATGTTTTTATATTGATGATATGGTTTTAATTGTTTTAAATTGTTTTATGATATATAAGCATTGAATGTTTGCTATTGTAAACTGCTTTGAGTCGCTCGTGGGCTGAGAAAAGCGGCATAGAAATGGAGTAAATAAATAATAAATAAATATATTCTTCAAAAAATCACTTTGCTATTTTACCTTGGACTGGGGTGTGTGTTAAGTACAGGGGTGATTTCCAGCCTTGGAATGCAACAGTGGGATTATGTTGAAGACGGAAGAAGCCAAAACATATTGCAGCTTCATGTGTAAAGGATGGAAAAGGAAGTGAGGGAGGACACATAGACCAAATTTATGGGGAAACACAACTCACCCTGATCATGGCAATCATCTTCTGCCCATCCTCACGCAGCTTTTCCTGCCTCCGATGCTCTGCCTCTTCCAAGGAGATGGATGGGGCCTTTTTTGGAGTGTTGGCTTCCACTGGTGTCCCCTTCTTCTGCTTGCCTTCCTCCTCCAGCTTGGGTGCTAGCAATGAGTGCTCAGGCCTGGCTCTTTGACTGGTGCGGTTGCACATCTCGCACACCCGGCCACGGCCCTTGTTCCAGAAAGTGCAATGTTCACACTGCCAGCCGGGGAGCTGTGGAGACTGGGATAAATAGCAAATAAATGTCATGAATGCAGAGCAAGTAAAGCTTCTAACTCTCCTAGAAGCCAAGATGGCCAAACTGAGGCTGCTGTCCTTTGAGGACTCTCTAGAAAAGGCAATGATGCTTCGGAAGGTAGAAGATCATAGAAAAAGAGGATGGTTCCCACGGCCCCCATACCAATACCAATTTTACCACTCCAAAAATGGGGTGCGACTATTACATAGTGGCGACTATTTGTGATGAAACAAAGGTGTATTTACCTCTTTCTGCTGCTGCTGTCCTGTCTCCTCTTCCCAAGCTATCAGGGGTCTTGCATCCCCAGTGCCAGGCTTCCCAGCTAGCCGTGGTCTCTCGCACACAGCGCACAGCACCGTGGCTGCCTCATTCTCAAAGGTACAGGACTGACATGACCATCGGCCTCGGGCCAGATTTCCCAAGCTCTTGTGCTCTTCCTCCGTGTTGAGGCTCACTGGTGTCTTGCAGCCGCGGGGACGGTCACAAGCCACGCACAGGATGGCGCGTGCATCGTTGTTCATGTGGCAAGCTGCGCAGCACCAGGGAGGCCGTTGAGTGGGGACAGTGAGCCAGGAGGTTGAGAGGGAGTCGGTCGGCGGCCGCAAGGATGCAGCATCAGGAGTTAGGGCAGACACACTTTTAACAAACCAGAATCACAGATTTAGAAGACGTTCACACTTCATAGGGTGTCAACCACTCATATAGGTTGGAAATCTGGTGCTGAAAATATTTACTTTTTGGACCGCAGCTTCCAGAATCCCCCTTCCCAGCCACCATGGTTCTATTCTGTTGTCAAGCAAAGGAAAGGGCTTGAGGCTGATAGGAACTGTGGGAATTGGAGTCCAAAACACCTGGAGGGCTGAAGTTTGCTCATGCCTGGTATAGATACACCCCAAGGTTTATTTTCCATTGCCGAATTGGTGTTCCAACACAATTTTTTTCAAAGAAGGTATTTATTTATTTATTTATTTGCGGCATTTCTACCCCACCTTTCACAAGTAGGCAACCATACAAAGCCATAGGATATGTACAATTACAAATATATAGAGTTATAAAATACAGTAAAACAATTTAAAAACATATTAAAGCAATACATTAAGTTAATCACATGATCCATTAAACATAGTCTGGCCATTCCAGTTAGTCAGTGCACATCAATTCCATATATTTCTATTTCTCACGTCCTCCAAACATTTGGTCACAAAGTCTCTTATGGAAGAACAGGAGGGAGGGGGCTGATATGATGTCCCTGGGAAGGGAATTCCACAGCCGGGGGGGGGGCATCACTGAGAAGGCCCTGTCTCTCATCCCCGTCAATCACACCTGCGAGGAAGGTGGGATCGAGAACAGGGCCTCCCCAGGTGATCTTCGACTTCGAGATGGTTCATAGGAGGAGATAAATCTGGACAGGTAAACTGGGCCAGAACCGTAATCTAAACGGGCAGCAACTGTAATAGGTATATCACAAAGGGTGCTGCGCATTAGTCAGCAAATACTTTTTTTTAATTTTAGGGTTTTGAAAATTGAGGTGTGCATCAGATTTAATGGCGCAGTTACACTTGACTAAATACGGACAGCTGTAGTACAAAATAAGCTATTATGGATACTGAAAATCAAATAAATAGTTGGCCTTTTGAATTTGATTTTTAAGATTTTTTTGAGGAACCCATATGATGCTTTTGTGGAACTCTAGGGTTTAGCAAGACAGTTTGGTAACCGCTGTTCTGTGATACCTGGGAGGTGGTGCCGGCGGAAGATTGCGCCAGGCTTGGTCGTTTAGAGGCGTCCGGCGGTGATGGGTCCGCGAAGGGTGTTTGTGGAAGAGGAGGTCGCAATCTGGGCACAAGGACTGGGCGCAGGCCGAGCAATGCAGGGAGGGGGGCTCCAGACCACAGAGCAGGCAGGCATCCGGGGGCAAGTACCCTGCAGGGGAGACGGAAAGAGGAAGCAAGGCCGAATATACCTTCCAACCCTTCACAGAAGAAAACCAGAAAACGGAGTGATCAAGTGACCTCCAAACAAACTGGAGATGTTATAAATGAGGTTCTGAGAGGCTGCAGCAGTTTGCACTTGTCTGATTAAATCGGGAAGGGAACTGATACCATTTAAAATGCCCCAAACATACAAACATTAAAACAGAATTAAATATTAATCGTATTAAAATAAAACCTTGTTTAGAAATCTCTAGGGCCCCCTCCACACAGCTGAATAAAATCCCACATTATCTGCCGTCGTACAAAGGCAATCCACAAAAAGAACTTGGATTGCTGTTTCTAGATGCAGAGAAGGCATTTGACAATGCCAATTGGGAGTTCATGACAGCTCCAGCTTCCCATGCGGGGACATGAGAGAAGCCTCCCAACAAGGATGGTAAAAACACCAAAACATCCAGGGGCCCTTACACACAGCCCTGTATCCCAGAATATCAAGGCAGGGAATCCCACATTATCTGAGTGTAGACTCAGATAACACAGTTCAAAGCAGATATTGTGGGATTTTCTGCCTTGATATTCTGGGTTGGGAAGCGCCCTCAGTCTTCCAGTGCAACTCTTTAGTCAAGTTATGTTGGAAGACCTAGATATTCTCAGAGAGACCATACTCATCAAATACATGAATATTCCAGGCCGCACCAAGCCCCACCCCTCCCCTCTAGCTTTGGAGCTCCCAGCAGCTTCTCCAGGCTTGAGGATGGCAATGCCAAGCCAGTGGTGGCATAGTTAGCACAGGGCTGGCTTGATCCTGCCCTCCACAACCCTGGAGCAGCTGCTGGGAGTGCCGAAGCTGGGGGAGGGGCAGGGCTTGGCGTGGCCTGGCTCCGCCCCCTCTGAGAAGTGCCCCATCCGGCTGGGATCGACTTCCTTTGGTCCCGGGATCGACTGTTCGATTGCAATCGACTTCCTGGGCAGCCCTGCCGTATATACTCGAGTATAAGCTGACCTGAATATAAGCCGAGGCACCTAATTTTACCACAAAAAATTAGGAAAACTGATTGACTCGAGTATAAGCCGAGAGTGGGAAATGCAGCTGATACGGGTACATTTCAAAGTAAAAATAGATACCAATAAAATTAAATTAATTAAGACATCAGGAGGTTAAATGTTTTTGAATATTTACACAAAACTGAAGTTTAAGATAAGACTCCCCAACTTTGATTAACCTATTATTCTAACTTTCTTCAATGTAAATGTGCCTAAGTATCTGTCATGATCTCTAGCCCATGCCATACAACTGACACAAACCACATGGCCATGGGACATTGGGCCAAAACGAAATGCGGGACAAATGGACCAGCCATAAAACTCAATTGCTCAAAGGTGAGGGGAGAACCTGGCTTTGATATGGTAAAGGAGCCAGGCTTCCTGAATGAATGATTGATGGCTTTGTAGTAAGTACTATATAGGAGACCAGTAGTTGAAGCTCTTGTATTCCAAACAATAAACACGTTGATATCTACTCCACTTGTGATTGTCTGCGTGAATTCTCCAGAGCCACACAGCTTGGAATAGAGATATCTGACATTTTGTTTGGAATCATCACTCTCAATCTAGCTTCTGCCTACCATAAGCATGGAGGGAGATGAGAGAGAGCTTGACACTACTGGAAACCAACTGGCAGATATTTCTGGGGAAGAAGCAAGCTTCTATGGAGGGCCGCTAGCAGGATCCCCCACCCTTCCACAAGCAGCAGCTCCTCAAACCATGACCAGCTGCTGGCGAGTGACACCAAGTCAGCCAGGGATCCTTCACAGAGCCTGGCCAAGGACAAGCTGGGAGTATGGCCCTCCCCACGCTACAACAAGGAGCCCAGAGATGAGACAAGAACTAGTGCAAGTAAAGGAACTGCTTCATTCCCTGCTGCTGAGACAAGACGGCAGCCTTAGGAGCCTGGATGCCACCCCGGCCTTCCAGCGGTACCTAGGGTACAGGATATCAGCACAGGGTATTGAAATGGATCCTGGCAAAGTAGAGGCAATAGTGGGCCGGGAACCCCCCAGAACCAGGAGACAGCTACAAAGCTTTCTGGGATTTGCAAACTTCTATAGGCAATTCATTCCCAACTTTGCCCAAATAGCCTTACCCCTCACTGACATGCTCAAAACAAAGGGAAAAGGAGCAGGGAGGCAAACGGGAGGCAAACCCAAGTCAGGCACCAAATTGCCCTGGAGCAAGGAAGCCCAACAGGCTTTTGATATGCAAAAACACCTCATGAGCTCAGAGCCCATACTGAAACACCCAGGCACACAACACCCCTTTGTGATACAAGCAGACGCCAGTGATGCGGCCACTGGGGCAGTGTTGCTACAGAAAGATGACAGAGGCATCTTGTGCCCATGTAGTTATCTCTCAAGGAAATTCAATCCCACAGAAATACACTGGCCAATTTGGGAGAAAGAAGCTGCAGCTGTCAAATTTGCTCTAAAAGCCTGGCGGCACTTTTTGGAAGGAGGCCCTCACAAATTTGTAGTGTACACTGACCATAGATACCCGGAAGAACTCCAAACCCCACGCAAAATGACACCAAAGCAATTGAGGTGGGCCAAATTCTTCTCCAGATTCAACTTTGAGCTGAAATACCTTCCAGGGAAGGAGAACTTCCTAGCTGATAGCTCACCTAGGCTGGCACAGCACAATGCAGGCAAACTAGACACAATAGGGACAATCTTTACGCGCACCCAACTAGGCATGGGGGTGATCACCAGAAGCGAGGCAAGCAAAGAGAGTCCAGACCTGAGGCCATGACTCCCCCAGATGGGGATATCAGGGATCAGTGGCTCAGGAAACACCATCACGAACTTGAGTTACCGGGACAGGGTGTGGTTGAAAGGCAACAAAATTTACGTCCCAGAGGACCAAAGAAAGCAGGCCCTTCAGGATCACCATGACCTCATAACAGCAGGACACTTTGGATTTGTAAAAATTCTGCATTTGCTGAGGAGGAAGTATTGGTGGCCATTCATGCGAAAGGATGTGAAACCATTAGTCCACCAATGCCCTGTCTGCGCCACAGCAAATCATCAGGTCTCCTGCGCCCACTGGGGACCCCCAGAGCCCCCTGGGAACATATTAGCATGGATTTGATTGTAGATCTCCCTCCTGCCAATAGAAAGACCACAATTTGGATAGTAGACCTGTTCTCTAAACCAGTGTTTCCCAACCAGTGTGCCGTGAGCGATCATCAGGTGTGCCATGGGAAATTGGAACCTCCAATACCCCTTCTTCCTCCTCCTGCCGAACACTTTTTATTCTCTACTCGGATGCCCTTGTTCCCAGCCTCGCTCTGCTCGCTTTGCCTCGCTTTGCTCTGGGGCGAGTCAGACTGCACTCTGGGACCACGAGATGCAAAGCCAACCTTAAGAAATTGGGCTTCAAATTGGAGTCCACGACATGCAAGTGTGTAGAAGAGCAAACCACAGACCACTTACTACAATGCAGTCTGAGCCCTTCCACGTGCACAAGGGAGGACCTTCTCACAGTGACACCAGGGGCACTCCAAGTGGCCAGTTTCTGGTCAAAGGAAATCTAGCGTAATGCCAAGGTTTTAACTTTGTGTTTTTAAATACATTATAACTCTATCCTCAATTCGCTTCTGACATGATAAATAAATAAATAGTAATATGTATTTTGTGTTGATGTGTTTTGACTTCCTCGAGCCATTAGGAGAGGCAAGTGACAACGATGATGCTATCGAGTCTATACCCACTTGAATTGCAAACTCCATGCCTGAATCACAAACTGGAAAGAGTTCTCTTTCAATTCCTGTCTCATGGGTGTACTGTAAATTCCCAAAATCCCATACTATGTGCCAGACAATAAATTCCGTCAAGTGAAAAATGTTCAATAGTTGTTGTTTTTTTTACTAGAAAAAAGCTGTGGGCTTTTTTGGTCGCCAGCGTCTGGAGTTCACATTACCTGTGTGTGATAATGCTGGAACTGGATGCTGGGGGGTTTGTTCTTGCACAGACACAGGGAAAGTGTCTGTCATGAGACTGGCCTGAAAAGCAAAAGAGACACTCCAGATGAAGAAAGGAGTTTTATTCATGCTTCCACGCCTTCAAGGAGGCCACATGAAAGGCACTGGACACCTCCACACCTTTCCAATGGTATCCTTCTGCTTTGAAGTTAATTTCATATGCTGAAACATTTAATTGGTGTGTTGTCAAAGGCTTTCATGGTGGGAATCACTGGATTGCTCTGAGTTATCCGGGCTGTCTGGCCAAGTTCCAGAAGCATTCTCTCCAGACGTTTCGCCCACATCTATGCCAGGCATCCTTAGAGGTTGTGAGGTCTGTTAGAAACTAGGTAAGTGAGGTTTATGTATCTGCGGAATGATGTCCAGGGTGGGAGAAAGAACTCTTGTCTGTGGATGCAAGTGTGAATGTTGCAATTGGCCATCATGATTAGCATTAAATGGCTTTGCAGCTTCAAAGCCTGGCTGCTTCCTGACTGGGGAATCCTTTGATGGGACGTGTTAGCTGGCCCTGATTGTTTGTCTGGAATTCCCCTATTTTCAGAGTGTTGAATGGCTGCAAGACCATTGAATGCTAATCAGGATTAGCCAGTTAACACCTCCCAACAAAGGATTCTCCCAGGCAGGAAGCAGCAGGCTTTGAGGCTGCAAGGCTATTCAAAGGTAAGCAAGGTGGTCAATTGCAACTTTCACACTTGCCTCCAACAGACAAGACTTCTTTGTCCCACCCCAGACATTATTCCACAGGGATGTAAACCTCACTTGCCTAGTTTCCAACAGATCTCACAAACTCCGAGGGTGTCTGCCATAGATGTGAGTGAAAGGAGAGAATGCTTCTGGAACATGGTCACACAGCCTGGAAAATTCACAGCAACCCAGTTTAATTTGTGGTTTAACATTCTACTTCTTTTCTCTTGTTTTACTATGGTTATGTCTGCTGTGGCCAGGATTTCACAACCCATATAACTTTATTTTGACCAGTAGGCAATTTAAAATTCAAATGGTAAACATAAATATATAAAGTTAACATGCTCTGCCTATGATTGGCCTTGAAAAGTTTTTTTTAAAGAGGGTTGCAGCAGGTTCCGGCCCAGCGTATCTTTCCGAACGTATCTCCTTCTACGTCCCTCCTAGGAGTTTAAGATCTTCTGGAGACGCCCTCCTCTCGGCCCCGCCGCTGTCACAAACATGGTTGACGGGGACGAGAAACAGGGCCTTCTCAGTGGTGGCCCCCTGCCTGTAGAATTCACTCCCCGGGGAAATTAGGTCATATTCATCCCTCCTCTCCTTTAGAAAGAAATTAAAAACGTGGATGTGGGACCAGGCCTTTGACTTGACGATGACAATGACGACAATTGCTTTGGGAATGGTTTATGGACAAGCTTAATGGAGACGGCAATTACAGAACTCGACCGGACGACGGCCACCAGACTGGCCCCCTTTTTAATAAACTTTATTATTTATTTATTTCCAACATTTCTACCCCGCTCTTCTCAACCCCCGAGGGGGGACTCAGAGCAGCCTAACAAAAGGCACAATTCGAAGCCAGCATAATAAAATACAATATAAAACTAAAAACATATAGCATTAAAATACATTAAAATACAATTAATATTAACACATCATACTCATTCTCTTAAGTTAAAAAGAGTATTTCGTCCATAACAGGAGCATTGAGCCATATCCATCAACATGCTGTTACAAATCCAGTCCAAAGTGCTGCATTGTGCTAATGTGCAAACGCCTGGTCCCACAGCCAAGATTTCACTTTTTTCCTGAATGCCAGGAGGGATGGGGTTGATCGTATGTCGCTTGGAAGTGCGTTCCACAGACGGGGAGCCACCACCAAGAAGGCCCTCTCTCTTGTCCCCACCAACCGCATTTGAGAAGGTGGCGGGAGCGAGAGCAGGGCCTCCCCAGATGATCTTAAATTACGAGGTGAGACATAGAGGCTGATGCGTTTGGACAAGTAAGCTGGGCCAGAACCGTATAGAGCTTTAAAGGTCAAAACCAGCACTTTGAATTGAGCTCGGAAGTGGACAGGCAGCCAGTGGAGATGACACAACAAGGATGACACAATCTGGCTGCCGCCCGTTGGACTAAATGTAATTTCCGAACTGTCTTCAAAGGCAGCCCCACGTAGAGTGCGTTGCAGTAATCTATTCGGGATGTGACCAGAGCGTGGACGACCGTAGCCAGATCAGAGGTACGGGCGCAGCTGGCGCACGAGTCTTAAAAGCTCCCCTGGCCTTTACTGCATTGATTTCATGTTTTAACTATTTAATTATTGATTTTGATGTGTATTTCATTGTATTTTATGTGTGGGCATCAAATATGTGCCAGCTGGAAGCCGCTCTGAGTCCCATCCCCCCCCCCCCCAGGGGGTGACAACGGCAGGGTACAAATATCCGAAATAAATAAATAAATAAACTGGATCCTGGCTTGCAGACCAAATACACAAAGCTGAGTTTTGTTTTGAATCCCAGAAAGTTGAGCTCTGAGAAAGTACCTTAGGAAGTTAGGCTCTGCTTTGCAGTCCAGACTTACCCTTAATTGGTCACCTCCCTGCATTAACTCATGCAACACCAGAGGATTAGGGTGGTTGTCCTGAAAGGGAGAAAGAACCACGAATATTCTTCAACTCACACCACGGCTTCTATACTTCCCCAACTCTTCCCCTTCTTATTCCTCCCCACTTTGATCCGATACTTTTGAGGATCTCAGCTTTGTCGTACCGAAAGGAGGAGATTCAGTTCAGCCCGCAACAACATCACATCCACAGTGATGGAGGCAACACGGGGGATGTCTGGTTCCTGTAGATGCTCAGGGAAGCACAGCCCATCCGTCTGTTCTTCGGAGTAGCCATAGAGGCGAAGGACATCCCGGCCACCCTGCCAGAAACAAGGAAAACGATAAGTAAATGCAACACAGTTTGTCTCCACTCAGAGTCAGGCTGATTCTTCCCAAGGGCTGGGAATCCCAAACACAGCATTGCCCAAACACGAATCAAGGAGCATGAAAGGCACTGCGGACTGACTCAACCATAGAAGTCAGCCATAGCAGAGCACCCGATGAACCAATTGATTTTATTTATTTATTTACAGTATTTATATTCCGCCCTTCTCACCCCACAGGGGACTCAGGCCGGATTACAATGTACATATACATGGCAAATGTTCAATGCCATAGACACACAACATATATAGACAGACACTCAGAGGCGATTTAACATTCCAGCTTCTGGCCACCAGGGGAGTTGTCGCTTCCTCATTCTTTGCATACTTCCTGGAGATTTTTATGGCCTCATAAATCAGTTAAATTAGCCCCACAAAGTGGTACCTACATTTCCTACTTGACAGATGCAACTGTCTTTCGGGCTGCAAAGGTCAACAGCAAGCTACACAAATTGGTTGGACACTCACTCTGACCTGGGCTGGCTTCGAACTTATGACCTTTCGGTCAGTAG
Source organism: Anolis apletophallus (assembly GCA_030556195.1). NCBI lineage: Eukaryota > Metazoa > Chordata > Lepidosauria > Squamata > Anolidae > Anolis > Anolis apletophallus. The sequence goes on along the minus strand of JARBWK010000008.1, from coordinate 144,411,688 downwards.
TGATCTTATAGACAGACACTCAGAGGCTATTTAACATTCCAGCTTCTGGCTGGAACATTCCAGGGGAGCTGTCGCTTCCTCATTCTTTACATACTTCCTGGAGATTTTTATGGCCTTGTAAATCAGTTAACCAACCTGGACACAGCATATTATTTGAGAACAAAGAAATGCTGAACCACTCTAACAACCACCATGTCAGACTACTATAGAGGAGCCACTGAAATCCATAAGCATGTGGACAATTTCAACACAAAGGAAGAAACCACAAAAATGAACAAAATCTGGCTACCAGTATTTAAAAAAAAAAACCTCTAAAATTCTAACGGTAAATAAAGAACAAAACTCAAACACAGGGGAACTCCAGACAATAAACAATCAGGAACAGCTAATCACCTCTCAACATAGGATTCCCCCAGGCAGTAACAAGCCACCCCTAAAAACTGTCAGGTCATCAAGTGGTGCTGTTGTTTCATTTTCCACAGCAAGAAGCCTGTTGTCCATGGACCCTTTTGTGGTCGGATTTTGCTGGCATGTTTTCCAGGGCACCTTTTACCTCCCTGCCTAAGTGGTACCTATTTATCTATTTACATTGTTGTTTTTGAACTGCTAGGTAAGCAGAAGCTGGGCTGACAGTGGGAGCTCAACCCAACCCAGGCTTGAACTGCTGACCTTCCAGTCAGCAGGACCTTCTATAGCTAGCTGTTTAACCCTTTGTGCTACCCTGGCCCAACTATGAGTCTCCAACTATGGAGGTTCTTAAGCAGAGGCTGGATGGCCATCTGCCAGGAGAGTTCTGATTGTGTCCTCCTGCATGGCAAGGGGTTGGACTGGATGGCCTTTGTGCTTGTCCAATTCTATGATTCTCAGAAGCTGAGAATTTCCTGTAGCTTGGTATCAAAAAGACTAAATTGGAGCCAGATTATCATCCCAGGTAGGCAAGGGTAGAAAGTCGGTAGATTCAAGGGACTACCACTGAGAAAGTCATCTACCAAGTATCCAGATATTCTGCTTCTGTTATAAGGGCCACTGTAGTTAAAGTGGTATCAATCTGCATTAATTTTACAGTTTATATTTATCCAAAGCCCCTCTGGTGGCGCAGTAGGTTAAACTGCTGAGCTGCTGAACTTATTTATTTATTTACGACATTTATATACCGCCCTTCTCACCTTGAAGGGGACTCAGAGCGAAAGGTCTTACTGACTGAAAGGTCGGCGGTTTGAATTCAGAGAGCGGGGTGAGCTCCCACTGTTAGTCCCAGCTTTTGTCAACCTAGCAGTTCGAAAACATGCAAATATGAGTAAATCAATAGGTCCTGCTCCAACGGGAAGGTAACAGTACTCCATGCAGTCATGCTGGCCATGTGACCTTGGCGGTGTCTACAGACAACACCGGTTCTTCGGCTTAGCAATGGAGATGACCACCGCCACCCAGAGCTGGACACAACGAGACTTAATGTCAAGGGGAAACCTTTTCCTTTTAGATGTCCTTAGCTTGTGTTTTAAATTGTGTTACTTAACAAAAAGGAAGAAAATAACAAAAGTGAAACAGAAAAGATGGGGGGAAACACAAAAGTGTAATTATGTGGTTTGAGTCAGTGAGATGAGAATATCTTTCTCACCTGGATGGTATCCACCGTGTCGCGGAAGACAGGATTGTTGAACTTAACCGTCCGCCAGAACCGGGGCTTATGGGGGTTCAAGAGGTTGCGGCCATATTTCTCCAAGATGTTCAAGGCAGTGGAGATTTGGTGAAAATCCTTTTCGTGCTGGGAAGGAATTGGGGTATTGGACTTAACATCTTATCAGACTCTGCACACTTTCATAAACACAGCCTTTGTGGAAATAAACTCTACAACATTTCAGACTCAATACAACTGGTCTCTGAGACCTCACATGGAAGAGATATTATCAACTAGCTCCTAAGGACTAGAAGTTTACTTCTCGGAGTCTAGAAATGGAAGTTCATATACTCAGGACTCTATACTACTCAGTCATGTCTTATGTAACCCCCTACAATGAACGCAAATTGAATTATAACCCATCTTACCAGTCTAGGTCTCAGTACCCTCATGCCAACATTTCTTAATACTTACTCATTATACCTTGATCTTTACAACTATAGTTTCCTGCCTTGCCTATGTTGTTTTTGTTTTTTGTGGTTACTTCTTGTTGCTGTTCTTCCTTCTTTTTCCTTCTTTTTCCTTTCCTTTCTCCTTCCTCCTTTTCCTCCTCCTTCATATATTTATTCTAATTTTTATTTTTTAAAATTTATTTACGGTTTTTATATGGCGCCCGTCTCACCCCGAAGGGGACTCAGAGCAGCAAAGCACACAATATATTATATTATTAGCATAGCACAATATTAGTATTATATATTAATATACTGTACTATACCATTATGCTGTAATATTATTAGTAGTATTATATTGTATTACATTATAATATTATAAATATTATATGTATATACAACATATTGTATTATATTATTAGCATAACACAGGAGACAAGATGGAACTGTCTTCCTGGGCCCCCTTTCTTCATACTGGAACAGGTCCATGAAGGAACATTTTGAATTGCACTGATGCAACTCACAACATACTTCTTACCTAGATAGCAGCTGGTTTACAGGCAGACATTGCACAGGCAAAGCTTATGCTTATTAGCATACTTAAAAGTCCCCAAACTATTCCAGAAAGTAGGGACATCACCACACTACTCTCGTCTCCATGGCTTCCAAGCTGTCCACTTATTTCAACCTCTATCCTCATACCTGTTTTCCAGAATGTCCCCTTCCTTACCTGTCCCTGGGCATTGGCTTGTATGAGGCCCCTGGCGTCTATTTCCTGGTACTTTCGAGTCGTGGGCAATGCCACTTCCACCAAGCGCTGGACAGACTCCGGATTCTGCTCCGCAGGGGTCTTGATCAGAGCGGCCACCAATTCATCCCGAAGGGCAGTGAACTTCCGCTCCACTTCCTCCATGGCTGCCAACAAAATAGGTGGAGGGAAGGTGGAAGAACATAGTAAAAGATGCAGAGAAAAGCAAAGAGAAGTGAGAATGTCTCTTATAAAATATCTATACAGTAAGGCAGATTCTTACTGTATGGGAGAGGTACAATCCTTTCTATTTTCCTGAAACCCTTTGTGGCGGATAAAGGTCAATATTACCCATGGTACTATACGATCTTTTCTACTATAAGATATAAATCCAGTGCTGGCAAAACTTGGAAACCATGAAATTTTGTGGCGTTGTATTCGAGACTAGTCCAACATCCCCTGAAGGAATAAGAACACTTTGCCAGATCAGGATAAATAAATAAATAAAATAGATCACTTCCCCAATATTTTGCCATTTTAACATCTATTACCATTCATGTTTTTTTAGCTACAGTTCTCAACACTGCCTACTTCTTTTATCTGCGGTTACTGCTGTTCTTAAACTCTATTTATAAACTGATGTGAGTAGCTTTGAAGCAAAACTTTCCTAGACGATATGCTTATTTAATAGAGATATACATGGCTATATTAACTAAAATTATATACAGTGTATGTATATATATCTATCTATATATATATATATATACATACACACACACACATATATAAACACAAACACAAGTTGCTCTCTCTCTCTCTCTCTACATACACATACATATATATACATATGGGGTTTTATTCTACTTTTCCTTTTCTTGTCATAAAATGTAGTTTCATTGTTTTTGAAAGTGTGAATACATTTATTTATTTATTTATTTATTTATTATTTCGGCTTGATAGACCACTCTATATGAACCTCAGAGCAGTTTACAGCACATAAAATATACCAAGTTAAAACACATAAAAACGACATCATAAAACCGATTTTAAAACCCTACTCTCTACAATAAAACTACAGTAGATCAACACATAGTGCAAGTGGCAACGACGCGGCAGGATGGCAAGTTATGGCAGGTACCAGTCAAGCACCAAATGCCTGCCTAAATATAGAGAGAGTAAAAATAAAAAAGTTATATTTTATTGTTCTTCTTTCTGCTTTCTTGCTTTAAAATGTGCAGTTTTATTGTACTATGAAAAAGTAAACATATTTAAAAAGAAAACAGGAAAAAGTCTGCCTTTCCTTTTCCTGATTAAACATGTGCAGTTTCATTGAACTTTGAAATGCTAATTTACATACATAGATACTGTACATATTCCTTGCAACTGGCAGGAGTCAACATTCCTTTTTGTTAAACCGTTACGACCTCTTCTCCGTTAGTTAACTTTTGTAGCCTAAACCAGTGTTTCCCAACCAGTGTGCCGCGGCACACTAGAATGCTGTGAGCGATCATCAGGTGTGCCGTGGGAAATTGGCACTCTTCCCCCTCCTAGCAGCTCTTTCTCCCTCTTTCCCTCCCCAAAGATCCTCCCCGAGGCAAAGGAAGGGCTCCGCTGAAGGCCAGGGCCAGGCCCGCCTTGAGGAAGCCTTCAGGAGACTCAACTCAGCATGGCTCCAGCTCTCGCTCAGGGCTCCTTCAGCCTCCCGATGCTCCCGGGTTCGCTCACTGCCCAATTCACCGATGTGGAGCTTCCGGCTTTGGCTGTTCTCAACAGAAATCCAAGCCAGCGCGAAAACACTGACTCAATCACTTCCACCCAGTGCTCTGCTTTTGCGGAGGGAGGCAGCGAAAGAGGCCACACAGATCTATGAAACATATAGTCTATCCGTTTCATAGATCTGTGTGGCCTCTTTCACTGCCTCCCTCCTCCCTCCACAAAAGCAGAGCACAATGGCATTTTCGCGTTGGCTTGGATTTCTCACGAGAACAGCCAAAGCTGGAAGCTCCACAACGGTGAATTGGGCAGTGAGCGAACCTGGGAGCATCGGGAGGCTGAAGCATTCACAGGTTTCCAAGAAACAAATTCTCCGCTTGGATTTTTTTTTACTATTTTACTGGATTTTGCAAGAGTTGCCTCTCCCCCCCCCCCCCAAGGAACTGTTTATAACAGCTTCATGACATCCATAGTTAACTGGAAGCTTGTTCTGGAGAACAAGCCCTATGAGGAGTGGCTTGAAGAGTTGGGCATGTTTAGCCTGATGAAGAGAAGGCTGAGAAAAGACATGATAGCCATGTATAACTATGTGAGAGGAAGTCATATATATGTTGTGTTCAGCGAAACAGGCCCAGGTTTCACGCTGAGTGTATAAATACATTTAAAAACATATTAACTATATGTATTACTGTGTTAGAGTGTCATTTTGTGTCATTTTGGTTGGTGGCATGCCCCAGGAAATGTAAAAAATGTGCCGCGGCTCAAAAAAGGTTGAAAAACACTGGCCTAAACTACCCTTATGTAACTAATTAGTTACTATTTACTGTTCTATTGAAACAAAATAAACAGAACCTGAAAAAGTAACAGAATTTTCTTATCCAAAGTTACTCCTCACTTCCTTAATTTCTTCCACATCTATCCTAACTCTTCCCTTTTAAAAATTATTTTTCCTTTTCCTTTTTAACAATATGCAGTTTTACTATATGTTGTTGAAGGCTTTCACGGCCAGAATCACTGGGTTGCCTACCCAGCATATACTTGTCCTTTTGATGCACTTCACCTTATTCCTAGTGGGAAATTAAACCCCATAGCTTGACCCTACTCTATCTCCCACCAGATAAATCACTCCTGTCTTTCCATTTTACCTGATGTCCCCCTTTTTAGCCTTGCATCTGGCCCAGTTCTAAACTCTTTGCCCTTAATTTTTATTTTCCCTCATACTTGATGTTTTTCTCCCACTGTTATTTTTTTATTGTTTGTATTTTATTGTTTTTACTGCTTGTACTTTGTTTTAGTTAAGATTTGCTGTTTGTATTTCATTTGTCTACTGTATCTGTTGGGCTTGGCTTCATGTTAGCCGCCCTGAGGGGAGATGGTGGTGGGGTATAAATAAAGTTTAATAATAATAGATGTGGGCGAAACGTCAGGAGGGAATGCTTCTGGAACATGGCCAGACAGCCTGGAAAACTCACAGCAACCTAGCTTTACTATCCTTTATAAATGTTAATATATTCTCATATATTGTTGTTTATTTATTTATTTATTTACTATATTTCTATACCAGCCCTCTCAGCCCGAAGGCAACTTGAGGCGGTTTACATATGGCAATCAAAGCCCATGAAATAAAACATAATCAAGAACAATTAATAAGATAATCATATAAAAACAATATAAATTAGCAGTTAAAACCATAAATTGCAAATCTCAGCATCTCATCGTTGTTGTTATTCGTTCAATCGCTTCCAACTCTTTGTGACCTCATGAATCAGCCGACACCACAGCTCCCTGTTGGCCGTGGCCACCCCCAGATCCTTCAGTCAAGTCAGTCACTTCAAGGACACCATCCATTTTGATTTTATTGTAATCTGTTGTTTGGGCTTGGCCTCATGTGAGTCGCCTCGAGTCCCCATCGGGGAGATGGTGGCTGGGTATAAATAAAGTTTATTATTATTATCCATCCATCTTGCCCTTGGTCGGCCCCTCTTCCTTTTTCCTTTCATTTTCCCCAGCATAACTGCCTTCTCTAAGCTTTCCTGTCTTCTCATGTTGTGGCCAAAGTACTTCAGCTTTGCCACTACTATCCTTCCCTCCAATGAGCAGTCAGGCTTTATTTCCTGGAGTATGGACTGGTTGCATCTTCTCACGGTCCAAGGCACTCTCAGAACTTTCCTCCAACGCCACAGTTCAAAAGCGTCTATCTTCCTTCGCTCAGTCTTCCCTAAGGTCCAGCTCTCACATCCATAGGTTACTACCAGGAATACCATTGCTTTGACTATGTGGATCTTCGTTGCCAGCGTGATGTCTCTACTCTTCACTATCTTATCGAGATTGATCATTGCTCTCCTCCCAAGAAGTAAGCGTCTTCTGATTTCCTGGCTGCAGTCTGTGCCTGCAGTAATCTTTGCGCCTAGAAATACAAAGTCACTACCTCCACGTTTTCTCCCTCTATTTGCCAGTTATTAATCAGTGCAGTTGCCATAATCTTGATTTTTTGGATGCTTAACTTCAACCCAGCTTTTGCACTTTCTTCTTTTACTTTGGTAAGAAGGCTCCTCAGGTCCTCCTCGCTTTCAGCCATCAAAGTGGTATCATCTGCATATCTAATGTTAATGTTTCTTCCAGCAATTTTAACCCCAGCCTTGCCTTCGTCAAGGCCCCGCACATCACATGATGTGTTCTGCATACACGTTGAATAGGTTACGTGAGAGTAAACAACCCTGCCGCACGGCTTTCCCAATCTTGAACCAGTCTGTTGTTCCATGGTCAGTTCTTACTGTTGCGACTTGGTCCTTATGCGGATTCCTCAGGAGAGAAACAAGGTGATTTGGGATCCCCAGGATGTATTAACATCTACATTTTATCCATTCCTTGTAGTCAACTTTAAACTTTGATATATCTATATATACTTCTATATATTGCATTTTTAATGTCTATGTTATACCCATTCCTTCAAAAATATATATTTAACATTTAACATTATATATTTCTTCTATATATATATAAAAAGGAAGTGGTTGTGAAACGAGGCAAATGCACGCCAAAACTACATTTCCCACAAACACGAAAATCACAGGGCCACTCATCCATACCACGAGGTCCATACTCCACCCACGAAAACACCCCGAAACAACAAACAACACCCCCATAACATCCCCCGAAACACAACATTACTACGCTTGCGCAAAAACCCCGAACACACAAAATGGCCGCCATCAACACATCACAGTACCGAGCATGCGCAAAATCAAACCACATCCCAGCAAACCACCAACCACAACCCCCCTCCATACCTGCCCACTACCCCACAGAAACAACAACACGCACACACACCTCTTCCGCAGCCTTCTCTACCTCCTTCGCCGCCTCTACGCCACTTCCGAACACGATCAGCACGGCCGACGCCATGCCCCCCTCCTCCGCCGCTTACAAAACACTCCTGAGACCAAGGAGGCGACCGACATGGCCCGGGTTCAAAACGGCAAAGGAAAAGGCCACGGCCGGACCACGGCGCCTCAGGCACATCCCGGGTCCAGGACCTGCAGGGAGGCAGCGCAGGAGGCCGAGCAGACAGTGCAGAAGATGGCCAACACATGCCGGGTCTTCTGGGAAATGTAGTTCCTTCCTGCCGCCTACTTTTCCCACCGTTTCTCTACAGTCTTTGCACCTGGGTTGCGCGCCCAGCGTCCTGGCCACCTCCTCCGCCATCTCCTCGCCCTCCTCCGCTGCCTCCCTGCGGGTCCCGGACCCGGGATGCGCAGGAGCCGCCGTGGCTGCCTTTATCCCGGCATCGCCCGTGCGGGTCGGGTCCGTGGGCGACTAGAAGACGGCGGAGGAGCCAGAGGAGCCGGCCAACACGCCGCCCACACAACCCAGATCCAAAAAACACAGAGAAACGACGAATACAGCAGCCACCAACAAGGAACTACATTTCCCAGAAGACCCCGCACTGCCCACTCTCCGCCCTCCTTCCCACTGACCAGAGACAACACGGAAGTACACCCAAACAACAGAGAGAGGCAGGCACACTCCCGGAACAGGCCCCTCCACAGGCAACACCGCAACCCCCCTCCTCCGCAACTGCCCTCCTACCAAAGGTCCCCCATCGGCCCCCCCTTCGACAAGGACGTGGCGAAGACAGACGAACAGGGAGCCGAAGAGACGGCCAACACAGAGCCAGGCAAGCTTACCAAACCCATAACACACAAAAAAAAACCCACTCCTAAACAAAACAATGCAAAAACACACAAATACACACATATACACATATACACACACATACACATATACACACACACATACAAACAAAAATACATACACCAAGACAAACAAACACATATATATACAACTATACATACACATAAACACAAATAAAAACACATACACATACACACACACACATATATACATACACAAACACATATATATACACACACACATACCCCCAAATACAAACACACACATACACACACCGAAGTATGTTCATATATACACACACAACACACATACTCACATCATTTCAAACAATTACATACTCAGCCTTCCTCACAACTACTACATAGGGCACAGCAACGCGTGCCGGGTTCAGCTAGTTAAATATATATTTAGCTTTTATGAAACAAGGTTGTGTTCTTGCACCAACCCTATTTACAATCTTCTTCAGCATGATGCTCCAAAGGGCTACGGCAGACCTCGAAGAAGAAGACGGCATATATATATACGCTATCGTACTGATGGAAGCTTGTTCAACTTAAGCCATCTGAGGGCTCGCACCAAGACTCTAATCTTTCTAGTCCGTGAGCTGCTTTTTGCTGATGATGCTGCCCTTGTCGCCCGTTCAGAAGCAGCCCTGCAGCGCCTGACATCCTGCTTTGCAACAGCTGCAGAGCTGTTTGGGCTGGAAGTCAGCCTGAAGAAAACGGAAGTCCTCTACCAGCCCGCACCACAGGAAGAACACCATCATCCCTACGTCAGCATAGGCACATCTGTGCTTAAGTCCGTCCAGCAGTTCACCTACCTGGGAAGCATCATCTCTTCAAATGCCAAGATTGATAAAGAGATAGATCACAGATTATCAAATGCATATAGTGCATTTGGAAGGCTTCATAAAAGAGTCGGGAGCAACAAGCACCTGAGGCAAAGCACCCAAATCAGTGTGTACAGAGCTATCGTACTGTCTATTCTCCTCTATGGGTCTGAAACATGGGTCGCTTATCGCCAACACCTACGACTACTCAAATGCTTTCATCAGCGCTGTCTTTGCACAATCCTAAATATACACTAGACCGACTATGTGACGAATGTTGCTTTCCTTGATCAAGCAGGGATCACCAGCGTTGAGGCCCTGCTACTGAGAACACAGCTGCGCTGGGCAGGGCACGTCTCTAGGATGGAGGACCACCGCCTCCCAAAGACACTACTCTACGGTGAACTCCCCACGGGTCAGCACAAGAGAGGCGTCCCCAAAAAGAGATATACGGACTCCCTGAAACAACATCTCAGGCTCGGCCAGATTGATGACCAACAATGGTCCACCCTGGCCTCACATCGGGAGGCATGGAGACGCACTATCCACGATGCTGCGGCCTCTTTCGAGAAGACACGCCGAACGGGTCTCGACAACGCAGAAAGAACCGCAACTTGGAAACAACATCACCCAAGGAGACTTTTCTGCTGTGCTTTCTGCAACCGGACTTGCCTATCTCAGATTGGCCTTTTTAGTCATCAACGCGCTTGTAGAAAGCCTGGGATGAGTCCTTCCTGAATCTTCGTTCGCGAAGTAATGCCGAGAGAGAGAGAGAGAGAGATTTTATGTACAGTATTATATAGTTTTTCAAACTTGAGCCCTCCAGGTGTTTTGGACTACAACTCCCACAATTCCTAACAGCCTACCGGCTGTTAGGAATTGTGGGAGTTGTAGTCCAAAACACCTGGAGGGAGGGCCCAAGTTTGCCCAGGCCTGATCAAAAATTGTCAATTTCCTTAAATATATATTGAACTTTTAACTATTTTTCATAGATTATCTATTCCTTTAAATATACATTGAACTTTTCTATAGGAATGGGAAGGGGAGGAAACCCCCCAAAAGGGGTCCTATTGCTGCTTACCAATCTGAGCCGGAAGTGGAGACCCCTTCCTCCTCCAAAGAGCCCCAACAACTGAGTGCAGAAGCGGAAGAGCGAAAAGGAACGGAAAACGAAAGGGAAGGGCAAGGCTGGGCTGGCAGAAAGGAGCCGGCAGCGGCACCGTCTGGCGGGAGGAGGAACTGCAGCTCCGCTTAGCCAAGCCGGACAGGGGAAACGAATCCTTTTGACCAGGATGTCTCTGCGCATGCCCAGAAAGTTTGGGGATTCCAGTATTGGGAAAGTGTATTTTTTTTATTGTTAGGTCTCTTTTTTTTTTGAGAGATAAAGCGGGATGATAATAATCATCATCATCTTCATTGTTCCTTTTTGGAAGGAGGTGGATATAAGAACTGCACTCTGCACTTGGTCAGAGGCATTGCAATGCAAACTTAGATGGGGGAGAATGGAAAAGGAAATCTGCCTGTATTCCTAAAAGCACTCTGCACATGGTCAGGCATTACAATAGAGAAGAATGGGAAAGGATCTCTGTCTGTACTCCAAAAGGCACTCTGTGCATGCTCAGAGGCATTACAATGGGGAAGAATGGAAAAGGAGATCGGCTTGCTCTCCAAAAGGCACTCTGTGTATGGGCAGAGGCATTGCAATTCAAACTTAGATGGCAAAGAATGGAATAGGAGCTCTGCCTGTACTCCAAAAGGAACTCTGCGCATGCTCAGAAGCATTGCAATGCAAACTTAAATGGGGAAGAATGGAAAAGGAGCTCTGCCTGAACTCCCAAAGGCAGTCTGCGCATGCTCAGAGGCATTGCAATGCAAACTTAGATGGGGAAGAATGGAAAAGGAGCCCTGCCTGTACTCCAAAAGGCACTCTGCACATGGTCAGAGGCATTGCAATGCAAACTTAGATGGGGAAGAATGGAAAAGGAGCCCTGCCTGTACTCCAAAAGGCACTCTGCACATGGTCAGAGGCATTGCAATGCAATGGGGAAGAATGGAAATTGCAATGGGGGCCCTGCCTGTACTCTGCACATGGTCAAAAATGGAACTCTGTGCATGCTCAAAAGGGCACTGGTCAGAGGCACTACGATGCAAACATAAATGGAGAAGACTGGGAAAGAGATCCGCCTGTACTCCAAAAGGCACTTTGCCCATGGTCAGAGGCATTACAATGGGGAAGGACTGGGGAAGGAGATCTGTCTGTACCCCCCAAGGCACTCTGTGCATGCAATGCAAATTTAAATGGAGAAGATTGGAAAAGGAGCTCTGCCTGAACTCCAAAAGGCACTCTGTGCATGCTCAGAGGCACTGCAATGCAAACTTAGATGGGGAAGAATGGAAAAGGAGCCCTGCCTGTACTCCAAAAGGCACTCTGTGCATGCTCAGAGGCACTGCAATGCAAACTTAAATGGGGGAGAATAGAAAAGGAGCTCTGCCTGTACTGCAAAAGGCACTCTGTGCATGCTCAGAGGCATTGCAATGCAAACGTAAGTAGAGAAGACTGGAAAAGGAGGGCAGCCTGAACTCCCAAAGTCATTCTGCGCATGCTCAGAGGCATTGCAATGCAAACTTAGATGGGAAAGAATGGAAGAGATTGGCCTGTACTCCAAAAGGAACTCTGCACATGATCAGAAACATTACAATGGGGAAGAATGCAAAAGGAGCCCTGCCTTTACTCCAAAAGGCACTCTGCCCATGGTCAGAGGCATTACAATGGGGAAGGACTGGGGAAGGAGATCTGCCTGTTCTCCAAAAGGCACTCTGTGCATGCTCAGGGGCATTGCAATGCAAATTTAGTTGGGGAAGAATGGAAAAGGAGCCCTGCCTATACCCCAAAAGGCACTCTGTGCATGCTCAGAGGCATTGCAATGCAAACTTAGATGGGGGAGAATGGAAAAGGAGCCCTGCCTATACCCCAAAAGGCACTCTGTGCATGCTCAGAGGCATTGCAATGCAAACTTAGATGGGGGAGAATGGAAAAGGAGCCCTGCCTGTACTCCAAAAGGCACTCTGGCACTCTGTGGGGGATGCCCTCAAAAGACTCTGGCATTGCAATGCAAACTTAGATGGGGAAGAATGGAAAAGGAGCCCTGCCTATACCCCAAAAGGCACTCTGTGCATGCTCAGAGGCTTTGCAATGCAAACTTAGAATGGGGGAGAATGGAAAAGGAGCCCTGCCTATACCCCAAATGGCACCCTGCCTATACCCCAAAAGGCACTCTGTGCATGCTCAGAGGCTTTGCAATGCAAACTTAGATGGGGGAGAATGGAAAAGGAGCCCTGCCTGTACTCCAAAAGTCATGGTGAGAGGCATCCCTGCCTGGAGGGCGGGGCAGGCTTGGCGTGGTGGGCGTAAACGTGTGAATGCGAAAGAGAAAGAGGCGTCTAAAGGTGGCTCAGCGTTTGCAGGAGGAAGGAGTCTGCCTGCCTGGCCTTTGCCTCTGCCTCTCTCTCTCCCTGGAAGCCCCTCTAACCCACCATGGCCAGGCCCTGCACCTCCCTTCAGATCAGCAAGGAGACCCAAGGAAAGGTGGGCTGCAGAAGGGCAAGTCCTGGGGGGCAAGAAAGGGATCATTGGGGAGAAAGCAGGAAAAGAAGGCCCATGACTTTTACTTTTGCTTTGGAATCGATGGGGGATTCCCAGGGCATGCAAGGATAGGGGAAGTTAGCATTCAGGCAGACTACAAGTCCCATCATTCAGTTTCAGAATACAGATTGAACTGGGTTATATGGCAGTGTTTACAGAGATGGGCAAACTTGAGCCCTCCGGGTGTTTTGGACTCCAACTCCCACAATTCCTAACAGCCTACCGGCTGTTAGGAATTGTGGGAGTTGGAGTCCAAAACACCCGGAGGGCCCAAGTTTGCCCATGCTTATAGACCCATATAATAAATCTTTTGTTGTTATCTCTTTCCAGATGGACCTTTTCCGGAAATCCCTTTTAAAAGAGGTAAGCTTCTATTACTCTTGGTGACGCAGCGGGTTAAACTACTGAGCTGCTGGACTTGCTGACCGAAAGGTCGGTGGTTCGAATCCGGGGTGAGCTCCCGTTGTTAGCCCCAACTTCTGACAAAACTAGCAGTTCAAAAACAGAAATGTGAGTAGATCAATAAGGTACCGCACTGGTGGGAAGGTAAAGCTGTTCAATGCAGATATATAGCAGCGCCCAGTGGCACAGCAGGTTAAACCGCTGAGCTGCTGAACTTGCTGACCAAAAGGTTGGTAGTTCGAATCTGGGGAGTGGGGTGAGCTCCCACTGTTAGGAAGGTGGGAAGGAAACGGTGCTTCATGCAGACATATAGCAGCGCCCGGTGGTGCAGCGGGTTAAACCGCTGAGCTGCTGAACTTGCTGACCGAAAGGTTGGTGGTTCGAATCTGGGGAGTGGGGTGAGCTCCCGCTGTTAGGAAAGTGGGAAGGAAACGGTGCGCCATGCAGACATATAGCAGTGCCCAGTGGTGCAGCAGGGTAAACCTCTGAGCTGCTGAACTTGCTGATCGAAAGGTTGGTGGTTCGAATCTGGGGAGTGGGGTGAGCTCCCGCTGTTAGGAAGGTGGGAAGGAAACGGTGCTCCATGCAGACATATAGCAGTGCCCAGTGGTGCAGCGGGTTAAACCACTGAGCTGCTGAACTTGCTGATCGAAAGGTTGGTGGTTCGAATCTGGGGAGTGGGGTGAGCTCCCGCTGTTAGGAAGGTGGGAAGGAAACGGTGCTTCATGCAGACATATAGCAGCGCCCGGTGGTGCAGCGGGTTAAACCGCTGAGCTGCTGAACTTGCTGACCGAAAGGTTGGTGGTTCGAATCTGGGGAATGGGGTGAGCTCCCGCTGTTAGGAAGGTGGGAAGGAAACAGTGTTTCATGCAGACATATAGCAGCACCCAGTGGTGCAGCGGGTTAAACCGCTGAGCTGCTGAACTTGCTGACCGAAAGGTTGGTGGTTCGAATCTGGAGAGTGGGGTGAGCTCCCGCTGTTAGGAAGGTGGGAAGGAAACGGTGCTTCATGCAGACATATAGCAGCGCCCAGTGGTGCAGCGGGTTAAACCGCTGAGCTGCTGAACTTGCTGATCGAAAGGTTGGTGGTTCGAATCTGGAGAGTGGGGTGAGCTCCCGCTGTTAGGAAGTTGGGATGGGAACAGTGCTCCATGCAGTCTTATAGGAACGCCCGGTGGTGCAGCGGTTTAAACCGCTGAGCTGATGAACTTTCTGACCGAAAGGTTGGTGGTTTGAATCTGAGGAATGGGGTGAGCTCCCACAGTTAGGAAGGTAGCAGTCCTCCATGCAGACACATAGGAGTGCCCGATGGTGCAGCGGCTTAAACCGCTGAGCTGCTGAACTTGCTGACCGAAAGGTTGGTGGTTCGAATCTGGGGAATGGGGTGAGCTCCCACAGTTAGGAAGGTAGCAGTCCTCCATGCAGACATAGAGGAGCTCCTGATGGTGCAGCAGCTTAAACCGCTGAGCTGCTGAACTTGCTGACCGAAAGGTTGGTGGTTCGAATCTGGGGAATGGGGTGAGCTCCCGCTGTTAGGAAGATGGGAAAGTAGTGGTGCGCCATGCAGTCATGCTGGCCACATGACCTTTGAGACGTCTGTGGACAACACCGTTTCTTCGTCTTAGCAATGGAGATGAGCACCACCTGCCATAGTTGGACTCAACTAGACTTAACGTCAAGGGGAAACTTTTACTTTGACCTTTTTTTAAAAAAGCTTCTATTCATACTCTTCTTGAGTGCATCTACACACAGTGTGGGCTTAATGCAGTTTGTCACCACCATGGCGTAATGTTATGGCATCTTGGGAGTTCGTAATTTTACAAAGGCTTTTCCACCAAAGAGTCCTGGGTCCTCAGCAAACTTCAGCTCCCAGGATTCCCATAAATTTGAACCATGGACCAGTTCATGCAGTGTCAAACTATATTAATTCATGGTCGAAGGCTTTCATGGCTGGAATAACTGGGTTTGCTGTGAGTTTTCCGGGCTGTACAGCCATGTTCCAAAAGCATTCTCTCCTGACGTTTCGCCCACATCTATGGCAGGCATCCTCAGAGGTCTGTTGGAACCGGGACTGTGGCGCAGTTTTCTGGGAGTCAGCTGCATAAGATATCTACTGACCAGAATGTCATGGGTTCGAAGCCAGCCCGGGTCGGGGTGAGCTCTCGACCAATTAGTGTAGCTTGTTGTCGACCTTTGCAACCCGAAAGACAGTTGCATCTGTCAAGTAGAAAATTTAGGTACCACTTTGTGGGGAGGCTAATTTAACTGATTTACGAGGCCACAAAATCTCCAGAAAATATGCAAAGAATGAAGGAATGCGGCAGCTCCCCTGGTGGCCAGAAGCGGGAATGTTAAATAGCCTCTGATTGTCTATATATGTTGTGTGTCTATGGCATTGAATGTTTGCCTGTATATGTACATTGTAATCCGCCCTGAGTCCCCTGTGGGGTGAGAAGGGCGGAATATAAATACTATAATAAATAAATAATTAAGTAGTCAAGTGGGGCAGCCATTCAACACTCAGAAAACGGTATTAATTCTAGACAGGAAACAATCAGGGCCAGTTAACACCTCCCAACAAAGGATTCTCCCAGGCAGGAAGCAGCAGGCTTTGAGGCTGCAAGGCTATTCAGTGGTAAGCAAGGTGGTCAATTGCAACTTTCACACTTGCCTCCAACAGACAAGAGTTCTTTCTCCCACCCAGGGCATTATTACACAGGTATATAAACCCCACTTTTCTAGTTTCCAACAGACTTCCCAATCTCTGAGGATGCCTGCCATAGATGTGGGTGAAACGTCAGGAGAGAATGCTTCTAGCACATGGCCGGACAGCCCGGAAAACTCACAGCAACCCACTGCATTGATTCGACAGTGAAATGCACCCCTTGTTTTCAAAATTCCCAATCTTTCATATTCTCAAGATGACTCAATTCTCGCATTTCCTGCTCAGGGTGAAGACTTCCTTTGCCGTTTCTTACCTGCGAAAATATCGCAGTTGGACCAGCTCTTGAAGGTAAGCAGCAGGTTCCCGAATCCCGCCTTTTAAAGTATTCATGGTGCATCTAAAGAATCAGAGTTAATGAAGCTTGACACCCTTTAACTGCCATGGCTTAATGCTAGGGGGTTATGGGAGTTGTAGTTTTCACAAGGCCTTCAGCCTTCTCTGACAAAGAGTGCTGGTTGCCTCACCAAACTACAACTCCCAGGATCCTTTCACGTCAATCATAGCAGTTAAAGGGGTATCAAACTGCATTAACTCAGCAGTGTAGTTGCACCTTGAGTTATTATTTATTTATTTATTATTGTTTGGGCTGGAAGTCAGCCTGAGGAAAACGGAAGTCCTCTACCAGCCCGCACCACAGGAAGAACTCCATCATCCCCACGTCAGCATAGGCAAATCTGTGCTTAAGTCCGTTCAGCAATTCACCTACCTGGGAAGGATCATCTCTTCAGACTGATAAGATAAGATTGATAAAGAGATAGATCACTGATTAGCAAAGGCATAGAGTGCATTCGGAAGGCTTCACAAAAGAGTCTGGAGCAACAACTCCAGACTCTTTTGGAGCAACTCCTCGAACGCTTTCATCAGCGCTGTCTTCGCACAATCCTAAATGTACACTGGACTGACTATATGACAAATGTTGCTGTCCTTGAGCAAGCAGGGATCACCAGCGTTGAGTCCATGCTATTGAGAACACAGCTGCGCTGGGCAGGGCACGTCTCTAGGATGGAGGACCACCGCCTCCCAAAGATACTACTCTATGGTGAACTCGCCAAGGGTCAGTACAAGGGAGGCGCCCCCAAAAAGAGATATAAGGACTCCCTGAAACAACACCTCAGGCTTGGCCAAATTGATCACCAGCAATAGTCCACCCTGGCCTCACATCGGGAGGCATGGAGACGCACTATCCACAATGCTGCGGCCTCTTTCGAGAAGACACGCCAAATGGGTCTCAAAGAGAAACGACAACGCAGAAAGAACCGCAACTTGGAAACAACATCACCCAAGGAGACTTTTCTGCTGTGCTTTCTGCAACCGGACTTGCCTATCTCAGATTGGCCTTTTCAGTCATCAACGCGCTTGTAGAAAGTGTGGGAGGAGTCCTTCCTAAGAATCTTCGTTCGCGAAGTAATGCCGAGAGAGATATTTTATTTATTTATTATACACCTTGAGTTTCTCCTCCTAATATTTTTCTTTCCGTCCCTTTTTTTCCAGGAAGATGTGCTGAATGTCAAAGATCTGACCTCTCTCCGTGCTCCGCTTGAAATTCCCATTCCAGACCCTCCTCCCAAAGATGATGAGGTCAGGTATTCAAGTAAAGCCCATGCCCAACTTTGGGTATATCCCAGGTATGGGCAAACTTTGCCACTCCAGGTGTTTTGGACTCCAACTCCCACAATTCCTAACAGCCTACCGGCTGTTAGGTATTGTAGGAGTTGAAATCCAAAACACCTGGAGTGGCGAAGTTTGCCCATGCCTGGGATATCCACAATGCGGAATTAATCCAGTTTGATCCCACTTTAACTGTCATGGCTCAGTGCTATGAAATTGGGTCTTAGAGCAAGATTTGGAAGGGTATCTTTAGGGAGGGATTCAGTCGTGGCAAAATGGGGTTGGACTAGATGACCTTTGGGGGGGGTCACTTCCAAGATTCTTTTATTTTTACTATTTTTTCCCTACCAATTAAGAAGTTTGTTTGTTTATTTATTTGCAATTCTTCTACCCCACCCTCGGGGGGGGGGGGGGGTTGGGGGACGGGACTCAAGGCGGCTAACAAGGCAGCAATTCGATGCCTAAACATACAATATAAAATTCTAAAAACATATATCATTAAATGATAACAGTTAAAAGCAAGCAAATATTCAACGCTCAAGTAAATTAAAAACAGTGTTCCTCCATAAATCGATGTTATTAAACAGTTATCCATATTCTCTTCAGTCATTTTGCCATTCCTAATCCAGTCCATAGTGCTGCATTCTGCTATTGTCCCATAGCCAAGATTTTACTTTTTTCCTAAATGCCAGGAGGGATGGGGTCAATCGTATTTTGCTAGGTAGCGCATTCCACAGGCGAGGAGCCACACCCGAGAAGGCCCTGTCTCTTGTCCCCACCAGCCGCATTTGAGATGCTGGCAGAAGCGAGAGCAGGGCCTCCCCAGATCTTAAGTTGTGACGTGGGACGTAGAGGCAGATGCATTCGGACAAGTAATCTGGGCCAAAACCATATAGAGCTTTATAGGTCAAAACCAGCACTTTGAATAGAGCTCGGAAGTGGACAGGCAGCCAGTGAAGCTGACACAAAAAGTAGGTGGTGTGCTTCCTGTATGTCGCTCCTGTTAGGAATCTGACTGCCGCCCGTTGGACTAGATCAGGGGTGGGCAACCTACGGCCCGCGGGCCGGATCCGGCCTGGCAACCGATTCTGTCCGGCCCGGGGAGAAGGGCATCGGGGCCGGGGCCGAGAGGAAGGGGTGCCGCTGCTGCCATCCCATCGCGGGCTCTGTGGGGCCTGTGTCGGCAGACAGGCTGGAGGAGCGGCGGCTTTGGAGTGTGTGACATCCCTGGAGGCGATCCGGGCCTGCAGTGGGAGCACTTGGCAACCTGCCAAGGGCTGATCGCCCTGGCGACCCGGAAGACTTGATCGTCTTCCCTGTCGCCAGGTCGAATAAGCCGCCTTAGATCGCCGACTGCTCCCCCTGCAGGCCCAGATCGCCTCCACTGGGATGGCAGGCACTTCATAGCAGGGCGATGAGCTGGGGAACGGCTGGAGGCGAGAGCGGGCGGAGGCCTGCAGCCTCTGATCGCCCTCTGCTCTGCTGCGGCTGGGTCCGCTTTGCCATCCTCTGGGCTGGGGCCATTGGGCCATTCCATCTTGGGATCCTTCCTCTTTTGAGGATGTCAGCCTTCATCTTGGTTCATACCTTGTCTTCTTAAATTTAATTTAATTTTAGTGGTTTTGATTATTATTTTATATAGTAATTTTATAATAATA
Source organism: Anolis apletophallus (assembly GCA_030556195.1). Lineage (NCBI taxonomy): Eukaryota > Metazoa > Chordata > Lepidosauria > Squamata > Anolidae > Anolis > Anolis apletophallus. The sequence goes on along the minus strand of JARBWK010000008.1, from coordinate 144,392,101 downwards.
ATATAATAATATAATATAATAATATATAATAATGTTATATTATATTATAATTTCAATATAGTCTATATATACACTATAATATAATAATTATGATATTAATACCAATAATATATGAATATTTCTTGATATATTAATATGTTAATATTAATGATGTGTAATATATAGTAAATAAATAAATAATGTTGATTAGAATGTAGTTCAGCCTTTAGGTGCGGCCCTCCATAATTTTTTTGGGCTTTCGTGTGGCCCCTTGGAAAAAATAATTGCCCACCCCTGGACTAAATGCAATTTCCGAACTGTCTTCAAAGGCAGCCCCACGTAGAGTGCGTTGCAGTAATCTATTCGGGATCCTAGTGTTTCCTATAAGTTCAGTGCTTGATGTTGTTCACTTTCCCCTCCAGATGGAAACAGAGAAGGAAGAGAAAGAAGGTGAGCAGAGAACAATATTGGAAAGATAGGAAATTAGGATCTGTATGCAGAGTAATCATGATAAATGATTTGGTCTCCTTCTCAGCTCCGAAATGCGGCTACCTGAAAGGCAACGAGGCCATCCTTTCGCTTTTGGATCGCGTCAAACCCGAAGTACGGGAGTTCAAGGAGAAGTGCGCCTTGGTGAGTTGGAACCAAGCAAACGCTCTGTTTACGAGATGGAATACCGCATATACTCGAATATAAGCCGACCCGAATATAAGCCGAGGCACCTAATTTTTCCACAAAAAACTGGGAATACATATTGACTCAATTATAAGCCGAAGGTGGGAAATGCAGCAGCTACGAGCCAACTTCAAAATAAAAATAGATAACAATAAAATTACATTAATTGAGGCATCAGGAGGTTAAATGTTTTGGAATATTTACATAAAACTGTAATTTAATATAAGAATGTCCAACTCTGATTAAACCATTACTCTAACCTCCTTCTATGTAAATGTGCTTACGTATCCTTCCGATAATGATAAAGAGAGTAAGATAGTAAATGTATTATTATTATTTAAATAGGGATTTTATTTACATACAATAACTTACAATGTAAACAAAACACAAAACAGTGAACATTTTACATAGACACAGCCCGCCACCACGGCCTGAACAGGTATCCTTTCCATTGCCATATATTTATAAATCAACTGTTAATCAAATGTCATATCCAAAATTCCTGACCAACAGGGTTATATTACTTTCCATTTTCACTCTATTATTATTGTTATTATTATTATTATTATTATTATTAAGAGTACAATAGTGTAAATGTAATAATAACAATAATAAATACGGAAAATAATAAATGTAATAATAGAATAAAATAATAACTAAAAAAATAATAAAGTAAAATAATGTAAATGTAACAATAGAGTAAATAAATGGAATAAAAATAATAATAGAGTAAAAAATGTAAATGTAATAATATATAGAGTAAATAAATGGAATAAAATTAATACTAATAATAGAGTAAAATAATAAACGGCTTATATTCGAGTATATTCAGTATGTAATAGGCATCCGTATGGTGCCGTTGTCCTGAATTTTTGCCTCAGTTTCCCCTTTTCGTTCCATCAGGTCACAACCTGGATTCAGTTCATGATTCCCAAAATTGAAGACGGCAATGATTTTGGGGTGGCGGTTCAGGTAAGAACAGTGGGGATCTGATGTCCCTGGACCCAAATTAGCATGGACCCCTTGCCATCCATAATATATGAGGGTTGAATGAAAAGTAATGCCTCCCCTTCATTAGTTGGGTTTGGATGGGAATATTTTAATAAATCAAATGCAGAAATAATCCTTAGAATGTGCTCTTTAACTACCACTGTTCACTTTTCCACATATTCACCAGACAATTGGCCACGGTAGTCCACGCTCTGGTTACATCCCAAATAGATTACTGCAATGCGCTCTAAGTGGGGCTGCCTTTGAAGATGGTTCGGAAACTTCAGCTAGTACAATGGTCGGCAGCCAGATTACTAACTGGGGCGACATACAGAGAGCATACCACCCCCCTGTTATGTCAGCTCCACTGTCTGCTGGTCCATCTCCGAGCCCAACTCAAAGTGCTGGCTTTGACCTATAAAGCTCTAAATTTTATTATTGAATTCTTGCCCAGCTGACTTGTCAGAAGCTGGGGAACGCATCCACCCCTTCACATCCCACATCTATGTATATATGTATATGCTAAGATCATCACGACATTAAGGTCAGGGCCTGCTGCTCATCTCCTGTCCAAGGTCATGTGCATGGACTGCATGGTGCATGGAGCGCCGTTCCCCCCAGAGCGGTACCTATTGATCTACTCACATGTGCATGTTTTCGAACTGCTAGGTTGGCAGAAGCTGGGGCTAACAGCGGGAGCTCACACTGCTCCCCAGATTCAAACCTGTGACTTTTCAATCAGCAAGTTCAGCATCTCAGCGGTTCATCCCTTCACCACTGGGGGCTCTGGTGTGTGTGTGTGTGTGTACATATACAGAGTGTGTGTACATATACAGAGACTTGTATATGTACATACAGATAAACACGCAGGACCTTATTTATTTGTCTGTTTCCCAACAGGAGAAGGTGCTTGAACGGATCACAGCCCTGAAGACCAAAGCAGAAGCCTTCCAGACTGCCATTGCCAAGTAAGTACGGGGTTATAGAACCCTCATGTAAGCAGAGGCTGGGTGGCCATCTTTCAAGGGTGCTTTGATGGTGTTTTTCCTGCATGGCATTTTTCCATGGTGAAATCACTGCCTTGCTTTGGTTCTGTATAGTTTCCCTGGGTGAAATGAATTCCAATGGTTTCCCCTTGCTACTTCTTTCATAGGAAGCCCTCTTTCAATGCAAACTATTTGAGTCCATTGCTGGTAATACAGGTTGGGTATCACTTATCTACTTAAGTGGCTGAGGGGGGAAAGGAAAGGGCCTGAGGCTGTTAGGAATGGTGGGAGTTGCAGTCTCAAACCCCAGGAGGGCCCGAGTTTGCCCATGCCTGATGTAGACTGTTGTACATGAATAAATAAGACATTCCCTAAAAAATAAACCCTAATTTCTCTCCCTATGAACCCAACAGGGATTTGAGATCATCAGGGGAGGCCCTGCTCTCGATCCCGCCGACTTCACAAGCATGTCTGGCAGGGACGAGGGACAGGGCCTTCTCTGTAGTAGCCCTGTGGCTGTGGAACTCCCTGCCCAGGGATATCAGATCGGCTCCCTCCCTTCTTACCTTTTGAAAAAAATTGAAAACTGGGCTCTTTGAGCAAGCGTTTGAAGTTTCAGCTTAATTAGTCAACTGAATCGGAAATGACCCAGGAACGACAAAGACGACGAAATGGATAATAGACTGAATTATGACGACATAGTTTTTTAAAAAAATTATTGTCATTGTTTTTAATGTTTTTGATGTTTTTAGAGATTTTAATGATGTGCTTTTATTTTATTGATGTATTTTTTATGTTTTGTAAATGGCATCGAATTGTGCTAATGGTTCGCCTCCCTGAGTTGCCTTTGGGCTGATATGGGCGGGGTATAAATGATGTAAATAAATAATAGTGCGTCTTTTGGGGCAAAAACTAATATAAAACCCCATCTTATTGGGGGATGCGGTACTGCCTCACCAAACTACAATTCCCCAGGATATTATAAAAAATAATCACATAACTATTGGTACACTTTTTCTTCTTCTAGATATTATCTGGAGCGTGGAGATGCCGTGGCCAAGGCCTCCAAGGACACTCATGTGGTCAGTAAAGGAGAAATCGAGATTTTAGTTGGTCCTGACTTTTGGAAATGGGATTTATGGGCTTTGAAAAGTCCCAAGACCCGATCCTTTGCCAGGAGTGCTTTGAAATACGAGGGCGGGTCAATAAGTCTGTGACTTTTTGAATGAAACACAGGTTTTTGGATAAAAAATCATTTTATTTTTCAACACAGTCTCCTTTGAGCTCTATACACTTTGTCCAACGTTTCTCCAATTTTTTATCCCTTCCAAAAAATAAGATTTGTCGAGGTCATCAAAATAGGTATTTGTGAGATGATTTCATCGTTGGAGTCAAATCTCTTTCCGCCGAGCCATTTCTTCAGGTTTGGAAACAAGAAATAGACACTCGGGGCTAAATCCGGAGAATAGGGCGGATGAGGGAGCAATTCGTATCCCAATTCATTGATTGTTGCCATGGAAACTGCACATGTGCACCCTTGCATTGTCCTGGTGCAAAAGAACGTTTTTCTTGCCCCAATGCGGTCCTCCCCCCCCCCCCATCCTCATTAAATAGACCCAATAAGTAGGCATAATATTCGCCATTGATTGTTTTACCCAAGGTAGCCAATGGGATTATACCGCGTGCATCCCAAAAAACGGTCGCCATGACTTTATTGGCTGACAAATCCACCTTGGCCTTCTTTGGCGCCGATTCACCCTGAGAAACCCACTGTTTTGACTGCTGTTTGGTCTCTGGTGTGTTGTGGTGGATCCATGTTTCGTCCACAGTTACGAAACGGCGCAAAAACCCGTCCATATTGCGGTTGAACAACGCCAAACACTACTGCGAAATTGTCACACGATTGCGTTTGTGGTTGAGTGTGAGCAAACGCGGCATCCATCTCGCGGAAAGCTTTCTCATACCCAAGTGAGCATTTAAAAGTGAAACCGCTGAGTCACGTGAGATGCCTTTGGCTTCCACAATCTCTCTCGCACATTCAATCTCCAATTGGCCAACACCATATCGTGAATTTTTTCAATTCTTTCGGGTGTAGAGACTCAACTGGGCGTCCAGAACGTTCGGCACCTTCCGTGCTTGTACGGCCACAATGAAATTCAGTAAACCACTTTTTTACCATTGAAATTGATGGTGCAGAGTCCCCATAGTATTTATCAAGCTTAGCCTTGGGTTGAGTGATTGTTTTTTCCGCAAAAAAATAATGCTTAATGAGCACACAAAATTCACTTTTTTCCATTTTCTCCTCAAATCACGTGGTACTCTATCAATGGCTGTTAAACACAAACTAAATGATGCAGCTTGTTCAAATTTTGACAGGAGTCAACTGACAGATGCCTGTTGACAGGAGCAGTGTTGCCCTTTCAGTTAAGAGGCGGGAAATTCAAAAAGTCAGACTTATTGACCCGCCCTCGTATATCTGGGGGCATATGTACACCATAGAATTAACCCAGTGTGTCGTTGCTTTCACTGCTGTGGCTCCATGTGTCGTTTGGAATGCTCCAACAATCTTGGGCAAAAAAAGCCTCAAAAAACTACAATTCCCTCAAGTCCATAGTGTGGCGGAATGAAAATCACACAAAGTTCACGTCTTTACCAATCCACACACTGTCTTGCTAGAGAAAAGATACGCCACGCAGATTATCAGTAAATAATGTGTTTACTTTTTGTTATGCAGAGCAAAATATATTCAGTCATGTAGACCTGTGGTTCCCAAACTTTTTTGGCCTACCGCCCCCTTTCCAGAAAAAAAATTACTCAGCGCCCCCTATAAATTATTATTTTTAAAAATGTAATAGCAATTAAACAGAAAGATATATGCATTAATGCAGTGGTTCTCAACCTTTCTAATGCCGTGACCCCTAAATAAGGTTCCTCATGTTGTGGTGACCCCATCTATATTTTTGTTGCTACTTCATAAATAATTTTGCTACTCTTACGGATTCTAATGCAAATATCTAATACGCAGGATGTATTTTCATTGTTACAAATTGAACATAATTAAAGCATAGTGATTAATCACAAAAACAATCTGTTTGGGGGAGTATGGACAACGGATGATGGGATTTGCAGTACCTTCGACCAATTCAGCCCTGACTTCCACAGCCGAGACCCCATGAATGACAGATCTGGACCAAACTTGGCACACAGAACCCCCATGACCAACAGAAAATATGAGAGAAGGTTGGGAGGAATTGACAGTGATTTGTGAGAGATGTAGTTCAGACTCATCTCCGGGGTATCGGCCAGGAGCCATATTTCACCAATTTTAAAAGATCTTCACTGGTTACCCATTGAGCTTAGAGCGATCTACAAACTCATGGTGATAACCTTCAAAGCTCGGCAAAAAATGGGACCAGCCTACCTGGGCGATCAGCTGACGGACCAACGCTGCGAAAGACCGCGCGCGTAAAACGGCGTCCGGTTAGCTGTCCCTGGGGTGAGAGAGCCCGGCTGACAGAGACCCGTAGAAGAGCCTTCTCGGTGGCGGCCCCTACGATCTGGAACTCGCTCCCGCCTGCGCTCAGGGCCACACTGGCCCCGGCCAGATTTCTGGCTGGCCTGAAAACCTGGCTCTTCCGCCAGGCTTTCGGGGACTGAACTGGATGGATGGCAGAGCCTTTTACGGCTCATATCTGCTGTTTTAATTGATGTATCTGTGTTTTTAAAGGATGTAAGTCGCCCGGAGCACCAGTGGTGGAGGGCGACTCACAAGTAATAAAGTATTATTATTATTATTATTACATCTGGAGAGCACTCTGAACCCAAACAACCCTGGATCTGGACCCAATTTCGCACAAATAATATACCCAAATTTGAATACTGGTGGGGTTGAGGGGATTGATTTTGTCATTTGGGAGTTGTGGCTGCTGGGATTTATAGTTCACCTACAATCAAAGAGCCTTTTGAACTCCACCAACAATGGAATTGAGCCAAACTTGGCACACAAACTCCCATGACCAACAGAAAATTCTGGAGGGCTTTGGAAAGGACCTGAGGTGGTTAGGAATGGTGGGAGTTGAAGTCCAAAGCACCTGGAGGGCCCAACTTTGCCAGAGAAGCAAGGAGGGGCGGAGTCACTCGCACTTCCCTCGGAGGCAGGGAGCAGGCCCTGCAGGGAGCCTGTCGCCTGGCTCACGCCACCGCACCCCTTACAGGGGCTCACTGCCCTCCAAATTCTCCTGAGCCTCCCAGCACCCCCTTGGATCGTCTCACCGTCCACCAGGGGGCATTGCCGCCCACTTTGGGAACCACTGATGTAGACAGTTGCATTGACTCCTTAGGTGTCCACGTGAAGAGTCTTCTTGCAGCAGCTCAGAAGCAGAAAATATACAAACTTGTCTTGGCATGCTCCTGCACAGAAAACCTACAAATGTAACTGTCACCAAAACTCCCAGGCTCAGCTAGCATCCCAGGTGTAGCCAGGGGCGGTCCTACAGGTAGGCCAAGTAGGCGGCCGCCTAGGGTGCCATCTGGGAAGGGGGTGCCATTCTGGCCGCATGGGGCGCCATCCTGGCCCTGCTGATGTTCCTCAGGCAGTGCCGCAGCTGCCTGCTTTTGGGCCCCGTCCTTGTGCGCTCCGACGCCGCTTCTGGGCATGCGCGGAGGTTTTCGTGCAGGCGCAGTTGCTCCGGAGCTGAAGTTGAGCGCAGGAGCAACTGCACATGCGCGAAAACCTCCGTGCATGTCCAGTAGCTCCCTTGCGCAGAAGCCTGTAAGCAAAGCACTTCCTATCGGGCAGGCAGGGAGTGCTTCCCCTCTCCCTTTGTCTCCACCGCGTGCGCGTTTGTGGGGAAGGAGAAAAGAATCAGTGAATGAAGTGTAAGTGAAGGAATGAATGAAGGGCTTTCCTCCTCTGTGACCTCTCCCTCCTTCCTTTCTTCGACTCTATTTCTGTCTAGACCTGAGGGGCCTGAGGCTATGAGGAGTTGTGGGAGTTGAAGTCCAAAACACCTAGAGGGAGGGAGGGCCCAAGTTTGCCCAGGCCGCGCTGCCTGTATTCGACCTCATTTGAACATTTTGGCTGTTTTTCTATTTACATTTACTGTACATTGGGATCCTAATTTTGGACTTATGGGAGACTCCTATGAATTATGAGACGGGTGGGAGGTAATATATTCTGATTTTGATGCATTTACATTGCATTTCTTGTTGATTATTATACAGTGCTGCTTAATATTGACATACAATATAATAAAAATACAATATAACAATAGAATAATGATATATTTTATATTACATGTAATATTACAAACAATATTGCAGTATAGTGGTATTGTACAAAATAGTAATATATAATATTTTATTTTACTTTATTTTGGGTTATTTGAGTTTTATAGGAGTAATGAAAATGAAAATATTTAGTAGAGGATAATTTTATTTAAATAAATAACTTTATTTATTATTTTATAATAATAATATAATAGAATGTTATATTATACTATAATGTCAATATATTATAATACAATTATATTGTAATGTAGTATAATATAATTACGATATAATATAGTATGAGTATGGTATCATATATTGTATATACATTGATACAATATAATACTACGACTGGTATTGTGAGATTCTAATTGTATATTTGTTTTACATGGGGGGGGGGAGCAAAATAATGTTTTTTTGGGGGGGTGCCAAAATAATGTTCGCCTACTATTTAAAATTACCTTAGACCGCCCCTGGGTGTAGCCCAACCAATCTGCTTAGTGCTTTTCATTTTTCAGTTAACGCACTCACTAACTGATTTTTACATGCTGCAACACATAGCACTGAATCATGGGAACTAAAGTAAGGTAAAACTGTGTTTATTGTACAGTGTAGATCAGTGTTTCCCAACCTTTTTTGAGCCGCGGCACACTTTTAACATTAAAAAAAATCCCGGGGCGCACCACCAACCAAAATGACACAAAATGACACTCTAGCACAGTAAAGAACGGCTGGGGGACGGTGGCCTGCTGGGAGCAGCTGCTGGGAGTGCTGAAGCCAGGAGAGGGGTGGAGCCAGGCTGTGCCATGCCCGCCCCTCCACCTGTCTTCACCTCTCCCAGCAGCTGCTCCAGCCTTGAGGGGGCAGTGCCATGCCAGCGGTGCCAGAGCCAGGACAATGGTGGCTTCGCACTGTCCCCTCAAGGCTGGAGCAGCTGCTGGGAGTGCCAAAGCCGAGGGAGGGGGCGGAGCCAGGCCGCACCATGCCCCGCCCCCTCCCCCAGCTTCAGCTCTCCCACGGAGGAGCATGAGCGGTGGATGGGCTTCAGTGGGCGGGGCTCCTCCACGCGGTTTCAGTGAGCGGGTCGAGTCATGGCGGATCCGAGGCTGGCTGGAAAAACGGCCGAAGGAGGCGGCGCCCTGGCCCCTTTTTTTCCTTCGCCACCACCCAGCCCTTCCTCCTCTTCCCCCAAGCACCAGGAGTTCGACAGGAGGAGGGGGGAAGGAAGGGGGGCAGAGAGCTTTTCTCGCGGCACAGCAGGAGGTCCGTCACAGCACACTAGTGTGCCACGGCACACTGGTTGAGAAACACTGGTGTAGATGCACTCTTAACTGACTTACCTGCTTTCTTTTTCCCCCAGATGGATTATCGCTGCCTTGTTCACGAACGGGATGAAGCGATCTACCGGGAAATCCAGACAGTGGTGCTTGACATCCGTGGATTTTATGTGAGTATTTTATTTATTTATTTACAGTATTTATATTCCGCCCTCCTCACCCCACAGGGGACTCAGGGCGGATTACAATGTACACAGACATGGCAAACATTCAATGCCATAGACACACAACATATATAGACAGACACTCAGAGGCTATTTAATATTCCAGCTTCTCACTTCCTCATTCTTTGCATACTTCCTGGAGATTTTTATGGCCTCATAAATCAGTTAAATTAGCCTCCCCACAAAGTGGTACCTAAATTTCCTACTTGACAGATGCAACTGTCTTTCAGGCTGCAAAGGTCGACAGCAAGCTACACAATTTTGGTCGGGAGCTTATTCCGACCCAGGCTGGCTTCGAACTCATGACCTTTCAGTCAGTAGTGATCTAAATGCAGCTGACTCCCAGCCAGCTGCGTCACAGTCCTGGTGCCACAGAAGGATTGGATTGGGGTTGTAGGTGCATCTATACCAGGCATGGGCATACTTTGGCCCTCCAGGTGTTTTGGACTTCAACTCCCACAATTCCTAACAGCCTCAGGCCCTTTCCTTAAGCAGCTGAGGGGGAAAAGGAAAGGGCCTGAGGCTATTAGGAATTGTGGGAGTTGAAGTCCAAAACACCTGGAAGGCCAAAGTTTGCCCATGCCTAATCTACACAGTCAAATTCAGATTGAAATCACTTTTAATTGTCATTGCTCAGTGTTGTGGAGTCCTGGGAGTTGTAGTTTTACAAGATCTTTAGCCTTCTCTGCCAAAGAGAGCTAGTGCCTCCCCAAACTTCAACTCCCAGGGTTGTATAGCATTGAGCCATGTCAGTTGGTGTCAGACTGCATTTCTACTGTGTAGCCGCATCCACAAGGGCCATCCAGTCCCAACACCCTGCCATGCATTATTATTATTATTGCTATTATTGATAAAAGTGAAGAGAGGGGCCAGGAAGGCAGTTCCATCTTGCCTCCTGCACTGTGCTTATAATATCTCTCGGCATTACTTCGCGAACGAAGATTCTTAGGAAGGTCTCATCCCACGCTTTTTACAAGCGCGTTGATGACTAAAAAGGCCAATCTGAGATAGGCAAGTTCGGTTGCAGAAAGCACAGCAGAAAGTCTCCTTGGGTGATGTTGTTTCCAAGTTGCGGTTCTTTCTGCGTTGTCATTTCTCTTCGAGATCCGTTCGGCGTGTCTTCTCGAAAGAGGCCGCAGCATTGTGGAGAGTGCGTCTCCATGCCTCCCGATGTGAGGCCAGGGTGGACCATTGTTGGTGATCAATCTGGCCGAGCCTGAGATGTTGTTTCAGGGAGTCCTTATATTTCTTTTTGGGGTGCATCTCTTGCGCTGACCCGTGGCGAGTTCACCATAGAGTAGTATCTTTGGGAGGCGGTGGTCCTCCATCCTAGAGATGTGCCCTGCCCAGCAGCTGTGTTCTCAATAGCATGGCCTCAACGCTGGTGATCCCTGCTTGCTCAAGGACAGCAACATTCGTCACATAGTCAGTCCAGTGTATATTTAGGATTTTGCGAAGACAGCGCTGATGAAAGCGTTCGAGGAGGAGTAGGTGTTGGCGATAGGTGACCCATGTTTCAGACCCATAGAGGAGAATAGACAGTACGATAGCTCTGTACACACTGATTTTGGTGCTTTGCCTCAGGTGCTTGTTGCTCCAGACTCTTTTGAAGCCTTCCAAATGCACTATATGCCTTTGTTAGTCTGTGATCTATCTCTTTGTGAATCTTGGCGTCAGTAGAGATGATGGGAGTGATGGTGTTCTTCCTGTGGTGCAGGCTGGTGAACTGCTGAACAGTTTAAGCACAGATTTGCCTATGCTGACTGAATGGGGATGATGGTGTTTTCCTGTGGTGCGGGCTGGTAGCGGACTTAATATATTGCCTATACATTTTTGATAATATTACATGTAATATATAATACTAATAATATTATAGTATAATGTTATAGTACAATGTAATATATAATATTAATATTGTGCTATGGCAATCATATAATATATTGTATTTACATTTTACTTGTAAGTCGCTCTGAGTCCCCTTCAGGGTTTGAAGGGCGGCATATAAATGTCGTAAATAAATAAATATTGTTATTGTTATTAATTCTGATTTTTTTCCCCTGCACACAGGCCGAGCTGTACCACATCTTGAGCAAAAACCTGGAGAAGGTGACCAACCCTAAGGGCGAAGAAAAGCCATCCATGTATTGAGGATCGACTTCATCGCCAGAGAAACAACTGTCAAATAAATAAATAAATAAATAAAATACCAAGGTAGAAAGGAAAGGATCAATGATTAATTAAATTAAATGCATGGTATTTATGCCTGGATTGGGGGGAGATTCCTAAATGAATCATGCTTTGGGTTTTGATGCATCTATACCAGGCATAGGCAAACTTCGGCCCTCCAGGTGTTTTGGACTTCAACTCCCACAATTAGGAATTGTGGGAGTTGAAGTCCAAAACACCTGGAGGGCCGAAGTTTGCCCATGCTTGATCTACACTGTAGCTTGTCACTGCTTTAACGTTACGGAATCCTGGGAGTTGTAGTATAGTGAGGCACTATCAGGCCTTGAAAAACTACAACTTCTGGCATTCCATAACATTGTACCATGGCACTTAAAGTGGTCCCATATTGCATTAATTCTGGAGTGTGTGTATGCGCATCCTTAGTTTTCCTTATGCTTTTTCTGTTCTCCTTGGGTGCATCAACGTTGTAGAATTGGCACAATGTACCTGCCATGGCTCAATGCTATGGAATCAAGGGATTTATAGTTTTACAAGATCCAGCATTCTCTACCAAAGTAAACAACTTCCAGGATTCCAAAGCCTTGAGCCATAGCAGTTAAAATGGTACCACACTATAATAATAATAATTATTATTATTGTTATTATTCTCTAGCATAGATGCATTCCTTCTGGCAAGTATTCTATGTAACTGTACTTAGAGCTGGGAGCAATACTATGTCTTCTTTTCCTATGGGAAAGTTTTCACTTGCTATGCTTTTTTTGTTTTGGAAAATTTTTCCTTGATGCTCTCTATACATAATGTGAAACCTTCCCTTGAAGATTTCTTTCATTGTAATCACGTTTCAAGCCACTGTTTGATGTAAAGGTCAGTCTGACCAAGACCTGAATAGCAAAGATCTGGAACCAGATTAGCATTCACTACGTGTCCTGAGTTTCTGCACTTGATGGTGGACTCATGGCTGTTTGAAATGGCCAGCCGGTTCATTAATAATAATGTTTTTTAAAAATAGCTTTGTGTTGCTCGTTTTCTGTCTCTTGGGATTTTATTTCGTACTGATCGTGAAAGCTAAGCAGGGCCGACTGTGGTCGGTACTTGGATTATTTATTTATCATGTCAGAAGTAATTTAAGAATACAGTTATAATGTATTTGTAAAAAAACCATAACGAAAGTTAAAAACTTCACATGACACTAAATGTTCTTTGGGAACAACAGGGATGCTGCTTGTTCAATACACAAACAAACACAGGGAGAGTGTTCGGTCTCTGAATCAAAATATATTCTATGTTAACCCAATTAGAGGAAATAAGTAATTGCTCTCACATCAAACACTCTAAGGATTAAATGCTTGAGGCATGTAAATAGCATAGGCCAGTGTTTCCCAACCAGTGTGCTGCGGCACACTAGTGTGCCGTGAGAGATTATCAGGTGTGCCGTGGGAAATTACAGTGTAGAGAGAGAGAGAGAGAGAGAGCGCCTAGCTGGAAACTTCAGGCAGCGGAAATGAGGCTTTCCTGGCCAAAGCAGCAATGCCAGGCAGCCTGGCTGCAGTCAGGGAGAGCCCTTGGCGTCCAGAACTTTCCTCCCTCCTCTCTCCTTCGCTTCCCTTCCTTCCCTCCGTCTGCGTGCCAAGGGCTACCTGGCCATGCTGCGGCTCCTGCTTCCTGGCTCCTGGGTGCTCTTCTGCCCTCCCCCCCTCCGGCAGCAAGGAGGAGGAGAGGGAGGAGGAGTCCGCGGGAGCTGCTCCCATCCGACCCCGCTCCCGGAGGCTCGAGGCAAGGCTTTCTGCCCTCTAGCCCCACCGCACCGGGGAAAGCGAGCAACCCCTCATCTCCTGGCCTCTCCTGGCTGGGCTCCGGGTTTGCTGCAGAGCAGAGGCCAAGATGTGCAGCTCCACAGCCCAGCTTGGTTCCTTCCCGATCTGGCCCCAAGGCGACAGCAGGGAAGCCAAAGGGACTTGGGGGGGGGGAGGCACTCCTGGGGGTGGGCTGTACCCCATCGGGAAGGAGAACTGGGGGTGATGACGGCTGCCTCCGCTGCAGTTTGTTCCGAGGCTCGGAGCCACCCCGTGTGCTGAATTCCTATTTGTCCTGCTCAGCCGAGCCCGCGTGCGCTTCGGCCACTCAGCACAGCCCTCCCCCGCGGGACGGTGACGGGCCTCCTGTGTGTGGGCCTCCCGTGGGGGAGGGGGTTTGGTGGAAGCAGCGGCGTCACGGGGGAGGGTGACAGTAAAATGACAGAGTGTCATTTTGGTTGGTAGTGTGCCCCAGGATTTTGTAAATGTAAAAAATGTGCCGCGGCTCAAAAAAGGTTGAAAATCACTGGCATAGGCAACAATAAGCATGTAGTAAAATAAGTCAAGGTGTCACTGTTAACATCAAGGAAAATAATACATCGGTGCACAGAGGACAATCAGAATTATATGTTTAAACATCACATATCATAACCTTTTCCAAAGAAAATATTTATTTTATTTATTTATTTCTTACTTTGGACTTTTATGCCCCTAAACTCCGTGAGGCTCGCAGCGGCTTACAAGGCCAAGAGGCAACAAATAACATAGCAATAGATGACAGACAAACAATACAACAATTGGAGGGGGGTAGAAAAGGAAGGGAAGGGAACAAGGTGGGAGCAAAGATCCGGCAGGAGAGTGCCCAGCAGGTCAAGCGGGCCCTACTCTCCCATCGAAGGGGGAGCGGCGGTCTCAAAGTGATCCCGCAGAACTGGTCCAAAGTGGCCAGTCCCCCGTTGACCAGGGGTCCGGCAGGAGGTGCCCGATCCACACGGTTGGTGACCTTCCGCTGTGAGCCTGCAAGAGGGGGCCTCCGTCGCCTAAAGCCCGGACCCCAGAAAGTTCTAGCACGCCGCAGATTCCAGGGCTTGGGCTCGAGCGATGCAGGCCTCCCTTCTCTTGGGCAGGCAGTGGCAAGTGTCCCAGGGCCAAGGAGTCTGCTGCTCTTCGGCCTCCGACGCCGCCTTCTCCGATGGTCGCCTGACCTCCATGCTGGATACCCCCCGTGGCTTGCCAGATCCAAAGCTGATCTGCTCAGGCTCAGTGGACCAATCAGCTCCCGGCCGTCAGGGGAAGGCGGGGGGGGGGGGGGTTGTGGCCAGGTCGCTGGTAGAGGGGCGACCGGCAGCTGGCAGGCTCGGCGTCAGGGCCGCGCCTCTGGAGCCCTCGCCAGGACTTCAGAGGCGTCTAGTGCCTCTGGGGGGGCACCAGCGACAGCCGCCGCTTCGGCCCGTCAGTCGGGGGAGGTGAGGGCTGAGCCCTCGAGTCATACAGGGCCGCAGCCCCTGGGGAATGTGGGGAGGGCGGGGCTAAGGACGCCAAGTGGCTCGGGATCGCCGCCATCTTGACACCCCCAGCCAACGCCTCATAGAGACCTCTATGGTCAAGGTCCTTTCTATAAGTTAACATCACATTTCATAACATTATCCAAAGAAAATAAATACTCTAATGGTCAAAGTCTTTCCCAGGGTATTCTGGTGATTTCAAAGTAAAAATATATCCAAGTAGTAGAAAACAAGTCCACATTCAAAGTCCAAACAATCCTCTGTTGATAAACAGATTGAACTCACAGCAACCGATACAGTCTGTGAGTGTTTGGAGGAGGCTGGAACGCTCGTAGTAAATCCAGACCAGGGGTTGACAGGCGACTGGTATATGGCCACCCCGTTTCGCATCACCTTTTTCAAGACCCGTCCGGGATACAAAGAGGCGCCCAAGGAAAATCATACGTCATTCAAGGTGAGATTCTGACCAACAACCAGGAAGGCGCAGGTCAGAATCTCACCTAGTGCGAGCTCTCAGACAGCTTAAGTTGAACAAGCTGCCATCAGTATGATAGCGTATATATATATGCCGTCTTCGAGGTCTGGCATAGCCCTTTGGAGCATCATGCTGAAGAAGATTGTAAATAGGGTTGGTGCAAGAACACAACCTTGTTTCACTCCATTAGTTATGAGAGAGCATCGCCGTATCTGACTTGACCGCGCTGGCCCTCATGTAACAGGATAATCATATTACTAAAAATATGACAATATAATGGTGTAGTACAATATAGTAATATATAATACTGATATTGTACTGTGCATATATATATAGTGTGTGTGTGTGTATGTATACTAGCTGAGGACCCGGCGGTGCCCGGGTTATTTGAGGAAGGCATTGTGTGCCAAGGTTGTTCCTATTAGATGTTTATGTGGCTTGCAGTGGTCTCAGGAACTTAGTGAAGATACTGCGATGGTCCTGGGGGCCTAGTCAGGAAAATCAAGTTAAGGAAGCCTAACAATATCCCATGAGCTGAGGCCTAGTCAGGAAAATCAAGTTAAGGAAGCCTAACAATATCCCATGAGCTGAGGCCTAGTCAGGAAAATCAAGTTAAGGAAGCCTAACAATATCCCATGAGCTGAGGCCTAGTCAGGAAAATCAAGTTAAGGAAGCCTTTCTGTCATTTTTGGGGCTGGTTTGTGTTTTAGTGTTGTTTGGGAAGTGAATGACGTGAAGGTACTGCAAATCCCATTATTCGTGGCCCCTCCTGCCCTAAACCACACCAGGTAGTGAAGTGGGCCATTGGCCGCCTGTTTGCAAAGTTTGGTCCTGATCTGTCATTGCTGTGGGCCTCAGTGGCTGACTGCCTGAGGCCTTTCCCTTTCCCTCTGAGTCACTTTAGAATGTTTGAATGTGCTTGGCCATTTGGAGGCAGTTATGCAAATTCCATTTCAGTGGCAATCAATCCCCTCTGTCTGGGGCCGTAGAATGTTGGAGTTCTGAGGCTGGCCAGTTAGAGCCCGTTATGCAAATAATCCCACAATGGCAGCCAATCGAAACGCTGGCACATATTCCTCCCGTCGCTCGCTCGGTCGCTCGGCTGCACCACCGCAAACACTGACTTTTATATGTTTTTTATATATACTGTATATATATATAGAGAGAGAGAGAGAGAGAGAGAGAGAGAGAGAGAGGGAGAGAGTCGCTGTGAGTCCCCTTTGGGATGAGAAGGGCGGCATATAAATGTCGCAAATAAATAAATCAATGAAGTGATGTCAAACTACATTAATGCTTCAGTGTAGATCAGATGCAGCCTTGGTGTCACTTCCTAGTTTGGCCTTTTGGGGGAGATGAGCTTTCCCTTAGAGTCCGGAAGTGAGTGGTAACAACAATATTGCTCTATCTCTATGATCAAAGGAAAAGTCTCAATGGGGAAAAAAAGAAAGAACACAAAATGGGCGGGGCGAGTGGAAAATCGGACTAATCAGAGAGGATAGTATATTAACCAATGAGATGAAGAGAAGTGGACCCAGAGAAAGCAGCGCGCTCTGTGATTGGTCTATTTGGCTCTCGCCTACCAGGAAGTGTGAAAGAGAAAGGAGGGGGTCCCTGCAGCCGGAAAGGGGGATTGTGAGCAACGACAGACTGGGCTGGAATCAGTGCAAAGGTGGGTTTCTCCTTCCTGGGAATCCTCGGGCATGGGGAAGGCAGTGAGAGGGGCAAGGCTGATCCTTCTCCATCAGGACCCTTCCAGAAGCTGGTCTCCTTCCCTCTTTCCTTAGCCAAAGGGAGGGAAATTGGGATGGTGGGAGTTGTAGTCCAGGACTTGGAGTGGGGCAGAGCTTTGTGACTTTGGGAAATGAGGCCTGGTGGAAGGGAGAGGAGGAAAGGGCTGGGCAAAAGGCAAGCTGCAGACCCCATGTTCTTTGGCCTTTCTTGGCCTTAGCAAAGACTGATGGGAGTTGCAGTTGAGCAGTAACTAACCTCATGAGGCTGCCATGGAAAAAGGGATAACTGGGAATAATAACAATAGTGGAAATAATAATAACAGACAGGGTCAAGAAGCAGTGGTTCCCAAACTTGGGTCATCCAGAGGTTTTGGACTTCAGTTTCCATCATCCCCAGCCAACATTCAGCCAATTTGGGACTTGAATTCCAAAACATCTGGAGGAGAAAAGGCTTGCGAGCTACTAGCCAACTTCCAGATTTTGGGGAGGACTTCACAGTCCATCATAGAACCCTAGAGTTGGAAGAGACCTGGTGGGCCATCCAGTCCAACCCCATTCTGCCAAGAAGCAGGAAAATCGCATTCAAAGCACCCCCAACAGATGGCAATCTAGCCCCTGTTTAAAAGCCTCCAAAGAAGGAGCCTCAACCACACCGCGAGGCAGAGAGTTCCACTGCTGAACAGTTCTCACAGTCAGGAAGTTCTTCCTAATGTTCAGATGGAATCTCCTTTCTTGTAGTTTGTCGCCATTGCTTCATCTTGTCTCCTGTGCTTTACTAATAATATAACATATTTTATGTACATATAATATTTATAATATATAAATTTAAAAATTTAAGTAACAAGCACCTGAGGCAAAGCACCAAAATCAATGTGTTCAGAGCTATCGTACTGTCTATTCTCTATGGGCCTGAAACATGGGTCACCTATCGCCAACACCTACGACTCCTCGAACGCTTTCATCAGCGCTGTCTTCGCACAATCCTAAATATACACTGGACTGACCATGTGATGGATGTTGCTGTCCTTGAGCAAGCAGGGATCACCAGCATTGAGGCCATGCTATTGGGAACACAGCTGCGCTGGGCAGGGCACGTCTCTAGGATGGAGGACCACCGCCTCCCAAAGATACTACTCTATGGTGAACTCGCCACAGGTCAGCCCAAGAGAGGCGCCTCCCAAAAGAGATATAAGGACTCCCTGAAACAACATCTCAGGCTCGGCCAGATTGATCACCAACAATGGTCCACCCTGGCCTCACATCGGGAGGCATGGAGACGCACTATCCACAATGCTGCGGCCTCTTTCGAGAAGACACGCCGAATGGGTCTCGAAGAGAAATGACAACGCAGAAAGACCCGCAACTTGGAAACAACATCACCCAAGGAGACTTTCTGCTGTGCTTTCTGCAACCGAACTTGCCTATCTCAGATTAGTTATCAACGCGTTTTGTAAAAAGCGTGGGATGAGTCCTTCATTAGAATCTTCGTTCGCGAAGTAATGCTGAGAGATATAAACACTATAATAATGCAATATTATATTATAATTATATATTACATGTAATATTACTAATAATATTAAAATATAATGGTATAGTATAATAATAATAAATTTTATTTTTCTCGGCATTACTTCGCAAACGAAGATTCTTATAAATAAAGTACCGTATATATTTGAGTATAAGCCAACCTGAATATAAGTCCAGGCACCCAATTTTACCTCAAAAACTGGGGAAGCTGATTGACTTGAGTATAAGCCGAGGGTGGTAAATGCAGCCGCTATTGGTAAATTAAAAATTAAAAATAGATACCAATAAAATTACATTAATTGAGACATCAGGAGGTTAAATGTTTTTGAATATCTACATAAAACTGAAGTTTAAGATAAGAACCCCAACTCTGATTAAACCATTTTTCTAACCTTCAGTGTAAATGTGCTTAAGTATCCTTCCAATAATAATAGAGAGGAAAATCATAAATGTAATAATAATAATAATAATAATAATAGAGTAAAATAAGGGAAACATAATAACAGTAATAATAGAGTAAAATAAAATAATAAATGTAAACAACAACAACAACAACGAGTAAAATAACCTTGACTCAAGTATAAGCCGAGGCGAACTTTTTCAGCCTACAAAAAGGGATGAAAAACTAGGGTTATACTCGAGTATATACAGTATATCATTATTATTCCATATGTGTCTAGTGGAATCTCCTTCCCTGGAAGTTTTTAAGCGGAGGCTGGATGTCCATCTGTCGGTAGTGCTTTGATTGTATTTTCCTACATGGAGAGGGGTTGGAGTGGATGGTTCTTGTGGTCTCTTCCAATGCTCTGATTCTGTCGTCTGTGTTTCCTTTCTTGGCAGGATGACTGAAGTGGAGATCTCGGCCCGGGCGTACGTCAAGATGTGCCTCCATGCAGCCCGCTATCCTCATGCGGAGGTGAACGGGCTGCTTTTGGCGCAGAGGCGGCAGGCGATGGGTGGGCAGCCAGAATGCCTCTGCATCACCGACTGCGTCCCGCTCTTCCACAGCCACCTGTCGCTCACAGTAATGCTGGAAGTGGCCCTAAACCAGGTATGTGTGCCCTTAATGAGTAAAGTAGCCGAGGATATTATGGCCTCTCAAGTGGCAGTATTTCAAGGGGTGGCCATTAATTGCTTTCCCTCTGAGAA
This sequence comes from Anolis apletophallus, assembly GCA_030556195.1. Classification (NCBI taxonomy): domain Eukaryota; kingdom Metazoa; phylum Chordata; class Lepidosauria; order Squamata; family Anolidae; genus Anolis; species Anolis apletophallus. The sequence continues at coordinate 144,372,335 of JARBWK010000008.1, read as the reverse complement.
ATGCCCCAAGTCTGCAAAAGCTTTGGCCAGGGACCTGACTAAATATATAACTACAGTAGACCCTATATATTTACAGGTTTAACCTCTTAATTTTTTATGGATTTTACTAATATGTTAGGGATCTTTTGGTCCTCCAGCACAATTCTGTGGCCAACCTCTGGTAGAAATTGACCATTATTTATTTATTTATTTATTTCTGGTATTTGTACCCCGTCACTTCTCTACCCCCGAAGGGGGACTCAGGGCGGCTTACATTCGCAATGGTACGAGGCCCCTACACCACAAATATAACCATATAATCACAGTCACATACATAAACATTAAAACAATTACATAATAATTAGAAACCAATAAATATAGCATTAGTTAAAACCATAAAACAAAGCACAGTGTCATCTGCCACAACGCCATTCCAGTCCATGTCCGCTAAGGTGCAAATTACGTCTCCTGCCCAAAGGCGTGGTCCCAGAACTACGATTTTAATTTTTTTCTTAAAGCCAAGAGGGATGGATTCGATCTTATCTCGTTTGGTAGTGTGTTCCATAGGCGGGGGGCCACCGCCGAGAAGGCCCTGTCTTTCGTCCCCACCAAACGCATTTGCAATGTTAGCGGGAGCGAGAGCAGGGCCTCCTCAGATTACCTTAGGCTGCAAGATGGGACATAGAGGCAGATGCGTCCTATACCCTGCCTAATTGGCCTTGCGACTGACCAGGAGGGCCTCTGTCTTGTCGGGATTCAGTCTCAGTTTGTTGGCCCTCATCTAGTCCATCACAGCTGCTAGGCACTGATCCAGGATCCAGGGAGCTTCCTTGGATTGATGTGAAAAGGAGGAGTAGTGTGCCATCTGCGTAGAGATGGAGTTTACTGGTTAAATGCAATTTGTTAACTAGTTAAAAACGAGGCATCATCATGAAGAATATATTATTTACTCATCAGCCCTGGAATTTGCCCGTCTTTGCAGGTCGATGGCTGGAGTTCGGAGTCGGATCTGCTCCTGGCCGGCTATTATCAGGCCGACGCTGGGATTGACGACAAAACGTGAGTTTGGGCAGCAGAGTTTGCAAATAGGACAGCGTTTCTTTCTCTGTTTTCTTTCCTCCCTTATTTTCCTCCTTTCTCTCTTCCCTGCAGTCCCTCGCTTCTTGCGCAAAAGGCCGCCGGGCGCATTGCGGAGCTTTACGATCACGCCGTCCTTATTATGGTGAGAGGTTGAAATTTGCACAAAGGAGTCTGGATTCTTGGGATTTGGGCGGGCCGTTTTTCTCCTTGCCATTGTGGGCTTTTCTTGGTCTGCCTTCAGACATAGTTTTCTGATCTTTCCCGGCCCCAAACTGCCACATTTATGGGCCATTTTCTGGCACATGGGGTGGATTCCTAAATGAGGCATTGTACAAAGACTTGCCCTAACTTTTGCAGAGGAATTGGAGGACCTTTGTGACCGCATCTCCTCCCACAAACTTGTCCAGTCCCTTCGCTCTTCGGGGGAGGCCCTTCTTGCGCTCCCTCCATTATTACAGACCCAACATGTGGGAATGAGGGGGAGAGCTTTTTCCTCTGTGCCCCCCGACTTTGGAACACATTGTCCACCAAACTGCCTGTTTTTGGGCCGGGGTAAGCCCAGGAAAGAAGCCCAGTTTAATATGGCGGCCATTTTGAGTGCTGTTTGAGGAGAACGGCCATTTTAGGGTAGGTATTTCCCAGAGAGGGCTGAGCTTAGAAGCAGCCTGGGGTGAGGTGCGGAGAACCCCGGCGATTGGCCAGAAGCCAGTGGGTGGAGCTTACGCCAAGGACAGAGGGGAAATGTGCCCATTTTAAATTCAAAAAAGGCAGTTAGGTTCTGGCAGAGGAGCAGTTAGGTTCTGGTAGAGCAGGGGTGGGCAACCTACGGCCCACGGGCCGTATCCGGCCCAGAAGCCGGTTCTGTGCAGCCTGGGAGAAGGGCGTCGGGGGCGGGGCCAAGAGGAAGGGGTGCTGCTGCCGCCAACTGATCGCGGGCTCTGTGGGGCCTGTGTTGGCAGACAGGTGGAGGAGCGGCGGCTTTGGAGTGCTCGCCATCCTGTGTCACTCACAGGACACACACACCGCTCGCCCACTCCGGCTCTCCCAGTGCCAGCAACAGCAAGGCCAGGCAGGGGAGCGCTGGGAGAGCTGGAGGGGGGCAAGAGGGTGCGTGGGCGAGAGGGCGAGGCGAGCTGTGGGCGGGGCGAGCGGGCGAGGCAGGCAGGCAAGCAGAGCGACCGACAGAGAGCGAAGGAGGGGGGAGAAGAGGAGGAGGAGGAGGCCAGGGAGTATCCTTAATAAGTGAACTATACATCCCAGCAACTCCAACTCCCAAATGTCTATTTTCCCCAAATTTCCCCAGTGTTCACATTTGGGCATATTAAGGATTCGTGCCAAGTTTGGTCCTGAGTTTCCCATCCTTTCAATGGGGTTTGATCTCTTCCTTTTCTGTCACGAATCTCAAAGGCTCGCTGTCAGGAGGTTTTAAGAAAGGTGGGAAGAGGAAGTCATCGAGAGGGAAGGGACCCCAGGGCTATCCAGCCCAGCCCCCAGGGATACGGAATCAATTATAATTATAAGTTAAATATATCATAATGTCTATATATATATATATATATATATATATATATATATACATACTATATATAATAATTATGATATTAATACTAATAATATATGAATATTTCTTGATATATTAATATGTTAATATTAATGATGTGTAATATATAGTAAATATGCGGATGATACCCAGCTCATTCTGAGGATGGAGGGCAGGCCGGGATCCGTCCCCGATAATTTCCAGCACTGCCTCGAAGCCGTTATGGCTGCGAGCCAGTAGGTTGAGGGTGAATCCGGCGAAGACGGAGATCTTGTGGCTGGGCCGCCCGGGTGGGGTAGATGTCCAGCTTCCGACCCTGGACGGCGCGGCGTTATGCCCATCATCTTCTGTGAAGAGCCTGAGAGTCCATCTGGACTCTCAGCTGACCATGGAGGCCCAGGTCTCTGCGGTCAGCAAGGTGGCCTTTTCCATCTCCGACAGGCAAGGAGGCTGGCCCCTATCTCTCCGGAACGACCTCGGCACGGTGATCCAAGCCACGGTCATCTCAAGACTAGATTACTGCAACGCTCACGTTGGCCTTCCTTTGTCGGCGATCGGAAGCTCAAGCTGGTGCAGAACACTGCCGCCCGGCTCCTGTCTGGCTCTCCAGCAGGTTGCCATATAACACCTGTTTTGCAGGATCTGCACTGGCTGCCAATTGAGCACCGGATCGCCTTCAAAGTGTTGGTTCTCACCTTTAAGGCCTTGCACGGCCTGGGGCCAGCGTATCTGAGGGACCGCCTCACTCCATATTGCCCTCTGAGATCACTGCGGTCCGAGGATGCTAACTTCTTGGAGGTACCTTCGGCGGCTGGCACGGCTGACATCCACCCGCCGGAGGCGTTTTTCTGTCATAGCTCCCACGCTGTGGAACGCCCTCCCGGCCGACACCCGGGCAATGAAGGACCTGCTCCCGTTCAGGCGGGCTTGTAAAACCTATTTGTTTAGGCAGGCCTTCGATGGGTAGGCCCGTGCGTCTTGGCTGTGCCACTACCTCAACTGTGTTGTTGTTTTTACTGTGTTGCTTGTTTTTAATTGTTCTTAACCTTCTGTATTTTATTGTGCCTTCGGCTCTTGTAAGCCACTGTGAGCCTTCGGGAGTCGGCGGCATAGAAACCCGAATAAATAAATAAATATAGTAAGTGAATAAATAAATAAATCATGTAGATTAGCATGTAGTTCCGTCTTTAGGTGCGGCCCTCCATAATTTTTTTGGCTCTCCTGTGGCCCCTTGGAAAAAATAATTGCCCACCCCTGTGGTAGGGGAACAGTTAGGATTTGTAGAAGAGACAGTTAAGACTGAGGATTTTAGATAAACGACAGTTGGGAGCGGGAGAGAAGAAGATTAGTGTAGTTATGGAGAGAGAAAGCAGACAGCTATTAAGGAGAATAGCTAAAGTGGAGAACAGATAGATCCTAAGTAAAGGAGTATCTGGAGTTCTTTTTCAAAGAAGTCTGTTAAAGTATTAAAGAGTTTTATTGAATCTAAGCACTGGACTGTCTTGTAAAGTAACCATTAAGCTCCAAACCAACATTGCAACTGTTACGCTCAAGTGCCTGTGACCTCACACAAGATATCAAAATAAACATCTTTGTTCATTGTTCATTCACATTTGCCTCAAGGTGTCTCAATCCATACATAAGAAGGGAAACAGAGTATCCCTAATGGTGGCAGCGAAACTGAGAGAAACCTCCACAGCTTGAAATTAAAAAATCCCTCACAATAAACTGGTGGCGGCGGTGGGATAGCCAGCCCTGCCACAGTGGTCAGAAGGAAGAGAGTGGGGACGGTCAATTCTCCACAGTTTTGAGATAACCCCGATCCTCCCTCACACCCAGGGGCGGTCTAAGGTCATTTTAAATGGTAAGCGAACTTTATTTTGCCCCCCCCAAACATTATTTTGATCCCCCCCCAAACATTATGGGTGGGGAAAGAGCCCCTTCTTCTGACGCAGAAGGGGTTCTCGGAATCCGCCTTAATTTTGGAGGAGAAGAAGGGGCGGAATCGGGGGCGCCATGCCGGGCCAAAGGGAAGAGCCAGAGGGCGGCCTCTTTGCAGGGCGGGGTGTTGCCTCCTCCATGCCTCTACCTCCTACCACCGCACCTTTGGGCCCACGCCGGGCTCCTACTCTTCCTCCCCCCGCATGGGCGCTTCTTCCTCCTCAGTGCTTCCTCTTCCTCCCTGGGGGTCTCCCTGCGCTCTTACCGCACCGGCGGTGGCACGAGCAACCTCTTCCTGCGCTCTAGCACGCCGCTCTCCTCGGCGTCTCTGCAGCAGCGCTACTACTCGTCGGGCTCCTCTTCGGCCGCGTCACATTGGCCGGACGCTGTCTGGCGGGCGAGGGAATGCGCCCTACCCAGATGGCGCCCCACGCAGGGGCGTCCTTTGCCTAATGGTAGGACCGCCTCTGCTCACACCCTCCTTTCGCCCCCTCCATTATTACAGACCCAACATGTAGGATCGAGGAAGAGAGCTTTTTCCTCTGTGGCCCCCGGACTTTGGAACACATTGTCCACCGAGATTAGGCTAGCCCTCACCCTGGAAACTTTCAAGAAGAACCTCAAAACGTGGCTTTTCCGTTGCACTTTTGGAGAAGAATCTTACATCTCACTTGTCATACTCCCCTGTAATGGGTGTCCTCTTGCTCACATGAAGGACTCTCTCTACTACCCTGTTCATGAGTCTCCCTACAAATATATAGGTTTTTAATTTTATCTCGTCCTTCGCTTTTATCATTGTATCTTGCACATGTGCCTCGCTCAGTGTGATTGTGTTGGGTTTCCCCCCCCCCATTGTATTACTTTGCACTGTTTATTATATTTTACGCTTGATATCTAAAACATCGACTCACCTTTTATCAACCCCAGAGACCACTTTGGTCTGAAGATCAAATGCTGCTTGTAGTTCCCAGTCTCAAGACCATACGATCTACAAAGACCAGGCGCGGGGCCTTCTCTGCTGTGGCCCTGTCTCTTTGGAACACTCTTCCGCTTAAAGTCCATACGCTCCAAGACTTACTAGCTTTTCGGAGAGTGTGCAAGACTTATCTGTTTAGGCAGGCCTTCCAACCCGCCTAATCAGATTTATGTTTACTCTTTTTACTGTTTTATTGTGTCACTCATGTCTGATGCAAGCCGCTCCGAGCCTCCGAGGAGTGGCGGCCTATAAATTAGAAATAGAAATAGAATATACTTTTTTTAATTTAATTTTTTTATTATTTTACTGTAATGTTGCTTTATGTTTTTATGTTACTGTATTGAAATGCACTTCTGGGCTTGGCCTCATGTAAGCCGCCCCAAGTGGGGAGATGGTGGCAGGATATAAATAAAGTTTATTATTATTATTATTATTATTATTATTTACTACAGTGGAAAGTGAAAAAGTTTCAAGTTGTGAATCTGCATTTCGTCAGTGGATTTTAACTTCTATTTTCCTTTGCGTATCTTGTTTTATGTGTTTTCATAGTGTTTTATCTATTTTTAATGATATTGTACATCTTGAGCCATAGGGAGAGACAAATAACAAATGTTGTTGTTATTTATTTATTTATTTTTTACGACACTTCTATACCATTTTTCTCAGCCCAAGGGCGACTCAGGGTGGTTTACAATTGGCAATAATTCAATGCCACAACACAATTAACAATTAAAAACAACCATAAAAGCATTAAACAATTAACATACAATATAAATCTAAAATTTGAAATTATTACAAAACATTTTTTAAAAACCCATATGAGCCTTAAAAACATTCTTGTGAGCATTGTTGTTTTTGTTGTTGTTGCTATTTCTCCCTTACTCTAGATTATTGCATTCAACTTTTTCAATTTCTTCCCCAGTTAGATAATCGCAAATTCACCATAAATCCTAGAGTCCCTCCAATAATCGTACTGGAGCAGAAGGATCGGCAATGGCTTCCCAAAGACAAGAACCTGTGAGTTGCTGATATCTAATCGATGTTGTTATGGTCTTTGAAGTCCAATTTCTGGCTCTTTTCTCCCAGATTTTTCTTGGCCTTATTTATTGAGTTTTGCCACTACTTTGAATCACCCAGTGGGTTTCCATGGCAGAGATGAGACTCGAACCTGTTTCTCATATCTACCGTATGTACTCGAGTAAAAGCCAACTCGAATATAAGCCGAGGCACCCAATTTGACCACAAAAAAACTGGGAAAACGAATTGACTCGAGTATAAGCTGAGGGTGGGAAATGCAGCAGATACTAGTACATTTCAAAATAAAAAGAGATACCAATGCAGTTGCATTAACTGAAGCATCTGTAGGTTAAATGTTTTTGAATATTTACATAAAACTGAAGTTTAAGAGAAGACTGCCCAACTCTGATTAAACCCTTATTCCGACCTTCTTCAATGCAAATGTGCTTACGTATCCATCCAATAATAATAAATAGAATAAAATAATAAATGTAATACTAATAATAATATAATGGAAATATAATAGCAGTAATAATAGTGTAAAAGAATAATAACTATAGAGTAAAATAATAAGTTATAATAACAATAATAAAGTAACATAATAAATGTAATAATAACAATAATAAAGTCACATAATAAATGTAATAAAATAATTATAATAATTATAGAGTAAAAAAATAAATAACTTTGATTCGAGTATAAGCCAAGGGGGACTTTTTCAGCCCTTGTGTCCCACCTTGAAATTTACAATCTTCTAGGGAGGCCCTGCTCTCGATCCCACCTTCGTTGCAAGCATGCTTGGTGGGGACGAGGGACAGGGCCTTCTTGGTGGTGGCCCCTCGCCGGTGAAACTCGCTCCCCAGGGAAATCAGGTCAACTTCCTCTGTCCTTTCCTTTAGGAAAAAACTAAAGATGTGGCTATGGGACTAGGCATTTGGTTAGACGGTAGGATAACGGGCGGTCAGTAAAATGATGACAAGATATAGAAATGGACTGTGGACTGGCTTGATTGGTGACTTTAGAGCACTTTAAAACAACAGAAAAAATTTAAACTCTTAAACTAAAATCTATAAAACCATTTACAGCTGATTTATGCATTTTGTACAATCAAAAATTGACCTTTTTTAAAAAAAAGGCTGGGCAATGCTGCGTACCCAAGATAATTTTTAATAATTTTGTGCAAAGTCAGGGAAACAAAGAGTACATTGCACCCTCAAAAAGCAAAGGTGCCACTATCTCCGTCTCTCATTTGTACAATTTTAGATGACGAAATATTCTGGATAAGTGATGCTCTACCTGTATTTTTTCAATTTATTTATTGACAGTATGCCCTTCCATCTCCCCAAAATTGCAACTCGAAGCATATTCTATATGACTCCGGCCCAGCTTACTTGTCTGAACGTATCTCCCTCTACGTTCTGCCTCTCGGTCCCGCCAGGTTTGCAAACACGGCTGGTGGGGACGAGGGATGGGGTGACCCCATCTCGTGGTGACCCCCCACCTATGGAACTTGCCCCCCAGCGAAATCAGATCGACATCCTACCTCCTTTCTTTCAGAAGAAAACTGAAGACGTGGTTGTGGAACCAGGCGTTTTGCTTATGGATTTAACGGCACTGAACACTGAATCTGACCTGTTATTGTTGTAATGGGAAAGGCTTTGATTGTTTACGGATGTTGTTTTAATATATTTGTATGTTTTTATCTTGTTTTTAATTGTCATTTATTGCGGCATCGAATCATTGCCATTGTTAGCCGCTCTGAGTCCCCTTGTGGGGGTGAGAAGAGTGGGGTAGAAATGCTGTAAATAAATAATAAATAATTCTAATCTGTAGAAAGAGCCTAAAATTTAGCATCTTACTTTTATTTATTTATTATTTATTTATTTCCGGCATTTTACCCCGCTCTTCTCAACCCCCGAGGGGGGACTCAGAGCGGCTTCCAAAAAGGCACAATTTGATGCCAACACAGTAAAATACATTAAACACAGTATAAAACCCCCCAAAACATTACACATTAAAATACAATTACATCAACATATCATACACATTCATTTAAGTTAAAAATATATATTGCTGCCTTGTGCTAGTGTGCAAACGCCTGGTCCCATAGCCAGGCTTTTACTTTTTTCCTGAATGTCAGGAGGGATGGAATTGATCGTATGTCACTAGGAAGCGCGTTCCACAGATGGGGAGCCACCACCGAGAAGGCCGTTTCCCTCGTCCCCACAAGCCGCATTTGAGAAGTCGGCGGGAGCGAGAGCAGGGCCTCCCCGGATGATCTTAAATTATGAGGTGGGATGTAGCGGCAGATGCGTTCGGACAAGTAAGATGGGCCAGAACCGTATAGAGCTTTAAAGGTCAAGACCAGCACTTTGAATTGAGCTCGGAAGTGGATAGGCAGCCAGTGGAGCTGACACAACAGGGGGGTGGTATGCTCCCTGTATGTAGCTCCAGTTAGTAATCTGGCTGCCGCCCGTTGGACTAGTTGTAATTTCCGAACTGTCTTCAAAGGCAGCCCCACGTAGAGTGCGTTGCAGTAATCTATTCGGGATGTGACCAGAAGTACTTTTGGGAAGTTGCGCTTTCCAGAATCCCCAAGGAAGTGGATGTGCTCACTTGGAGATTCTGGGAATTATAGTTAAAATATCCAGACTGGATGAGAACTAGAAAAAGTGAGAGCCAGGACAGAGTTATCACTGAATCTAAGTTTCTTCCCAGACTGGGCCTTCCTTACCAGCTCTTGTAAGCCTAGGAGAGAGTGAAGGAAATGAAAAGTCCATTATGAGATGTGCAAAAATGATGGTTTCTTCGTCCTGTTCCAGGGTCATGTGGAGCGACTGGGAATCCTCCCGCCACACCTGCAAATCCCTCCTGGAAGCCAAGGCTTACTCCCAGTTGGTGGACTTTGATGCCCACTTGGATGACATCAGAGAGGACTGGACCAATCAGAAACTGAACACAGAAATTGCCCAGCTGGTATCCGTGGCCAATGGCAATGCCTGAAGGAAGGGGAGCCTTTTGCACCAGTCAAAACAAATGCAACCAGAAGCATCGAGCATCCCATTTGGGATTGTTTTGCTCTTCTCGCCTAGCACATTTATTAGAATAGCCAAGAAGGAAATGGGGATTTATAGCTGATTTTAAAAAAAATCCTCACTGAAATGGGCATGTCCAGAAAAACTATTCATAAAAATAGACCCTATCAAACTAATTTGCTAATTGATAATTTCAATTATGCATTTAATCAATGCCTTTTAGCTTAAAAACCTTGCAAAGATTGTGCTCCCATACTGGACTACATAGTTATTAATATATATAAAAGTCAAAGTATATATGTTCTCTATGTTGTCGAAGGCTTTCATGGCTGGAATGGGTTGATATGAGTTTTCCGGTATGTTTGTCCATGTTCCAGAAGCATTCTCTCCTGACCTTTCCCCCACATCTCTGGCAGACACCCTCAGAAGTTGTGAGGCCTGTTGAAAACTGGGCAAGTGGGGTTTATATATAATGTCCAGGGTGGGAGAAAGAACTCTGTCTGCTTGAGACAAGTGTGAATGTTGCAATTGGACATCTTGATGAGCATTGAATGGGCTTGCAGCTTCAAAGCCTGGCTGCTTCCTGCCTGGGGGAATCCTTTGTTGAGAAGTGTTAGCTGGCGCTGACACCCAGGCAATGTATTTATTAGGCATGGTTCTAAAGGACTTACAAAACTAAAGTTCTGGTGGTGAACACTAGGTGGTGCTGGTGCTTTGCTTCTACAGTGTTGCTAAAGTTCTGGTGTTGAAAATTTCAGAACTCTAACAAAACTTTCAAAATTTTGTTATAAATAGCAGTTCCAAGTTGGTTCTGTCATAAAAATCACCAATAACAAAATAATGACATTTCGAAAGTTTTGTTCGAGTTCAGAAATTTTCACATCAGTAACACTGTAGAAGCAAAGCACCAGTGCCCCCTAGTTTTCACCACCAGAACTTTAGTTTTGTAAGTACTTTAGAACGATTTAGAACCATGGATTGCCCATGCCTAGTATTTATATATCAAGTATGGGCAAACTTGGGCCCTCTAGGTGTTTTGGACTTCAACTCCCACAATTCCTAACAGCTTAAGGAGCTAAGGAGGAAAAGGAAAGAGCCTGAGGCTGGTAGAAATTGTGGGAGTTGAAGTCCAAAACATATGGACTGCACAAGTTTGCTTATACCTGATCGACACTGTTGAAATAATTGCTCATGCCTGTTATATAAATGCTAGTATTACACAGAATTCTTAGGCCGATTTGGGGTTTGTTTACAAACTTTGCCATTCTGAACGAACCCCGTTTGAAGCTTTTCCTCCCCTTCTTTAACTTTGTACCACAAATACATGCTCAAGGGTTAAAATGACTTTATTTCCAAAGGGACAGAAGTGAGTGAACAGTGAAAAAGGAAGCAGGAAATATCAGTGCCTGGCTGCCGGGAAGTCTGTCTCCATTTTATTTTCTCTCTCTCTAATAGATCATCCCTTTGTTTTCATCACGGGGCTTCTTGATCTTGTCAAAGTTCTTCAGCACGCTGTCGTACACGACGGCCTAAGAAGTGCAAAAGAAAAACATGGGTTTAGAGGTCATATACTCCTATTTATTATTTATTTATTTACAGTATTTATATTCTGCCCTTCTCACCCCGCAGGGGACTCAGGGCGGATTACAATGTACATATACATGGCAAACATTCAATGCCATAGACACACAACATATATAGACAGACACTTGGAGGCTATTTACCATTCCAGCTTCTGGCCACTAGGGGAGCTGTCGCTTCCTCATTCTTTGCATACTTCCTGGAGATTTTTATGGCCTCGTAAATCAGTTAAATTAGCCTCCCCACAAAGTGGCACCTAAATTTCCTACTTGACAGATGCAACTGTCTTTTGGGCTGCAAAGGTCGACAACAAACTACACAATTTTGGTCAGGAGCTCACTCCGACCTGGGCTGGCTTTGAACTCATGCAGGGCCGGACTAAGGTAATTTAAAATGGTAAGCGAACCTTATTTTGGCGCCCCTTCGCTCTCCAGCCTTGTGGCTCTTTTCATGATTGCGTACGGAGCCAGCTAGTTTTGCGAATGCGCCGCTGCTGCGGGGCGGGCACAACTGCCCAAGGTTGGTGGTTGCCCTACACGGAAGCGAGGGGGAGGAGCATTGGGTGGCCAGAGGCGGGGCGCTCCTCCTTTTTGGCCTCATGGTGGGGGGTGATTGGCGGCTCCGGGCGGCTGGGCTCGCCCCACGACAATAGCACATGGGCGAAACTTCTGTGCATGTGCCATTGCCGCGGGGCAGGCCCGGCTGCCCAGAGCCGCTGATCGCCCTACATGGGGCCGAAAGGGAGGAGCCTCCGGCTGCGGAACACTCCTCCTTTTAGGCCTCGTAGTTTGGGGCGGTTGGCGGCTCTGGGAGGCTGGGCCCGCGCTGCAGCAATGGCGCATGTGCGAAACTCCTCCTTGGTGTGGGGTGATGGGGACAACGTAAAATGTGCCCCTGAATATTGCCAAGTGGTAAGCATATGCTTACTTTGCGGACTGCAAGATCCGGCTCTGAACTCATGACCATTTGGTCAGTAGTGATCTTAATGCAGCTGACTCCCAGAGTCCTAGAGCTGGGAGAGACTCCAGGAATAATTGAACACAGAATTGTACTTCGTTTGAAAGTGTATTTCCTGTTAAACTGCATTATTTACTTTGAAAGTATAATAATAATATAATACTTTATTTATACCCCGCCACCATCTCCCCAAAGGGACTCAGGGCGGCTTACATGAGGCCAAGCTCAATGACACATCAGTAAAACAAAACAGCAGCAAATAATAAGACAATACAATCAATATAACTCACATATAAGCAATAACACACAAAGTTTAAAACCATAATGGCCGGGCCACATGTAATATATTACAATTAAAAATAAATAAAAGTAGTTGTTATACTCCGGAGACTTCATTATTGTGGCTGCTATTTTTAACCTTTCACGTGTCATTACCTTTCATGTGTCATTATTATTATTATTATATAATTTAATAATAATAAACCTCAAACTACTCTGAGATTTCCAAATTCAAAGTGACAGAATTTTGGAGCACAATATTCCTGACCTCACGGTCATGTTAAACAACCAGGTATGAATTGTCGATGTTGCAATCCCAGGTGACGGCAGGATTAAAGAGAAACAACTGGAAAAGCTGACACAATATGAGGATTTAAGGATCAAACTACAAAGATTCTGGCACAAGCCAGTAAACGTGGTCCAGTGGTGATCGGCACACTGGGTATAGTGACTCAAAGACCTTGACCTGCACTTAAACACAATCTGCGCTGACAAAATTAGCATCTGTCAGCTACAAAAGGCCACCCTACTGGGATCTGCACGCATCATTCACCAATACATCACACAGTCCTAGACACTTGGGAGGTGTCATCCAATACAACAGCAAGCATAGTGATCTAGTTTGCTGTGTACTAATCTTGTTGTGTTTCTAATAATAATAATATAGTGCCGGAATCACTGAGCTGTTCAGTTTTCTGAGCTGCATGGCCATGTTCCAGAAGCATTCTCTCCTGACGGTTCGCCCACATCTATGGCAGCCATCGTCAGAGGTGGTGAGGTCTACTGGAGACTAAGAAAATTGGGTTTATAGATCTGTGGAATAATGTCCAGGGTGGGAGAAAGAACTCTTGTCTGTTTGAGGTAGATGTGAATATAGCAATTGGCTACCTTGATTAGCATTTAATGGCCTAGCAGTTTTCATGGGCTGGCTTCTTACTGCTTGGGGGAAATCCTTTGTTGGGAGGTGATTAGCTGCCCTGGTTGATTGTTGTCCGGAATTCCTCTGTTTTTTTTAGTGTTGCTCTTTATTTACTGTTATAATTTTAGAGTTTTTTAAAAAATATTGGTAGCCAGATTTTGTTCATTTTCGTGGTTTCTATTGAAATTGTCCACATGCTTGTGGATTTCAATGGCTTCTCTGTGTAGCCTGTCATGGTAGAGTGGTCCAGTATTTCTCTGTTCTCAAATATGCTATGTCCCAGTTGGGTTATCAAGTGCTCCGCTATGGCTGATGTCTGGTTGAAGTAGTCTGCAGTGCCTTTCATGTTTCATGAACAAAATCTGGGTACCAGTATTTATTTTATTTATTTTTTTCATTATTTTATATTTTATTATTTTATTTATTATATTTTTTATTTTTTTATTATTTTTATTTTATTTATTATATTTTTATTTTTTATTTTTATTTTTTTCATTATTTTATTATTTTATATTTTATTATTTTTATTTATTATATTTTTATTTTTTTTTCATTATTTTATTATTTTTATTACTTATTATTTATTAAAAATAAATTTAAAAACCTCTAAAATCATAACAGCCTATCAGCTGTTTGGAATTGTGGGAGTTGAAGTCCAAAACACCCGAGGAACATAAGTTTGCCTATGCCCCAATTAAAGCTAATGTGGCCTATCCAATGCAATTTTCTGAATCCATGCCCCAAATAACCCCGGGAACAAGCCTAAAAACCATGACACCGAGATGTATGTTTTGTTTGGGTTGAGCTCTCAATGCACATCCCTCTCCGCTGGTGCAACTCACGTAAATGTTTCTAAGTTCGTTGATCATGAACCGGATCTCCGCATATTCTGCCTCGTCGATCTCGTGCACAAGTTGCCGGTAGTCACCCTGCAAGGCACAAAGAAGGATGAGAAACGTTATCAGGGTCTTTGTGTAGCTTTTGCCACGATTGCCACTAATAGCGTGGGATGAAAGGGTCAAACTCACCACGTGTGGGCTCTTGGATGCTTTCGATACCGCGTCGCCTCTTTCGGAGTAATACCTGGGGAGAGACAGCGAGACACCAATGGATGGGATATTGATGGGAGATCAAGATGACAGAAGTTTCTGCCAAAGAGTATTTGTTTGTTTTGTCAATTCAGTGTGACTCCTTGTCCGACTTTGTATCACTGACTCCTAGAGTTGCAAGGGATCCCCAAAGACCATCCAGTCCAACCCCATTCGGACACACAGACAAAGCACTGGGGTGTTGTGAGTTTTCTAGGCTGTCTGGCCATGTTCCAGAAGCATTCTCTCCTGACATTTCGCCCACATCTATGGCAAGCATCCTTAGAGGTTGTGAGGTCTGTTAGAAACTAGGCAAGTGAGCTTTATATATCTGTGGAATGTCCAGGGTGGGAGAAAGAACACTTGTCTGTTGGAGGCAAGCGTGAATGTTGCCATTGGTCAGCTTGAGTAGCATCAAATAGCCTTGCAGCTTCAAAGCCTGGCTGCTTTCTGTCTCTCAATGAAGGAATCCCCCAGACAGGAAGCAGCCAGGCTTTGAAGCTGCAAGGCTATTTGATGCTAATCTTTTCATGATTGCATCTGGCTCTCCAGAGCAGCCCATTCTTTCCTTCTCTCCTTCCTTTTCCCTCCCTTTCTCCCCTTCCTTCCTCCATTCCCTTCCTTCCTTCCTTTCTCCCCCTTCACCGTTTCCTTCTTCTCTCCTTCCTTTTTCCTCCCTTTCTCCCATTATTTCCTCCATTCTCCTTCTTCCTTCCTTCCTTTCTCCCCTTTACCCTTTCCTTCTATTTCTCTCCTTCCTTTTCCCTCCCTCTCCTTCCTTCTTTCCTCCATTCTCCCTCTCTCTCCCTTCCTTCCTCTTCTATTCTTTTCCCCAAGTCTTCCTTTCCTTCTCCTTCCTTTCTTTTCACTTCCCCCCCTCTCCCCTTCTTTCTTTTCTTCTTTTCCCTTCATTATTTTACTTTTTTCTCCTTTATCCTTTCTTTTCCCCACCCTTTCCTCTCCCCCTCCCTCCTTTCTTTCCTCTTTCTTTCTTTCTTTCTTTCTTTCTTTCCCCCTTCCTTCCGCCTTTGCTTCCTTCCCAGAGCCAGGTCTGAAGTGTCCCGTCATTCTGCCGAGGGAATCCTTTTCTCATAGTATGTACGTATATACTCACATTTAGTTGAATTCAGTCTTAAAATATATATATTATATGGCTCTCACTGAAATAAATTTCCAAATATTTTGCTTTTATGGCTCTCGGAGTCAAAAAGGTTCCCGACCCCTGATTTATTTATTTATTTATTCAAATTTATTCGTCGCCACTCCCAATGGCTTGGGGCAACTTACATATAATAAAAACAACAATTAATATATTAAAACCGTGATTGCCCAGGCCTAAGCGAAACTTGACTGAACTTAAAAAAACAACATTACACTGATATCTTTTTGGCACTACACCTTTAAAGCAAATCGAGGCCTTTTCTGGGTTTGGAAACAATTCTAGGAATATATATTTAAAAAGGAGTATATTATTTACGAGAGCTGGGTTTCCCACAAAAAGGAATTTATGGTCAGACATTTTTTCGAATAGTGTGTCTGGCAAGTGGCAAATTGACAGGGAACGCTGGTAAAAAGGGAGGGAAACAACCCCAAAACTTGATGAGGTTGGCTGAAAAACTGGCAGGAAGCATCATTTAATTAAGTGTGAGCACAATAGACTCGGGAACATTACAAGCGACTCCCTCGGCCAATTTAAAATTGCTTGTCGCTTAGGGGGGAAAGGGTTGGAAGTTATTTTTTATTTAACAAGCAGCGAGACGTAGAGCTGAAAGTGCTGAATCTAACACTAGGGTTTGAATTCCTGCTCATGTTGCTGCAATTTGCAACCAAACACCTTAACTACGATGACATGTCTCATATTCGTGCCGACTTTCTCAACTGAGCACATTGAATCAAAGTCCACCTTACTTCTCTCCCTCAACCATAGTAACCTTATATATTCATGGACACCTTGTGATACTGAATCAAAGTCCACAGCCCTGTCTGTAAATATTCCTATTTTAAAAAAAGAATCAAAGTCCACAGCCCTGTTTATATTCCTGCTCCTCCCATATATATATGTCCTTTTCCAACAATACATCGCAGTTAACCTTTGCCTCCCCATTTTAAAAGTGCTTTCCCATATCTAGAAATAGCAAGGCCATTAGGTCCACAGTTAATCCGCTTTGGGTTGTAGTCCGAACTTTAAAAGGAGGTCTCCAAAGTGCTGAACCTATTGGAATACATTACAGTTAACCTTTGCCTTCCCCATTTTAAAAGTACTTTCCCCATATCTAGAAATAGCAAGGCCTGGAAGCTCCCACAGTGAATCCGCTTTGGGTTGCAGCCCGAACTTTAAACGAGGTCTCCAAAGTACTGAACCTATTGGAACACATCTCTGTTAACCTTTGCCTTCCCCATTTTCGAAGTGCTTTCCCTCATATCTAGAAATAGCAAGGACTGGAAGCTCCGCATTAGGTCCACAGTGAATCCGCTTTGGGTTGCAGTCCAAACTTTAAAAGGAGGTCTCCAAAATACTGAACCTATTGGAGGGAGAGGCAAAGAAGTCCTATCTCTCCATTACACTTTGCACATGAACCTTGTAAAAAAACATGAAAGGAGTGGAGGAAGAAGGTGCTCATTGTGAAATCAACTTATGGGCACGGATTACAGGTCAAGATCACACAAAAGTTTGTGCTTTTTGGCTCCGTCGCAGGAGCCGCAGCGAAGATGCCAAGCGATAATCCAGGGAGATATTTTCTCATTGAAAAACAAGGAAAAGTTGGATTTCTGGAAGATGAGAGGTTGTTAGAAAGAAAGAAGGAAGGAGAAAGATTGAGAATAGAAGGAAGAACAGAGGGAGGTTGGAGGGAGAGAAGAAAGGAAAAGTAGGGAGTGAGAAAGGAAGGAAGGAGTGGGTGTGAAGAGAAAGATTGAGAAGAAAGAAGGAGGGAGGGAGGTTGGAGGGAGAGAAGAAAAGGAAGGAAGAAAGAGAAGGAGGGACTGAAGAAATAGAGAAGGAAGGAAGGAGTGGGTGTGAGAAACAGATTGAAAAAAGAAAGGAAAAGGAAGGAACAGAAGGAGTGAGGAAGGAAGGAGTGGGTGTGAGAGAAAGATTGAGAAGAGGGAAGAAAGAAAGGGAGGTTGGAGGGAGAGAAGAAAGGAAAAGGAGGGAGTGAGGAAAGGAAGGAAGGAGTGGGTGTGAAGAGAAAGAATGAGAAGAAAGGAGGGAGGTTGGAGGGAGAGAAGAAAGAAGGAAGGAAGGAAGAGAAGGAGGGACTGAAGAAGTAGAGAAGGAAGGAAGGAGTGGGTGTGAGAAACAAAGATTGAAAAGAAGAAAGGGAGGAAGGAAGAGAAGGAGTGAGGAAGGAAGGAGTGGGTGTGAGAGAAAATGAGAAGAGGGAAGAAAGAAAGGGAGCTTGGAGGGAGAGAAGAAAGGAAAAGGAGGGATGGATGGAAGAGAAGAGGGAGTGAAGTAGAGAAGGAAGTAAGGAGTGGGTGTGAGAAAGATTGAGAAGAGAAGGAAGAAAGGAGGGGGTTTGTGGGAGAGAAGAAAGGAAAAGGAGGGAGGGAAGGAAGAGGAAGAGAAGCAGGGAGTGAGGAAGGAAGGAGTGGCTGTGAGAGATTGAGAAGGAAGGAGGGAGGCTTGAGGAAGAGAAGAAAGGAAAAGGAGGGAGGGAAGAGAGGAAGAGAAGAAGGAAAGAGTGGGTGTGAGAGAAAGATTGAGAAGAGAAAAGGAAGGAAAGGAGGAAGGAGGTTTGACAGAGATAAGGAAGGAAAGGAAGGAAAAACAGGAAGAGGGAATCGGGAAGGAAAGAAGGAGCGTGAGAGAAAGATTGAGAAGAAGGAAGGAGGGAGGTTGGAGGGAAAGAAGAAAAGAAAAGGAGGGAAGGAAGATGAAGAGAAGCAGGGAGGAAGGAAGGAAGGAGTGGCTGTGAGAAAGATTGAGAAGAGAAGAGAGAATAGAAGGAAGGAGGTTTGACAGATAAGGAAGGAAAAGGAGGGAAGGAAGGAAAACAGGAAGAGGAGGGAATCAGGAAGGAAAGAAGGAGTGGGTGTGAGAGAAAGTGAGAGAAAGATTGGGAAGGACTAAGGAAGGAAAGAGAAGAGAAGGAAGGAGGTTTGAAGGGATGAAAAAGGAAATGAGAAAGTATGTGAAGGGGGAGGAAAACAAGCAAACACTCCACTCAAAGCATGATATTGACTTCCTGGGCTTAAAGGGGGGGGGGGGGATACTTTGAGGGTTGCACATCCCAGAATCCCCGGCCAAGCAAGACAGCAAGAGGTTTTGCTGAGAATTGTGGGCCTCCCGCAAGGAGCCTTGTTCTGCCGCTCTGCTCCTGCTGGTGCAACCGGATGCAATGTCAGGGCGCCCCATCTCCCTCCGGCTGGGAGATCTAATCAGTGTGGCATGGACTGGTGCAATCTTCTCGGGATCTGGAGGCGGATCTGGAGGCAGGGCTCCAACCCGGAGCCGGTTTGCATTCCTCAAGCTGCCAAATGGGGCGAGACCTACCAGAGAACTCCCTTCATTGTCCCTTGTTCCCCACAGGGATGGCTGTGAGGCTTATGCGTGCTTGTGTAGGGTTGGACTAGATGCCTCTGGGTGCCCCCTCCAACTCTTTGCGTCTTATTCTAATCCTTCCTGATCAAAATTCCTGACTCTTCCCTTTGCTTGAAAATAAATCCATGCATTTCTTTTTTCGAACTAAAAAAAAGTTTTTGGGGGGACTACAACACCCCAAATCCACCCAGTCATTTCCCCCCAGGTGTCACTCACTTGGCAATATGCGCTTGAAACCCTTCCAGTTTCGTTCGGGATGCTAGCAGCAGCTCATACACTTTTTCCTAGGAAAGGAGAAGAGAAAAGAGCGAGGATGCAATGTGAAAAATAGGATGATGAGTTGTCTATGGCAGTGTTTTTCAACCTTTTTTGAGCCATGGCACAATTTTTACATTTACAAAATCCTGGGGCACACCAACAACCAAAATGACACAAAATGACACTCTAACACAGTAATACATATAGTTAATATGTTTTTAAATGTATTTATACACTCAGTGTGAAACCTGGGCCTGTTTCAATGAACACGACATAGATATCCTGGCAGGAATGGCAGAAAGACACAAACTTCCCACACAGAACTCCCATAACCAAGAGAAAATACTATAAGAGTTTGGTGGGCATTGACATTGAGTTTTGGAGTTGTAGTTCACTTATATCCAGAGAGCACTGTGGACTCAAACAATGTTGGATCAGGACCAAACTTGGCATGAAAACTCAATATGCCCAAATGTGAAAATGGAGTTTGGGGAAAATAAACCTTGACATTTGGGAGTTACAGTTTCTGGGATTTATAGTTAACACACAATCAAAGAGCATCCTGAACTCTTGCAATAATGGAATTCAACCAAACTTGGCATATTGAACTCTCATTACCAACAGAAAGTACTGAAAGGGTTTGCTTGGGAATTGACCTTGAGTTTGGAAGTTGTAGTTCACCTACACCCAAAGAGCACTGTGGACTCAAACAATGTTATGTTATGTTGCCCCAGACCAAAGGGAGGCAAAGCGAGCAGAGCGAGGCTGGGATGAAGGGAGCCTGAGTGGAGAAGAAAAAGTGTTCGGCAGGAGGAGGAAGAAAGGGTATTGGAGCTTCCAATTTCCCACGGCACACCTGATGATCGCTCACGGCACACTAATGTGCCACGGCACACTGGTTGGGAAACACTGGTCTATGGGTGCATCTACGCCAGTGGTTCCCAAACTTTTTTGGCCTACCGCCCCCTTTCCAGAAATTTTTTTACTCACCACCCCCTATAAATTATTTTTTAAAATTTTAATAGCAATTAAACAGAAAGATATATGTATTAATGCAGTGATTCTCAACCTTTCTAGTGCTGTGACCCCTAAATAAGGTTCCTCATGTTGTGGTGACCCCCTGCTGTGTTTTCTGCAAACATATTTTCGTTGCTACTTCATAAATAATTTTGCTACTCTTACGAATTGGAATGCAAATATCTAATATGCAGGATGTATTTTCATGGAATTGAACTAAACTTGGAACAGAGAAGTCTCATGAGCAATAGAGAATACTAGAGAGCTCTGGGGGAAAAACAGACCTTGGAAACTTATCTGTGCCAAGTTTAGTTCAATTCCATTGCTGCTGGGAGTTCAGAGTGCTCTTTGATTGCAGAGAACTATAAATCCCAGCAGCTCCCACCCCAAGGAGACCCAAGCTTCCTTTGCGCTGTGGGCGGAGTTGAGAGGAAGGGGGCGGGCGCTGGGGTTTGCAGGCAACGCCGGCTGGGGAATTGCAACTGGCAGGCGTACACTCACGCGCTTGTGAGTGTGCACCTGCCAGTTAGAGCCCTCCTGGCAGGCGTTGTCTGGAAACCGCTGCGCCCGCCCCCTTCCTCTCCCCCTTGCGCCGTGGGCAGAGTGCGGTTTGCAGGTAACGCTGGCTGGGGGATTGCAGCTGGCAGGTGCACACTCGCTACCGCCCCCTTAAAGGGGTTCAACACCCCCCAAATTCCCAGAGCCTTTCACTGCCCCCTTGGAACACCTTAAAGCCCACCAGGGGGCGGTACTGCTCACTTTGGGAACCACTGATCTATACTATAGAATGTTTACGGTATTATTATTATTATTTACTAATACCGTAGCAGTATTATTGTTATTACTGCTGTTAATGTTATGAGTTGAGTTTGTTGATACTTCCTCGAGTGGGGTACAAAAGGTAACAAATAAAATGCATTATTATTCTTATTTTCTTCTACGACTACCAGTATTATGTGTTATTATGCATTGTCGGAGGCTTTCATGGCCAGAATCATTGGGTTGCTGTGAGTTTTCCGGGCTGTCTGGCCATGTTCCAGAAACATTCTCTCCTGATATTTCACCTGCATCTATGACAGGCTTCCTCAGAGGTTCCTGCCATAGATGTGGGCAAAACATCAAGAGAGAATGCTTCTGGAACATGGCCAGATAGCCCGGAAAACTCACAGCAACACATTACTGTTGTTATGTTTTGACTTTGCTGCACCCTGCCTAATGCCGGCAGGAAAGGCGCATAGCAAATAAAATGTATTATTATTATTATCACAGCGCGCTTCCTCCTCTTAATGAGACTCAAAGCAACTCAAGAATAAAAACAGTACAAATTACAATTTGACACCAAGACCATATATGAAAAAAATATTTGGATGATTGTCAAAGGCTTTCATGGCCTGAATCATTGGGTTCTAGTTGGTTTTCAAGCTAATTTTGCCTTCATCTATGGCAGGCATTCTCAGAGGTTGTGAGGTTTCACAACCTCTGAGGATGGCTGCCATAGATGCAGACAAAACATCAGGAGAGAATGCTTCTAAAACATCGCCACATAGCCTGGAAGACCTACAACAACCCAATATTTGCATGAGTTTGGGTATCTTTGAGCATGCACTGGGGTGGAAGCATACTCACCTGGACCGCAACCCCAAAATTATTGCCATCTTCAATCCGGGGAACTAGGAGTTGGAGCCAGAGAGAAATCTGGAAAAAAAAGAGAAAGAAAAAGGAGATGATTTGGGATGAATGTGCCTCTCAGCATGTGCAAACCAATTTATTTATTATTTGTTTACGACATTTATATGCCGCCCTTCTCACCCCAAAGAGGATCAGAGCAGCTTACAAGATACAAACACACACACACACTATATTATATTATTAGCATAGTGTCTCTGGGTGCCCCTTCCAACTCTTTGCGTTTTATTCTAATCCTTCCTGATCAAAATTCCTGACTCTTCCCTTTGCTTGATAGTGCAATATCAGTATTATATATTATTATATTGTACTGTACCATTATATTGAGATATTATTAGTAATATTACATGTAATATAAAATATATAATTATAATATTGTATTAGTAGTAGTATTAAATTGTATTATATTTAAATATTTTTAATATTATATGTATATACAATATATTATATTACTATATTATATTATTAGTAAAGCACAGGAGACAAGATTATGGGCCCCGCTTTCTGCTACCAACTCACCACATAATATTGTATTATTAGTAGTAGTATTATATTGTATTATATTATACTAATATTAATATTATATGTATAAACAATATATTATATTATACTATATGTACATACAATATATGGGCCCCACTTCCCGCTACCAACTCACCACATAATATTGTATTATTAGTAGTATTATATTGTATTATATTATGATATTATAAATATTATATGTATATACAATATATTATATTATATTATTAGTAAAGCACAGGAGACAAGATTATGGGCCCCGCTTTCCACTACCAACTCACCACATAATATTGTATTATTATTAGTAGTATTATATTATAATATTATTAATATTATATTTATATACAATATATATTATATTATATTATAAGTAAAGCACAGGAGACAAGATTATGGACCCCGCTTTCCGCTACCAACTCACCACATAATATTGTATTATTAGTAGTAGTATATTATAATATTATTAATATTATATTTATATACAATATTATATTAGATTATATTACAAGTAAAGCATAGGAGACAAGATTATGGACCCCGCTTTCCGCTACCAACTCACCACATAATATTGTATTATTGGTAGTAGTATTATATTATAATATTAATATTATATTTATATACAATATATATGATATTATATTATATTACAAGTAAAGCACAGGAGACAAGATTATGGGCCCCGCTTTCCGCTACCAACTCACCACATTCAGTTTCTCCTTTGTTCCCTGGATTTCTGGCTTCACCCGGTTCAGCAAAGCGGTGATCTTCTCATTGTGCCAAATTGGACCACAAGGTGGGGCTGAGAAGAGGAAAAGAAAGTTACGGAACTCGAACTCAGAGCTTCCTCTGAACCAAACGGGTGAGATCTATGCATCGGGGAAGTGGCTTCTTCCCAAAGTGCATCTACACTGCAGAATGAATGCCACTTTTCCACCACTGTGCCTCAATGGCATTGGTAGTGAGTTGCAGAGAAGGCTAAAGCCCTTGTAAAACTACAACTCCCAGGATTCCATAGTCTTGAGCCATGGCAATTAATGTGGTGCCAAACTGCATTAATTCTACGGTCTGGACCAGGCATGGGCAAACTTGGGCCCTCCAGGTGTTTTGGACTTCAACTCCCGCAATTCCTAACAGCAACCCAGAATATTCCATAGCAGATTGGGAAGTGCCTTGAAAGTGAATCAAGGAATTCTCCCAACGCCTACCTTTCTCCTCGTCATCCGATTTCTTCTTGCTGCTTTTCTCTTCTTTGCCAGCATCCTTCTCTTCTTTCTGAATGAGGAGGAACAGAGATACAAGATGCATTGGAAAGCCAGGGGGAAAAAATCAATATACAACCATATAATCATTTGGGGTCCAAAAATGAATAAATTGACTCTGCTAGAAGCATCAGTTCATTTTTTTTAATTTTATGTATCTACTAGGTTGGGTACCTGCTAGTAGGTTTAGAAATGGAGATAAGCACCAATCCTCAGAGTTGGACTTAATCTCAGGGGAAAACCTTTACCTATTTTTTTAACTAACCAGTCAATGAAAATCACTTTAAACACCCATGAAGTACGATGCCGTTGCCCAAACAGAAAAAGAAATACGAAAATTGGCTCAAGGAAGAAAAAGATCAATAATTTGCAAAAATTAAGGCTCCCTGCAAACGGCTCGAAAGGAAACAACACCCGGAAAATTACCGACCCAAAAGAAAAAAAAGTTGGAAATTGATCCCATATATTAGTAGTATTATTATATGATGCCATGCATAGAGTAGGACCTTCTCCCACACAACAGACCAGAGGGAAGGGAGGAGGAAAAGCAAAATAATTACAGCGTAGGAAGATCTCTGGGGCAATTATGGGGTTCCTGTCCCAGATCGAGATGAGGCGAAGAGGAAGGGAACAACACCTAAAAGGAGATAAAGAGTAGCTCCACCCTATAGTTCAGAAGTGAAGGTGCAAATTAAATTGAGAAACAAATGAGAGTGAGATCTCAAGCTTTTGCTTTGCAAAACATCTGGGAAAACAGGGATGCAACCACACTGTAGAACAGGTATTTGCAAACTTCGGCCCTCCCTCCAGGTGTTTTGGACTTCAACTCCCATCATTCCTAACAGCCCCAGGCCCTTTCCTTTTCTCCCTCAGCCGCTTAATGAAGGGGCCTGAGGCTGTTAGGAATGATGGGAGTTGAAGTCCAAAATACCACGAGGACTGAAGTTTGCCAATACCTGCCATAGAATAAATGCAGTTGGATAGCACTTTTTCTGCTAAGGCTGAATACTATGGAACCCTGAGGGTTGTAGTTTTCCAAGGTCTTGACCCTACTCTACCAAAGAGGGCGGGTGTTGCACTCCGGAGCAGGATCTCTTCTGACTTTAAAACACCACACAGATAAGTTAAAATTATCTGATCTGATGGCAGTTCACCTTTTTCCCAGCAACTCACAAGGAGCTCGTGGAATTTAGCATGGAGTACATGACCTCCCTGTTTCCAAGTTTCAGGTGGGATTCCATCGATCCCGGCTGCCTTGCCATTTTTCATGTGCTGTATGGCCTCAAGGGTCTCTTCCAGAGTGGGGTTAAAATAGCAAGAAGTTTATTGAGGGTAATATACGCCAAAGCAATTAAAAAGCAATCCACAGTAAAAAGGTAACCCAATTGATTAGGAAGAAATAGGAACAATTAGTCCAAAGAGAAATGGTCCAAAAATACTCCATGAAACTAGATACTTGATTCCAAAGACTAATAACGGCAAAGGCACTTAATCCATGAATCAAACAAAGACAAAGAGTCCAAGAAGTTGGCGTGAAGAACTTAACGTGGATCCAGCGTTGCTTCGTCTGAAGCTAGATTCCGTACTTATTTATTTATATGTATTCCTAATATTTATACCCCACCCTTCCCTACCCCCGGAGAGGGACTCAGGGCGGCTCACAGCTGGCGGCGATTCGATGCCCACATATCTCTCTCTCGGCATTACTTTGCGAACGAAGATCCTTAGGAAGGACTCATCCCACACTTTTTACAAGCGCATTGATGACTAAAAAGGCCAATCTGAGACAGGCAAGTTCGGTTGCAGAAAGCACAGCAGAAAGTCTCCTTGGGTGATGTTGTTTCCAAGTTGCGGTTCTTTCTGCGTTGTCGTTTCTCATCGAAACCCATTTGGCGTGTCTTCTCGAAAGAGGCCGCAGCATTGTGAATAGTGCATCTCCACGCCTACCGATGTGAGGCCAGGGTGGACCATTGTTGGTGATCAATCTGGCCGAGCCGGAGATGTTGTTTCAGGGAGTCCTTGTATCTCTTTTTGGGGGCACCTCTGTTGCGCTGACATGTGGCAAGTTTACCATAGACTAGTATCTTTGGGAGGCGGTGGTCCTCCATCCTAGAGACGTGCCCTGCCCAGCGCAGCTGAGTTCTCAATAGCATGGCCTCAATGCTGGTGATCCCTGCTTGCTCAAGGACAGCAACAATCGTCACATAGTCCAGTGTATATTTAGGATTATGCCAAGACAGCGCTGATGAAAGCGTTCAAGGAGTCGTAGGTGTTGGCGATAGGTGACCCATGTTTCAGACCCATAGAGGAGAATAGACAGTACGATAGCTCTGTACACACTGATTTTGGTGCTTTGCCTCAGGTGCTTGTTGCTCCAGACTCTTTTGTGAAGCCTTCAAAATGCACCATATGCCTTTGCCAAACTGTGATCTATCTCTCTATCAATCTTGGCGTCTGAAGAGATGATGCTTCCCAGGTAGGTGAACTTCTGAACAGACTTAAGCACAGATTTGCCTATGCTGACATGAGGATGATGGTGTTCTTCCTGTGGTGCGGGCTGGTAAAGGACTTTTCTTCAGGCTGACTTCCAACCCAAACAGCTCTGCAGCTATTGCAAAGCAGGAGGTTAGGCGCTGCAGAGCTGCTTCTGAATGGGCGACAAGGGCAGCATCATCAGCAAAAAGCAGCTCACGGACTAGATAGTTTAGAGTCTTAGTGCGAGCCCTCAGATGGCTTAAGCTGAACAAGCTACCATCAGTACGATAGCGTATATATTGATGCCCACATATACAATCAATAAAAACAACAATGACACAATAAATAACACATTAATCAGATTAAAACCAATTAAAATACTATTAAAAATACAACTATACAAATAGTCCGAGTTCTGCAATCCAAAACCAGTCCACAGTCCGTTTTCATAACACTGTCATCATTCTATTGTCCGCCTGTTACCCAATTATCTAACCAAACGCCTGGTCCCATAGCCACGTCTTTAACTTTTTCCTAAAGGAAAGGAGGGAAAAAGGTTGACCTAATATCGCTGGGGAGCAAATTCCACGAGCGAGGGGCCACCACTGAGAAGGCCCTGTCTCTCGTCCCCACCAAACGTATTTGCGACGAAGGTGGGATCGAGAACAGGGCCTCCCAGGAAGATCTTAAGTTTCAAGGTGGGACATAAGGGGAGATAAGTTCGGACAAGTAAGCTGGACCAGAACCGTATATGGCTTTATAGGCCAAAACAAGCACTTTGAATTGTGCTCGGAATTGGACAGCCAGCCAGTGGAGCTGACACAACAGGGGGGTGGTATGCTTGGCACTTATATCCCTGCCCTATTTCCCAATTTTGGTTTCACTTCTAACTTCTGCTGTAATTTGGCTGAGTGCCGTAATTGCTGACCTGTTTGTCTTTGCTGGCTGAAAACGCTTCTCCCGTTCAAGGCTTCACGGCTACTCCCTTCATTAAAATCTCCACCTGAAGATAACTGACCAGGAAACGGTGGCACAGAGCCTTCCCCGAGCTCAAGACCTTGAGAATCCTCTTGCAGCAATGTAAGCATCTGTGTCCCATCATCTAAACTGCATTCAGGCCCCACATCCCCAAAACCAGGCTGTTGCACTCCAGGCCAGGAAAGCCCTCTGACTTTAAACACCACACAGCTGAGTAAAAATCCAAGCAGTTTATTAAAGATAATTAAAAAGCAGTAGCAGTTAAAACACTCCATAAAAATAGGTAACGCCAATTAGGTAGAAGGATAAGCAGAAACAAATAGTCCAGGAGATTAGTCCATCAGAGTCTCTCTCTCTCTCTCTCGGCATTACTTCGCGAACGAAGATTCTTAGGAAGGACTCATCCCACGCTTTTTACAAGCGTGTTGGTGACTAAAAAGGCCAATCTGAGATAGGCAAGTTCGGTTGCAGAAAGCTCAGCATAAAGTCTCATTGGGTGATGTTGTTTCCAAGTTGCGGTTCTTTCTGAGTTGTCGTTTCTCTTCGAGACCCATTCGGCGTGTCTTCTCGAAAGAGGCTGCAGCATTGTGCACAGTGCGTCTCCATGCCTCCCAATGCGAGGCCAGGGTGGACAAACGACTGACCTGGAGGACCTCTGGTTCCAAGGACCAGGAAAGACGTCTTGACTCAATTCCAACGTTGCTTCGTCTAACTATAGATTCTGTACTTGGCACTTCTAATCTACTCTATGTCCCAAGTGGCCAGGAATGGATTTCGTTTCAGCCTTGACTCTGTTATCAATCTCTCTCTCAGTCTGGCAGAACGTCTGAGAGATTGGTTTGCTTGCCTATGCTGACTGAAAATATGCCTTCTATCTCCTGGCTCATTAATTTCTGCAGCTGGGCCAAATCAGCTTGAACATGTAGATTATTGGCATTCCCATCATCCAAAGCAACTTGATCATCAGACACAATCACAAGCTGAACAGGCTGACATACAACAGCTGGTACCTCATCAAACTACAATTCCCAAGGTTCCTTAGCATAGAGCTAGTGCAGCTAAAGTGGAGTCATAATGGATTAATTCTACAGTGTCGATGCAACCTATATACCACCTAAACTGCTCCCTTTCCTCCTAATTTGGGGGTTAATCCCAGCATTCCCCAAACTCACTTCTTTTTGTTTTTTGCGCCGTTCTTCGTCCTTCTTCGGGTCCGGCACCGGGATGTCTAGTTCGACACGGAGCGAAATGAGATCCAAAACATTCAGGTCAGTGATCTAGGGAATAGAGAGGACATTCCGTTCACGCCTAACCTTTAATCCATTTTAATCTTGGCATGCAAGGACTCTCTCTCAGCACTCTTACATGAAAATTCGCCGCCCAAAAACAATTACCTGGTAGTTAAAAAAAGCAGAGTTGACCAGCAGAATTGTGCTGGGCCCATAACCCTTGTCGGGCGGTTAGTGAGCCAAAGTGCTGCTAATCCTCCAATTAATAACAAATACAGATAAAACAATACATAAATAAATAAATATAGGTTTTAACCACACAGCTTGCATTAAATCCTGCCTTTCTCTCTAAACTCATCTTAAGTTGGGTGCCTCAGGGAGCCATTCTTTCCCCCTTTATTATTTAACATCTACATGCAACCACTTGCCAAATTGGTGCGGAGTTTTGGTCTGGAGTGTCATCAGTATGCAGATGACACCCGGCTGCTGCTGAGGATGGATGGCTGGCCAGACTCTGCACCAGATTGTTTTCAACAATCGGGATAGCGAGCAACTTAACCCATCATCCCTTGTAAAAAGCTTGGGTGTCCAATTGGACCCTTTGCTATCCATGGAGACTCAGGTCTCCATGGTTAGCAAAACATCGTTCTTCCATCTTCGACAGGCTAGGCGACTGGCACCCTACCTGTCCAGGGACGACCTGGTCACGGTGATCCAAGCGACGGTCATCTCGAGGCTGGACTACTGTAACGCCCTCTTCGTTGGCCTTCCCTTGTCGACAATCCGGAAACTCAAGCTGGTGCAGAATGCCGCTGCTCGCTTGCTGGTGGGAGCACCGGAGAGGGAGCACATCACTCCCTTTCTACGGCAACTGCACTGGCTTCCTATTGCGTACCGAATTGCCTTCAAGGTGCTGGTTCTTACCTTTAAGGCCTTACACGGTCTAGGGCCTGTGTATCTGAGGGACCGCCTTACCCCGTATGTTCCCCCGAGATCACTACGCTCGGAAGAGCGCAACTTGTTGGTCATTCCATCGATCCGCTCCTGCCATCTGTCCACCACGAGACAGTGAGCCTTCTCTGTTGCGGCCCCTGTGCTATGGAACTCACTTCCGGACCATACTCGTGTGATTTCAGAGCTCGTCCCCTTTCGGAGGGCGTGCAAGACCGCTCTTTTTAGGCTTGCTTTTAGTTAAATCTTTTAGTTATGCCTGTGAGTTTTAGGAATTTGCAATTCTGTCATTTTACCACTGTTACACTCTGTGTTTTTATTGTATGATGTGATCTGCCCCGAGCCTGCAGGGAGGAGCGGAATATAAAATTGAATAATAAATAAATAAAAATATAAACAATGCCTTGAAGCCGTGACTGGTTGGCTACGAGCCAGTCGGCTGAGAGTGAATCCATCTAAGACGGAGATCCTTTGGCTGGGTCATCCAGGTGGGTGCGAGCTCCAGCTGCCTACTCTGGACGGTGAGGCTTTACGCCCGTCGTGCCTAGTAAAGAGCCTGGGGGTCCAGTTGGATCCGCTGCTGACAATGGAGATTCAGATCTCCGCTGTCAGCCGATCCACTTTTTTCCATCTGCGGCAGGCTAGGCGGCTGGCGCCCTATCTCACCGGAAATGACCTAGCCACGGTGATCCAAGTGACGGTCATCTCGAGGCTAGACTACTGTAATGCCCTTTACATTGGTCTTCCTTTGTCAGTCATCCACCAACCAAACTGGTGCAGAATGACACTCAACACAGTAATGGCTGGGGTGCCAGCCAGGGCGCATATCACTCCAACTCGGCAGCGATTGCACTGGTTACCAATTGAGCACCAGATCATCTTCAAAGTGTTGGTTTTAACCTTTAAGGCCTTGCATGGTCTGGGGCCGGTGTACTTGAGGGACCGCCTACTCCCATATGTTCCCCAGAGATCTCTCCGTTCTGAGGACCTCAATCTTCTGCAGATTCCCTCCCTGCGAACCATCCACCTGTCGTCAACTAGACACAGAGCTTTCTCTGTGGCAGCCCCTCAATTGTGGAACAGCTTACCAGCTGAAGTCCAAGCAGTAAATGAGCTTCCGGCCTTCCGGAAAACTTGTAAAACAGCACTGTTCTGGCGTGCATTCAATCTGTGACCACTTTTGGTCATGGCAGAACATTGTTAAATTGGTTTATTGTGTTGTTTTATGTGCCCTGGGTTGTTGATATGTCTTATGATGTAATTCGATATGCTGTAAACTGTCCTGAGCCAGTCGGAAAGGACGGTATACAAATAGAAATAATAAATAAATAAATACACTGCAGAATGAATGCAGATTGATACCACTTTAACTGCCTCAGTTCCATACTATGGAAGTTAACTTGGGAATTGTAGTTTGATGATGCGTCTGCACCATTGGACAGAGAAGGCCTTGGAAAACTCCCAGGATTGCATAGCATTAGGCCCATGGCAATTAAAGTGGTATCAAACTGCAGTCATTCTACCGTGTAGATACGCCCAAAGCCTAATACTAAAGGGCTCCTTGGTTTTGCAGCTGAAATAATGACAACTTCAACCACTCTCAAAATAGGATTTACCTTCAGGAGATCGCCGAGTTCCATAATTTTTTCCGGAAAACGAGTCGAGACCAGTTTTTCAGCCTTTTGGAAATATTCGGTGCCAAAAATAAGGCAGAGGAAAGCAATATTAGAAGGCAAAACATCAAGAAACAAAAGGCGCATTTCCACAGCTGTCGTGTAACCAAATACCCAAACTAACCAACACACTATTTATTTGTGGAGCTAATATTTTGGCAACGTTTTTGCTTTGGCAGGAAGGAAAAAAACAATTCATTTTACGAACTAACCATCCAAAACTGAAAGTTTGTCACCATCAGCCCCCCAAAGAATCTAAAAATACAGGGTTTCAAATAATAACAATAACAATAAAAACCTGTATACCTAAAAACACAGCCTGCGTACGTTTGTGCGTGCAAAACTCAGTCAATTGACTTGACATTTTGACACAACCCTGCATTCCAAACCCTCATGACCCTCTTTACATCTTGGTGCAGTTTGGGGAGTTTGGACCATGGATGATGGGATTTGTAGTACCTTCACCTAAATTGCCTCCTGCTGACCACTGCGACCCCCACGAATAAGAGACCTGGGGTGGCACATAGACCACCCCATGACCTACTTTACATCCTGGATTGCGGGAGTACGGTCCACAGATGATGGGATTTGTAGTACCTTCACCTCAATTGCCTCCTGCTGACCACTGCGACCCCCACGAATAAGAGACCTGGGGTGGCACATAGACCACCCAATGACATACTTTACGTCCTGGATTGCGAGAGCACGGACCACGGATGATGGGATTTGTAGTACCTTCACCTCAATTGCCTCCTGCTGACCACTGCGACTTCCTCGAATAAGGGACCTGGGGTGACACATAGACCACCCCATGACCTACTTTATGCCCTAGATTGCGGGAGCACGGACAACGGATGATGGGATTTGTAGTACCTTCACCTCAACTGCCTCCTGCTGACCACTGTGACACCCACAAATAAGGGACCTGGGGTGGCACATAGACCACCCCATGATCTTTATGTCCTAGATTGCGGGAGCACAGTCCGCAGATGATGGGATTTGTAGTACCTTCACCTCAATTGCCTCCTGCTGACCACTGCGACACCCACAAATAAGAGATCTGTGTGGCACATAGACCACCCCATGACCTACTTTACGTCCTGGATTGCAGGAACACAGACCACGGATGATGGGATTTGCAGTGCCTTCACCTGAATTGCCTCCTGCAGACTACTGTGACCCCCACGAATGAGGAACCTGGACCAAACTTGGCACACAGACTCCCCATGACCTACTTTACGAACTGGTGCAGATTGCAGAAGCATGGACCACGGATGATGGGATTTGCAGTACCTTCACCCAATTGGACTCCCACAGATCACTGTGACTCACACCAATGGCAGGTCAGGACCAAACTTGACACACAGACACACACACCCTACTTCCCATGACCCACTTCATGCCCTGGTGCCGATAGGGGGAAGGTTCGACAATGAATGATGGGATTTGCAGTACCTTGGCCTGATATAACATCATCACCATCTACTTTTGTCTCTCGACCAAGACGCAAAGCAATTCAAAACATTAATAAGAAGCGATGTAATTCAAAATCCACAATATACATATAATGCAATGGAATGAAACACACAAGTAAATTAAATCATATTATTATCATTGTCATATTTATTATTGTTGTGGGAGGAGGACGACGACAACAACAACAGCTTTTCTATCTTGAGCCAAGTCCCAAACAAGGATAAAGTCTGGAACTTGCTACCTTTGATATTTTTGAATGCAGCCCCTTAATTAATTACTTAATTAATTAATTTACAATATTTATATGCCGCCCTTCTCACCTCGAAGGGGACTCAGTAAAATATAAATACAATATATTAAATTATTGCCGTAGCACAATATTAATATTATGCCAGAATTATCAATATTATATGTATATACAATATATTATCTTATCTTATAAGCACAGCGCAGCGGTTGGTGCTGGGCTAATCCCAAAGGTGGACACAACTGTCTATGGGGAATGCACTCTGCCCATGTTCAGAAGCTATGTTTTCTATGACAACGACAAAACCTCACCCCCAATTTGTTTTCCATTTCTGAGGACTAAAGGAGCATAAAGTCAAAGTATTGGAGAAGGAGTCAAGACAAGAAGGAATAACCCACTCTCACCTGAGCACAGAGTTTCTCCTTGAAGGAATTCACCTGTAGAAGGGAAAGAGAAAGGAGGAGGAGAGAGAAATATGAAACTATGTCAGATGTGGACGGAGGGCTGCCAGGGCTTTCCGGTTGGGATCACCCGATCTCCCCGCACACCTGTCAGCCCAAATGTTGCATCTTAATTTAATAGGGTTTGTACAGAGAGGAGCACCTGTTAGATTTCTGCCTGGCTTACAAGGGGTGCTAGAGCCATCTTTTTTCTTAACCACAGTCCTATAGCAAGAGATTCATCTGTCCTACAAAAAGATATCCAACCCATAAAGCTTCCCAGACCCACAATGGAATATCAGTACAATACCTATTGGATTTCTGCCTGCTTTACGTAGTACGATTGCTATAACCCTCATTTTTTAACTACACTTCTATGACAGGCAGATATCCAACTGGTAAAGCTTTGCAGGTAATATCAATACAGAGGAGAACCTATAGAAAGATATCCAACTGGTAAAGCTTCCTAGCTCTACCATACATGACCTGTTGGATGCCTGCCTGCCACCACAATGTGGTAGCTTCCTAAATCTACTATGTCATGTCAATAAAGGGAGTGTGACCTGTAGTATAGGAATAGGAAAGATATCCAACTGGTCAAGCTTCCTAGACCTACCATATGTGACCTATTGGATGCCTGCCTGCCACCACAATGTTAAGGCTTCCTAAACATAATATGTCATTCTAAATCAAGGGATGGCAATCTGTAGTATAGGAATGGGAAAGGTATCCAACTGGTCAAGCTTCCTAGACCTACCATACACTACCTGTTGGATAGATCCACCTGTTGGTACAGAACCTGTTGGATGCCTGTCTGCCACCACAATGCAATAGCTTCCTAAATCTACTATGCCATGTCAATAACAAGAGTGCAACAAGTAGTATAGGAATAGGAATATGTCCAACCAGTCAAGCTTCCTAGCTCTACCATACGTGACCTGTTGGATGCCTGCCTGCCACCACAATGTTAAGGCTTCCTAAATATACTATGTCATTCCAAATCAAGGGAGGGCAACCTGTAGTATAGGAATGGGAAAGGTATCCAACTGGTCAAGCTTCCTAGACCTACCATACACAACCTGTTGGATAGATCCACCTGTTGGTACAGAACCTGTTGGATGCCTGCTTGCCACAACGTAGTTGCTTCCTAAATCTACTATGTCATGCCAATAAAGGGTGTGCAACCTGTAGTATAGGAATAGGAAAGATGTCCAACTGGTCAAGCTTCCTAGACCTACCATACACGACCTGTTGGATAGATCCACCTGTTGGTACAGAGCCTGTTGGATGCCTGCCTGTCACCACAATGTGATAGCTTCCTAAATCTACTATGTCATGTCAATAAAGGGAGGGCAACCTATAGTATAGGAAAGGTATTCAACTGGTAAAGCTTCCTAGCCCTACTATACATGACCTGTTGGATGCCTGCCTGCTACCACAATGCTATAGCTTCCTAAATCTACTATGTCATGTCAACATAGGGAGGGCGACCTGTAGTATAGGAATGGGAAAGGTATCCAGGTGGCCAAGCTTCCTAGACCTACCCTACCTGACCTGTTGGGTGCCTGCCTGCCTGCCAATCACAGGCTTCCTCCAGGGGTGCTGCTGGACCCCCCTTTAATGTTCTTGAAGGGAGTTTCTGGAGAGGAATCAAAGGGCAGAGCTTTACCTGGGCCTCGCATTCGGGGGGAACCTCCAAGGTGGCCATGCTGGGCTGCTGTGCACCTGGGCAGGTGTGAGAGCAGGCTCAGGTGTGTGGGTCCAGGTGTGGGGCTGGCAAGACCGGCCGGGCGAACCCCAAAACCCGTGGGGCGAGTCTTCAAAGGCTGGAAGAAGGAGGAAGGAGCAAGTCATGCACGAAAAGTGAAAATGAAAGGAAAAGGGGAGGAGAGAAAGAAGAGAGAGAGAGAGAGAGAGAGAGAGAGAAGGGGAACTTTGAAAAAAGGGACTTCCCACTTTGCAAAGGATGGCAAAAAAGCAAAGTGGGAGGACCTTAAATGCCACCTTGAGATCAGACTGTGGTTCAACCGGGTTGAGCTGCAAAACACTATCAGTGTTGTTGTTGTTGTTGTTATTTATTGCTTTCAGGGGAAAGAGCTTTCCCGGTTGGATTTCTCAACCTGTAAAAGGTGCAAGGAGGAACCCAGCTGGGATGGGAAACAAAAACTATTGCAGATTATCTTTGTGTTTTTTTGGTTTTTGGGGGGGGGGGGGTTAAAAGTTTAATTTTTAAAAATTAGAGAGTATTATCTCTCGGCATTACTTCGCGAACGAAGATTCTTAGCAAGGACTCATCCCACGCTTTTTACAAGCGTGTTGATGACTAAAAAGGCCAATCTGAGATAGGCAAGTCTGGTTGCAGAAAGCACAGCAGAAAGTCTCCTTGGGTGATGTTGTTTCCAAGTTGCGGTTCTTTCTGCGTTGTCGTTTCTCTTCGAGACCCATTTGGCGTGTCTTCTCGAAAGAGGCCGCAGCATTGTGGATAGTGCGTCTCCATGCCTCCCGATGTGAGGCCAGGGTGGACCATTGTTGGTGATCAATCTGGCCGAGCCTGAGATGTTGATTCAGGGAGTCCTTATATCTCTTTTTGGGGGTGCCTCTTTTGTGCTGACCCGTGGCGAGTTCACCATAGAGTAGTATCTTAGGGAGGCGGTGGTCCTCCATTCTACAGACGTGCCCTGCCCAGCACAGCTGTGTTCTCAATATCATGGCCTCAATGCTGGTGATCCCTGCTTGCTCAAGGACAGCAACATTCGTCACATAGTCAGTCCAGTGTATATTTAGGATTGTGCGAAGACAGCGCTGATGAAAGCGTTTGAGGAGTCATAGGTGTTGGCGATAGGTGACCCATGAAGGAGAATAGACAGTACAATAGCTCTGTACACACTGATTTTAGTGCTTTGCCTCAGGTGCTTGTTGCTCCAGACTTTTTTGTGAAGCCTTCCGAATGCACTCTATGCCTTTGCTAATCTGTGATCTATCTCTTTGCCAATCTTGGCGTCTGAAGAGATGATGCTTCCCAGGTAGGCGAACTGCTGAACGGACTTTAAGCACACATTTGCCTATGCTGACGTGGGGATGATGGTGTTCTTCCTGTGGTGCGGGCTGGTAGACGACTTCCGTTTTCTTCAGGCTGACTTCCAGCCCAAACAGATCTGCAGCTGCTGCAAAGCAAGATGTGAGGCGCTGCAGGGCTGCTTCTGAATGGGCGACAAGGGCGGCATCGTCAGCAAAAAGCAGCTCACGGACTAGATAGTTTAGAGTCTTAGTGCGAGCCCTCAGGCAGCTTAAGTTGAACAAGCTACCATCAGTACGATAGCGTGTATATATGCCGTCTTCTTCTTCATGGTCTGCTGTAGCCCTTGTAAATAGGGTTTTAATAATAATAAAGTGGCGAAAACGAGACATATAAACATATAAAAAGATCTCAAGACTTTATTTTAAAAGGGAGAATAATAATAATAATAATAATGAAGTTACAGCCTGTGCTGGATGGGGTCACACTCCCCTTGAAGGCAAAGGTTCGCAGCTTGGGGGTCCTCCTGAACTCATCACTGAACCTGGAATTCCAGGTTACAGCAGTGGCCAGAGGAGCTTTCGCACAATTAAAACTTGTGTGCCAGCTGCGCCCGTACCTTGGGAAGTCAGACTTGGCCACGGTAGTCTATGCTCTCGTTACATCCAGGATAGACTACTACAATGCTCTCTACGTGGGGTTGCCTTTGAAGACTGCTCGTAAGCGTCAAATAGTCCAATGAGAGGCAGCCAGGTTAATAACTGGGGCGGCATACAGGAAGCATACAACTCCCATGTTACGCCTGCTCCATTGGCTGCCAGTTTGCTACCGGGCACAATTCAAAGTGCTGGCTTTGGCCTATAAAGCCCTAAATGGCCCTGGCCCAATTTACCTGTCCGAATGCATCTCTCCCTATGAACCATCACAGAAATTAAGATCCTCCGGGGAGGCCCTGCTCTCTGTCTCACTATTGTCACAGGTGCGATTGGTGGGGACGAGAGACAGGGCCTTCTCGGTGATTGCCCCACAGCTATGGAACTCCCTTCCTGGCGGAATCAGATTTGCCCCCTCCTTCCTGTCCTTCAGAAGGATGGTAAAAACTTGGCTGTGGGACCAAGCTTTCGGGACAGGGCAATAAAGCAGCAAAAGGAAAGATTCCCAGGCCAATTAGATTAGACGCAGATGAACAAGACGGTTTTAAATGATGTATTTTAGTGATTGAGATTAATGTTTTTAATGTTTATGCATGCGTATATGAATTCTTGTCCCGGCATTGAATGTTGGCCGTATTTATGCTGTGCTCCGCCCTGAGTCCTGTTTGGGGTGAGAAGGGCGGAATATAAATGTTATAAATACACATACATACATACATACATACATACATACATACATAGGCGATTGCAAGGAAAGAAAAGAGGGATGGCACCAAAAACAAAACAAAACACCCACTCTGAGCCTGCCAGGAAATTAAAGTGGTGTGACTCCAGAAGGAGGAGTGACTGGCATGAGGCAACTATTCTGAAATGCCTTGCTTTGGAAACACACACTGCATGTGCTGCAACTGCACAACATCCAAGCACAATGAGTTCCCCGGGCTAATTGTGCAAATCTTTCCCTGCTAATTGCAAAATCAACGCCTCCACTTGCAAGAATGTATGGAAGCTGACATACTTAGTCCACTGTTTCCAAAGAAACACACTCTGCTTATGCTTAGAAGCACTCCAGTTCCAGAAAAATCACCAGGAATGTGGGAAGATGCCTTGTTCTCATAGAGATGAGCTATAAGAGGGCAGGTAAATAAATGCAAAGAAAGGCATCAATTTCTGGATAGGTCTTACCATAATTCTTGCCTATTCACCACGGTACGTAGACTTGATGGGAACTGTAGTCCATCAGATTATGAAGAACCACACACTTCGAAGATATTATCTAGCCTTCCTCACTCATTGCGGTTAATTGTGAATTAGATAAAAACATGTTTTTTTAAAGCAATTTGCTGCAAAAATTGTTCTCTTTATGAATCAAACACACAAATGTGACTACTGTACTTAATTTTACAGTAGACTCTCAGTTAACCAGAACTCTCACACAACCAGAATTTTTTTGAAGGAATAATATTTTAAATAAAAAATGAAAATAAAATAAACTTTTGTGGGAATGTAAATTTAAGTTTGGCTTAATTTGTTTTTACTACATTTATCTCTAGCAAATATCAATCCTCGTGGTTGCCATAGGTTAACTGAGGCCCCTTCTGCACTGCACATTATCTGCTTTGAACTGGATTATGTGGCAGTATAGACTCATAGGGCTCCCTGGTGGTGCAGGAGGCTAAACTGCTGAGCTGCTGAACTTGCTTACCTAGATCGATAGGTACTGCTCCGGCGAGAGGGCAACAGCACTGCATGCAGTCATGCTGGCCACATGACCTTGGAGGTGTCTACGGACAACGCCGGCTCATTGGCTTAGAAGTAGAGATGAGCACCACCCCACAGAGTCCGATACGACTAGACTTAATGTTAGGGGAAAACTTTACCTTTTATTGTAATTTTATATTGGTTGCTGTATTCTTGTGGTTTATGTTTTATGTAATTTATTATGTTGTTTGTGTTGATTTCATTTATTGTATTGCGTTGTTGGGCTTGGCCTCATGTAAGTTGCCCCGAGTCCCCATTGGGGAGATGGTGGCGGGGTACAAATAAAGATGATGATGATTTATATAATCCAGGGTTGATCAACACTGTCAGATCATCCAGATTATCAAAGCAGGCAATACAGATTATTTGCTTTGAACTGGATCATATGAGTTTCCACTGCTATATAATGCAGTTCAAAGCAGATAACCTGGATTTTATATGGAAGTGTAGATTCAGCCTGAGAGTCTATTCTACCCCTTTTGGGAATCTTAGAACTGGGTCCGAGTTTGGCCACCTTCGTGTAGGATTTGACCCAAAATAACCTTCTGGGCATCGAAATTATTCCACACCCCTGTTTTCTGGATTCCAAAGTCTATCCCCCCCCAAAAAACACACGCACACTTAGGGAAGAACAGAGCACTGGAAAGGGTCCGTATTTTTTATTTATTGAATGGTCAGCTTTTCTGCTGACCATTAGGGCTTCTGGAAGGGGGTTCAGTTCCGTTTCTTGGCCTCTCCCGCCGCCCCTTTGACGAAGAGGCCTGCTCCGGGTCTGCCTGGAGACCAGCGCCAGCGGTACCATCCCCGGTAGGTGAGGTACCAGCAGAGGGTGGCCATGGCAGCCCCCACGACCTTGTGGCTGTATTCGTAGAGATACACCACGGTGCAAGCCAAGAGGAAGTTCCACAGGGTCAGGAGCAGGACGTTGAGGAGGAAGATGAGCCGCAAGGGGATGCCGGCGGGGAGGCCCTGGGCCAGGTACCGCCGGAAGACGGAGGTCTCCTCCACCATCAGGAGGCAGCAGAAGGTCAGCAGGAAGGTGTGGCCGGAGACGTCGTAGCCGTGCCACTTGTGGCCTTTGTGGAGGCAGGCCCACTTGTCCGGAAGCGTGTTGACCAGGATGCCCTCGGGCACTGGGTCAAAGCAGTAGCCAGTGAGGTTTTCGATGAGCAGGAAGGTCTCTGTGGCGCCCAGCCAGAGCCCGGCCCCCACCGCCAGGCGACACAGGTGGCGCACGGTGAGCAGGACTCGCCCGGTGGCCAGGTACACGACCAGCAGGATGAAGCCACCCAGGAAGATGCATGTCCAGCCCCAGGCAGACCGGACAAATTTTCTGCAAAGAGAGGTGTCAGAAATATGCAAAATTAATTAGGTATTTTTGATTACAAAAGTGTGAGTCGAGCACTGAAAGAGTTAGTAGGATGAAGCCTGTTAGTGGGGCAAAATAATAATAATAATAATAGTAATAATATATATTTATACCCTGCCACCATCTCCCCAACGGGGACTCGGGGCGGCTTACATGAGGCCAAGACCATCAACATAACTACACAATAAAATCAATAAAAAAACATCATAATCACATAAAATTACATAAAACATAAACTATAAGACTCTCTCCGAATTCAAATCGCTGACCTATTGGTCAGCAGTTCTGCCGGCTCAAGGGTTTAACCCATTGCGCCACCCACCGGGGGCTTTGTTACAGTTAGTGGGCCTAAGCTAGCGTCGTCCTGAGGGGAGTGAGTTGGCCGAAACCTGTTAGAGTTAGTTTGCCTCGGTCTGTGTGAGGAGGCTTCTCCTGTGAGGTAGGCCTCACAGTATGAGGAAGGCCTGATATGAGAAGGCCTTGTAGGAGAAAAGCCTCATGTGTAAAGCTCCAGTATGAAGGCTGCTCTGTATTAAAAGCTACTGTGTGAAGCTCCAGTACAAGTTCTTTGTGTGAGGAAGCTCTGTGAGAGAGAGGCTGTTTATCCGCATGAGAAAGAAGCCCAGCATGGATTTTATTTGTGTTGTGGAAACCTTGTTCTTGTAAATAGTGTAGCCATATTATTTCTTTCTCTCTCTCACTCTCTCAATCTCTCTCTCTCAATCTCTCTCTCCCCTCTCTCTGCTATCGTACTGATGGTAGCATTTTCAACTTAAGCCATCTGAGAGCTCGCACTAAGACTCTAAATTATCTAGTTGATGAACTGCCTTTTGCTGATGATGCTGCCCTTGTTGCCCACACAGAAGCAGCTCTGCAGCGCCTAACATCCTGCTTTGCAACAGCTGCAGAGTTGTTTGGGCTGGAAGTCAGACTGAAAAAAATTGAAGTCCTCTACCAGCCCGCACCACAGGAAGAACACCATCGTCCTCGCGTCAGCATAGGCAAATCTGTGCTTAAGTCCGTTCAGCAGTTCACCTACCTGGGAAGCATCATCTCTTCAGATGCCAAGTTTGATAAAGAGATAGATCACAGATTAGCAAAGACATAAGAGTGCATTCGGAAGGCTTCACAAAAGAGTCTGGAGCAACAAGCACCTGAGGCAAAGCACCAAAATCAGTGTGTACAGAGCTATCGTACTGCCTATTCTCCTATATGGGTCTGAAACATGGGTCACCTATCGCCAACACCTATGACTCCTCGAATGCTTTCATCAGCACCGTCTTCGCACAATCCTAAATATATACTGGACCGACTATGTGACAAATGTTGCTGTCCTTGAGCAAGCAGGGATCACCAGCATTGAAGCCATGCTATTGAGAACACAGCTGCGCTGGGCAGGGCACGTCCCTAGGATGGAGGACCACCGCCTCCCAAAGATACTTCGCTATGGTGAACTCACCATGGGTCAGCGCAAGAGGAGCGCCCCAAAAAAGAGATATAACGACTCCCCGATACAGCATCTCAGACTCAGCCAGATTGATCACCAACAATGGTCCACCCTTGCCTCACATCGGGAGACGTGGAGATGCACTATCCACAATGCTACGGCCTCTTTCGAGAAGACATGCCGAATGAGTCTCGTAGAGAAACGACAACGCAGAAAGAATCGTAACATCACCCAAGGAGATTTTCTGCTGTGCTTTCTGCAACCGAACTTGCCTATCTTTGATTGGCCTTCTTAGTCATCAACGTGCTTGTAGAAAGCGTGGGTTGAGTCCTTCGTGAATCTGAAGAAAAGCGGCCACCACTACCATTATTTTACTACGAAGAAAAACCTCCTATGGAAAAGATAACATTGGTTTGTGTGTTTTTGTGTCTATCACTTTGGGCTACTGGTGTTGGGTCACGCTGCCGCTGATAAGTTACTCTGCTGTACATTTATGAGGAGAGTCTTTTGTTCATAAGCCTACTCGCCCAACAAAGAGCACAAGAAGCAAAGGTGAATTTCCAAAAATTGTAGCGGCGTAAACGAAAATCCCACTGCCCTCCCCAAAAGGGATAGGGACTTTTGCAGCACAAGTTAAACCCACTTGTGAAAGGGATTTAGTGGATTTAGTAATCCACCAGCGGAGCATGAGTCAACAGAGTGATGCGGCAGCTAAAAAAGCCAACGTGCTTCTACGTTGCATCAATAGGAGTATAGTATTGGGCATAGTCTCTTCTGCATTGGTCAGGCCTCACCTGGAATGACCCTGTGTCCAGTTCTAGGCATCAAAATTCAGTGATATGTACAAGCTGGAATGTGTCCAGAGAAGGGCAATCCAAAAGGTAAACAATCCCTATGAGAAGCTGCTTAGGAAGCTGGAGATGTTTAGCTTGGGGAAAAGGCTGAGAGGAGATGTGGGAGCCGTGTCTCAATATCTGAAAAGAGGTCCCATTGAGGAGGCAAGATTGTTTTCTGCTGCTCTGGAGACAAGAACACAATACAGTAATGAATGCAAATTGCAGGAAAAAGATTAGGAAGCATTTGCTGAATGTAGGAGTTGGGTCAACCATGGAATCTGCTGCCTGGGAGTCCAGTGGAGCCCAGGCAGGTTTTCTGGAGGTTTTAAAGCAGAATTAATTAATTAATTAATTTTATTTATTATTTCAGCTTCTAGACCGCTCCTTTTAGAAGCTTGGAGCGGTTTACAACAATATAAAAACATAACAGCGCAATAATAAAATTACAGATTAATCTAAAATTTCTTTCAACTACACATTAAATCAAAACTGACAGTAAAAGGGTTAACAGCTTTGCCAGATGGGAACGCTAGGCGAAAGAGGGTCGTCTTACACGCTCTTCGGAAGGAGGACAACTCTCTAATTCTTCAAACTTCATCGGGCAGAGCGTTCCACAGTCGGGGCCACCACCAAGAAGACCTTTTGCCTGGTTGTGGACAGGTGGTATGTCCAAACACTGAGAAGATTTTAGTCTTCGGATCGCAGAGATCTCTGGGAAACGTGTGGGGAGAGGCGGTCCCTCAAGTACACCGGCCTAAGACCATATAAGGCCTTAAAGGTTAAAACCAATACTTTGAAAGTAATCCGGTACTCTATTGGTAGCCAGTGCAGTTGCTGCAGAATTGGTGAAATATGACATCTCGTTGGAGCCCTGGCGAGAAGACAGGCTGCTGCATTCTGCACTAGCATGAGTTTCTGGGTCACTCTCAAAAGAAGGCCAACGTAAAGGGCGTTACAGTGGTCTAATCTCGAGATGACCATTGCCTGGATCACTGTGGCCAGGTCACTCAAGGATAGATAGGGCACCAGCTGCCTAGCCTGGCGCAGATGGAATAATGTGGCTTTGCTGACCGTGGAGACCTGGGCCTCCATAGTCCGCAATGGGTCTAATTGGACCCCCAAGCTTTTTACTAATGATGGGCATAAGGCCTCGCCATCCAGTGTAGCCAGTCGGCATTCCCCCCCATCCAGGCGACCCAGCCATAAGATCTCCGTCTTCGATGGGTTCACCTTCAACCAGCTAGATTGTAGCCATCCAGTCACAGTCGCTAAGCACTGATGGAAAGATCATCTGTCAGGAATGTTTAGATTGTATTTTCTGCATGGCAGAATGGGGTTGGAATGGCTGCCCTGGTAATCTATTCCAATTCTTTTGTGCTAGGATTCATTCTCAAGATCTTTGTGGACCATAAAGAGATCCAGATAACCGAAGCAAACAATGTGCTATAAAATATGGCACAGCTTCGCTTTATGCAACCTGTCACAAGATCGAAAGAAGTATCCCATACATGAAGTAAAAACCGTCAGAAATATTAAAAATTAACTGGGTATTTTTGATTACAAAAGTGTGAGTCAAGCACTAAAAGAGTTAATAGGACGAAGCTTGTTAGAGTCAGTGAGCCAAAGTTAGTGTCATCCTGAGGTGTGTGGGTAAACCTCTGTGTGAGTAAATGAGTCACTTATGGAGTGCCCAAAATGCACCAACCCACTTATGAAGTGTCCAAAATGCATTGGTGATGCAATGGGTTAACTC
Source organism: Anolis apletophallus (assembly GCA_030556195.1). NCBI lineage: Eukaryota > Metazoa > Chordata > Lepidosauria > Squamata > Anolidae > Anolis > Anolis apletophallus. Next base: position 144,328,354 of record JARBWK010000008.1, on the reverse strand, counting down.
AGGCCTGGGCAAACTTTGGCCCTCCAGGTGTTTTGGACTTCAACTCCCACAATTCCTAACAGCCTCAGGCCCCTTCCTTTTGCCCCTCAGCCGCTTAAGGCCAAAGTTTGCCCAGGCCTGGGTTAAACCCTTGTGCTGGCAGGACTGAAGACCGACAGGTCATAGGTTCGAGTACATGGAGAGTGTGGATTAGCTCCCTCTGTCAGCTCCAGCTCCCCATGCGGGGACATGAGAGAAGCCTCCCACAAGGATGGTAAAACTCCAAAACATCCGGGCGTTCCCTGGGCAATCTTTGCAGACGTCCAATTTTCTCACACCAGGAGCGACTTGCAGTTTCTCAAGTTGTTCCTGACATGAAAAAAAATCCCCAACTTTTCAAAGATATAATGGGACACTAGAGCAAAATCATAACACTAAACTCTGAATGTAGAATTTGCTTTTTGGCTGGAGATGACAGCTCCCTTGGATTGGGATTAATTGGGAAGATTCCCAGAGGCTTGAGCTCAGCAAATCTGAAGCTCACGGACAGAATGACCTTGCTCAGAACGACTGGGGATCTAAATGTGGGTTTTGATGCTACTTTTTGCTTCTAAGCTGACCTCTGCCCCCACCCACGTAGTCCTTCCCTCTCCTTATAGATGCAAGGCTCCCAAGATGATGACTCACATGTTAAAGAAGTTGTGATGATTGGCAAAGATGGCCCGCGGGTTCACATAAAACTGAAGCAGAGGGCCAAATATCACGACAGCCGCCAGCCAAAGGTGGTAAGCCCGCCGGAGGCACGGCACCCCCAGCAGCCACGCAAACTGGTTGCTCCAAAAGTTCACCAAGCCTCGACAAAGGACTTGTGCCCAGCCGGCCGCTGTGGCCAACAGTGAGAAAGGCTTCTTGGGTTTGGATCCTTCTGCCATCGTGCCCCAAGATCCGGGCCCCTGCACGGCGCCCCAGAGATGCCAAGGCAATCCTGCTGCTGTCTCCTCCTCCTCCGCCCGGAGAGGAAGGGGAAAAGAGTCACTGGGACTGACATTTGAAGACAGCTGTGAGGGATCAACTCTGAGGATAGAATGAACAGCTGATCAGGAGCAGAAGGATGAAACAGCCTTGGGACGAGGGGGTGGGAAAGGATTGCCCCAAAAGCACATTTGGATTTTGAACACCAACTTTTTTAAAAAAACAAAACCCACAACAAACCTGCAAAGAAAATTTCAATAACTTTTATTTGACACAGACAGCAGTTTGCACAGGTGGATGGGAGTGTGCCAAACCCCATGGGAGGAGACGCTCCCTTACGCCTGGTACTAACAGCCCCCGCTTTGCTAAAGGGTCGGAAAGACGGTTCTCCCTACAAATGGAGAACCTTAGCTAGGATGTTCTCTCCCCACCTACCCCAAACTCCAAAACAAGAACAGCTTATTTTACGTATATTGTAAAGAAAACCTCATTGTACTGCACTTTCCCCCCGTCCCCTTAATATCCGTCAGAGAAACAGGTGTAAAAACCCCACAAGGGAGAACAAAATAAATTCATAAGGAGCCTTCTGTTGCATCCCGGGAAACGGGGACACAATTAGGGCAGGAAAGGGGAAAGGGCAGCCAGATGATTCTCATGGCCACCTCATAAGAAACCTGACACTTGTAAAGGTGGGAAGAGATCCTTGAAAAGGATTACTCGAGGAAAGGGGCAGATCTGATCTGGAGGCAGCGGTCAGTCAAGGACAACAGACTAGAAATACGCAAAGGGAAAAGATGGACATATACTACAGGAGAAGGCTTCCCCTTGGGCCAACTGTCCCTTCTGCCGCAATCTATTTCTGCCCCCATTTGCAGAGAAGATAAAATATCTGCAAGCGGTGGGTAGTGGATGAGCTATATATGTGTCCCCAAAGGACTTTATTACTCCTGACTCAAGGAGAAAGAGCTCCAGCCCCACAGAAGCACCTTGACGCTGAAAGAAAGGTAGTTCCTAAATATCCTCCCCCATTGACTTGCTTGGCCCCAGAGAGCAAACGGTGCCCCAATGCTGCTTCTCCCAGTATTCCCCAAACCAGGTCAACTCTTAACATAAACCCGGGGGGGGGGGGAATACCCCTCCCCTTTTGTGCCTTTGCTACAAAATCATCCAGCCAGTCTGGAACATATTACAGCCCAACCCTAATAGGTAAGAGATGGAGAAAAGATACACGTCCTGGAATGCACAAAACCAAAATCGGTGAAGCTGTTTGCTTTATACCTGTCCATGATTTTTTTCATTCCTTCCTTAAAAAAAAAAGTCTTGCAGGCGAAGGAGGATTGTTGAATTGCAAAACTAAATCCCAATGGCCTCTCAAAGAAATTGCAACACATTCCCAGTTTACTTCCCCGCAGCTGACTGCAGAGCAACACATAGAATGGTGCCTGCTTCCCCTGACTCTCAGATTATTCCATTTCCAGTGAGAAAAAAAGCTACAATTTGATGGGGCACGTGATATCGCCCCTCGTTCCCCCCATACACATTTTCCAAGGCCACAGGCAATACAAGGTAGACTTTCCCCCCTTCCCTTCCCCTCCCCGCCCCACAGCAAGTCCACAATCGGAGAATGGCAGCAAGCAGTGAGGCAAGGCTACTGCTCAGCGTCTCCTGAGGATTTGGAGCGCAGCTCTCTGGTGCAGGGGAGTTGCTGGGGGTCCCCGAGATCATCTTCATCGTATTCGGTTTGGTGGTACTCCCAGAGTCGTATGTTTCCATCCCACTACGAGGATAAACAAATAGAGGAAGAGAAAGGAGGGGGAAAAGAGAGGAAATGATTAATCCATACCTCTTATTTTAGTATATCAAGTGTTTTACAATTCTTCATTCATATAAACAATAATAATAATATACTTTATTTATATTCCGCTCTTCCCACCCCAAAGGGGACTCAGAGCAGATTACAGGTACACATACGTAGCAGACAATTCCTGCCGTTTTTCACATACACACATATAGACGAACAGAGGCAAACTCTGGCCACCAGGGGGAGCTGACGCACTCATCTCTCAGCGTTCTCAGCATCACTTGTTCATTCCGCATCCTGGAGTTCATTAATGGCCTCATTATTCAGTCAAAATCTGCCTCCCCACTTAATGTGGTACCTTTATCTCCTACTTGATAAATGCAACTGTCTTTCAGGCTGCAAAGGTCGACAGCAGGCTACACTTAAAAGTCGAGCACCCACCTCGACCTGGGCAGGCCTCAAACTCATGACCTACTGGTCAGAGAGATCTTATGCAGCTTACACTTAGCCAGCTGCGCCACATTCCCGGTGCAGTTGTCCCTCCACATCTGAGTGTTAAAAGCGTTTGTGGATTCAATTATTCATGGAATTCTGTATTTTCTGCAGCCCTATATGTTACTGAAAAACATATGTTCTCTCTAGGTCTTCCAGCACCATTCTATGATCAATTACAACTGGAAACTAACCACAGAATCATGTAGCGGGACCTAGAAATGCCCAGAGAAGTGTTCTTTCAGGTTAAAAAAAGAGTGTTCACAAGATATTTTAATATTCAGTTTTTCACTTTCACTGGGATCCTATACTCCTTAAACCGTGCAAAGATTAAGGGGTAAACTATACCGAGTCAAACATGTTTTTGGAGACAGGAAAGCATGAAGCAGAATCGGGCAATTCCTCAAAGTCCAATGTCCACATGTCACTCAAATCAGTTTTCCTCCGCATTCCTTTTCAAAATGGCAGCCAGAAAGGATGTTGTGCCTAAGCCGCCCAAAACAGCAAGCCAAGATCAGCTGAATTTATTTATTTATTTTATTTATTATTTATCCTATTTATACTCCACCTTTCTCGACCCCCAAAGGGGACTCAAGGTGGCTTACATATAGGCAACTATTAAATGCCTTTTAAAAAATCATACAATTGAAATAAACATTTAAATTAAAAATTAATACGTATTAAACATTTTAAAACATTACAATCGCTATTAAAATCACCCCATCCACAATCGTAATCCGGGGCCATTCCAGAATTCATGGCACATATTCCAAATCTGTGATTGTACTACAACTATTCTCCAAAGGCTTGATCCCAAAGCCACGTTTTCACTGAAGGTATCTTGCCCCAGGTTCTATCTTATTTTGAGGCCAAGTCAGACTTTCTTTGGTTGCTAATCCTTTTTCCTGCACGGCTCTCCCTTTCACAAGCTGCACATTAAGTATTTTTCCTTTCATGTCCTGTAAGGCAGTGTTTCCCAACCAGTGTGCCGTGGCACATTAGTGTGCCGTGAGCGATCATCAGGTGTGCCGTGGGAAATTGGAACCTCCAATACCCTTTCTTCTCTCTCCTGCCGAACACTTTTTCTTCTCCACTCGGGTTCCCTTCTTCCCAGCCTCGCTTTGCCTCACTTTGCTCTGGGGCGGGTCTGTGCAGTAGCGCCCGCACAGGTCACGTCTTCCTCCCTCCCCCCCCCCTCCCCTCCTCAACACGCTCATGCTATTTTCCCCAAACTCCGTCTGTGTTCATATTTGGGCATATTGAGTATTAATGCCAAGTTTGGTCCTGATCCAACATTGTTTGAGTCCACAGTGTTCTCTGGATGTTGGTGAACTACAACTCCAAAACCCAAGGTCAATGCCCACCAAACTCTTATAGTATTTTCTCTTGGTTATCGGAGTTCTGTGTGGGAAGTTTGTGTCTTTCTAAACTTCTTAAACACGCTATAGTACTTTTTTATATAAAAGTATCAAAGTATACCATTCAGGTATGGTGCAAGGTGTAGGTATATTTCACTATATAAATTCACAGTGTTCACATAATACAATCATGTATTATGAATGATTGATATATGGTCTGTGTATTATGTGAACACTGAAGTTTGTGTCTTTCTGCCATTTAGAGCCTGCTGCCATTCCTGCCAGGATATTTATGTTGTGTTCTTCGAAACAGCCCCAGGTTTCACACGGAGTGTATAAATACATCAAAAACATATTAACTATATGCATTACTGTGTTAGAGTGTCATTTTGGTTGGTGGTGTGCCCCAGGATTTTGTAAATGTAAAAAATGTGCCACGGCTCAAAAAAGGTTGAAAAACACTGCTGTAAGGAGTTCTACAGAGGGATCAAAGGTAGCTCCTTCCATTATGCTTTCAGGTGATATCTTATCTTAAATTTATGTTGTTGGTTATTAGCAGCATCCTTGGAACAACAACCTGAAGGGAGAAATGCACACTGGCACCTCCTTAAGTGTGTTGTTGCACAGACACTGGTCAGACACTCCCCTTCAGGGGCAAGAAAGCTCTGGGGAGGAGCAGAAGTGAAGCAAGAGTTTTTAAAGGAGGAATGGAGCAGCAGCCATGATGGAAAAGGCAGACAGACACAAGGATTGGAGCCTTGCTTCTGACCACTGCTCTGAGAGTTTCTGGGGAAATGGGTTCAGCCAACTTTCTTGCCTTCCACCTAGTAGTTCCTTCCCAATACTTGCCGAGCTGCTGACAATCTTCTCCTCGTACGGGTGCCAGCTGACATCTCGGACGCAAGCCTTGTGGTTGGTAAGCTTCTTCACAATGTGGCCACTCAGGAGGTCATATACTGAAAAGAAGGGGATAAGTGAGATGCTAATATACTCACCTCTGTACCTTCCACTGTGGTTGTTAAATATTAAAGATATGAACATGGGGACCCGCTGAGTGACCTTGAACAAGTCACATGCACTCTTTTTAATTATTTTTTAATTGAAAATAAAATATTCCAAAAAAGATTTCCAGAAAAGAATAATAAATAAAAGAGAAAGTAATAATAATGAATAAACTGGTAGGAATTGTTTGTTTACATGGAAAGTGTGTGAACAATGTAATTAGGAAAGTAGGAAACTAAAGGTAGAAGAAAGGGGGAGAAAAGAGAGAGTATATTTTAAAAAAGAAAAAAAGGGAGAAAGAAAAAGTAGAATGGAAGATGAAAATCGAGGAGTACAGTTGTACTTCCAGGTCTCTTCCAATTGAAGCGTCTTCTTTTAGGTTCCCCCCCCCTCACGTGTTGGTTATTTTATTAGTTTATTTATTAGTTTATTTCGGTTTTACCTTTCCTTTAATCAGTATTTACATATATATTTGTCGTTTATTTAGGAATAATTCTGTGCTAGTCTTTGTGTTAGCAAATCCATATTCATTTTTTTGTATATAATTTTTATTTGCAATTTTCCATATAAACATAACATAAAAACAATCTATCGTGGCTCCAAGCAATGGAATCCTGGGAGTTGTAGTTTCCTAAGGTCTCCAGCCTGCTCTGCCCAAGAGGGCTAGTGCCTCACCAAACTACAAATCCCATGATCCTATTGAATGTGCATCTACACCAGGAGTGGGCAATTGCCAGCCCTCCAGGTGTTTTGGACTTCAACTCCCAGAAATCCTAGCCAGTTTACCAGCTGTTAGGATTTCTGGGATTTGAAGTCCAAAACACCTGGAGGGCCGGTAATTGCCCAGGTCTGATCTAAGGTATCGGGGAGAGGATAGAGTTTAGGAAAAAAGGGGAACGGAAACAGGGTAAATGGAATTGGGAGGAAAGAATAGGAAAAATAGAAAATGGTAGGGGTCTGAATTCCAAATCATCTTTTCAGCATTAGTAATATAGCAAATCCATATTCATGATGACCATTACTTTTAGGATCCATTTTTCTATGGTGGGAATTTCTTGTGATATGCACTCTTGAGCACATAGGAAGGTCATGCCAAAACCTGAACAAATCTTGCCAAAAAGCCCCATGAAAGGTTCATCCCATAAGTCAGAAACAACTTGATGGCAAACAATATATTCATCCCAATCTTGACAACCACAAGAATTAGAAAATTGTTGATCTCTCTCATAGAAAAAGAGACAAGGCTTTCCTTGCACATAGAAAGGCAGTGTAAAGTATGTTGGGCAAGTGGGATTATTAACAAAAGGCCCTCCTCATAAATGCACAGCAGAGTAACTTATTAGCAGCAGCGTGACCCAGCGCCAATTGGCCCAAAAGTGATAAAAAGAACAAAAACACACAGACCAATATTATCTCTTCCATAGGAGGCTTTTCTTTGTAGTGAAATGATATGGTTGCACTATTTACAAGAACAAGATTTCCACAACATGAATAAAGTTCTTTATACTTCCTTCTTTGCTTCCATGCTGGGCTTCTTTCTCATGCAGAAAAACACCTTTGCTCTCACAGAGCCTCCTCTCACACTGAAGTTACACAGGAGCCTTACACAGTAGCTTTACACACAGCAGCCTTCACACTAAAGCTTCACACACAATGGCCTTCAACCTGGGGCTTCCTCTCACTGAAGCTTCTTACACCAGGTCTTATCATACTGAGGCCTATCTCAAACTGACACCTCTCTCGCACCGAGGCAAACTAATACTGAGGCCTACTAACACAGTGGCCCTTCTTCCACGGAGACCTCTTACAGACTGAAGGCTACTAAGCTACAGGCACACCTGCTTATATTGTCATTGTATCTATTTAAACCTTTTAGTGCTTGACTCACATTTTTCTAATTAAAAATACTTAATCTATCTATCTATCTATCTATCTATGTATATAATAAAAGTCAGTGCTTGTGGCGGTGCGGAGGAATATGTGCCAGCGTTTCGATTGGTTGCCACTGTGGGATTATTTGCATAAAGGACACTGATTGGCCAGCCTCAGAACACCAACACTCTAAGGCACCAGATTGGTTGCCACTGAAATGGTATTTGCATAAAGGACTCCGATTGGCCATCCACATTCCAACATTCTAAGGTGACTCAGAGGTAAAAGGAAAGGCCTCAGGCAGTCAGACACTGTGGCCCACAGCCGTGACAGATCAGGACCAAACTTGGCACACAGGGGCCCAATGGCCCACTTCACAACGCGACCCTCACCCAATGACCAATACAGACCAAAATTAGCACACAGAGCCCCCTTGACCCACTCAACACCCTGGTGCTGTTTCAAGGAGGATGAACTACAGATGATGGGACTTGAAATACCTTCACTCACCTTCCGAGACCGCTGCAACTCTCATCCAAAGAATGATTAAGACCAAATGTGACACACAGAGCCCCCATGACCCACTCTACACCCTGGTGCTGTTTGGAGGGGGATGGACCATGGCCAATGGGACTTGTTGTACCTTCACTGAGACCACTGCAAGCCACATAAACATCTAATAGGAACCAACCTTGGCATACAATGCGTTCCTCAAATAACCCGGGCACCGCCGGGTCCCCCAAGCTAGTATTTAATATTTCTCACAAAGTATACAAAGAAACCACAATACTTCTGCAGAAATGTAAAATAAATCCTTCTGCTCTACACAGCCTAGGCGCAGACCCTCTTTCCTCCTCTCTACCCATCCCTCCTCTATTCCCAGGCTACTCACCAACAACTTTCCCAGTGGAGCAGCCACTATAGATGTATTGCTGGCCGGTACTTTGAGGTGGTGAGAAACGACAGCGGATGAGCGTATGGAGAACCCCGTGGCCCCGATAGGTCATGAGGGAGGTGTCGCCAGGAAGTTTGGACTTGCGACGTGCTGAGTGGGGCAGAAGAGGGGGGAAAGGGCAGATGAGAATTGACTCTTCCACAGAACTCCCATACCCCAACCATTCAAAGATGAAAGTGCTAAGGAAATGAATTTGGAAAGGAAAACGGGAACGCTTCTTGCCCTTCTAGCCACCTTTTTTGGGCACCTGCTGCCAACGATAATCCCAGTTCTGTTGTGTGACGGCTTGGCGGGAGGCTTCTAGTCCATCGTTGCCAGAGAACTTGCGCATGTCCCACAGTTTAATGGTCTGGTCCTTTGAGTTAGAGATGAGATACCGCGCGTCGCCCTGGAGGAAGGAGACAACCTCTGTTTTCAGGAGACTTCATATCTACCCCTACCCTCATGGGCAAAGGAAAGCAAAGTTATGGCAGTCCAAATATTTCCAGACTGCAACTCTAATCAGGTCTGACATACCCTGGAAATAGTGAGAAATGCTGGGAGTTACAGTCTGACAATAATAATAATAATCTTTATTTATACCCCGCTACCATCTCCCCGAAGGAAACTCGAGGCGGCTAACATGAGGCCAAGCACTTCTAAAATACAATATAACACAGTAAAATACAAAATACAAAAAAATACACCAGAAATAATAATAATAATAGAAAAAAATATATACACTTACAATAACAAATTGTAAGTTCACACACAAATTGTAAATTCACACACAAGAACAGAATAGGGTGGGCAGGCCAAGTGGGCACGATAAAATGATAAAAACCCTGGGTGAGATAGGAGTAGGAGATAGCAAATGAGGGGGCCCAAAAAATAATGAAATGGGGACAGAATTTCATTTTAGGATGGAGGGAAAGTGCGACATAGGGGAACACTATGGATGGAGCAACACAACTGACAATATCTGAAGGATGCAGATTTGCTCACTCCTGCTACGTGCACAATGACGTTTTCCCTATACAGTACAAACATTTATGCCGGCAAATTCTCTCCAATTGAAGGCTGCATATAAATACAGTAAATAAGTAATAAAGAAATACTGCACTTGCTTTACCACCATCACATCCTCTGAAGATGCTAGCCACAACTACTAAGGTAAAGGTTTCCCCCTGACATTAGGTGCAGTCATGTTCTACTCTGGGGGTTGGTGCTCATCTCAATTTCTAAGCCAAGGAGCCGGCATTGTCCATAGACACCTCCAAGGTCATGTGGCCAGCATGACAGCATGGAGTGCCGTTACCTTCCCACCGGAGCGGTACCTATTGATCTACTCACATTTGTATGTTTTCAAACTGCTAGGTTGGCAAAAGCTGGGGTTAACAGCAGGAGCTCATGCCGCTCTTTGGATTCGAACCTGCAACTTTTCAGTCAGCAAGTTCAGCAGCTCAGCACTTTAACCCACTGAACACGGCAAAACAGCCCAGAAACCACACAACACCCCAACTGTGGTTTCATATGGAATGGGGCAAAGTGTGACATTCCAGGTACTGGACTGAATTCCCATGAACTGGCGAAGAAGACTGGGAGCCACAGCCTAACAACATGCTGAACATATATACAACATATATAGACAGACACAGAAGCAATTTAACATTCCAGCTTCTGGCCACCAGGAGGAGCTGTCGCATTCCTTCATTCTTTTTTGTGTACTTTCTGGATATTTTATGGCCTCGTAAATCAGTTAAATTTAGCCTCCCCATGCAAAGTGGTACCTAAATTTCCTACTTGACAGATGCAACTGTCTTTCGGGTTGCAAAGGTCAACAACGAGCTACACAATTGGTCGAGAGCTCACCCCAACCCAGGCAGGCCTTGAACTCATGACCTTCTGGTCAGTAGAGATCTTATGCAGCTGACACCCAACCAGCTGCGCCACATTCCCGGTGCTTGGAGAAGAAGTCCAAGCGGTTCCCCAAAATGAACTTTCAGGTAAAAATCAGACACTGTTCAAGATTCATCAGGCTAAAAGAAAAGTATACGCACTTTACTATCAATGAAGGTGATGCCATCTTGGTGCCCAGCCAGTATCCCCACCGGCCGGGGGTCATCCTCTCTCATGGTGCGGCGGTCCCACACCTTGCAAATGGCATCGTCGCCTCCAGAGAACAAGATGTGGGAACTATTGTCCGCAAAGGCCACCGCATTCACATCGTCTTCATGGGACTCAATCTGGGGAGACAAAGGGCAGATAATGTTCTAGGATGCTGACAGATACGTCACGCTGTCCCAAACACAAAACATGCATTTAGAAGCATGAGTGGAAGGGAACTCTGTGCCAAGGACCTTATCAAATTCTGCAAGAAGCAGTCCCAATTCAAGCTTTCATTAATTTGATTAAAACAGTCAAAGGAACAGGCCACAGCTCAATGGAACACATCCTTTCACATTTCAATTCCAGCTATTTCCACTTTTTAAGAAGAGGGAAAGGGGAAGAGATCCACCATCCTTGTCCAGGATCAATGTTGCCAGTACAAGTAAGCACATTGAAGATTTGGTCAGCAACAATCTTCATCTATACAGTGTTCCCTCACCTATCGCAGGTGTTACGTTCCAGGACGACCGACGAAATGTGAAAGTCTGCAAAGTAGGGATGCTATATAGAGCTGCTTCCACCATTGCAGCCCTCTCTCGTTCACTCAGCCACCTGCCCTCCCTCATTCGCTACTCACCAGGCTGCCACCAGGTTCTGCCACCAGGACCCGGTCAGGTGAGTAGTGAGTGAGGGGAGGGCAGGTGAGTAAGGGCCGCAAAGGCGGAAGCAGCGGCAGAAGCAGGAGCCTGGAAGTGGTGGCCAGACTCCTGCTTTTGTCACTGCCCTTGCCGCCCCTGCTCGCTCACCCACCCATCCCTTGCTCACTACTCACCGGGCAGAGTTCTGGTTCTGCCGCTGGGACCCGGCCCAGTGAGTGAGTAAGTGAGGGAGGACGGGTGAGTGAGCAAGTGAGGGCGGCAAGGGCAGGAGCCTGGGCACCTCTTCCAGGCTCCTGCTTCTGCCGTTGCTTCTGTCTTTGTGGCCCTCCTCCCCTCACCCACCTTCCCTTGCTCGCTCGCTACTCACCTAGCCGGGTTATGGTGACAGCACCAGAACTCGTCCCAGTGAGTAGTGATGGAGGGAGGGCCACAAAGGCAGAAACAGCGGCAGAAGCAGGAGCCTGGAAGAGATGGCCAGGCTCCTGTTTCTGTAGCTGCTTCTGCCTTTTTGGCACTCCCTCGCTTGCTACTCACCAGGCCGCCTCCCAGTGGCAGAACCAGGACTCGGCCCGGTGAATAGCAAGGAAGGAAAACTGTGAAACAGCAAGTCTGTGAAAAGAGAACCACGAAGTAGCGAGGGAACACTATATATATATATATATATATATATATATATATATATATATATAATGCTCTGTTCGTTTGGAGTGACATCAGAACTCAAAATCCACTGGACGAATTACTGCCAAATTTGGCCACAAGACACCTACAAGAAGTGAACACTCCAAAAAAATTGATTTTGGGAGTTGTAGTTGCTGGGATTTATAGTTAACCAACAATCAAAGAGCATTCTGAACCCCACTAACAATAGAATTGGGTCAAACTTCCCACACAGAACTCCCATGACCAACAGAAAATACTGTGTTTTCTGGTGTTCTTTGGTGACCCTTCTGACACCCTCTCCCGACCCCCAGGTTGAGAAATACTGCCTTAAGGCCATCCAGTCCAACTCCCTTCACAAGGGCAAGGAAACATAATTGAAGCCCTCCTGACAAAGAGACATACAGCCATAGATATAGATAGATATGATATGATTCACACACACACACACGCACGTATGTTTATCCTCCTCCGCGATGCGCCCGGCTTCCTTGACTCAAAAAAGTTGGGCGCATGGCGAGGAGGAAGAGGAAGGCTCGCCCCCGGGGGCGAGCCTTCCTCTTCCTCCTCCGTGATGGCGGGGCTTCCCTTCATCCTCCTTCGTAACGCGCCCGGCTTCCTTGAAGAGGAAGGAAGGGAAGGCTCGGCCCCGGAGGAAGGAGGCGCACGGAGCAGCGAGGAGGGGGTGCAGGTGAGTTTGGTTTAGGGGCGTAATTCCAAAGTGTAGCCTAGGGTGCCAAAATTGGTTAATCCGGGCCTGAACAAGGCCATGCATTTCCTTGACTAGTGGTTTTCAAAACGTGGACTCCAGATGTTCACAGGGATTCACATTTGTCAAAAAGATATGACATTATTTTTCTTTTCAAAAAAAGTTATGAATGCCACCCCCCACCCCCCCAAAAAAAGGGGGAGACAGGATCAGGAAGCAAATGAGATTAGGAAATGGAACAAGGTTGCAACAGTGAAACAGCAGAAGCAAAGTACCTTGAGTGTCCGTTTATTCTGCTCCATGTCGAACACATAGACACAGCCATAGTTGGCCCTAGGTTTAAATCCAAAATCAAGTGTGTCAATAGGGGAAAAAACAACAGATTCATAAAACTAAAACTGGGCCGCATCTTTAAATCAGAGAAGTCCCTGTAAAGCAGGGACAGAAATTCAGGTACCCTGAAATGTTTAACAGCATTTCTCACTGTTAGCTGACCAGCACTAATATCAGTTGTAATAATAATAATAATAATAATAATAATAATAATAACAACAACAGCAGCAGCAGCAACTTTATTTTTATACCCCCCAACCATCTCCCCTTGGGAACTCGGGGCGGCTTACAAAGGACAAGCCCAAAAGAAAATTCAAACAAAGAAGAAAACATTTAACAATTAAAAACATCAACTAAAAACAAAACAACATAATTATACAAAACATAAGAGCAATATGGCTGGAAAGAGAATTTGCTGAGGTACAATTTCAATAAGTGCAGTACTTTTTACAGGAGCACAAAGAGTGCGACAAACCAGTAGATTGGGCAGGAAATACTATCATAAATCATGTTGAGGTAGGTCATATGAGGGCCAGGATAAAATACTATACTCAGTGGGGACAGGAAAATTCTAGTGCTGCTTAATCGAAGGCACACTGGAACATCCAGGTTTTAAGTTGACTCTAGAAAGAGGACAAAGTGGGAGCCTGTCTGATCTACCTAGGGCAGGGGTGCCCACACTTTTTAAGAATGCGAGCTACTTTTATAACATCAAAGTTGAAAAGATCTACCTGGCGCGCGCGCTCCTGACACCACTTTCTACCTGCACGGGGCTTCTTCCGCCAATGCAGCTTTAGTGGGCGGGCCCTGGCGCTCGTCTCTTCACATGGAGGGATGCGAGGCTATGGGAGGGAGTGTGTGTGACGTGACCACCCATTGGTTGCTCCTGGGGGGGGGGGGGACAAGGCGAAGGCCCGAACAGGGATAGGATGCAAGGCTGCGGATGGAGTGAGTGTGTGTGTGAGAGAGAAGGCCTCGCCAGAGGATGGTCCCTGTGGTGGGGCTGCAGCTGACGAGTGTGCCCTCGGCGCCAGTGAATGAAGCCTGGGCGGGGCCTCGCGCTCCGCCCTGTCTCTCTCTCACCTCGGCCCTCGGGCCCCATCCAGGCTTCGTTCACTGGCATCGAGGGCGTGCTCGTCAGCTACAGCCCCACCGCGGGGTCCATCCTCCTCCAGCAAGGCCTTCTCTCTCTCTCACACACACACACACACACTATCTCCCTCCCTCCGCCTCGCATCCTATCCCTGCGCGCCCTAGGATCGACTAGTTGATCGCGATCAACTACTTGAGCAGCCCTGACCTAGGGAGATCAGATCTTCAGTAATATCTGATTATTTTAGAGCAAAGTTCACCAAAGTGGTGAAATAAATAAAAGTGTGGAATTTTCATTAAACACAGGGCACTGCAAGTCCTGGTATTTTTATACCATTTCCTTTAAAGAAAGATCTTGCAAAGTAAACACAATCCCTCAACATTTTGAATGTGGATTGCTTTGTCTTGACATCAATATGAGAGGGGGTTATGTTGCACCAACTGGCAAGCATGACAGAGATCTTGGAGAAGAGGAATCACATCAAAAGATTCCCAGAGTGCTCTTGGTCAAAAGGAATAATAGACTCATAGAGTTGAAGAGACCTCATGGGCCATCCAGTCCAACCCCCTGCCAAGAAGACAGGAAAGCGGCTAGAACGCCTGCACTGCTACGGAAGAATCAACTCTTGTTAGCTTAGATCAAATCCTGGTGCCATTTTGGCCAAAGCAACAAAGTCCACACATCTTCATGAGTGAAGGAGTGGCTTCAGGAATGGCCAAGGCCAAATCCCACTTACCCGCCAAGCACTTCTCTTCCATCTGAGGAGACGGCAAGGGAAAAGACAGCAAAGCGGCGCTCATCCGGTCTGTGAAAAGGAGAAAAACATTGGAACTAGATGTAGTACTTCTCTCATTCAATCGGAATGACTGGGCTACCCTCCATACCTCAGATCCAGTGCTGTGTGGGTATCAGTCTCACCATAAATGTTGCAAATGTGAACTAAGGAAGAGAAAGAAAAGGTCAAGGGACCTTGGGGGGCTAACACAGAACTCTGTTCCCCCCCTTCCCGGTAGTTAGCCACACTCACTGTAATCTGACCAGCTGGAATAAAGGAAATGGGCCCCATCGGGAGTGAAGGCTACATCCAAAACGCTCCAACCAACATCTCGAGCTTTGACGCTCCGGAACTTCCGGAATGCTCCATAAGTGCAATCATATAAGCGGATTCTCTGATCTGAAGAAAAAGATTTGGGTAGCAAAGAAAGAAGATTTTTGCCCACACGACAAAGCAAACTTGATAGCCACACACACACACAACCTGATATTTAATCAAGTGTAGCATCAATAAGGATACCAAGTGCATAAACAAAATAATGGGAGAAATGCCGTATATATTGGGAGTATAAGCCGACCCGAATATAAGCCAAGGCACCTAATTTTAACCACAAAAAACTGGGAAAACGCATCGACTCGAGTAGAAGCAGAGGGTGGAAAATACAGCAGCTACTGGTAAATTTCAAAATAAAAATAGATACCAATAAAATTACATTAATTGGGGCCTCAGTGGGTTAAATGTTTTTGAATATTTACATAAAACTGTAATTTAAGATAAGACTGTCCAACTCTAATTAAACCATTATGGTAACCTTCGATGTAAATGTGCATTCTAATAATAATAATAATAATAATAATAATGAGAGTAAAATAATAAATGTAATACTAATAAAGAGATTAAAATAAATGTAATAAAAATAATAACAGAGTAAAACAATGTAAATGCAATAATAACAATAATAGAGTAAAATATTGCCCGCCAACGTCTGCGCTATCCAGGGTCTCCTCCCATTCAGGAAGGCCTGTAAGACTTTGCTGTTTCAGCAGGCCTACAGAGCTGGATAACCTGTGGTCTTCCTCGCCATCTTGTTCTATTGTCTGCTGTTGCAATGCCTAATGTGCGACTTATTGTGCTCTTATATCCTGTTTTTAATCATGTTTTAACTTTGACTGTGTTTTACTGTGTTTTATGATATGCTTTGTTTTTACTATGTTGTGCTTGGATTTGTTGTGAGCCGCCCCGAGCCGTTTGGGGGGGGGGGGCGGTAGACAAATACAAAGAAATAAAATAAAACAAATAAAAATAATAAATGCAATAATAATAGAGTAAAATAATAAATGTAATAATATAATAGAGTTAAATAATAAATATAATAACAATACAGAAAATATTACATGTAATAATAATAAATAGAATAAAATAATACATGTAATAATAATATCAGAGTAAAATAATAAATAACCTTGACTTGAGTATAAGCCAAGGGGGAGTTTTCAGCCTGAAAAAGGGCTGAAAAACTCAGCTTATACTCAAATATATACTGTATCTTAGAGAATTACTATGAATACTAATGGATTCTGAGAGTTTGCTTATCGCTGTAGAAAACAGATACTGCTTTTGGGATGGGCATGCATGGGTATGTACTTTTTGACATATCTAATCCAGAAGTCTTTTCATAAACCATGATAAGCCCATAAACAGAATATGACTTCAAGAGCACCTACTACCATTCCCATTGATGATGTATCATTTTAAGTGGGGGTTTCACACTGATAACCTAACCCGTCAGGCTGTCCATCCAAACGCTTGCAGCCATCTGGACAAGAAATGATATAGATATTACCAGTTTTAATAATAAAGAAAATATGTTTCTACTTTGAAAGTGTTATTTACTGTTTAATTGTGTGGTATTTACTTTGAAACGAGTTCGAAGTAAAGAACTGATTGGTGCTTTCTGATGCTGATGCAGTCCGGGAAATGGTAGTTTAGGGCAGGCCCTTTTGATTTATCTGGCACAGGGCTCCTCCCTTCCCAAACTACATTTCCCAAAGTTCTGTGCCCTCTTTTGCCTGCTGCTAAACCAGAGACTGCATTAATTTCACAGAGGAATGGCAAGGCACTAAGGCAGCCTTTGTTTTTTCCCCCCTTGCCTTGCACTGAATATGAAACTGACTTTGGGAGCCTTCCGAGATATATAGAACTAAAACGAAAAAGTATGGGGTAAGTTTCAATTCTAAAATATTTGGTGTGGGCCACGCAAACACTTCGAATATGGCTTCCGACATAAAAAACTTCCAATTTTCTCACGATTTCTGAAACTTTCCATTTTTTTGCACATGCCTATTATTTAACCTTTTAACGTGTTTAACCATAAATTCCTCTTGGGCCATTTTACAATTCACCTCTTTGACTCTCCTTCCAGATATGCCATGACCTGTTTCCATCTTTTAAACAATTCTTCATTGTTTTTACCCACAAAATTATTGAATAACTTGGCCATTGCATATAGTCAATCTCTCCAATCTTTTTTTTTTTTGGTTAGAGCTTTTCCCGCTTTCCAATTTGTAGCAATTGTCATTCTTGCTGTCGCAAAACTGTATTGGCATATTTATTTACCATCCCGGTTGGCGCCTTCCCTAAATAAGGCCAGCTTGACACATCCCTGGATTGTTTTTTTAAAACCTTATTGCTCAATATCTTTTTCTCAAAAAGTAAAAAGGAAGTAGGGTACAGATTTCTGCTTTGGGAAATCAGAACACTAAACGGTTCTGGCCCAACTTACCTGTCCGAATGTATCTCCCCTTATGAACCATCTAGGACGTTAAGGTCGTCTGGGGAGGCCCTGCTCTCGACCCCGTCTACGTCACAAATGCGTTTGGTGGGGACAAGGGACAGGGCCTTCTCAGCGGTTGCCCCTCGGCTATGGAACGCCCTTCCCAGGGACATTAAATCAGCCCCTTCTCTTTTGGCCTTCCGAACAAAAGTCAAAACTTGGCTATTTGAACAGGCGTTTGTGATGGCAATGTGACTGACAAAAGATTTGGAACTTGATTATGAGATCGGACTATGTTTAATCTTGGAAACATATTGATGTTTTATTATTGTTAAGATTTTATAATCAATGTGTTAATGTTTTTAATCTGCTCTAAATGTTTTTATGATGTTGTTGTCAACAGCCCCGAGTCGTCTTCGGGCTGAGAGGGAGCGGTATACAAATGTGCTAAATAAATAAATAAAAATGGTTCAACTTCCACACTATTTAAAAACTGATAGGACATTCAAGTGCCACCTCGGAGTTGGTTGAGGTAGGCAGGATTTCCCTGGGTACTGGTTGTGGGGGGTCGGGAGCAGATCAGGGTTTTGCCCTCCCTTCTGCTCGAGATCCCCGTGTACAACTGGTGGGCCACTGTGTGATACAGAATGCTGGACTAGATGGGCTGAGGTCCGATTCAGCATGGCTCTTCTTATGTTCTTATGTTCTTATGCTGCATTTAGTGATCCAGTAAAAAGTGGTCCCATGGATCGTGATGAAGAAAATGATTGAAACTGTGTGACAGTGTCTACCCACAATGCTACAAGTCTATTTCTCAAAATATAATAAAAGTATTATTGCTTGTAAGGACCATAGCAGGCAACCTTATAGGCCACCCGATGCCTGTAATACCAAGAATCTACGCCACACAGTGTGCCTGAATTGTGGACTTCTGGGATGCCCCACAGTGTTTAGGAGAGAAAATGTCCTCAAGTGGAAACTGTTTAAAAAGAAAACCAAAGCACTGGAAGATACCTTGGCAAGCTGACATAAAGAGTCGTCCATCACGGGAATAGATTCCACAGAAAGCCTTCTGGGAATAGGAGTCTGTGAAGGCCAAGTGATTAGGCAGAAAACTGGAAGGAAAAGGGAAAGATAAATGCTGGGTTTTTTATGTGGGAAGTTCTTAGCTGTGACTTTCTCCCAGGCTTCCTCTATCAGATACTCACTGAGACACCACCCGCGAGCATTCGCCAGGAGAGAAACTGCTGTTATGACAAAGGCCACGCTCCCTCTGCAGAGAAGGAAAGAGGGAAAGGATGAAGGGAAAAGGTCAAACAACTTGCAAGAGTTGACGCTGATCCACTTCACAATCCATTCTATTAAACCAAACAATCCCTAGGATGGAGACAATTACATTTTGCCACAAGAGAGAGGCAGAACCGATTTGAGTGTTTCTTTTCAAACATCCAAATTAACAGCCAACGGCTTCTGGATTCCACATCACTATCAAAAGTCTAACACTTCATTTGTCATGAGTTCGAAGCTAGCCCGGGTCGGAGTAAGCTCCCCGCCAAAATTGTGTAGCTTGTTGTGAACCTTTGCAGCCCGAAAGACAGTTGCATCTGTCAAGTAGGAAATTTAGGTACCACTTCGTGGGGAGGCTAATTTAACTGATTTACGAGGCCATTAAAAAATTCCAGGAAGTATGCAAAGAATGAGGAAGTGACAGCTCCCCTGGTGGCCAGAAACTGGAATGTTAAATAGCTTCTGAGTGTCTATCTATGTATGTTGTGTGTCTATGGCAGTGTTTCCCAACCAGTGTGCCGTGGCACACTAGTGTGCCATGAGCGATCATCAGGTGTGCCATGGGAAATTGGAACCTCCAATACCCTTTCTTCCCCCTCCTGCCGAACACTTTTTCTTCTCCACTCGGGCTCCCTTCTTCCCAGCCTCGCTCTGCTTGCTTTTTCCTCACTTTGCTCACGGTGCCACTTCTGCGGAAGGGGGGAGGAAGACGTGACCTGTGCGGGCGCTACTGCACAGACTTGCCCCACGTCTTCCTCTCTCCCCTCCACAGTGCTCTCTGGATATAGGTGAACTACAACTCCAAAACTCAAGGTCAATGCCCACCAAACTCTTATAGTATTTTCTCTTGGTTATGGTAGTTCTGTGTGGGAAGTTTGATTCCATTCCATCATTGGTGGAGTTCAGAATGCTCTTTGATTGCGGGTGAACTATAACTCCCAGCTGTTGACCTTTGTGTGTGTCTTTCTGCCATTCCTGCCAGGATATCTATGTTGTGTTCATCAAAACAGGCCCAGGTTTCACACTGAGTGTATAGATACATTTAAAAACATATTATATATATTACTGTGTTCGAGTGTCATTTTGTGTCATTTTGGTTGGTGGTGTGCCCCAGGATTTTGTAAATGTAAAAAATGTGCCGCAGCTCAAAAAAGGTTGAAAAACACTGGTCTATGGCACTGAATATTTGCCATGTATATGTGCATTGCAATCCACCCTGAGTCCCCTGCGGGGTGAGAAGGGCAGAATATAAATACTGTAAATAAATAAATAAATAAATATGTTCATCACTTTATTTTACATATTTTCCATCACTAGTGTGGAAAACCCAGTTAAACCCTTGTGCCAGCTGAACTGCTGACCTGAAGGTCAAAGGTTTGAATCCGCAAGATGGCGTGAGCGCCCGTCTGTCAGCTCCAGCTTTTAATGCAGGGACATGAGAGAAGCCATTGGATGGTAAAACATCTGAGCGTCCCCTGGGCAATGTCTCTATGGACAGCCAATTATCTCACACCAGAAGGGACTTTCAGTTTCTCAAGTTGTTTCTGACACACACAAAAAGTAGAAGTGAATCCTCCATATGGTCTTGGCTCTTTTTCTAGAAGGTTAGCAGATTCTGAGGCTCACTTGTTGGCGCCCCAAACTGGCAGTCATATGGCTCACCCAGAAATTTGTAACCAACTCCTGTCTTTAAGCATAACCTACCTTTAGGAATTACTTAATTAGGTATTTTACCCTGCCAACATCATGGCACTCTCAGAATCTTAGACAATAAGATTAGGAAGTAGCCACCTGAAAGGACTGACAGCTCTAAAATAAGCAAATGTTAAAAGAGCAAATGTTTGATCAGTCAAGGACTTATAAGCCAAACATCTTCTGCAAAAAGCTGGAATTTGTGAATCAGGGAAGAAATGTAACCAATAATTCAGCTGCCCACATTCCTAAGAGCCAGTGATCCCAGAGAGGGAGCTACCAAGAAGACTGAACATGTTGCTGTTCATATGTGGATGTGCATGAATTACAGTATTACCAACATAGGCTCCCCTGAAGGTCTAAGAATATTTATTTATATCATTTATACACCACTTTTCTCACCCCTGGAAGGACTCAAAGCAGTTCACGGCAAAGTAAATGGCAAAATTCAATACCTCACAAAATATAAAACACATCACATAACTAAAATAACAATATACTGTACAATCTAAAGAGAAACGAGAGTATAACAATATATTAAAACCAGCTTTCTTTTCAGCACTGTCTAGAGCAGGGGTGGACAATTACCGGCCCTCCAGGTGTTTTGGACTTCAACTCCCAGAAATCCTAGCCAGTTTACCAGCTGTTAGGATTTCTGGGAGTTGAAGTCCAAAACACCTGGAGGGCCGGTAATTGCCCACCCCTGGTCTAGAGATTTCATATACCAGTTAGGTAGGCTGCTACCACACTCCATTACACCCTTGAAGACTTAAAAAGTGAGTCTCTTCCTAACCTAAGCTTTACATCCCTAAGAAGTAAAAAAGAAGCGAAAAGAGCACCTGGTACAGAAGTTTGGGGATACTACACTCAGCTCGTCCTGAACCCAGCCTGCCTGTTGCCAGCTGGATGCGCGTTTTGATCTCATTGCACTCCAGGTCTCGGGTGTCCGGCCTCAGATCCACTGTAGATGATGAGAGTAAGAAAAACTGATCAGAGGCAATAGTCCAATTGCTCTGTCACCCATGCTGAATGTTTACCCATTTAAGATGAACTTTTTACACATAAGAACTAGTTCCTTTTTTTAACAGCTAAGATCTTCAGGGTGCTCAATATCCTGCCAGGTGTCAAACTGTTGACTTACAGGAAGTTTCGAACCGCACATGATCTTGCCTAGAAATGATTAAGTTCCAGCTGCTTTCAAACTTAAAGATGAAAATACACAACCCCAACAGATCTAGCCTTCCAGGCCAAATTCCCTCCGACCACTGAGTGTGGGAGTCCTGCCATCACAGAGCTCACTGTTAACACCACAATTATTCACATCTTTAGAAAATATAGTGGTTTGAGTATTGGACTAATCTCTAATCTCTGCACAGTCACATTGGGTGAAACATGCCAAGTAGCGCTCTCTCAGCCTCAGAGAAAGGCAAAGTCAAATCAATTCTAAACAAATCTTGTCAAGAAAGCCTGAAGATAAGGTTGCCATATGTGTGAAAGGCATGAAGGCACACAACAAGAAAGTATACCCACACAAAGTTTGGAGCAGTACCTGTGGGTTTGTACTGATCTCCAAGCCTCCCTTCCCACGCATTATCATTGTCATCGTCTGAATCAGAGAGGGTTTGGAACACCCGGACGCTGGCTGCTCCACCACTTTGCATCAGGTGAAATTGTCCTCTGAGGAGAGCAACGGGGAGGAAAGAGAAGAAACGAGAGGTTTCTCACTTGCAGGAAAGGCAGAGAATTAGCATTCAATTATATGTTTCTTCTTGTCACTAATAGTGCATAGAGCCCACAGGATAATTTTGGGGATGGATTTGGGATTTTTGCAGAAATTTAGAAGATGGCATTCTTCCAGCTAAAACTTCCAGTAGTCAGGTGATTGTTTTGGAAGGAAGGCAAGAACATAATGGGGTGGGGATAAACTTTTTTTTTTATTACAGCGGCAAGGATTGTTTATGCGAGGCACTGGAAAACTGAATTGATACCAACGAAAGACGAATGGATAGATAAGATACTTGAAATTAAGGATATGGACAATTTAACTTTTCTGCTCAAGAGAAATACGGGCAGAACAATGAAACAAACAGATTGGTCATACTTATCAAATTATTTAAAAGAAGTAATGTGATTAAATTAATCCTTTCTTTTATTAATTGAGAATGGATTTTTACGGTGGCAAATACTTTTTTTAAAAAATTGGAAGTGATTTTTTTTCATTTTTTGAAGAATATAGCGAAAGGGTAAAATTGGAAGTCACCAAAAAAATTCTTTTTTCGTTTTTTTACCAACGCTCTTTCAAGTGTATCTATAACCTTTCCTACTTTACTATGTTAAATTGTTCCCCCACTATCATTGTATTTACTTGTTTTCTCTGTTGTTTTATTTTGATGATAATTAATAAAATTATTTTTTTAAAGAACATAAAGGGGTGGGGGAAAGACAAAAAAAGTTGCAGCATTTCCTTAGGTACTGCAATCAAAGTCTGGGAATTAATAATAAAAAGACACTACCATCAATTGTACAAAAGAATACAGATAAAACAAGAGAGTGCAATGGAAATGGTGGACAAAGGGCCCAATTCATTTAGGGATTGACCCATTCCCCGAACATGGGAAAATAATGCAAGCAATGGCCCCTGACCTAATACACATACAAATTGGAATTACTGCATTCAGCACTAATAGATGCATTTGAGGTGACCAGGTGTTTCCTGAGAAGGCTCTGCCAGCTTCACTATAGTGAAATTAAACATTCAGAATTTATTCTTAGCACAAATTCCTGAACTTCTAGGATTATGTAGAAGCTCCAGGTTAATTTTGACATATATTATGGAGACATGAATGATGGACTCTCTTACAACTACACCCGCTAAAAGGGGAAAGCACAAAGTCATTCCACCAGATGGTGGGGAAGGCATGGCTTAAGACAACAAGCAAGGCTTCCGTATCTAGGGAAATAAAAACAAACAAACACAAAGATGAAGATCATTGTCAACAGGGAACGCTGCACACCATGAAAGCATAGAGACCAATTTTCCTCAGCCCTGGTTGGGGAAGAGGATATTGATTTTTAAAATCCACAAAATGCTTTGCGGCCTTTGACCCCAAAAACAGCAGCAAAACTACTCTGAATTCAGACAAGCGGGATTTCCTCTTGTTATACAAGTCTGAAAAAAATGCTTGCTCTCTCTAACAACTCAAAACAGCATTTTCAATACCAAACAGCTAGCCTTTCAGATATCCTTTACTTTTTCTTACTTACATGCCTGGGATTGCAATCCTAAACGTGAAACCTGATTGCTTTTTAATTAAAAATCTCCTTGATTATGTGCAGGCAAACTCCAAATATTTTACTGCCAAAACAAACCACAAACCAAGATAGGGCATGGAGTGCTTTTCGCAGAAGAAAACAGAAAGCATTCTTCATTTGTAAGGAAGCAGCCATAATATACTTACAGGTTTAAGTGATACACTTCTTTAGATTCTGGTGCAACTCCCTCACTTTATATGAAAATGCACCCCATTTGATTAGCAAAGCAGTGAAACCTAGGGCATTATTCAAATCATAAATTCAACCATCCATCTAGTACTGTCCATGATGTCTGCGAAGAGTGAAGCAAACCGTTCCATCCAGATATATCTTTCTTTTATTAAATATAGCTACAGGACTTTGTCAATGTGCATCAACTCCTTGATGTGCATATACCAACTTTAATATCCTAGCACCACAGAATGTTAAAGTTAGGATTTGTATAGGTCTTGAAATGAATATATCACATTTGGAGCACATCATGGAGAAAAAAACCAAACCAAGCTGGATTTTTGAGGAGTGTCTTGCAAGACTTCACATTGAATGAAGCATCACTAGATTCCACTTTATGGGCACAGCCACAAACGTTCTTCCTTTCTCATTTTGTGACAGTAGTTCCGGCAGAGAGAACCCTACTTTTATTTCACGGCCCCATCTTTGGTACCCCATCTTTGTCTTGGATGGGAGTCTGGAACAAACTTCGACTATCCAGGAGACATCCTCCATCCCCACCACTAACTAGACTGGGAAGGGGGCAAGGGGGTGAGTTACCTGCGCAGTAGATATGCCAGTACCTGGGCCAGATCCACATCCTCGTCGTCCTCTTCCTCGCTGCGCAGGCTCCCCGAATCCCTCTGCGACCAGCTGCCCTGGTTGTCACGGCCCCCTGAGCCAGCGTTGCTACTGCTGCGGGAGCCCATGTTTTACGGCATGCTTCAGGTCTGCGCAGATGTACCGCTCCTCTCCTCCTGGTGTTCAGTAACCAAACAAAGGGAATTTGTCCTTCCTGGAAAGGAAAATCTTAGGCCACTAATCAGAGAACTTTGTACACAGCAGGAGGAGGCAGAGGAGGGAAGCATTTCCCCTCTTGCACCATGGCCCAAATACAGCAGGCTCACTTAACCAGCACTGCATAAATGTTCCTATTTGCCTGAGAGTTACTACTAAAAATCAGCCAAACTAATATGATTCTTCATAATAGGCCATACCACAAACTCTGTATTGACTGGATATTAATATTGAAATACAGTAAATAAAAGTAAATAAAGACATACATAATAGAACACATCTGTTCCCTAATCCATTTTAAGAACTGGCAAGCATCTCGAGCTCTGAGAATTACCTGGGAATAAATCCCACTGGAGCATTGCAGCACACCAAAATACCTGGGAGTCACTCTGGACCATGCTCTGACTTGCAAAAAGCACAGCTTGACTAACAAGCAAAAAGTGGGTGCTAGAAATAATATCAAACGAAAGCTGACTGGCACAACTTGGAGATCACAACCAGACACAGTGAAGACATCTACCCTTGCGCTTTGCTGCTCTGCTGCTGAGTACGCATGCCCAGTATGGAATACATCTCACCACGTTAAAACAGTGGATGTGGCTCTTAATGAGTCATGGTGAATTATCACAGGATGTCTACGCCCAACACTACTGGAGAAATTATACTGGTTAGCCGGTATTGCACCACCTGATATCTGCCGGGATAAAGGCATTGACATATCTGGCCCATCCTCTGTTCGGATATCAACCAGTATGCCAACATCTTAAATCAAGAAGCAGCTTCCTAAGATCTACAGAGATACTCGCATGAACACCTCAGCAAGCAAGACTCCAAAAGAGGCAGGCTAAAACCTGGAACCTCAATCAGTGGCTGAGACCAAATTAGAAACTTCCTCCTGGGCACACAAAAGACTAGTGACTTGGAAGGCACTGAACAGACTGTGCTCTGGAACCACGAGATGCAGAGCTAATCTTAAGAAATGGGGCTGCAAAGTGGAGTCCACAACATGAGAGAAGAGCAAACCACAGACCACTGACTACAATGCCTGAGCCCTGCCACATGCACAATGGAGGACCTTCTCACAGCAACACCAGAGGCACTCCAAGTGGCCAGCTTCTGCTCAAAGGAAATTTACCAAAAATGCCAAGTTTTTAACTTTGATCATTTTTATACATTATAATGAGCCTGCGGTGACGCAATGGGTTAAACCCTTGTGCCGGCGGGACTGAAGAGCAATAGGTTGGAGGTTTGAATTCAAGGAGAGCACGGATGAGCTCCCTCTGTCAGCCTGAGCTCTCCATGAGGGGACAAAAGAGAAGCCTCCCACAAGGCTGGTAAAACATCAAAACATCTAGGTGTCCCATAGACAACATCCTTGCAGATGGCCAATTCCCTCACATCAGAAGCGACTAGTAGTTTATGGAAAAAAATTGCTTCTGACACAATAAATGAAATAAAACCTTGTTATAAAAACAGCTTTGGGGATGCAGTATGGAATCTTAGTCAAGCCGTGTTTGAGTCCCTTTTGGGAGGGATAAAACTGGATATAAATAAATATACCCAGTGCGTCTGGTGGCTACGAGAGACAGGGCCTTCTCAGAGGTGGCCCCTCGGCTGTGGAACTCCCTCCCTAGGGATATTAGATCAGCCCGCTCCCTCCTGACTTTCTGAAAAGGAGTAAAAACCTGGCTCTTTGAACCAGCCTTTGGGAATGCAGTGCAATAGATAAACACGGAATTATGTAGGACTGAAACATGGAACGGCTCAGACAATACTATTAGAGGATGCGATTAACAGGAAGACATTAGCTATTATATGTTTTTAATGGTTTTGTATATGGCTTTAATAATACCGTTTTAAATGTTTGTAATTGTAATTTTTTAGATTGTTATGGCATCGAATTGCTGCCATTTTGTAAGCTGCCTTGAGTCGCCTTCAAGCTGAGAAAGACAGGATAGAAATACTGTAAATAAATAAATCAATAAATATTTTGCCGGTTTCGTGAGAGTTCCAGTTAATTGGGAGTGTATTGTGCTTATTTATTATTTATTTATTTCCAGCATTTCTGCCCCGTTGTTCTCATACCCCGAAGGGGGCCTCAGGACGGCTTACATTTGGCACAATTGGATGCCATTAAATATAACAAAGCAATATAACAATTAAAACAATATAACATTAATTAAAAAAATAAAAGCAGTATTAACCACCGTATCACCATTCCAGTCAAATTCCATATCCAAAGTGTTATTTATGCCTGCTGTCCCAAAGCCTGGTCCCAGAACCACGACTCCAATTTCTCCCTAAAAGACAGGAGGGATGAAGCCGATCTTACCTCGTTGGGAAGCGAGTTCCACAGGCGGGGGGCTACAGCTGAGAAGGCCCAGTCTCTCATCCCCACCAGACGTATTTGCAACGCTGGCGGGAGCGAGAGCAGGGTCTCCCCGGATGATCTTAAACTGCAAGCCAGGATGTAGAGCAGGCCTGGGCAAACTATGGCCCTCCAGGTGTTTTCGACTCCAAATCCCACAATTCCTAACAGCCTACCGGCTGTTAGGAATTGTGGGAGTTGGAGTCCAAACACACTAGGGCATAGTTTGCCCAGCTACTTTTCTGAAGGCATCACCCTCTACGTCAGGCCTAGGCAAACTATGGCCCTCCAGGTGTTTTGGATTCCAACTCCCACAATTCCTAACAGCCTACCGGCTGTTAGGAATTGTGGGAGTTGGAGTCCAAAACACCTGGAGGGCCATAGTTTGCCTAGGCCTGACGTAGAGGGTGATGCCTTCAGACAAGTAAACTGGGCCAGAACCGTATAGAGCTTTATAGGTCAAAACCAGCACTTTTTATTTATTTATTTAATTATTCGGGCTTCTATGCCGCCGACTCCCTGAGGCTCGCGGCGGCTTACAGGAGCCGAAGGGCACAGTAAAATACAGGCAATAAGCAGTTAAAAACAATTAAAAACAACAGCAGTACAGTAATTAATAACACAGTTAAAACAATGAACAGCACATCATCCTCAGAAGAACGAATAGATGGCGGGGCATGGGCAGGACTTACTCACCAAAGGCCTGCTTAAACAGGTATGTTTTACAGGCTCGTCTAAACGGGAGCAAGTCCTTCATAGCCCGAGTTCCGGCCGGGAGGGCGTTCCACAGCGTAGGTGCTATGACAGAGAACGCCCTTTGGCGGGTAGCAGTCAGCCTTGCGAGTTTAGCTGAAGGTATCTCCAGGAGATTGGAGTCCTCAGACCGAAGTGATCTCGGAGGGCAATATGGGGTGAGACGGTCCCTTTGAATTGAGTTCGGAAGTGGATCGGCAGCCAGTGGAGCTGACACAAGGGGGTGGTGTGCTCCCTGTATGTTGCTCCAGTTAGTAATCTGGCTGCAGCCCGTTGGACTAGTTGCAATTTCTGAACAGTCTTCAAAGGCAGCCCCACGTAGAGTGCGTTGCAGTAATCTATTCGGGATGTAACAACAGCTTGGACCACTGTTGCCAGATCAGACTTCTCAAGGTACTTACCTATTATGCCCCTCCTGACTGGCTATCCTTTGCAGCACGCCAAGTCTACAACTTCCAGATACTAGAACACAATACTCTCCCTTGTTTCCATGACATTCTCATTGGATTGTATTCTAACCACATTCAGTCACAGTTGTCAGTACTAAAGAGACAGATTGGCCCCTCTTTTAACTCCATTCTGGTGAGGCCTATCTGTAATAATCACTCCCTACTCAGAGTTTACACAGTTACTTTCCCTCATCCCTGAATACTCCACCTCCTCCGGCCACCAATCAAAAACGGAGAGGTCCACTGAGCCAATTAGAGCGCTAAGAAAACCTTTAAGGCCTCTCCTCCAATAAGCGCGCGCCGTACTCGGGGCTCCTCCAATCAGCGTTCCCCACATTGGGGGGACACTCTGGCTAACCCAGCCTTCCCCCCTCAACGTTCCATCCGAGCGACGCCCTCTTCCCACCAATCAGAGCGCCTTCCGCTTGCCTTCGTTGGAACCGACCTGCTGCCTCTCCCTCTCCTTCCCCCCTCCCCTCGCGCCGCGCTCGGCTCAGCCAATCACAGGCCTCCCCTTCCCCCCTCCCTTCCTTCCCCGCGGGCGCGAGACCCTCCTCACCCTCTAACAGTCACAGCGCGAGGCCTTGTTTACATCTTAAGGCGGAATCCGCCTCTGACTAGAGTTGGGAGCGAAAGGTGGGAGGTCCAAGCCGGCTGCTCATTGATTGGCTGCGAGTCACTACCCCACGTGGGTCGGCTCAAGGCTTTTAAAAGCGTTGCGCCTCTTTGATTGGCTGCTAGGGTTCCAGAAGCGAGAGTGGAGGGGGGGGGGAAAT
Organism: Anolis apletophallus; assembly: GCA_030556195.1. NCBI lineage: Eukaryota > Metazoa > Chordata > Lepidosauria > Squamata > Anolidae > Anolis > Anolis apletophallus. The sequence continues at coordinate 144,299,188 of JARBWK010000008.1, read as the reverse complement.
ATATGTGTGATGGGGGGGGGACTCCACAGCCAACCCCGTGATAAGGATAAGCGAATCTCCCATTGGACAACTCTCCAGAAAGGCGGGAGATAAGCGGAAAGCCGTTCTCTAATTGGTCCCTTCAGCTTGAGCGGCAGCCCTTCATTGTGTAACCTCTGCCAGCTCTGCCAGGCGAGGCTACTTGGTTCTGATTGGACAGCGGTGAAGTGATTGGCAGGATCAAGATGGGCCTTTGAGACAAGCAAGAATATTGTACTATATAATACTGTTATTGTGTTATGCTAATAATATAATATATTGTATATACATATAATATTGATAATAATATAATATTACTAATATTACTACTATTATATTACTAATAATATTACTATTATATTATATATTATATATGTTACTATAATATTACTAATAATATTACTGTTATTATTATATATTACTATTATTATATTACTATAGTATTACTAATCTCTCTCGGCATTACTTCGTGAACGAAGATTCTTAGGAAGGACTCATCCCATGCTTTTTACAATAAAGGCCAATCTGAGATAGGCAAGTTCAGTTGCAGAAAGCACCGCAGAAAGTCTCCTTGGGTGATGTCGTTTCCAAGTTGTGGTTCTTTCTGCGTTGTCGTTTCTCTTCGCAGTATAAATGCAATTACAGCAATGTCGCTATACAGCAATATAAGTACAATTTCATGAATTCAAATGCATAATAGCAGATTCAACATAAACAGTAAAGAAGTCATATGCACAGAAAGGAAAGTATCTATCCTTCCTGTTGGTGGTGAAGCAGAACCGGGAGTTCTAGAACTCCAAGTACCAAGTTAACCTTACCAACGCTGCCCGAACGTGCGGATACAAGGATGAGGGAGAACGCGTGACAACTGTGAAGTAGGATGAAAACAAAAAGGTTTATTTTCTATCACCAGCTGGTGGGTATTTCGCCAGCAGAACACAGCTGCAGGTAGGGGCAAAGGACCCCGATACATTTCATACAAGGATATTTATACCTCAATGGAGTCCATCCAGTTAAACCCACCCCTCCTTCATGGTAAAATCAATCATAATTGGCTGGTGATTACTGTTGTTACATGACATTTCATTAATCCAATAAACATTACTCAAATCATTTACATCATTCTCTGTCATCCCTAAATCTGAGAACAATAGCCATCTATAAGGTAATTCTTTTCTCACAGTGCAAGCTATCCATGTTGGGCCTCTCTGTTCTTTTAACTTGCAACACTAGTTCCGGGCTTCCTGCCAGCAGAGAAGGTAGGACTTTTGCCATGCGCACTGGTGTTTTCCATTCACATTAAGAATCCCATTAACTTTCATAGCTCAAACTGCACTGTATTCCCACTCATCTAGCATATATGGTATAACTTGGCACAGAGTGGATTAAAATGCATTTAATCAGGGTGTTAGTCTTCCATAGCATGTGCCTGTTTGATTATTGGCACCAAAACCCTCTTTTTCAGAGTTGACGCGCAAGTAGCATCACTTTCTGACTGTACTTTTTATGCTCGGAAAAGTACCAAACCTGCTTCAGTGGAAGCAGTTCAAGAGGACATATTCGTAGTACCACAATGGGAATAAATGAACCGTCAGTATGGGAGGATTCCGCGCATGCGCCTTAGCATTTTGGATTAATTTTGCGTCACCAGCCTACCTTTTCCGCTTGACTTGGAACACCCAGGGAATCCTCCCATACTGACGGTTCATTTATTCCCATTGTGGTACTATAAATATGTCCTTTTGAACTGCTTCCACCAACAGGAAGGATAGATACTTTCCTTTCTGTGCATATGACTTCTTTACTGTTTATGTTGAATCTGCTATTATGCATTTGAATTCATGAAATTGTACTTATATTGCTGTATAGCGACATTGCTGTAATTGCATTTATACTGCTGAATAGCGACATTGTTCTTGTGGTTTATCCACTTGTATTTGTTTATGTACCCCATAGTGGAGATTGATACACATATGTATTGTTATTGAATTAATTGATTTTGTAATAATTAGCCTACTGTGCTTATTTGCTTACCTGAATAGCTTTTGAGCTTATACACTACGGTGCTGCCCCCTGCTTTGTTTCTCTTCGAGACCCATTCGGCGTGTCTTCTCGAAAGAGGTGGCAGCATTGTGGAGAGTGCGTCTCCATGCCTCCCGATGTGAGGCCAGGGTGGACCATTGTTGGTGATCAATCTGGCCGAGCCTGAGATGTTGTTTCAGGGAGTCCTTATATCTCTTTTTGGGGGCGCTTTTCTTGTGCTGATCCATGGCGAGTTCACCGTAGAGTAGTATCTTTGGGAGGCGGTGGTCCTCCATCCTAGAGATGTGCCCTGCCCAGCGCAGCTGTGTTCTCAATAGCATGGCCTCAATGCTGGTGACCCCTGCTTGCTCAAGGACAGCAACGTTTGTCACATAGTTGGTCCAGTGTATATTTAGGATTGTGCGAAGACAGCGCTGATGAAAGCGTTCGAGGAGTCGTAGGTGTTGGCGATAGGTGACCCAGGTTTCAGACCCATAGAGGAGAATAGACAGTATGATAGCTCTGTACACACTGATTTTGGTGCTTTACCAAAAGAGTCTTGTTGCTCCAGACTCTTGTGAAGCCTTCCAAATGCACTATATGTGAGGCGCTGCAGAGCTGCTTCTGAATGGGCGAATCTGTATTATTATAATGTATTACTAATAATAATACAATATAATAATTATATATTATATATTACATGTAATATTACAGTATAGTGGTATAGTTTCCAGTATAGTGGTATAGCGGTTGCTCACAGATGGTGAAGCTGGGGGACACCTGCTCGGACCCCTGGCCTTTGGCCTGTGTGGTCCCGCATGGTTCCATTCTTTCTTCTGCGGTGGCGGGGAGGCTCTGCTGGAGGACGCGGAGGCCTTTGCACTGCAGCCTTTGCACTGCACTGCGTGTGGGTGTCAAAGCGAAGGGGGCGGGGCCAAAGAAGAGGGCCGCGCAACGCCTCCTAAATGGCCAATCGTTCACTGCCCCCTTAAAGGGGTTCACCGCCCCCCAAATTCCCCTGAGCCTCCCACTGCCCCCTTGGATCGCCTCACCGCCCACCAGGGGATGGTACCGCCCACTTTGAGAATCAGTGATCTACATGAAACCGCTGGGAGATGTCATCTGGGGTTTTGGAGTTGAATGCCATCTCTACGCAGATGACACCCAACTCTACTACTACTTTCCACCTAATTCCAAGGAAGCCCCTTGGGTATTGGAGGAGGGCCTGGCTGCTGTGACGGTCTGGATGAGGATGAATAAGCTGAAGATCAATCCTGACAAGACAGAGGTCCTCCTGGTCAGTCGTAAGCCGGATCGGGGTATTGGGTGGCAGCCTGTCCTTGATGGGGTTGCACTCCCCCTGAAGTCACAGGTCTGCAGCTTGGGTGTCCTCCTAGATTCATCGCTAACGTTTGAAGCTCAGGCGTCGGTGGTAGCTGGGAGGGCTTTCGCACAATTAAAACTCGTGCGCCAGCTGCGACCGAACCTCGTGAAGTTGGATCTGGCCATGGTGGTCCACGCCTTTGTCACCTAGGATTGGACTACTGTAATGCACTCTACATGGAGCTGCCCTTGAAGATGGCCCGGAAGTTTAAATTGGTCCAACAGGCGGCAGCTAGATTACTAACTGGAGCATCCTACAGAGAGCGGTCAACCCCCCTATTTAAGGAGTTCCATTGGCTGCCATTCATCTTCCGGTCCCATTTCAAGATGCAGGTTCTTACCTACAAAGCCTTGAACGGTTTGGGACCCGCCTACCTGCCTGACCGCATTTCCATCTACAAACCCAGGCGATCTCTTTGATCATCTGGAGAGGCCCTGCTCTCACTCCCACCCTCTTCACAGGTGCGTGGGGACGAGGGAAAGGGCCTTCTCTGTGGCGGCCCCCCAACTCTGGAACTTGCTCCCTAAGGATATCAAAGAAATATCATGCAATTCAAGCATACAATGCTATCTGGGTGAGTGCACCTCTAAATTAGGATAATGGTAAGCAAAGAGAAGCGTCACAGGTATATATAAAGCATTTATCAAAAACACATGTGTAAATACACTTTAAGTATTACAGAAATACAAAGCTCGAAGCACATAGCATGTGGCATCAATAGAGATGAAAACAAATGAAAGAAGTGCAACACATGCAGTATAGAGCCTATTCAATGGTGAACACTGGTACACATCAATTAGAGAAGCAGTACAAGATATAGGTAATCGTTCAACACATAGTAATCATTCAACACATAGTAATTCACCACATTGGCAAAGGCTCCCCTTGCGCCATTCACGCGACGAGATTTTCGTTCGCAGCAGCTTTGCGACTTTACTTTCACTTTACGGCTACATGCCGATTGAATCCCGGGACCCCGCGGCTCACCACCATGGACTTCCCTGTCTCTGAGTGAGTACCTACCTTGAACTGTTGGACCCCCAACCTTAAGCGTAGACCCAGGACACGTCAACACACGACGGTGTCCCACCTCTTCCTAACAACAAACAAACCTCTCCCGCCACCGGCGCTAGAGAAGCCGCGGCTTGTCCGCCCCGCATTCCCAGGCACACACCTGGGTTTCCGCGTCCTTTCCCCCACATCCCAGGACACCCATATGTGTAGCTCTATCTGAGAAATGTATTACTATGTGTTGAACGATTACTATGTGTTGAACGATTACCTATATCTTGTACTGCATCTCTAATTGATGTGTACCAGTGTTCACCATTGAATAGGCTCTATACTGCATGTGTTGCACTTCTTTCATTTGTTTACATCTCTATTGATGCCACATGCTATGTGCTTCGAGCTTTGTATTTCTGTAATACTTAAAGTGTATTTACACATGTGTTTTTGATAAATGCTTTATATATACCTGTGACGCTTCTCTTTGCTTACCATTATCCTAATTTAGAGGTGCACTCACCCAGATAGCATTGTATGCTTGAATTGCATGATATTTCTTTGAATTTCATGGTTTGCTTCTTCTACTTGTCCGCATATATTGTGCAAGCACCCCTGCCCTGTGCTTCTGTGTATTCCCTAAGGATATCAGACAAGCCCCCACACTGGCAGTTTTGAGGAGGAGCTTGAAAACGTGGCTGTTCCAATGTGCCTTCCTGGAATAAAGTGAATAACACCCTGCTCTGAACAACCTTTGCAAAATGTCCTCTAAACACTTTAATCAACTGTTGGGCATATGCTCCACATTATCTTCTAAAAACCCTATGACACACATTCAACCTCTTTTGCACCCAGTGTTATTTTAATTTTTTTAATAATTTACATCTGGCCCAGCGATAATGCTTTTAAACTGCGTTGTAGTTGATTGCTTATTAAGCTATAATGATTATATTGTTTTATTTGCTGTTGTGTTATTTTACTATGTGTTGTTGGGCTTGGCCTCATGTAAGCTGCCCCGAGTCCCTTCTGGGAGATGGGGCGGGGTATAAATAAAGTTTAATAATAATAATAATAGTTTGTTGTTTATTCGTTCAGTCTATTCTGACTTTGTGACCTCATACACCAGCACAGGCCAGAGCTCCCTGTCGGCCGTCACCACCCCAGCTCCTTCAAGGTCAAGCCACTCACTTCAAGAATACCATCCATCCATCTTGCCCTTGGTCGGCCCCCTCTTCCTTTTTCCTTCCTTTTTCCCCAACATAATTGTCTTCTCTAGGCTTTCCTGTCTTCTCATTATGTGGCCGCTCATATCCTTCCCTCCAGTGAGCAGTCAGGCTTTATTTCCTGGAGTATGGACTGTTGGATCTTCTTGCCATCCAAGGCACTCTCAGAATTTTCCTCCAGCACCACAGTTCAAAAGCATCTATCTTCCGTCGCTCAGCCTTCCCTATGGTCCAGCTCCCACATTTGTAGGTTACTACGGGGAATACCATTGCTTTTACTATGCGGATCTTTGTTGACAGTGTGATCAGGCCCGGATTACCCATAAGGCCAACCTATGCCATGGCCTAGGGGTGCAAGCCGATGGGGGAGCGCAGATCACAGACCAAAAAAAATGTTGAAACAAATAAAAACGTAACGCGCATAGAGTTGAGGAAGGAAGTTTTAAGTGTGAATGGATTGCTCACTGTCTGCAGAGCAGAATTACGCAGTTTACTTGAATGTCATAGCCTGGAGGAAGGAGGGGGAGGGTAGCTAGTATGGGGCAGTCGTCAGGTGATGACTCACCGGAAATACAGACGACTAGACGAGCCATCAGCTCCCCTTGCCTTGCAGATCGTTTTGTACCTTGAAGTGTCACTGTTATTGTTTGTGTCGGTGAATTATTGACATTTTCTGCTAGCTTATTTGAACTGTTAAACTTTTGGTCAGCAGGTTCAGCAGCTCAGCAGTTTAACCCACTGCGCCACTGTGGCCCCATATCTATCATACCATATATACAGTGTGTATATATATATATATCTATATCTATACACACACACACACACACACACCCCTCCACTGTAGAAATAACGTGGCTTGGCACCACTGGAAGGGCCATGGCTTCATGCTATGGCCTCCTGGCAGTTGTGGTTTGGTGAGGCACCAGTTCTCTTCAGCAAGGCCTGCTAAAACCACAACTCCCAAGGTGCCACAGCACAGAGCTGTAGGGGTTAAAGAGCTGCCAGGCCGCATTTGTTCCACAGCGTAGCTGCAGCCATTGCGAGTGTGTGTTTCTTCTCGCTCTCCCTGCTGCAGGTGGGTCCAGCCCAGGCGCCCTGCGGATACACCTGCGCTGATTGGCGCAGGTTGTTGATTTATTTGGATATTACTGTTTTGGGCTGCCTGAGTGAATTTGAGGTAAGTTATATGATATGATTTATTTTTAGTGTGGGTCTGAGCAATGTGGGTAGAGGTTGGCTTAAAGGGGACGTAATTCCAAAGTGTGGCCTAGGGCGCAAAAAGGTGTTAATCCGGGCCTGAGTGTGATGTTTCTACTCTTCACTATTTTGTCGAGATTGGTCCTCGCTCTCCTCCCAAGAAGTATTTCCTGGCTGCAGTCTGTGTCTGCAGTAATCTTTGCACCTAGAAATACGAAGTCTGTCACTGCCTCTGTCGTTTTCTTCCTCTATTTGCCAGTTATCAATCAGTTTTGTGGCCAGAAACTTGGTTTTTTTATGTGCATATATGTCCTCTCCAAGCCCAATGAAGTAATTCAATTGTTGAATCCCTTTGGAAGAGAAATCTGTCCTCTTGTTTTCTGTGAAAGCACTTTATTTCCCAAATATTGTAATGATAGTGAACTCAGCTTTTCAAACAGCTTTACATGCATATTATGAATGTGCCTTCAAAACTCCATAAAGAATATGCCCCATTGATTAAGAATCAATACCAGCAAAAGAACATTCGCACGCTTCTCTTTCTTGATATTTTTATTCTCATTCATGTTTCTTATTAATAAAATAGTATGCATTTAATTTTATTTATTTATTTTACAAAAAAACCATACAAATTAAATTGCAGTCAAATATCTAATTCATATTTGTTTTGTTTTCCCAGCAGCTGGTTGAAACACCACCATGATAAGTGAAACCATAAAAGTACACTGAATACATTGGAATATTGTTAGCTATCCTGAATTTCTACCAAAGGTAGTGACGAAGGAACTCCAAGCCCATTAATTGTTTGCATTTCTTAATTACTTGGAATGCAGGCAAACGCTATTCAAGCATGGGCTTTAAACAGCAGAGGACAGGCATATAACCCTACTGGTTTAGGTCCACATAGAGATGGGTAAGTACTAAATTTCTAGTAGTGAGCACCATTAAAAAAGGACATCATACCTGATAACTAGCGGATGGCCAATATATGCTGACAAACTGTAACAGACTCACTATTTTATTAAATGGGAAGAACTTAAGCTGTGTAATTCACACTTCCCATCGGCTACCTTAAGACACATAAGATGCTAAAATTGGCTAGTATTTGCAGTCCTTTCTAACTATTGGATGTACTGCTGTGATGTCATGAAACATTCATAGATAGTCTGTATTCGGGATGAGCAACCATGATAGGTCCAGGTGGCGGTTATCAATTCCAGGGGCTCTACGAACTGCTAAAAATGTCCCAAAACAATAGTAATAAATCAGGACGTGGTCAGAAGTCTACTTCTGGTTTTGAGAAATTAATAATTAATGGCCTCATCTGGATGCTTTCAAGGGATATACAGTACAATGGTATCTGCAGGATCGGTGCCCGCGGTTCCATTTATTCATTTCCAACAAAATATGGCTTCTCTAGGCATTTTCTAGGTCCTCCAGTGCAACTCTATGGTGTTATTGGGTTGGAAGTACTTCTTTCAATAGGCTTTGCAATTATCCATGGTTTCACATATCTACATGAAGTCTGGGAGCGTATTCCTTGTGGATACGGAGACCATGTTATATACCCAGGGGAAGTACCCATTTCTACAACCAAATAAAGGATGGCACGACAAATTTGTAAGGGATGAAAACCACTAAAACAGTCCAAGGGGACTCATAAAGTCCCAAGGCCATACCCTAAAAGCTGTGAGAAAGAAAATAGATTTTTAGCATTGCAATAGAAAGGTTAAGTGAAATAGGGCAGATTAGAGTTGTAGATGCTATTAAGTAAATAAACGGCATCATTGCTGAATTGAGATACAAATGAATTTAGAGTAAGAGGGAACCATAATTTTGTCAACATAAAACTAAGAGTTTGATAGTTATTAATTTATCTCAAACTACCTTAAAATGTGGTCTTCAAAGGGAATATTATGTTCTCGCATCTGCTTGGCAAGATGGACAACAGTATAGATCAGGCCTGGGCAAACTCCGGCCCTCCAGGTGTTTTGGACTACAACTCCCACAATTCCTAACAGCCAGTCCAAAAACACCTGGAGGGCCGGAGTTTGCCCAGGCCTGGTATAGATATTAGAAAATAGGGTTCAGTCATCTTAATGATCAACTTGTGCTGAGTCGCTATCATATTAGGCAGTGTGTGAAGACATTCAAAGTAAGACATTCAAACCATCAGGAAGAATTCAAGCCGTCATTCGTCATTCTGGTTGGATAAGATGGCCTCATTTAATGATCTAATCCAACACAATGTGCTTTTTTATGAGGTTCTTGTGAACTTCTGAAGACCTGTGTTGCTTTCCATCATAACTGTCAACATGTTCCACATTAACAGAATTTATAAACCATAGCATTCATCAGAGTAGTGGAAGTACACCCACATCTTGGATAGGCACTATAAAGCACTCCATAAATTATCACTGGTATGGCATGATGGCCCAATGACATTCAGGTTAAGACAGACCAATGGTCTGATTCAATTTAAGGCAACATTATGCATTTTTATGGTTCAGAAGAACTAGGAAAAGAGGATATCTAAAAACAGTAGGACCCATTCCATATTACAGTTATTGCCACGATTAGCAACAGGTCTAGAACTTAAAAGATTCGCATTTAACCATTCAGTTAAATTTGCGGTACCAAACAGGAAAGTTTTGCCAATAAAATCACACCTTGTTTGAAGACCTATTGACGGAAAGCTTCCATGAGTGTTGGAACTAACTTTGACGGGGATTGGAAGGTCCTCACTGAGCTGTGCTGAGTTGTCCCTTCCCACAGAAGCTTTCCACCGTACCTTCCTCGTAAGTAAAAGGAAGAAAAGGCAGTCTAGGAAAAGACAAAAGCTACTAACATACACAGATGAGAAAAGCAGACTTCAAGTGGAAACAACGCCGAGCTGAAGAAAACAAGAAAGGAGATGGTTTTTGCCTTGTTTCCCTAAAATCAAGGAATGGTAGCAATAAGAGAAAAAGGACATAAAACTGATGTACTAAGAAAACAGAGGCACAAAGAAAATAGGGGCAATTCAGATTGCCAGGAGACAAGTTGGTTGACTATTGATGGACAGAATGGCTTAGTTGGTCGGAATTAGGGACCGATAAGTCTGTAAACAAGCTCCCAGTTTCTCCTGCTTCTCCCTGCAGGAGGTACAGGGGAATGTGGTCTTTGGTTCTTTTTTTCTTTTATTGTTTGGTCCCTCACATCTTCTTCACCCGGCTCTCCAGGGCCTCCAGTTCCTTCATGACTTCCTTGGGCAAGTCGTCGGGGACTTGTTCTGTTAGATACTGTCGGATTTCCCGCACTTCTTGTTCCCAGAACTCTTTGGGCAGGGAGAACAGCTCCTGAAAGTCTACCTTGCTTAGGCCCGACATGTCTAAGGCGCCTTCCTTCGGGATGTACCCGATCGGCGTTTCCTTGGCGCTCTCTTCTCCGTCGACGCGTCGGAAGATCCAGTCGAGGACCCGGGAGTTCTCCCCAAAGCCGGGCCACAAGAAGTTCCCAGAAGCATCCTTGCGGAACCAGTTGACATGGAAGATCTTGGGAACGCGGACCCCCTTCCGCTCCTCCATACTCAACCAGTGCTCGAGGTAGCGGCCAAAGTTGTAGCCAAAGAAAGGGCGCATGGCAAAGGGGTCATGCATGATGACTTTGCCTGAGATTATTAGATAGAGGAAAGAAGATAAATGTTAATATGCTTAATATACTTTAGAACAGTGCTTCCCACCCTTTTTTGAGCCGCAGCACATTTTTTACATTTACAAAATCCTGGGGCACACCACCAACGAAAATGACACAAAATGACACTCTAACACAGCAATACATATAGTTAATATGTTTTTAAATGTATTTATACACTCAGTGTGAAACCTGGGCCTGTTTCGATGAACACAACATAGATATCCTGGCAGGAATGGCAGAAAGACACACATGAAGGTCTTGCTCAACAGCTGGGAGTTATAGTTCACCTGCAATCAAAGAGCATTCTGAACTCCACCAATGATGGAATAGAATCAAAGAGGCAAAGCGAGCAGAGCGAGGCTGGGAAGAAGGGAGCCCGAGTGGAGAAGAAAAAGTGTTCGGCAGAAGGGGGAAGAAAGGGTATTGGAGGTTCCAATTTCCCACGGCACACCTGATGATCGCTCACGGCACACTAGTGTGCCCCAGCACACTGGTTGGGAAACACTGCTTTAGAAAACCACATCACCCTGCTTGCTCCCTTAATCTTACATCAAACTTCATCATGATCTGTCCACTTTCTGATTTTGGCCATGTACTTATCATTTGTGGATGGGAACACACGTTTGTCTTTCCAACTGCTTTCTACCAATCTCTGAATCCACCTGTTATCAAGACAAGGACCCTGGAACAGTGGTAGCTCAACACTGTGAAGCAGGTTGTTATTAATTGAGCTGGGAGCCCCCGGTGGCACAATGGGCTGAACCATTTTGCCAGCAGGATTGAAGACCAACAGGTCGGAGGCCGGAGAGAGCACAGATGAGCTTGCTGTGTCAGCTCCAGCTTCCCATGTGGAGACATGAGAGAAGCCTCCCACAAGGATGGTAAAACATCAAAACATCCGGGCTTCCCCTGGGCAACGTCCTTACAGGTGGCCAATTCTCTCACACCAGAAATGACTTGCTGTTTCTCAAGTTGCTCCTGACACAGAAAAAAAAATCCTGCCTGTTTGCAGGTATTAGCAGTGGGAAAGCAAATTATGTTTCCCATCCACTATCATCAATTGGGTATCCTTAAACAAGAAGACTCACACGAGAACAATTTGTAAGTAGAAGTGCTCTCCCTAGACTCAGTGTAGCTGGTGTGCTTGCATGTGCCTTCAAGCTACCTGTTGACTTACACCGACCCCTATGAATTTCATAGGGTTTTCTTGGGCAAGGAATACTCAAATGTGGTTTTGACAGGTCTATCTTCTGTTCAGGCAGACACAACCCAGTATTATTCAAGAGAAAGAGATTATACACACCAACAAAAACATTTTATTGGTATCTTGGTTTTTAATCTTGTTCCGGGGATTATTGGGGGTGCTAATTTCAGAAAATTGTGCTCTAATTTTTAAGATATGGTTACCATGGTTTCCTATGGGTGAGCAGGTGGCAACTGGTATATGGCATGTGTTTTGTACATCAAAAACTAGAGCTGACCGAGTGTGTGTATGTGTGTGTATATGTATGTATGTATGTGTGTGTGTGTGTGTATATATATATATATATATACACATACACACACACACACACATATATGGCTGGAGTTACACTTTAAAAAGTATTTGTTCTGACTTACATACAAATTCAATTTAAGAACAAACCTACAGAACCTATCTTGTTTGTAACTTGGGGACTGCCTGTATTCAAAAACAGGTCTAACATCTGAGGCACCAAAACGTGTGTTGGCCAGTGTTATGGGAGTCATTGTCCACACATCTGGATGGCCAAAGTATCCCTGTTTCAGCTAAAAATAAAAAGTGCTAAAGCCTAAAAAAATATTTGCAGCCTCATCACTGCTGCGTATTAGCCGTTCTTCAGAGGGATGCAACTTTAAGAAGCAAGAGAATGATGTTGCTGAATCTATGGGTGCATCTACACTGTAGAAATAATCTGGTTTGCCACCACTTTAATTGCCATGGCTCAATGCTATGGAATAATGGGATATATAATTTGGTGAGACGCCAGCACTCTGGCAGAGAAGGCTAAACATCTTGCAAAACTACAACTCCCAGCATTCCATAGCACTGAGCCATGGAAGTGAAAGGAGTGTCAAACTGCATTAACCCTACAATGTAGAAACTGCCAATGAAGACAAAGTCAGCAAACTGCGAGAATCCAGCCTGTCACTTACCTTTGTGTTCAGCAGCTGCGGTGGACTCCGATCTCATGGCAGTGCCCACAAAGACTCCATGGCGCCAATTGAAGGCCTCATACACCAAGGGCACACCTGTGACAGGGGAAAGGATTTAAAGAAGTTAGTCCCATGGAACCTTAGAAGGGAAGGCCATGGCAAGGGATGCACTAGGGAAATTAGTGAGAAGTGGAGCAGAATTCATTTGCTGAGGAATTCTGGCTCCCTATCTCTCAGCTCAGTGGAATTACCTTGGGGTCTTCTGCCCCCAAAGATGATGGCATCAATAGGGACACCCTTGGGGGATTCCCAGTCCGGATCCATGATTGGGCACTGGCGGGCAGGGGCGCAAAAACGAGAGTTGGGGTGAGCTGCAGCAGTTGGATCACCTGAGGGGGAAGAGATGGAAGAGTGGAAGTTGAAAATAGAATCTGGAAGCCTAGACAACAATACTGCTGAGTTCAAACTCTGCCTGTTCGCAGTAGATACTCAGTGGTAAATAACAGCACTCTGTACATGACCAGAGGGAGTCCCTTTTGTTCCTACTGTTCCTCACAGAGAAATAAAGTTTTGGGGTGACATTCTGAACTCTGGCTCAAAGCTATTCCCTTCTGGTTTGTAATGGCATCCCAGCCCTGGAATGGAGGGAAATCCAAAGATGCTTGCCTTACTAGTCATCTTCACTTACTGGGACATGGCGTTTGATTTGTTCAAACTTTTAAGGTATCATCAAATGCCACTGTGGCTAAGTTAGGGTTTTCATTACCGGGAATGTGGCGCAGCTGGCTAAGTGTCAGATGCATAAGATCTCTCTGACCAATAGGTCATGAGTTTGAGGCCTGCCCGGGTCGAGTGTAGCCTGCTGTTGACCTTTGCAGCCCGAAAGACAGCTGCATCTGTCAAGGAGATAAAGGTACCACATTAAGTGGGGAGGCAAATTTTGACTGAATTATGAGGCCATTAAAGAACTCCAGGAACGCTGAGGAATGCGGAAGGAACAACAAGGGACGCTGGAACCCCGAGAGATGAGGAGTGTGTCAGCTCCCACTGGTGGCCAGTTTGCCTCTGTTCGTCTATATTTGTGTATGTGGAAACGGCAGGGATTGTCTGCTAAGTATGTGTACCTGTAATCCGCTCTGAGTCCCCTTCCGGGTTAGAAGAGCAGAATATAAATAAAGTGTACTATTATTATTATTATTATCATTCATTACAGTGTTCCCTTGCTACTTCGCAGTTCGCTTATTGCGGATTCGCTATTTTGTGGATTTCAAAAAAATATTAATTTAAAATATATATCATGGTATTTTCACTGTTTTGTGGGGTTTTGCTGTCGCCGCTCTCCGAGGCGCTCTCCCTCTTCAGTTCTCCCTCCCTCCAGCCTTGAAGGGCCTTTCCTTCTATTCCTTCACTTTATTTTAAGTTTATAAAGACTTAAACTAGTGTATAACTACTAAAACAATGTATAAATATTAAAATAAATAGAGCATCCCAACATCACGGTTTTTCACTTATTGTGGGAGGTCCTGGAACCTAACCCCAGCAATAAGTGAGGAAACACTGTACCTGGAAGCATACTCATAATCCTATATTTATAAAGTAAGCCGTCTTCCTATATAAATAAGAAAACCACATTCAGTTGCCAAAGGCAAGCTGCAGAGAGTGTGGTGCCAAGCCAAGGATCTAACACAAACTGACAGTCTACTAAATGCAGCAGTGAAAATGATGCCGCTTCCTCAACTCTGAGGACCATGCGGCTGGTCTTTAGCATCTTGTCCCTAAATCTTAACACTGCTGACCTTCAGTATTATCTTGCCACATTAAGTAAGCCATTATATATATATATATATAGAGAGAGAGAGAGAGGGGGGGGGGCGAGCCCACTCTGCTTCAAATATTGGTCCTATAAGAGATATGTACCCTATGTCGCATGCAGAGAACCACTGGAAATGATAGTACTCCCAAATGACTTTGCTCAGAATGTGGCCCAGAGTCCTTTGCCACCAGTCTCCACTCCTTACCTGGCTTCCAGGGCTTGCCTTGCCATGTGCTGATGGTCACTCCTGCTGGGATCATCTGGTCAATGCCTTCCCAGTAGACGCCCCCTTCGCTGGTCTCGGCAACGTTGGTGAACATTGTGTTGCGCTGGATGGTGTGCATGGCGTTGGGGTTGGTTTTGGTGGAGGTTCCTGGTGCCACTCCAAAGAAACCATTCTCAGGGTTGATGGCCCGGAGGACACCTAAGAAGAGATGAAAAACACGGAACTTGGAGACGTGATCCCTTTGGAGAAGTTAACCCTGGCCAAACTGGGTTATGTGAGGTACATGCCACAAACCACATTTTCCAAGCTCTAGTCTCATCTTAATCTTTCTTGTAAGTAGAGTTGGCACTTCACATTTGAAGCTTTAACTTTTCCATATCTGATTATTCACTGATTTGATATGTTCTCTCTTGGAATCGACTCTATGGTCAACCGCACCAAAGGCTTTCCAAACAGTTGTGCTGGAGGACCTAGGGATTCCTAAAGAAAACACTTGCAACGTAATTCTGTGGTCAACATCCAGTAAAAATTAACCCTAGAGTTTCCTCTCCAACATATAACCCACCATCGCTGTCAAACTTCATCCAAGCAATGTCATCTCCCACGCACTCAACCCTCCAGCCAGGCAGGGTGGGGTTCATCATGGCCAGGTTGGTTTTTCCACAGGCACTAGGGAAGGCTGCGGCCACATATTTCTTCTTCCCCTCTGGATTCGTGAGCCCCAGGATCTGGAAAAGCGCATGAGCAGTGCGTGAGTCATGCAGGAAAACCATAAACACATATTTGGGATGCTAAGAAAATAAAGTTATGTGAAATTCCAAATTCTAAAATCACTCACATAGACGGCCAAGTTAGTGACACATTTATTTAATGCATAAATTTATTTAAAATATTGTATAAAATTGTCTTCAGGCTATGCGTATATGAAACATAAATGAAATTCATGTTTAGACTTGGACCTCGTCTTTAAGATATCACATATAAAGGTTAAGGTTAATCCTTGACATTAAGTCTAGTTGTGTCCAACTTTGACGGGTGGTGCTCATCTCCATTTCTAAGCTAAAGAGCCGGTGTTGTCTGTAGACACCTCCAAGGTCATGTGGCCAGCATGACTGCATGGAGCGTCGTTACTTTCCCACCAGAGCAGTACCTATTGATCTACTCACATTTGCATGTTTTTGAACTGCTAGGTTGGCAGAAGCTGGGGCTAACAGTGGGAGCTCACCCTGCTCCCTGGATTCAAGCCGCCAACCTTTTGAGCAGCAAGTTCAGCAGCTCAGCAGTTTAATCTACTATGCCACTGGGGGTTCCTATATCATATATACATATAAGTAAGTATGCTGATAGGTATTCCAAAACCCAAATGGAAAGAGGGGTGGGGGGGAGAGAGAGATCTGAAATATTTCCTATCCCAAGCATTTTGGTTAAGGCAGTGTTTCCCAACCAGTCTGCCGTGGCACACTAGTGTGCCATGAGCAATCATCAGGTGTGTCGTGGGATTACAATACCCTTATTCCCCTCCTGCCGAACACTTTTTCTTCTCCAAGCCTCGCTCTGTGGCGTGTTCAGGAGGGGGGAGGGAGGACACTAGCGCCCGCACGGGTCATGTCTTCCTCCCTCCCCCCTCGCCTCCTGAACACACTCGGATCAAAATGGCGGCAGAAGCGGCAGTGTGAGCAAAGTGAGGCAAAGTGAGCAGAGGGAGGCTGAGAAGAAGGGAGCCTGAGTGTAGAAGAAAAAGTGTTTGGCAGGAGGGGGAAGAAAGGGCGCGAAGGGGAAGGGGGAGGAAGAGGTCTCTGTGGAAAACTGGCATGGGCAAACTGGGACCTTCCAGGTGTTTTGGACTCCAACTCCCACCATTCCTAGCAGCCTCAGGCCCTTTTCCTTTCCCCCCTTCAGCCACTTAAGCAGGAAAGGGCCTCAGGCTGTTAGGAATGGTGGGAGTTGAAGTCCAAAGCACCCAGAGGGCCACATATCTGTGTGAGATGAGCTTCTCTGGCTTGACTGCGATAAAAACTAAACACAGAAACTAACAGCTGTTGAGCAAGACCTTCGTGTGTGTCTTTCTGTCATTCCTGCCAGGATATCTATATTGTGTTCATCGAAACAGGCCCAGGTTTCACACTGAGTGTATAAATACATTTAGAAACATATTAACTATATGTATTACTGTGTTAGAGTGTCATTTTGTGTCATTTTGGTTGGTGGTGTGCCCCAGGATTTGGTAAATGTAAAAAATGTGCTGCGGCTCAAAAAAGGTTGAAAAACACTGGGTTAAGGGATACTCAATCTTTACCAGATATAGGTGCCTAGAAGTTGTTTTTAATCATTACACCTTTCTTTTTCAAAGCATGGACAACTTCCAATATGTCAGGAACCATTTTTGAGACCTTCAGGTTCATCACAGGCTTCACCAAGTCCAGGAGCAGTATAAAATGTTAAATATTGAAAAGTAACGAGGGTGAGCCCTGGCACCTCAAGCATTGGAAAGCAAATATAAAGAGCCCCTGGGGAACTTTTGCAAGTTGCAGCAACAAATCAGTTCATCTTTGCAAAAGGTAGCAAACCGGTGCTCTTCTACCTGGGAAATCTCCCACCTTTTCTCTTGCCTGGAGTTGAACCCTCCGCCCCAAAATGGGAGAATGTAAAGCTTCATCCGACATTTGGAAATGATCCTTGAAAAGCAAAGACTGAGGACTGGGCCCTGAGATCTGGCAACCTTCCCCAAAGGCTCCCTCTGACCTCCTTTGTCCTCAGATGGGCCAATGTCCTCTATGTGCCAACTGAAATCCTCACGTCTTCCACTTGCCTCTCCTGCCTGTTGTGCGTCAGATGCATCCTTGCATGTTTGGGGTTTCAGCAGGCTCCAGTCACTCATTAACCAATTAATATTTGCTTGTTAAATATCCCCGCAAGACAATGTCAACATCTACTGTCCTTTGGCCTTGTGCCGGAGATCCAAACGCTCACCCGCCCAAAACTGTTCTGTCCCAGAATATTTGATTCATGGAAACTAGGCTTTGTTTTGCACAAACATACTTCAGCACAGGCATAGGCAAACTCCCACAATTCCTAACAACCATAGGCATAGGCAAACTTGGGTCCCCCAGGTGTTTTGGACTTCAACTCCCACAATTCCTAACAGCCTATTGGCTGTTAGGAATTGTGGGAGTTGAAGTCCAAAACACCTGGAGGACCCAGGTTTGCCTATGCCTGCAGCTGTTAGGAATTGTGGGAGTTGAAGTCCAAAACTCCTGGAGGTCCCAAGTTTTCCTATGCCTGCGGCTGTTAGGAATTGTGGGAGTTGAAGTCCAAAACACCCGGAGGACCCAAGTTTGCCTAAGCCTGCGGCTGTTAGGAATTGTGGGAGTTGAAGTCCAAAACACCTGGAGGACCCAAGTTTGCCTATGCCTGCAGCTGTTAGGAATTGTGGGAGTTGAAGTCCAAAACACCTGGAGGACCCAAGTTTTCCTATGCCTGCGGCTGTTAGGAATTGTGGGATTTGAAGTCCAAAACACCCGGAGGACCCAAGTTTGCCTAAGCCTGCGGCTGTTAGGAATTCTGGGAGTTGAAGTCCAAAACACCTGGAGGACCCAAGTTTGCCTATGCCTGCGGCTGTTAGGAATTGTGGGAGTTGAAGTGCAAAACACCTGAAGGACCCAAGTTTGCCTATGCCTGCGGCTGTTAGGAATTGTGGAAGTTGAAGTCCAAAACACCTGGAGGACCCAAGTTTGCCTATGCCTGCGGCTGTTAGGAATTGTGGGATTTGAAGTCCAAAACACCCGGAGGACCCAAGTTTGCCTAAGCCTGCGGCTGTTAGGAATTCTGGGAGTTGAAGTCCAAAACACCTGGAGGACCCAAGTTTGCTTATGCCTGTGGCTGTTAGGAATTGTAGGAGTTGAAGTCCAATACACCTGGAGGACCCAAGTTTGCCTATGCCTGCAGCTGTTTGTGGGAGTTGAAGTCCAAAACACCCGGAGGACCCAAGTTTGCCTATGCCTGCGGCTGTTAGGAATTGTGGGAGTTGAAGTCCAAAACACCTGGAGGACCCAAGTTTGCCTATGCCTGCGGCTGTTAGGAATTGTGGGAGTTGAAGTCCAAAACACCTGGAGGACCCAAGTTTGCTTATGCCTGCGGCTGTAAGGAATTGTGGGAGTTGAAGTCCAATACACCTGGAGGACCCAAGTTTGCCTATGCCTGCGGCTGTTAGGAATTGTAGGAGTTGAAGTGCAAAACACCTGGAGGACCCAAGTTTGCCTATGCCTGCTGCTGTAGGAATTGTGGGAGTTGAAGTCCAAAACACCCGGAGGACCCAAGTTTGCCTATGCCTGCGGCTGTTAGGAATTGTGGGAGTTGAAGTCCAAAACACCCGGAGGACCCAAGTTTGCCTATGCCTGCGGCTGTTAGGAATTGTGGGAGTTGAAGTCCAAAACACCTGGAGGACCCAAGTTTGCCTATGCCTGCGGCTGTTAGGAATTGTGGGAGTTGAAGTCCAAAACACCTGGAGGACCCAAGTTTGCTTATGCCTGCGGCTGTAAGGAATTGTGGGAGTTGAAGTCCAATACACCTGGAGGACCCAAGTTTGCTTATGCCTGCGGCTGTTAGGAATTGTAGGAGTTGAAGTCCAATACACCTGGAGGACCCAAGTTTGCCTATGCCTGCGGCTGTAAGGAAAACACCTGGGATTTGAAGTCCAAAACACCCGGAGGACCCAAGTTTGCCTATGCCTGCGGCTGTTAGGAATTGTGGGAGTTGAAGTCCAAAACACCTGGAGGACCCAAGTTTGCTTATGCCTGCGGCTGTTAGGAATTGTGGGAGTTGAAGTCCAAAACACCTGGAGGACCCAAGTTTGCCTATGCCTGCGGCTGTAAGGAATTGTGGGAGTTGAAGTCCAAAACACCCGGAGGACCCAAGTTTGCCTATGCCTGCGGCTGTTAGGAATTGTGGGAGTTGAAGTCCAATACACCTGGAGGACCCAAGTTTGCCTATGCCTGCGGCTGTAAGGAATTGTGGGAGTTGAAGTCCAAAACACCCGGAGGACCCAAGTTTGCCTATGCCTGCGGCTGTTAGGAATTGTGGGAGTTGAAGTCCAAAACACCTGGAGGACCCAAGTTTGCCTATGCCTGCGGCTGTTAGGAATTGTGGGAGTTGAAGTCCAAAACACCTGGAGGACCCAAGTTTGCTTATGCCTGCGGCTGTTAGGAATTGTGGGAGTTGAAGTGCAAAACACCTGAAGGACCCAAGTTTGCCTATGCCTGCGGCTGTTAGGAATTGTGGGAGTTGAAGTCCAAAACACCTGGAGGACCCAAGTTTGCCTATGCCTGCGGCTGTTAGGAATTGTGGGAGTTGAAGTCCAAAACACCTGGAGGACCCAAGTCTGCCTATGCCTGCGGCTGTTAGGAATTGTGGGAGTTGAAGTCCAAAATACCTGGAGGACCCAAGCTTGCCTATGCTTGCTGCAGAAGGACACAGAACTAGAGCTTGTCAAGTTTTATTTTGGAGAATATAGCCCCCATTGACCATACTGGCTGAGATTCCATAAAATTCTAGTCCAAAAATGAAACTTTTGACATCTTGAGTTTCTTTAGCTTGACTTTACCCAATGACTGATAACTAGTAGACATGGATAGAGTGACGTCGGATTACTCATTGCTCATAATAATTTCATTTTAAAAAATCTTTTCGAAGCGATATCAAAGGTTTTTTAAAACCCAGATGTCCCTTGACCTTCCGAAGCTTTTTCCGCCATTTTTGTTACGACTCATGAAGTGAGTCGGAAATAATTCAGCGTATTTTCAGCCCTCTATTAGCCTTCTGGGGGGCAAGCACAGGCCCGGATTAACTGCTTTTGGCACCCCAGGCCACACTTTGGAAGCCCCGGCCCCGGGGGGTGTGGCCGCTTCCGGGCATGTGCGGCAGTGTGCGAGCACCGCAGCGTTCTCCGCCATGTTCCTGGGTACCATGCATGCGTGTCAGTGGCCCCGGGGGCTTCCCTTCCTTCCTTCTCCTCAGAGAAGGAAGAGGAAGGAAGGGAAGCCCCCAGGCCGCCGCTGCGGCACCCAGGAACATGGTGGGGGAGGCAGAGAGGCCGCGATGCTCGCGAAGGGGCACCGCGGCTTCCCTCCACCTCGCCCTCCTTCCTGAGGAAGGAAGAAGAGAAGGGGGGGTTTGGTCCGTGATTTGGTGCCCTCCTAGCCCTGCGCTCATAGGCAATGGCCTTGTTGGCTTTATGGGTAATCCGGGCGTGGGAAAGCAGCTTGCATGCTGAGAGGTTCCTTGCCTCCTAGCCAATCAGGGGAGACGTTTTTGGGGAGCACACGGCTCAGAGGCTCATTTGGAGCTTGGAAGGGAAGGGAGAAGGGAAGGAGAAAGACAAAGGGAAGGGAGGTTGTGTTGAAGGGAGGTTGGAAGAAGAGGACAGCGGGCAAGCAAGCAGGCAGAGAAGAAGGGCTTTTGCCTGCCGTGCCTGGCTGGCTGGCTGGGCAGCCTGCCTTGCCTCTTGTGTGTTGTTGCTGCTGTTGGGAGTTTGGGATGAGTGGGCAGTGTGAGGGTTGTGTGTGGGTGTCTGGCGTGGGTGGAAGGAGAAACACAGAGGAACCAAAGCACTCACTCCAACATTTTTTTAAAGCCAGAAATTGCTGCTTCTGTCCGAAATTCTGTTCTTATGTTGATATAATTTATGTGATAATATCTAAATTAAATCAAAAACAGAATCTAAGTTATAATGTGTTTTATATGTTGGGTTATTATTTTTGTTATTACGTGTATATTGGTTGTCGTATTCAGACATTGCTTTTTGTGACTGGAATCCATCCTGAGTCCTTTCGGGGAGACAGGGCGGAATACAAATAAAGTTTTATTATTATTTATTGACTGTAACTTCCAGAAGTTCTGGTCGCTGGAGATTTTGGGAATGGCAGTGCAAAAAGTACCTTTCCCAAACTCAGGCAAGCTGCTGAAGAATTCCCGGCACTACAGGCTATATTTAGCAAGGAATTGGCAAAACTATTTCTGAGTGTTCCTTACACTTTATGGGTTTGCCATAAATCGACAGTTGACCTGAAGGCACGCGCTCTATGTGGGGTTACCTTTGAAAACTGCTCGGAAGCTTCAAATGGTCCATAGTGCGGCAGCCAGGTTGCTAATAGGAGCGGTGCTCAGGGAGCACACAACTCTGCTGTTGCGCCAGCTCCACTGGCTGCCAGTTTGCTACCGGGCACAATTCGAAGTGCTGGCTTTAGCCTATAAACCCCCAAACAGTTCCGGCCCAGCTTATCTATCCAAACGTATCGGTCCCTATGAATCCACCAGAAATTTGAGATCGGAGGAGGAGGAGGCCCTTCTCTCGATCCCGCTTGCTTCACAAGGACGTCTGGTGGGGACGAGAGTTAGGGCCTTCTCTGTGGTAGCCCCTTGGCTATGGAACTCCCTACCTAGGGATATTAGATTGGCCCCCTCCCTACTGACCTTTCGGAAAAAAACTGAAAACATGGCTTTTCGAGCAAGCCTTTGGAACCACTGTATCATTTAGACCAGGGCTGTCCAACTCCTACCGGCCCAGGGGCCTGAATTCCGGTCACTGCCCCCGCCCCCGGCTCCGCCCCTGCCCCTGGCTCCACCCCCTCCCCACCCCCAGCTTTGCCCTCTCCCCTTATTTTTATTTAATATTAAATAAATTTAATTTCATCCTCCCCTCTCCCCTTATTTTTATTTAATATTAAATATATTTAATTCCATCCTCCCATCTCCCCTTATTTTAATGTAATATTAAATATATTTAATTCCATCCTCCCCTCTCCCCTTATTTTTATTTAATATTAAATATATTTAATTCCATCCTCCCCTCCCCCTTATTTTAATGTAATATTAAATATATTTAATTCCATCCTCCCCTCTCCCCTTATTTTTATTTAATATTAAATATATTTAATTCCATCCTCCCATCTCCCCTTATTTTTATTTAATATTAAATATATTTAATTCCATCCTCCCCTCTCCCCTTATTTTAATGTATCCCATCTCCCCTTATTTCATCTTTAAATATATTTAATTTTATATTTAATACATGAGGGGAGATGGGGGGAGGGAATGAGGAGCCCCTGAGGAGCCCCTGCTTCGGCCTACCTTTCCAAACGCGCAGGATCCAGGAGTACCCGGACGAGAGAGGCGACGACCGAGTCGAAGAAGGCCCTAATCGCGTCTGTGGGCCTCAGCGATCCAGTAGTAGAGTAGCCGAAGAGTATCGCGAGAATACACAATCCACACGGGATTTCGCTGTCAACGCCGGCGTGATCTCGCATTGACAGCGAAATCCCGTGTGGATTGCGTATTCTCGCAATACTTGCTCCGAACCCGGAAGTGGGTATTTTTTTAAAAAATATATTATTTATTTTATTTTTCAATTTTTATTTATTATTAGAAAGCTTAGGGGGCTCTAGGGAAGGGGCTGGGGGGCCGTATACGGCCCCCGGGCCGCCAGTTGGACAGCCCTGATTTAGACAAACTTGAACAGGAAAATGACCTAGGAATGGCTATGGCGATGGAAAGGATGAGGACTGAACATGAAAACATAGTTTTTAAATTTCTTATTGCTCACTGTTTTTATGCTTTTAAATGCTTTGAGATGTTTTTACTTGTTAATGTATGTATTTTATATACGGCATCAAATGGTGCCGACTTGTTCACTGCCCTGAGGCCTTCGGGCATGGTAGAAATAGCGTAAATAAATAAATAAATAAATACATAAATAAATCTACACTGCAATACAGGTTGAAAGCACTTGAACTGCCATGGCTCAATACTAAGGAGTCATGGTAGATGTAGTTTTACAAGGTCTTTAGCCTTCTCTGCCCCAAAGAGCTGGTGCCTCACCAAACTACAACTCCTAGGGTTCCATGGCAGATAAAGTGGCATCAAACTGCATTAATTCTATGGTGTAGATGCATCCTTTGCCTTTGAAGTATCTTTTCACCCTTCCTTACCAGCATGTGTTCGGCCAGCCAACCTTCATCTTTGGCAATGCAAGAGGCGATGCGCAGCGCAAAGCATTTTTTGCCAAGGAGGGAGTTGCCCCCATAGCCGCTGCCAAAAGAGACAATCTCTCGTCGTTCAGGGACATGTGCAATTAAAGTCTTCTCTGGGTTACAGGGCCAGTTGTTCACCAACTCTTCTGCAGGAAGGGACAGAAAAAGAGAAAAGGACAGGAGTCCGGAGTTGTGCTTTCAATCTGACTTACGACTTATGACAACCATAAGGTCACTCAGTGGGTTTCCATGGCAGAGCAAGGATTCAAATGCTGGTTGTATTGGAATTTGGTATTTCAGTTCCAAAATTCCCTTAGGATTGCTTCATCCTGTACTGCATTTTCACAACCAGCTTTGACCTTTTTGTTTTGCAATATGCGACAGAGATTTCTTTGGGGATTAAAGAGTAAACAGTCAGAAAGGGGTTAAAGTCTTCTAACAGACTTTCAAAACACTGATGCAAAACACAAAGGTCTGTGCAAGAGCACTAAAAGAAACCAAACCAGAACTTCAGGGTCCTGAATTGAGAAAAACATCAAATTTATTAGGGTTTTCAAATTCCACACCCAATAATATATTAACAACAGCTGTGATCTTGAAAGAATACAGTTTGATACCACTTTAACTGCCATGATTCAGTGTTATGGAATCGTGAGAGTTGTAGTTTGGCGAGGCACCAGAACTCTTGGGCAGAGAAAGCTAAAACTACGAGATCGACAATTTTTTTCTCCATGTCAGAATCAACTTGAGAAACTGCAAGTCGCTTCTGGTATGAGAGAACTGGCCATCTGTAGAGACGCTGCCCAGGGGACATCCAGATATGTTACCATCCTGTGGGAGGCTTCTCTCATGTCCCTGCAGGGGAAGCTGGGGCTGACAGACGGGAGCTCACCCTGTCTCACTAATTCGAACCACCGACCTTCAGGTCAGCATTTCATCCAGCACAAGGGTTTAACCCAGTGTTTCTCAACCTTCCTAATGCTGCGACCCCTTAATACAGCTCTTCATGTTGTGGTGAACCCCAACCATAAAATTATTGTCATTGCTTCTTCATAACTGTATTTGGGGGGGGGGGGGAGGTTGATTTTGTCATTTGGAAGTTGTAGTTGCTGGGATTTATAGTTCACCTACAATCAAAGAGCATTCTGAACTCACCAACAATGGAATTGAAACAAACTTGGCACTCAAAATTCCCATGACCAACGGCAAATCCTGGAAGAGTTTGGTGGGCATTGACCTTGAGTTTGGGAGTTGTAGTTCACCCACATCTAGAGAGTGCTGTGGACTCAAACAATGATGGATCTGGACCAAACTTGGCATGAACACTCAAGATGCCCAATGGGAACACTGGTGGAGTTTGGGGAAAATAGATCTTGACATTTGGGAGTTGTAGTTGCTGGAATTTATAGTTCACCTACAATCAAAGAGCCCCTTGAACCTCACCAAAGATAGAATTGGGTCAAACTTCCTATACAGAACCCTTATGCTTTGAAGGGACTAGCTGGTGTGAGCCTCCATCTCACACTCTCCCTCACCCACACATGCGCATCATGCTGCCATGCGCCAAGCACGCCTGCTCTCCTCTCCCTGCTTGGAGTCTCAGAAACAGCCCTCTCCTTGGCTGGGAGGCCTGCCAATCACAGCAAAGGAGAGCTTTAGGTGGGAGAATTCGCAGTCTGTTTCCAAAAAGAAAGAGAAAGACAAGCAGAGAGATCTTCAACCTTCTCTGCCAAAGGGCTTCCTAAGACCATCAGAAATATATGTTTTCTGATGGCCTTTGGCGACCCCTCTGAAACCCTCTCGCGACCCCCCTGGGGGTCCCGACCCCCAGGTTGAGAAACACTGGTTTAACCCATTGCGCCACTATGGTTCTGAGATCTCCCATGATCCAGCATTAAACCATGGAACTTGCAGTGGTGTCAAACTATAGTAACTCTACAATGTAGATGCACCCTTGGAAGAAAAGGGATGAAATACATGGTTAGCTATCTAACAAAGATACTTGTCTGTGAAGATCAGGGAAGAGGATCCCTTCCCATTATTCTAATCTGAACAAAAGGCTCACTTACCAGTTAGGGGCAAGGGTCGCCCGACAGAATGGAGGCACTTGACGAATTCCCCATCTCCCAAAGTGCGAAGAGCGGCAGCTCCCATTCGGGTCATGATGCGCATGCTGGCAACCACATAAGCAGAGTCCGTCAACTGGATGCCGATCTTGGAGAGAGGGGAGCCGATGGGACCCATGCTGTACGGGATCACATACATGGTGCGCCCTAAAGAAGGACAAGGCAGGACATGGAATAGAAGAGACCATTTTAGTATATTTATTTGATTTATAACCTGTCCTCCTTCAGAGACCTGAGGCAACCTCAAGGATGTTGCCCACCCCACTCTAAAAGAGTTGTTTACAATGTTTTAAATTAAATAGTATTAAATCAATAGGAAACAAAGATGGCAGAGAAAGAAATTTAAAATATGGGGCTATTCTCCAAAAGGTTCTCTCTCTCTCTCTCTCTCTCTCTCTCTCTCTCTCTCTCTCTCTCTCTATATATATATATATATATACTAGCTTGGGGACCCGGCGGTGCCTGAGTTATTTGAGAAAGGCATTGTGTGCCAAGGTGGGTCTTTGGTACTTCAAGTCCCATCATCCATGGTCCACCCTCCTGTAAACTGTAGAAGGATGGAGACTGGGTCATGGGGGCACAGGGTGGCAACTGTAGTCTTTTTAGGTCTTTGTTCAGGGCTGCAGTGGTCTGTGGGAAATGAAGGCTTTGAAAGTGCTACAAATCCCATAATCCATGGAGGTACCTCAAGTCCCACTCTTCTCCATACAGCAGTAGAATGTAGTGTGGGTCATAGGGGCACTGTGTGTCAAGCTTGGTATTGCATTGGGCCTCTGTGTGGCAAGTGTGGTCCTGATCCGTCATTGGTGTAGGCCACTGTGCTCTAAGCAAGTGAGTTAAAGTACTGCAATTTCCGTCATCCATGGTGCATCCTACCTCAAACTGCACCAAGATTTAGAGTGCATCTGGGGGGGGGGGGGGAGGTCTGTGGACCAAGTTTGGTCTTGTTCTGTCATTGTTGTGGACCTAGTCAGGAAAATGAAATTGAGGACGCCTTACTGTCAAATCTGGTTTTGGCCTAGTCAGGATAATCAAGTAGAGGAAGCCTTACTGGCAAATCAGGTTGTGGCCTAGTCTGGAAAATCAAGTAGAGGAAGCCTTACTGGCAAATCCGGCTGAGGCCTAGTTTGTTAAATCAGCTGAAGGAAGCCTTTTTTTTTTAAGTGCACTCTCTGGCACCTTTGAGATTTTGGATGTTGGAATGTTGGCCATGCAGAGTCCGTTATGCAAATTTTCCCTCAGCAGCAATCAATCTCCTCTGTCTGGTGCCTTAGAGGGTTGGAGTTCTGAGGCTGGCCAGTCAGAGCCATTTATGCAAATAATCCCGGAGTGGCAGCCAATCGAAACGCTGGCACATATTCCTCCCGTCCGCTTTCGGCCCACCCGCCCACCGCCCGCAAACACTGACTTTTATTATATGTTATATATATATATATAAAGCTGTCAGAAGAAAGACAAGAGGGATTAAGAAGTCTAACGGAAGACAGTTCTATAAATGGGGGAACATCACTGAGAAAATTAGGTAAAGATACAGAAATGAAGTGGAAGAAAAAAGGAAGAATGTGGAAGAATTGGAATGTATCAGACCGTTCAGGGATGGATGCTGAAGAGGGATTCCTAGCTGGGAAGAGACCAATAGACAGGAATTTGAAGTAAGCAGACAGAATATAACTCAAGAGAGTCAGAGAAGGAAAAAAAGAAACAAGGATTACAGTGTTCCCTCGCTATTTTGCGGTTCGCTTTTCGCGGACTCGCTGTTTCACAGGTTTTTGCCTCCTGGCAATGATCGAGTGTGGAAGGGGGTTTTACGCTCCCACTCAGGAGAGAGGCAGTCAATCATAAAAGAGAGAGAGAGAGAGAGAGAGAGAGAGAGAGAGAGAGAGAGAGGAGATACAAAGCAGTATGTAAATCATTGCCTTATAGCCTTTTCCTTATAGCTAGCACAAAAAAAAGGTATGCGGTGCCTTTAAATCCCTCCTTGCTCTGCCTCACCCTCAGAATGTGATACACACACACACACACACATATATATATACTGTATATATTGTAGCTGTGTCCTGCCACGCATTGCTGTGGCCTACAGTAAAATTTTTCAAAGTAGAGGTAGATCTGGTCTGGAGTGTCATCAGTGTGCTGATGACACCCAGCTTGTGCTGAGGATGGCCGGCCGGCCGGACTCGGTAACCGATTGTTTCCAACTATGCCTTGAAGCTGTGACTGGTTGGCTACGAGCCAGTCGGTTGAGAGTGAATCCATCGAAGACGGAGATCCTTTGGCTGGGTCGTCCAGGTAGGGGTGGGTGTCAGCTACCTATGCTGGACAGCGAGACACTACGCCCGTCGTCCCTAGTAAAGAGCTTGGGGGTCAAATTGGATCCGATACTGTCAATGGAGGTTCAGGTCTCTGCTGTCAGTAGATCTGCCTTTTTCCATCTACGACAAGCTAGGCAGCTGGCTCCCTATCTCACTCGACATGACCTATCCACAGTCATCTCAAGGCTAGACTACTGTAACGCCCCTTACATTAATCTTCCTTTGTCGGTCATCCAGAGGCTTAAGCTGGTGCAGAACGCGGCAGCAAGACTCTCGGCTGGAATACTGGCCAGGGCTCATATCACTCCAACTCTGCAGCGACTGCACTGGCTGCCAATTGAGCACTGGATCATCTTCAAAGTGTTGGTCTTGACCTTTAAGGCCTTGCATGGTCTGGGGCCGGTGTACTTGAGGGACCATCTACTCCCATATGTTCCCCAGAGATCTCTTCGATCAGAGGATCACAACCTCTTACAGATTCCTTCCTTACGAAACATCAATTTGTTTTCAACAAGGCAAAGAGTTTTCTCCGTGGTTGCACCAAGCCTATGGAATTCGCTGCCATCTGAAGTCCGAGCAATTACCGACTTTCTGGCCTTTCAGAAAGCTTGTAAAACAGCCCTTTTCCATCAGGCATTTAACCTTTAGCCACCCCTGGTTAAGCAAACATTGTTAATTTGTTTTAATGGTTTAACGCTGATATTGTATGCTTTTATCGTTTTAAATTGCTATTGGTTGATACATTGTAAACCGCCCTGAGCCAAAATTGGAAGGACGGTATTCAAATTGAAACAATAAATAAATAAATAGATATCTGGACTATTTCTTCCCCTTTTTCTTCCCCCTCCCCATTCTTTTTCTTAGAGGGAAGGAGGGGGGAGTGCGGCGAGGGAGAGGGGGCGGGGCCAGAGTGGGGAAGGGGCAGGGATGGGGCTGGAGCAGGGGCAGGGCCAGAGCGGGACAGCGGAGGATCTGTATTTTGTTAATTTAATGAATTTTGAGGGGTTATTTGGGGGGATTTTTATTATTGGTCACACCTTGCGCTGTGAGACGTTTTGTTGCCAAATTTGGTGGGTATTGGCCCCGTAGGTTTCTGTTTTTAAGGTACTCACAACAACAACAGCATTTTTTTATATATAGATATTGTCCCTACTTTGCGGTTTAACCCATAATAACAGAGGGAGCACTGTAATATCTTCTCTTGTTAATCTTTCCTTATATTGTCCCAAATGGGGTCTTAGTCTGGAGATTGTGTTCCTTTGTTCAAGGCAAATCACCTGTTCCCAGCCTGGCTGATGGGAGTTGTAGTCCAACGATACTGTGTGAAATTCCCCCATAGGGGGAAAAATCCATATTATATCACCAGCGCTCCACAGCCATTTCTCTTTACCTTTCATGCAACCCGGGAAGCGATCATCCACAGCCTCCTGAAACATGTTGGGGTTCATCCAGTTGCCCAGTTGCCCTTTGACCCCTTGGGCAGGGATGGGCACGGTGTCCCTTTGGTTCTCCGTTACAATGACCGTTCGGCTTTCCACCCGGGCCACATCTTTAGGGTCTGTTTTGGCTAGCCAGCTGCAGAAAGATGGCGAGAAAGTGAATATGGGAAGCATCTACATGGCAGAATTAATGCACCTTAACTGCCATGGCTCAATACTATGGATTCCTGGGAGTTGTACTTTTACAAGGCCTTCAGCCTTCTCTGCCAAAGAGTAATGGTGCCTCACCAAACTATCCATAGCATAGCAATTAAAGTGGTATCAAATTGCATTTATTCTATTCTGGTATAGTATATTTTCTTGCAATTCTTTCAAGTAAGGCTCTTACCAGTTCTCATATTTAGTCAGTGGCTTGATGACTCCTTCCGACTCCAGCAGGTTCAAGATCTTGATGTTCTCCTTCTCCGTCCCATCGCAGATGTGGATGCTGTCCGGCTGGCAAAGTCTTGCCCCGTGCTCCACAAACTCTTGGACCCGTCCCGAAAGTTTGCTAAGGTCTCCATGGAGCACCCGAGGAGCATGGGCCCGACGGACTGGGACCGCAGACCAGCATCTGAGCGAAGATGCTCCAAGACTATGGGATAATAGAGAGAAAGAAGGTGCATTTCTGAACAGTTGGGAGGAAGCCTTGTAGTCATCTAGAATCATAGAGTTGTAAGAGATCCCAAGGACCACCCAGTCCAACTCCCATCTGCCAGGCAGGAAGACACAAAATAAGCCCTCCTGACAGATGGCCATCCAGCCTCTGTCTAAGAACCTCCAGAAAAGAAGACTTCACCAGACTCCCAGGCAGCTTATTCCACTATCGAACAACACCATCGGAAAGTTCTTGGGTGGAATCTCTTTTCCTGCACTTTAAATGAATTACTCCATGTCCAATCCAGTGGCTCCAAAACTTTTTTGGCCTACCGCCCCCTTTCCAGAAAAAAATTTACTCACCGCCCCCCTAGAAATTATTTTTTTTAAAAAATAATAGCAATTAAACAGAAAGATATACGTATTAATTCACTAGTTCTCAACCTTTCTAATGCTGTGAGCCCTAAATAAGGTTCCTCGTCTTGTGGTGACCCCCATCCATATTTTCATTGCTACTTTATAAATAATTTTGCTACTCTTACGAATTCTAATGCAAATATCTAATATGCAGGATGTATTTTCATTGAGGCAAAGCACCAAAATCAGTGTGTACAGAGCTATCGTACTGTCTATTCTCCTCTATGGGTCTGAAACATGGGTCACCTATCGCCAACATCTACAACTCCTCGAACGCTTTCATCAGCGCTGTCTTTGCACAATCCTAAATATACACTGGACCGACTATGTGACTAATGTTGCTGTCCTTGAGCAAGAAGGGATCACTAGTGTTGAGGCCGTGCTATTGAGAACACAGCTGCGCTGGGCAGGGCACGTCTCTAGGATGGAGGACCACCTCCTCCCAAAGATACTACTCTATGGTGAACTCGCCACGGGTCAGCGCAACAGAGGCGCCCCCCCCCCAAAAGATATAAGGACTCCCTGAAACAACATCTCAGGCTCGGCCAGATTGATCACCAACAATGGTCCACCCTGGCCTCACATCGGGAGGCACGGAGACGCACTATCCACAATGCTGCGGCCTCTTTCGAGAAGACACGCCGGACGGGTCTCGAAGAGAAACGACAACACAGAAAGAACCGCAACTTGGAAACAACATCACCCAAGGAGACTTTTTGCTGTGCTTTCTGCAACCAAACTTGCCTATCTCAGATTGGCCTTTTTAGTTATCAACGCGCTTGTAAAAAGCGTGGGATGAGTCCTTCCTGAATCTTCGTTCGCAAAGCAATGCCAAGAGAGAGAGAGAGAGAGAGAGAGATTTTCATTGTTACAAATTGAACATAATTAAAGCATAGTGATTAATCACAAAAACAATATGTTTGGGGGAGTATGGACAACGGATGATGGGATTTGCAGTACCTTCAATCGATTCAGCTCTGACTTCCACAGACCACTGAGACCCCCACAAATTACAGAACTGGACCAAAGTTGGCACAGATAACCCACATGACCAACAGAAAATACTGGAGGGGTTTGGGAGGAATTGGCAGTGATTTAGGGGAGATGTAGTTCACCTACATCTGGAGAGAACCAAGAACCCAAACAATTATGGATCCGGACCAAACTTGACACGAATACTCAATATGCCCAAATTTGAACACTGGTGGAGTTTTGAGAAAATAGCCCTTCTCATTTGGGAGTTGTAGTTACTGGGATTTATGGTTTACCTACAATCAAAGAGCATTTTGAACTCCACCAACAATGGAATTGAGCCAAACTTGGCACAC
Source organism: Anolis apletophallus (assembly GCA_030556195.1). Classification (NCBI taxonomy): domain Eukaryota; kingdom Metazoa; phylum Chordata; class Lepidosauria; order Squamata; family Anolidae; genus Anolis; species Anolis apletophallus. The sequence continues at coordinate 144,267,169 of JARBWK010000008.1, read as the reverse complement.
AGAACCCCCATGACCAACAGAACATACTGGAGGGGTTTGGAATGAATTGCCTCCGCTGGGGAAGGTCGCACTTTCTTCTGTAGTGGCGGGGAGTCTCCGCCGGAGGACGTGGAGACCTTTGCACTGCAGCCTTCGCACTGCACTGTGTATGGGGGTCAACGCGAAAGGGGGGGGGAAGAAGAGGGCAGTGCAACCCCTCCTAAATGGCCAATCGTTCACCGCCCCCTTAAAGGGGTTCATTGCCCCCCAAATTCCCCTGAGCCTCCTACCTCCCCCTTGGATCACCTCACCGCCCACCAGGGGATGGTACTGCCAACTTTGAGAATCAGTGTCCTAGTCTCTAGAGCAGGGGTGGGCAAACTGCGGCCCGGGGCCCGGATGCGGCCCTTTGGCTGATTCTATCCGGCCCGCCTAAGGGCCTCTGGCTTGCCTCCCCTGCCTGGCCTCTGCATAAAAATCTCCAGAGATGGGGACTATAAGGAAGCATTATTTTATTTTAGTGGTTTTTATTATTATTGTATAATAATTTTATAACAATAATAAAATAATATAATAAATAATATAATATAATGTTATATGATATATTATAATTTCAATATATTATGTTTATATATATACTATAATATAATAATTGATATTAATACTAATAATATATGAATATTTCTTGATATATTAATGTTAATATTAATGATGTGTAATATATAGTAAATATAGTAAGTGAATAAATAAATAAATTATAATAGTTGCCCACCCCTGCTCTAGAGTAACAGAAAACAAGCTTGTCCCCTTCCCAATGTGACATCCTTTCAAATATTTATACATGATTATCAAGTCCCTTTCAACCTTCTCTGTAAACATACACAGCTCCTTAAGCTGCTGCTCATAGGGCTTGGCTTCCAGACCTTTGACCATTTTGGTTGCTCTTCTCTGGATACTTTCCAAGCTGTCCATCTCCTTCTTGAATTGTGATGTCCAGACAAGGTCTGACCAAAGCAGAGTAGAGTGGGACTATTGGTCCCCTCAAGTTAGACACTATATTCTTATTGACGCAGCCTAGGATCACATTGATTTATATAGCTGTTAACTCATGTCCAGCCTGTGGACTACTAAGAGGCCTTCCACACAGCCATATAACCCAGAATATCAAGGCAGAAAATCCCACAAGATCTGCTTTGAACTGGTTTATCTGAGCCCACACTGCCATTTATTCCAATTCAAAGCAGATAATGTGGGATTTTATTCAGCTGTGTGGAAGGGGCCCAAGACTCTTTCATACACTGAAAGGGAGATTTGAGATAAATATAGTCCTTATACTAATGCTTTTATGTTAAGTTGCTTTGAATCTCCTTCGGGGGAGATAAAGTGAGGCAATAATAATAATAATAATACCCTCTGTCTATACAGGAAAATAGCTGACATACAAAATGAGATGGTAGGGTTGGGTGCTGATGGAAACTTAAGATGGTAATCTCAGATGCCACATTGATATAACAGTCTAGCATTTTTCAACAGTCATTCCCAGAGTTCCCGGATCCTAGATGCTGGTACTTGTCATTCAAAAGAACAGCGTTTCTCAACCTGGGGGTTGGGACCCTTGAGGGGTCATTAGGGCAGTGTTTCCCAACCTTTTTTGAGCCACAGCACATTTTTTACATTTGCAAAATCCTGGGGCACACCACCAACGAAAATGACACAAAATGACACTCTAACACAGTAATACATATAGTTAATATGTTTTTAAATGTATTTATACACTCAGTGTGAAACCTGGGCATGTTTCAATGAACACAACATAGATATCCTAGCAGGAATGGCAGAAAGACACAAATTCCCCACACAAAACTCCCATAACCAAGAGAAAATGCTATAAGAGTTTGGTGGGCATTGACCTTGAGTTTTGGAGTTGTCGTTCACCTATATCCAGAGAGCACTGTGGACTCAAACAATGTTGGATCAGGACCAAACTTGGCATGAATACTCAATATGCCCAAATGTGAACACAGATGGAGTTTGGGGAAAATAGACCTTGACATTTGGGAGCTACAGTTTCTGGGATTTATAGTTATCACAAAAACAAAGAGCATCCTGAACTCTTGCAACAATGGAATTGAACCAAACTTGGCACACAGAATTCCCATGACCAACCAAAAATACTGGAAGGGATTGGTGAGCATTTATTTTTTTATATTTATTTCGGGATTTTACCCCGCTCTTCTCAACCCCCAAGGGGGGACTCAGAGCGGCTTACAGTATGGCACAATTCGATGCCCTTGACCTTGAGCATAGTAAAATAGGGTCCCTTATATGAAATGGCAAAACCAAGGTTTGCATTTTGCAGTTTTAAGGGGGGGGGGAGGATATTCTGTGGATGCAGAATCCATGGATAGAGAGATACAGATCGGACTGTACTCGTAAACGTGTGCCTACATTAGAAATAAGAAGCCTCTTAATTTGAAAGCACTTGTGTTTCTGAGTTTGGCAACTTTCTACAAATGCATAAGAAAATAGGTTTTATCTCAGCCTTGGCCAATCCTGGGAACTTTCTCATGGCATCATTATAGTGCTATGAGTCCACTTTAATTGGAATGAATGAGGGTGAATCCAGCAAAGACGGAGATACTGTGGCTGGGTCGGACGGATGGTGGGGTGGTCCAGCTGCCTACCCTGGATGGCAAGGTACTATGCCCGTCACCCTTAGTAAAGAGCCTGGGGGTTGTGTTAGACCCTTCGCTGACGATGGAGACTCAGGTCTCTAATGTCAGCAAAACCGCTTTCTTCCATCTGCGGCAGGCTAGGCGGCTGGCCCCCTATCTAGAGACGACTTGGCCACAATGGTTCAAGCCACGGTCATCTCAAGACTTGACTACTGTAACGCCCTTTACACTGGCCTATCCTTGTCAGTGATCCGGAAACTTAAGCTCGTCCAGAATGCCGCTGCACGACTTCTCGCCGGAGTGCCGGCGAGATGTCACATAACGCCCATTTTCCAGCAGCTTCATTGGCTTCCGGTTGAGCACCAGATCACTTTCAAGGTGATGGTGTTAACCTTCAAGGCTTTCTATAGTCTGGGGCAGATGTATCTGAGGGACTGTTTTACCCCCTACCAACCCTAAGGGCTGTCCGCTAAGGGCTGCGGACAGGCCCCATTGTCTGCTCTAACTGTGGATGTACTCTTCATCCAACCATGTTTTTAATGTGTACCATGTATTGTATTGTTTTTACTATGTTTTACTGTGGTTTTTATCGATTGTAATTGTTTTTTAGTGATTGTGAGTCGCCCCGAGCCACTTGGAAGGGGCGACCAAGAAATCCAAATAATAAATAAATAAATAAATAAAACCCCAACGATCACTTCGTTCTGAAGATCTGAACCTTCTCGAAGTGCCCAATTTCAAAACCATCCACCTGGCATCTACTCGACGCAGGGCCTTTTCCGTGGAGGCACCAACCATTTGGAACACCTTGCCAGCCTTTGTTTCGTAGGGCCTGTAAGACCCACCTCTTCAAGCTGGCTTTTGACTGTTAAATTTTTAACCTTACCTAATCTAGTTTAATCTTAGCTACTCTTATTATTGATATTTTATCCTGTTTATGTTTTTATGTGATTTGTGAGCCGCTCCGAGCCCTCGGGGAGTGGCGGCATACAAAAATGAATAATAAATAAAAAGAATAATAAAAGGTTGCATGCTACGGAAGCCTGGGGTTTGCAGAAGTATTTTGAATTCACAGCATTTTACTTGACTATAAATTTTATTTATTTATTTATTTATTTATTGTTCACTTTTGTATTCCGCTCCTCCCAGCAGGCTCGGGGCGGATCACAGCAAAAAATACATGGGCGGCATGTTGTAACATGTCAACATGCGACCCTACAATTGATAAAAACATAAAAAACATAACATAAAAACATAAAGGATTCTCTATCCCAGGATTCCATCAGTTTGTTTTGTGTGTGTTTGTATCAGAAGTGATTTGAGAAATTGCAAGTCGCTTCTGGTGTGAGAGAATTGGCCGTCTGCAAGGACATTGCCCAGGGGACGCCCAACTTATTGATGTTTTACCATCCTGAGGGAGGCTTCTCTCATGTCTCGAATGAGAAGCTAGAGCTCGACGGACAGGAGCTTACCCCACTCCCCAGATCCGAACCGCCAACCTGTCGGTCAACCAGTCCTACCATCACAAGGCTTAAACCCATTGTGCCGATTGCTGTGGTATTAAAGCAAAATCAGTATTACAAATGGAGCCACCAGTGGCACAGTGGGTTAAACCCTTGTGCTGGCAGGACCGAAGACCGACAGGTCACAGGTTCGAATCCAGGGAGAGCGCGGATGAGTTCCCTCTATCAGTTCCAGCTCCTCATGCAAGGACATGAGAGAAGCCTCACACAAGGATGGTAGTAACACATCAAAACATCTGGGCATCCCCTGGGTAACGTCCTTGCAGACGGCCAATTCTCTCACACCAGAAGCGACTTGCAGTTTCTCAAGTCGCTCCTGACACAACAAAAAAAAGTATTATAAATATATAATATAAACTTCAAATAGTCCAACGGACGGCAGCCAGATTGTTCACTGGAGCATCATACAGGGAGCATACCACCCCCCCTGTTATGTCAACTTCACTGGCTGCTGGTCCATTTCCGAAGTGCTGGTCTTGGCCTATAAAGTCCTCTACGACTCCAGCCCAGCTTACTTGTCCGAACGTATCTCCCTCTAAGTTCTGCCTTGTAGCCTAAGATCCGCTGGGGAGGCCCTGCTCTTGGCCACACCAGTTTCACAAACACGGTTGTTGGACAGGGCCTTCTCGGTGGTGACTCCCCTGTGGAAATCGCTCCCCAGCGAAATCAGATCGGCATCTTCCCTCCTTTCTTTCAGAAGAAAACTGAAGACGTGGTTGTGGAACCAGGCTTTGGCTAATGGATATAACGGCAACTGAACAATGAATCTAACCATATGATAGTTGTAATGGAACAGGCTTTATTATTGTTTAACTAATGTTGTTTTAATCTATTGTATTGTATGTATTTATCTTGTTATTATAATTGTAATTTATTGTGTCATCGAATCATTGCCATTGTCAGCTGCGCTGAGTCCCCCTGCGGAGGTGAGAAGAGTGGGGGGAAATGCTGTAAATAAATAAATAAATAAATAAATAAATAAATAAATAAATAAATAAATAAATAAATAAAATGTGAAATTGCCCCAGTACCTCCCAGAGGTGTTGGAGTACAACTCCCACATCTGAAAGCCACCTATTCTACAGGCTGATCGGAGTTGTAGTCCAACCCATCCCAAAGTACTGAGTTGAGCAAGGCCTTTCTAAACGTTTCCTCAACAGCATGAGTGTGCATGCACTTAAGGGCCCATGAATGGAGCACTGTTCATCCATAGGAAAGAGAGAAAAGTCATGTGTTTCTCAGACAGCATGCTGATTTTTACAAAAGAAAAAAAGAAGAGCACATGGTACAACGAAAATTAAATTAACTTAGAAAAAACTTCCAAGAAGTTTTTTGCTTCTTGATAGTGGAAATAGGTTGCTTTAGAACAGGGGTTGGAGACCTTTTTGACTCACATGAAAGCAAAATATTTGGAAATTTAGTTCAGTGAGAGCCATATAATATATATAATATATTTTGAGACTGAATTCAACTAAATGTGAATATATAAGTACATACTATGAGAAAAGGATTCCCCCAGCAGAATGATGGGACACTTCACACCTGGCTCTGCAAAAGGCACGATCAGGACTCTGGGAAGGAAGAGAAGACGGAAGGAAGGGAGGGAGAAAGACAGAGGAAATAAAGGAGGGAGGGCGAGAGGAAGAAAGAAAAGAACAAACTATGGAAAAGGAAGAAAAGAAAAGCAGGAGAGAGACAAGGAGGGGAAAAGAGAGAAGGAAATGGGAAGGGAGGAAAGGGTGTGGAAAAGAAAAGAAAAGGAGTGAGGAAAAAGTAAAATAATGAAGGGGAAAGAAGAAAAGAAAGAAGGAGAGAGAGGAAAGTGAGAAGAAAGGAAGGAGAAGGAAAGGAAGACTTAGGGAAAAAGAATAGAAGAGGAAGGAAGAGGGAGGGAGAATGGAGGAAAAAAGGAAGGGGAGAGAGGGAGGGAAAAGGAAGGAGAGAAGGAAATGGTGAAGGGGAGAAAGGAAGGAAGGAAGAGGGAGAATGGAGGAAAGAAGGAAGGAGAGAAGGAGAAGGAAAGGGTGAAGGGGAGAAAGAAAGGAAGCAAAAGGGAAAATGGAGGAATGAAGGAAGGGGAGAGGGAGGGGAAAAGAAGGAGAGAAGAAGGAAACGGTGAAGGGGAGAAGGAAAGGAAGGAAGAGGAAGGAAGAGGGAGAAGGAGAAGGAAGGGGAGAAGGAAGAAGGAAGGGTGAAGGGGAGAAAGGAAGGAAGGAAGCGGAAGGAAGGAAGAGGGAGAATGGAGGAAAGAAGGAAGGGGAGAGAGGGAGGGAAAAGGAAGGAGAGAAGGAAAGGGTGAAGGGGGAGAAAGAAAGGAAGGGGCAGTTGCGGCGCATTTGCGTCACTCCTCCCCGCTGCATGCTGGGAAACCGAGGCCCGGGCTGTTCTGGAGAGCCCAATGCAATCATGAAAGGAGCCACATCTGGCTCCCGAGCCATAGGTTCCCTACCCCTGCTTTAGAATGTAGTTTCCTCTGAGCTGGTGCTTTGAAAACAGAAGTTGGATGGTTGTTTTTGCTGCAGATTTCTGGATGTGTGAAAGATGGACTAAATGACCTCTGAGAAGCCCTATGCCTCTATAGGTACATATAAACTATAGAATGAATACAGTTTGAGATCACTTTTACTGCAATGTCTCAGTGCTATGGAATCATGAGAGTTGCAATTTCACAAGGCCTTGAGCCTTCTCTGCCAAAGAGTTCTGGTGCCTTACCAAACTGATTCCATATAATCCAAGATTACAAACACAGACAAGCATTGAGCCATGGCAGTTTGACGTGATGCCAGGCAGCATTCATTCTATAGTGCAGATGCAACACATTTTGAAAAAAGTCTGCACAGCCCATGTAAATGAAGTTGTGCCTATGTTGCCTTGGCACAGATCTGCCTATGGGTATATCTTTATATCTGTCTTGCTGTTTTGCAACCATTTCCCAAGGGCAACTTGTCATCCAGAACGGGGATTAACCAAGCGTGCCGACTTTCTAAGAGAACAGGTGAGAAAGGACACTCTGAAACCAACGAATGTAATCTGAATGCAGCTAAAGTGGTGTGAAACTGCATTCATTCTATAGTGCAGATCAGTGGTTCCCAAACATTTTTGGCCTACCGCCCCCTTTTCAGAAAAAAATGTACTCACCCCCCCCTAGAAATTATTATTTTTTTTAATGTAATAGCAATTAAACAGAAATATATATGTATTAATGCAGTGGTTCTCAACCTTTCTAATGCCGTGACCCTTAAATAAGGTTCCTCATGTTGTGGTGACCCTCACACATATTTTCGTTGCCACTTCATACATAATTTTGCTACTCCTATGAATTCTAATGCAACTATCCAATATGCAGGATGTATTTTCATTGTTACAAATTGAACATAAGTAAAGCATAGTGATTAGTCACAGAAACAATATGTTTGGGGGAGTATGGACAACGGATGATGGGATTTGCAGTTCCTTCGACCAATTCAGCTCTGACTTCCACAGCCGAGACCCCATGAATGACCAAATTTGGCACAAATACTCAATATACGCAAAGTTGAATATTGATGGAGTTGTGGGGAATTGATTTTGTCATTTGGGAGTTGTAGCTGCTGGGATTTATAGTTCACCTATAATCAAAGAGCATTTTGAACTCCCAACAGCAATGGCATTGAACTAAACTTGAGCAATAGAGAATACTGGACCTTGGAAATTGGGAGCTGCTTGCATTTTCCTTCGTGCCACGGCCATCTCCCAGGAGGTGCCTGCAAATGCTGCAGCGACTCAGGGGGCATTTGGAGACGCTGAGGCTTTCCTTCTCCGCTGGACCAACTGGCAGGCACACACTCGCAAGCGCGCGACTGTCTCAGCTTGCCAGTTGGAATCCCTGGGCAGACATTGCCTGGAAACCGCAGCCCGCGCCCCCTTCCTCTCCACAACTCCATCCACAGCGCAGTCCCATATTGCCCCTTCCTTCTAAGGGACCCGCTGGATTGGAAGAGGTGATACAGGACTGCGCTGTGGACAGAGTTGAGGAGAGGAAGGGGGCGCGCACTGAGGTTTCCAGGTAGTGCCTGCACGGGGTTTCCAACTGGCAGGTGCACATTCGTGCGCTTGCGAGTTGGAATCCCGCCACCACCCCCTTACAAGGCTTCAGTGCCACCCAAATTCTCCTGAGCCTCCCACCGCCGCTTTGGATCGCCTCACCGCCCACTAGGGGGTGGTACTGCCCACTTTGGGAACCATGGGTGTAGATACACCCTGATAGGATGCTAAAAACCTCAGCTGCATAATTCTGAAAAGATTATTTCTACCATCCCATTGGCAGGCTAGGTGGAAGATTCTGGGAGTTGTAGTCCTCCAAATCACAATTCCTTGAGTTGTCACAGAACCAATTTGCAGGAAAAGAGATGCCACCTAAAAATATGATATATTGTATATACATATAATATTGATAATATTATAATGTAATACAATATAATACTACTACTAATAATATGATATTATTTAATATTTATTTATTTACTTTATTTATATTCCGCTCTTCTCACCCCGAAGGGGACTCAGAGCGGATTACAGGTACACATACTTAGCAGACAATCCCTGCCATTTCCAACATACACATATAGACCGACAGAGGCAAACTCTGGCCACCAGAGGGAGCTGGCGCACTCATCTCCTCTCAGCGTTTCCAGAGTCCCTTGTTGTTCCTTCTGCATTCCTCAGCATTCCTGGAGTTCTTTAATGGCCTCATAATTCAGTCAAAATTTACCTCCTCACTTAATGTGGTACCTTTATCCCCTACTTGACAGCTGCAACTGTCTTTCGGGATGCAAAGGTCGACAGCAGGCTACACTTAAAGGTCAAGCACTCACCTCAACCCGGGCAGGCCTCAAACTCATGACCTACTGGTCAGAGAGATCTTATGCAGCTGACACTTAGCCAGCTGTGCCACATATATTATAATTATATATTTTATATTACATGAAATATTACTAATATTACAGCATAATGTTATAGTACAATGTAATATATAATATTAATATTGTGCTAAGGCAATAATATAATATATTGTATTTACATTTTACTTGTAAGCCACTCTTGAGTCCCCTTCGGGGTGAGAAGGGCGGCATATAAGTGTCGTAAATAAATAAACAAATAAATAAATTGGGAAGAACTTCCTAATGGTGAGAGCTGTTTGATAGTAGAATATGCTGTATCAAAGTCAAGGCTCCCTTGGAGGTTTTTAAGAGGAGGCTTGGTGGGCATCTGTTGGGAGGGCTTTGATTGTGCAAAAACCTCCCCAAGTGCCCAACTGTGAACTCAAACTTCCAAGGTTTGAAGATCAAGTCCCAAAGCTTGGTGCTGCATTGCCCTTTGTCCCCCAATGCCCCATCCTAACCCTCCCCCAAACCTCACACAATCGTGAATCTGCGCACTCTCGGCTGGGTTGTTTGCGCTTTGGCAAAGCACACAGCTCCTGACCCTTGTACGAAAGGTTTGGGGCTAGGGGAGGGTTCACCTGGCATTGGCTGGGCTCCAAGTGGCAGAGCAAAGGGCGAGGGGACAGGCCGCATGGCGTGGACTTTCTCCCGAGACAAGGCGTCCTATGGGGCGGGGGGCACGGCCGTGGGTTTGAGAGATGGGAACATGTTGTTCCCATACGCAGCCCTTCCCTTCCCCCTAGCATCCAGTTAGCATCTCCACCACAACACTTCGGGGCAGATTACTTAATTAAGAAAATTAAAAGATAAGCCATGCACCCGGCTCCAAACTCTGGTTGTGAAAGAGGAGAGAGAAGGGACCTGTTTCCCAAACAAGCTTACACACTGCAGGGCTCTCGTTGGCTCTGAAGTTTGGATCTATTCTGCAGGAGGGGAGAGGTCAAGTCCATCCCAGCCTTTCCGCCTTCACCACTGACCCAACTATGCAGCCTTGAGTGCAGACCCAGGCAAACTTGGGCCTTTTGGGTGTTTTGGACTTCAACTCCCACAATTCCTCACAGCCTCAGGCCCCTTCCAAAGGAAGGGGCCTGAGGCTGTGAGGAATTGTGGGAGTTGAAGTCCAAAACACCCGAAAGGCCCAAGTTTGCCCAGGCCTGCTTTAGTGGTTTACTTTTCTTGAAGCCTCGGTTTCTCATCTGTAAAATGGGCATTCGCTCTATGAAACTTTAGAGTTCCCCAGTGTGACATTGGGATCAACTTTCTATTTAAAGTACATCATAGACCATTGCTCCCCAAACATCCTAATGCCACGACCCCTTAATACAGTTCCTCATGTTGTGGTGACCCCCCCAACCATAACATTATTTGCATTGCTACTTCATAACTGTCATTTTTGCTACTGTTATGACTCGTAATGTAAATATCCGATATGCAGGATGTATCTTCATTCACTGGACCAAATTTGGCACAAATACCCCGTATGACCAAATATGAATATTATTTATTTATTTATTTATTTATTTTAAACTTTTATACCCTGGCCTTCTCACCTCCGAAGAGGGACTCAGACCGGCAAACAGCAAGTATTCAATGCTAACATTTAAAATCTAAAAACATCATAAATTTACAATAAAATTTACAATAAATACATTTTAAAAGCCTTTTGCCAAAGTAAAATCAAGTCCAACTTAATCCATATATTTGCGATCTCCTCCTTCATTCTGCGAAGGCCTCATTGCACAGCCACGTTTTCACCTGCTTCCTAAAAGTCAGGAAGGATGGGGCGGATCTAATTTCATTTGGGAGGGAATTCCACAGCCGAGGGGCCACCACAGAAAAGGCCCTGTCTTTCGTCCCCACCAGACACGCCTGCGAAGGTGGTGGGACCGAGAGCAGGGCCTCTCCAGACGATCTTAGCACTCTTGAAAGTTCATAGGGGAGAATACGTTCAGATAGGTAAACTGGGCCGGAACCATATAGGGTTTTGTAGATCAACACCAGCACTTTGAATTGTGCTCAGAAGCTAATTGGCAGCCAGTGGAGCTGGTGCAACAGGGGAGTTGTGCGCTCCCTGTACCCCGCTCCCGTTAGTAACCTGGCTGCTGTGCGCTGGACTAATTGCAGCTTCCGGGCAGTCTTCATAGGCAACCCCACGTACAGAGCGTTGCAGTAGTCTATACGGGATGTAACCAGAGCGTGGACCACCGTGGCCAAGTCAGACTTCCCAAGATACAGGCGCAGCTGGCACACAAGCCTGAGCTGTGCAAAAGCTCCCCTGGCCACCGCCGAGACCTGTGGTTCCAGGCTCAGCGATGAGTCCAGGATCACTCCCAGACTACGAACCTGCACCTTCAGGGGGAGTGTAACCCTGTCAAGCACAGGCTGTAACCCTATACCCTGTTTGGCCTTACGACGGACCAGGAGTACCTCTGTCTTGTCTGGATTTAGTTTCAATCTGTTAGCCCCCATCCAGTCCATTACAGCGGCCAAGCACTGGTTCAGGACTTGAACAGCCTCCTTAGTAGCAGGTGGGAAGGAGTGACAGAATAGTGGTGGGGTTGGGGGTGTGTGTTTGATTTTGTCATTTAGGAGTTGTAGTTGCTGGGATTTATAGTTCACCTACAATCAAATAATATTCTGAACTCCACCAATGATGTAATTGAACCAAACCTGGCACATAGAGCTCCCATGACCAACAGAGAAAATACTGTAAGTGTTTGGTGGGCATTGCACTTGAGTTTTGGAGTTGTAGTTCACCTATATCCAGAGAGCACTGTGGACACAAACAATGATGGATCTGGACCAAACAGGGTGGAGATTCTCAATATGCCCAAATGTGAACACTGGTGGAGTTTGGGGAAAATAGACCTTGACGTTTGGGAGTTGTAGTTGCTGGGATTTATAGTTCACCTACAATCAAAGAACATTCTGAACTCTACCAATGATAGAATTAGGCCAAAGTTCCCACACAGAAACCACACGACCAACAAAAAATACTGTGTTTTCTGATTGTCTTTGGTGACCCCTCTGACATGCCCTCGCAACCCTCCCAGGGGTCCCAACCCCCAGGTTGAGAAATGCTGACCTGGAGAGGTATTGTCTCAGATAAAGAAAAGACCAAATTTGGATTTGTTGGTTTTCACTTTTTCAGGAGTGCTATGCTCCTAACCCCAGCAAATGTGAAGGGCTCAATGCACAAAGCAATGTGTGTGGGATCACAGCCTCTTCTTTGCCATGCAATTTATTCTTAGGACATCCTGTGATATCAGATACTATAATCAACATTTTACAAGGGAGGGAAACTGAAGTTGAAAAAGAGAGAGATCCAAAGCTCAAAGGTGAAAGTGGATTCTGTGGCAAAGACAGAATTAGGACCCAAGATTCCTGGCCTTTACTGTGAAAATCAATTGTAATTAGTCACTTTCCTAATGGACTTTCCATAACGTGCATGTATGCTTTGCAATCTTCGGCACGCCCAGAAAAACAATAACTTTGCAAGGCAGACCTCGAGCGCACCTGCATCTACACTGTGGAATTAACAGTTTAACACCACCTTAACGCCACCTTAACTGCTATGGGATCTTTAGCGTGGTTTGGCGAGGCACCAGTACTCTTTGGCAAGGAAGACTAAAGACTTTGTAAGACTACAACTCCTAGAACTCCATCTCATTGAGCCATGGCAATTCAAGTGGTGTCAAACTGCATTTACAGTATAGACCAGGCCTGGGCAAACTTTGGCCCTCAGATGTTTTGGACTCCAACTCCCACAATTCCTAACAGCCAGTAGGCTGTTAGGAATTGTGGGAGTTGGAGTCCAAAACACCTGGAGGGCCAAAGTTTGCCCAGGCCTGGTGTAGACAGTATAGATCAGGTATGGGCAAACCCAGGCCTGAGGGCCAGATGCAGCCCCTTGGGCACTTTTCTCAGGCCCTCCTCTCTCTCACCATCCTATCCTTTCTTCCTTCTCTCTTTCCTTCTTCCTTCGCTCCCTCTTTCTTCTTCCCTTCCACCCTTTTGTCCTTCCTTCAACCCTTTCCTTTCTTCCCCCTTCCCTTCCTTTCCTCTTTCTCCCTCTCCTTCCTTCCCTCTCTTCCTCTTTCCCCTTCCTTCCTTTTTGTCTTTTCTTCCTTCCCTCTTTCTCCCTCTCTCCTTCCTTCCCTTCCACCCTTTCACCCTTCCTTCCCTCTCTCCCTATTTCTCCTTCCTTCCTGTTTGTCTTTCCTTCCTTCTCTCTTTCCTCCCTCCCTCCATTCCCTTCCACCCTTTTGTCCTCCCTTCCTTCTCTCTCTCTCTCCTTCCATCCATCCTTCCCTTTCATTATTGCCTCCGTTCTGTATTTTCTTTCTTCTCTTTCCTTCCTTCTTACATCCCATCTTCCCTCTTTCCTCCCTCTCTCCGTCTTTCTCCTTCCTTCTTTCCCTGTTCTCTTTCTTCCCTTCCCTCTTTCATTTATCCTTCCCTTCCTTCCTTTCATCCTTCTCTTCCTCACTCCCTTCTCTTTTTTCCTTCCTTCCTTTCCACCCTTTCATCGTATTGTCGAAGGCTTTCATGGCTGGAATCACTGGGTTGTTGTGGGTTTTTTCGGGCTATATGGCCATGTTCTAGAGGCATTCTCTCCTGACATTTCGCCTGCATCTATGTCCAACCTCTGAGGATGCTTGAGATAGATGCAGGCGAAACGTCAGGAGAGAATGCCTCTAGAACATGACCTTATAGCCTGAAAAACCCACAACAACCCAACCTTTCACCCTTCCTTCCTTCCCTTTTGTCTTTCGTCCCTCTTTCTTCCCTCCTTCCCTCTCTCCCTCGTTCTCCTTCCATCCTTTCCTTCCTCCCATTCGTCCTTCCTTCCAGTCCTCCTAGCAATGAGTGCTAGCATGCAGCCCCCAAGCTAGAAAGTTTGCCCATGCCTGGTATAGATACACCCAAAGGAGCTGTAGTTTTACAAGGTTTCCCGCCTTCTCTGCTAAAGAATGCTGGTGACTCGCCAAACTAGAAACCCCATGATAGCAGGGGGTTAAAGTGGTGTCAAACTGCATGAATTTTAAAGTCTAGATACACTCCTTGTTTCCTCCTTAAACCCTAGATTAGCTATCAACCCGTTTATCTGAGCTGGAACGATTGCAGAGGAAATAAAGGAGTAGAAAAACAAAGCGGACGTGGACCAGTTCAGGACTGGCATTTCCTCTTGTGGGTGAAAGGTTGCCGCACGAAGGGGGGGGGGGCAGTCCCTGGGGAGAAGGGGATGGGTGACGTGGAGAACGGAGAACAGGAGGAAGAAGCTCCGGCCTGGGAGGACGCAAACAAACAAAGGTGCTGCTCTTCAGCCTTTCAGGCCTCTCTGCCGACCCAGGCCTGAGCCTTTTGCACAACCTAAGCAAAGGTTTAGGATTCATGCTTACCAAACAGGAGCATGCTCACACAACTCAAAAGGACTGCAACCCTCTTTTTTTTGGAAAAGGTGACCTTCAAAAGTGGATCCTCTGCAACTTGGATGAGATGTGGAGGAAGGAAGGAAGGAAAGAAGGAAAAAGAAGGGAGGAATGAAAAATGGATCCTAAACAGAAGGGTCTGCAACTTGGCTGAGATGTGGAGGAAAGAAGAAAGGGACGAAGGAAGGAAAAGGAAAGAAGGAATGAAAGAAGGAAAGAAAGAAGGAAAGAAAGAAGGAAAGAAAGAAGGGAGGAATGAAAAATGGATCCTAAACAGAAGGGTCTGCAACTTGGCTGAGATGTGGAGGAAGGAAGAAAGGGACGAAGGAAGGAAGGAAGGAAGGAAAAGGGAGGAATGAAAAATGGATCCTAAACAGAAGGGTCTGCAACTTGGCTGAGATGTGGAGAAAGGAAGAAAGGGACGAAGGAAGGAAGGAAGGAAGGAAGGAAGGAAGGAAGGAAGGAAGGAAAAGGGAGGAATGAAAAATGGATCCTAAACAGAAGGGTCTGCAATTTGGCTGAGATGTGGAGGAAGGAAGAAAGTGACGAAGGAAGGAAGGAAGGAAGGAAAGAAGGAAGGAAAGAAAGAAAAAGAAGGGAGGGATGAAACGTGGATCCTAAACAGAAGGGTCTGCACCTTGGCTGAGATGTGGAGGGAGGAAGGAAGGAAGGAAGAAAGGGACGAAGGAAGGAAGGAAAGAAGGAAAGAAGGAAAGAAAGAAAGAAAGAAAGAAAGAAAGGAAAAAGAATGGAGGAATGAAAAATGGATCCCAAACAGTAGGGTCTGCAACTTGGCTGAGATGTGGAGGAAGGAAGGAAGGGACATACGAAGGAAGGAAAGAAAAAGAAGGGAGGGATGAAAAGTGGATCCTAAACAGAAGGGTCTGCAACTTGGCTGAGATGTGAAAGAAGGAAGGAAGGAAGGAAGGAAGGAAGGAAGGAAGGAAGGAAGGAAGGAAGAAGGGATGGATGGAAGGAGGAGAAAAGGAGAAAAGAAGGAAGGAAGATGGAAGGAAAGGAAAAGGAAAGAAAGGGGGAAGGAAGGAAGGAAGGAAGGAAGGAAGAAGGGATGGATGGAAGGAGGAGAAAAGGAGAAAAGAAGGAAGGAAGATGGAAGGAAAGGAAAAGGAAAGAAAGGGGGAAGGAAGGAAGGAAGAAAGGAAGGAAGAAAGGAAGGAAGAAGGGATGGATGGAAGGAGGAGAAAAGGAGAAAAGAAGGAAGGAAGATGGAAGGAAAGGAAAAGGAAAGAAAGGGGGAAGGAAGGAAGGAAGGAAGGAAGGAAGGAAGGAAGGAAGGAAAAATGGCAAAGAGTTGGGGCCAATTTGCATGAAGGACAAAGGAATTCTAGCAAAGGGAGTTGCACAATGGACAAGATACTTACCAAGCCTGAAGCAGATTAAAAAGAAAGGATGTATCAAGAGAAGACAATGAAATAATTGTCAGGAGAGATACAGAAACAGAGGGGTAAGAAGTCCCAAATCAGTGGCCAGCCTCCAGAGCAAGAAAGAAGCAGACCTTTAGGCCCATTTTACAGATAAGGTAAAATGCGCCGCCCAACAGCGGGGAGGGCAAGGAACCCAAATCTCCTCCGTTCAAACCTTTGCCAGAGTTTTCAAACTGCATGCGCTCCACCTGCCATTATTCCTTCGTGGCATTGCCATGCAGACAGTTCCGTATTTTACCAAGGAACTATGGTCTGTTTCAGGGTACTAGAATATATTTGGCATTACGTCTCTTTCCCATTCCAGGTGAGCTTGGAAAGGTTATTTGAAGGGGCTAGAACAGTGTTTCTCAACCTTCCTAATGCCACGACCCCTTCATACAGTTCCTCGTGTTCTGGTGACACCCCCCCCCCCCCAACCATAAAATTATTTTTGTTGCTACTTCATAATTGCAGTTTTGCTACTGTTATGAATCATAATGTAAATATCTGATATGCTGGATGTATTTTCATTCATGGGACCACATTTGTTACAAATACCCAATACGCCCAAATTTGAATACTAGTGGGGTTGTGGGGGGATTGATTTTGTCATTTGGGAGTTGCAGTTTTTGGGATTTATACTTAACCTAAAGTCAAAGAGCATTCTCAACTCCACCAACGTTGGAACCGAACCAAACTTGGCACACAGAACTCCCATGACCAACAGAAAATACTGGAAGGGTTTGGTGGACATTGACCTTGAGTTTTGGGGGTTGTAGTTCACCTACATCCAGGGAGCACTGTAGACTCAAACAAGGATGGATCTGGACCAAACTTGGCATGAATACTCCATATGCCCAAATGGAAACACTGGTGGAATTTGGCGAAAATAGACCTTGACATTTGGGAATTGTGGGTTGCTGGGATTTATAGTTCTCCTACAATCAAAGAGCATTCTGAACCCCGCCAACGATAGAATTGGGCCAAGGTTCCCACACAGAATCCACATGACCAAGAGAAAATAATGTGTGTGAATTTTTTGTATCACTTCATTTATTTTGTAATTGTATTTTTTTAAATTATTATTATTATTTCTGATGTATTTTGTTTTGTATTTTACTGTGTTGTATTGTATTTTAGAAGGGCTTGGCCTCACGTTAGTCGCCCCGAGTCCCCATTGGGGAGATGGTGGCGGGGTATAAATAAAGTTTATTATTATTATTATTATTATTTTCTGATGGTCTTTTTGACCTCCCTCGTGACCCCCTGGTTGAGAAACGCTGGGCTAGAACTCCCAGAGAGATAGAGAAGGGGAAAGCAAGGACAGTTCCAAGGATCAAGATAGGAAGGCAGATGGAGAAATCCTCCATCCACCTACCATCAATCTCATCATCATCATCATTGTGTCATCAATGCGCAGGGAGTTTTAGAGTCAAAACAACCCAAAACAGTGAGTCCTGCCAAAGGCATATAATGTTAAATATATGCAGGTTGTCTCCACAAAATATATGTACCAGGTAGCAGTTATTAGTAGCTATACTGCCAGGGGCGGTCCTACTGGTAGGCAAAGGACGCTGCTGCATGGGGCGCCATCTGGGTAAAGGGCATATTGCCCTGCCCGCCAGACAGCGTCCGGCCGATGTTCCGCTTTTGGGCCTTGTGCGCCGTAGCAAACCTCCTTGCGTGCCGTCGGCATGGTGCCGAATAGGGAGTGCTGTGTTTACAGGCTTCTGCGCCTGCGCACAGGAGCTTCTGGGCATGCGCAGAGGGGGGGTGCATGCCAAATAGGGAGTGCTGTGTTTACAGGCTTCTGCGCCTGCGCACAGGAGCTACTGGGCATGCGCGGGGGGGGGAAATAATGTTGGGGGGGCGCCAAAATAATGTTCGCTTACCATTTAAAATTATCTTAGACCGCCCCTGTATACTGCTTATTTGAAAGTTAATTAATATTGAAGAATCGGTGCTACAGTAATGATGCAACCTGAAATATTTGGAAGACACACAATAAGGTTGTTGTTGTTGATGATGATATTGATATTTACACCCTGTTTTTTGCCCCCAGGGCAGTTGTAGGGCATCTTTTCTCTCTCTCTCTCTCTCTCTCTCTCTCTCTCTCTCTCTGATTCGTTCTTTATCTATATACAGACGAATGCATACAAAAGAAGGAAATAATAATAATACAGTAGAGTCTTGCTTATCCAACATAAATAGGCCGGCGGAATGTTGGATAAGCAAAAATGTTGGTTAATAAGGAGGGGTTAAGGAAAAGTTTATTAAGCCTCGAATTACATTATTATTTTATAAATTAAGTACCAAAACATCATGTTTTACAACAAAAAAGCAGTTCAGTACACGGCAATGTGACATAGTAATTACCGTATTTACAAATCTAGCACCCAAACAAAGCAATGTATTGAAACAGCTGTGGATCCGGGAGGGAGGCAGACTGCGTTGGATAATACAGAACATTGGATGAGTGAAGGTTGGATAAGCAAGACTCTACTTAATAGGCGACAGCAGAATTGACGAGAAGCAACTGGAAAAGTTTACACAATATGAGGATTTAAAGATCAAACTGCAAAGTCTTTGGCACAAGATAGTCAAGGTGGTCCCAGACAGGCATGTAGCCTGGGGGGGGGGGTTTAGCCCCCCCCTGAAATTTTCAGAATGGTCCGCGAGAATGCCTTACTGGTACATTATTTAAACTGTTAAGTTTATTCATATCATATCATGATCTGATCACTATGCTCAATATATCCCATATGCATGGGGGTATTGGGATAATGATACAAAAGGCTTGCTGGGGTAGATCCTCTCCCACCCAGGCTCAGCCCCCCTCAATCAAACTCAGCCCCCCATCAAAATCCTGGCTACAGCCCTAGTCCCAGTGGTGATCGGCACACTGGGTGCAGTGCCTCAAGACCTTGGCCCGCACTTAAAAACAATCACCGCTGACAAAATTACCACCTGTCAGCTGCAAAAAGGCCACCCTACTGGGATCTGCACACATTATTTGCTGATAGATCACACAGTCCTAGGCACTTGGGAAGTGTCCGGCGTGTGATTGAATACAACAGCCAGCATAGTGATCTTGTTTGCTGTGTACTAATCTTGTTATGTATCAAATAATAATAATAATAATAGGTGACAGCATAAATGATGTAAAGCAACTGGAAATGCTTACGCAATATGAGGGTTTAAAGATCGAACTGCCAAGGCTCTGGCACAAGCCAGTCAAAGTGGTCCCAGTGGTGATCGGCACACTGGGTGCAGTGCCTCAAGACCTTGGCCTGCACTTAAAAACAATCAGCGCTGGCAAAATGACCATCTGTCAGCTGCAAAAGGCCACTGGACTCGGATCTGCACACATTATTTGCCGATACAGCACACAGTCCTAGACGCTGAGAAAGTGTCCTACATGCGATCCTATAAAGCAGCCAGCATAGTGATCTTGTTTATGTACTAATCTTGTTGTGTATCAAATAATAACAACAACAACAATAAGTGACAGTAGAATTCGGGGGGCGGAGCATGGGAAGTGAACGATGTCAGTCCCAGGCTCTTCTCTACGCCAAAATATAATTATTAAACCCTATAAATTTAACTTATAGCCAGCTGAGAGATACCTACAAGGCACAAGCCAGACAATGTTGTCCTTGTGGTGATTGGCACACTGGGTGCAGTGCCTCAAGACTATAGCCTGCACTTAAAAACAATCAGTGCTGACAAAACTACTAGGGAAGTGTCCAAGGTGCAATCCAATACAAAAGCCAGTTTAGTAATCTTGTTTGCTGCGCACTAATCCTGTTGTGTATTGGCTGCCACTATCACAGGCCACTGCGACCAGCAAGGGTGACGGACCTGGACCAAACTTGGCACACACAACCCCCATGATCCCCTTTACATCCTGGTGAGGTTTGGGGGGGGGGGAGAGGACGGACAAAGGATGATGGGATTTGTAGTACTTTCAAAACCTTCAGTTCCCAAAGACCACTGTGCCCCCCAATAAAGACCAAACTTGGCACACAGAGCCCCCATGACCAGTTTGGAGGAGGGCAGACCATGGATGATGGGACTTAAAGTACTTCTACTCACTTCCCGAAACCGCTGCGACCCTCATACAATGACTGATCATGACCGAACTTGGCACACATAACCCCCATTACCCCCTTTACGTTCTGGTGCAGTATGGAGGAGGATGAACCACAGATGATGGGACTTGCAGTACCTCCACTCACTTCCCGAGACTGCTGGGAACCTCGTCCAATGACTGATCAAGACCAAACTTGGCACACATAACCCCCATTACCCCCTTTACGTCCTGGTGCAGTATGGAGGAGGATGGACCACAGATGATGGGACTTGCAGTACCTCCACTCACTTCCTGAGACTGCTGGGAACCTCGTCCAATGACTGATCAAGACCAAACTTGGCACACATAACCCCCATTACCCCCTTTACGTCCTGGTGCTGTTTGGAGGAGGATGGACCACAGATGATGGGACTTGCAGTACTTTCACTCACTTCCTGAGACTGCTGGGAACCTCATCCAATGACCGATCAAGACCAAACTTGGCACACAGAGGCCCCATGACACACCCTACATCCTGGTGCTGTTTGGAGGAGGCTGGACCACGGATTATGGGACTTGCAGTACCTCCACTCACTTCCTGAGACTGCTGGGAACCTTATCCAATGACTTTCCCTCCCTCCCTCCCTTTCTTTTTTCTTTCTTTCTTTCTTTCTTTCTTTCTTTCTTTCTTTCTTTCTTTCTTTCTTTCTTTCTCTCTTTCTCCCAATCCCCAGATCATGCAAGCACAGAGAGGAGGAAGGAACAATGGCACCCAAGGGTGCACTGCAGGGAGGAGAAGAAGAAGGGGAATGCAGCAGGGAGAGAAAGGGGGGCGCCGTTTTTGGAAATGGTCAAGCAGGAAGGTCGATGCAAAGGCGGGAGGGCAAGGCGAGGGTCAGACCCTGGTTGGGGGGGGGGTTCAGGGGAGTGCAGCCAGCGCCCCTTCTCTTGGCTCTGCTCACCCCAAGATCCTGGTGTAGGGCGCCGGCATGGCTCCTGCTGCTCCTTCGGCTCCTCCTGCTGCTTCTCCTCCTCGGGGCGTCCGAGTGTCCGGTTTTGAAGGCGGGGGGGGCGGGCAGGCGGGGCTTTCCAGGCTCCGGGGGTGGGGCTGGGCCCGGCCCCTTCGGCCCCATAGGCTGGCCGGGGACAGGCCCCCCTTCAGCCCGCCTCCGCCTGATGTAACCACGGCTGAGTCTTGCCTGCGTGGAGAGGGAGCCTCTGCGCGCGTGCAGAGTGCCCTGGGCAGGCTGTCAGTCAGTCGCTGAGCAATACAGAGAAAGGCGGGGAAGTGCACCCAGTCTTGCACTCTCTCTCTATATCAGGCATGGGCAAACGGTGCTCTGAGGGGCCAGGGAGGCAGTTCCACCTTGCCTCCTGCACCGTGCTTATAATAATATTATACTAGCTTGGGGACCCGGCGGTTTCCGGGTGATTTGATGGGGGCTCTGTGTGCCAAGTTTGGTCTTGATCCATCATTATTGGGAGTTGCAGTGGTATCATGAAATTACTGAAGGTAGTGCAAGTCCCATCATCTCTGGTCCACCCTCCCCCAAAGTGTAGTAGGATGTAGATTGGGTCATGGGGGCTCTGTGTGCTAAGTTTGGTCTGTATTGGTGAATGGATGAGGGTTGCATTGTTTTTAGGAAGTGAGTGAAGGTATTTCAAGTCCCATCATCCGTGGTCCGTCTCACAGTAAACTGCACCAGGCTGTAGAGTGGGTCATGAGGGCTCTGTGTGCCAGGTTTGGTGTTGATCAGTCATTGGATTAGGTTTGTAGCAGTCTTGGAAAGTGAGGGAAGGTACTGCAAGTCCCATCATCCATGTTCTGCCCCCTCCAAACTTCAGTAGGATGTAGAGTGGGTCACTGGGGCTCTGTGTGCCAAGCGTGGTCTTTATCGGTGTTTGTTGGGGGCCACAGTGGTCTGTGGGATCAGAGGGGTGTGAAAGTACTACAAATCCCATCATCCATTGTCAGTCCTCCCCCAAACCTCACCAGGACGTGAAGGCAGCCATGGGGGTTATGTGTGCCAAGTTTGGTCTCGATCAGTGATTGGATGAGGGTTGCAGCAGACTTGGGAAGTGAGTAGAGGTACTTCAAGTCCCATCATCCATGGTCCACCCTCCTTCGAACTGCACCAGGATGTAGAGTGGGTCATGGGGGCTGTGTATGCTAAGTGTGGTCTGTATTGGTCCTTTTTTTGGTGGCCTCAGTGGTCTGTGGGAAAAAGTGTTAGAAAGTACTACAAATCCCATAATCTGTGGGTCATGTCCCCCGAACCGCACCAGGACGTAAAGGGGGTTAGGGGGGTTATGTGTACCAAGTTTGGTGCAGGTCCATCACCCGCGCTGGTCGGTGTGGCCTGTGAAAGTGGCTGCCAATTAGAATGCTGCCACATTTCCGCCCTCCTGCCCTTCCGCCCTCCGTACACATACATACAAACATTCCGTTTTATTAAGGTATACAGATTATATTATATATTGTATATACATATAATATTGATAACATTATAATGTAATACAATATAATACTACTAATAATATGATATTATACATGTAATATTACTAATGATATTACAGTATAGTACAATGTAATATATAATATTAATATTGTGCTATGGCAATAATATAATATATGGTATTTACATTTTACTTGTAAGCTGGGGTGAGAAGGGTGGCATATAAATGTCGTAAATAAACAAATAAATACATGGAGTGCCTTTATCTTCCTGCCAAGGTGATACCTATTGATCTACTCGCATTTGCATGTTTTCAAACTGCTGGGTTGGCAGAAGCTGGGGCTAGCTGGGTTGCCTAGCTGAGGGCACCCTGAGGCTTCCTGGATTCAAACCGGCGACCTTTCAGTCAGCAAGTTCAGCAGCTCAGTGGTTTAACCCACGGTGCCACCAGGGACCCTAAATAAACATAAGGATTTCTTATCTCTCTTTTCTAGCAAATGGACCGACCTCCGCTGATCTTGAGAACTTCGCTTACAAAAGTCTTGTTTTCTATCTTCAAAGTCATTAAATTCTGCACTTGACAAATCATCCTCAGCAGGCAGTTTCTCAGAGAAAGGCTGCTGTGGTCCTCTCCCAGGAACGTGACTTTGGGAATCTACAGGAGAAGCACTCAGGCCCCTCAGCAAGGCCTCAGGCCCAGAAAAACCCTCATCCCCATTGACGTCAGACACAATCACAGGCGGAACTACAACAACTCTTTTGGTGCTAGTGTTGAAGAGTGGTCCCTGGTCAAAGTGGTCCCTAGTCAGGTGGTCCCTGGTTTAAAAAAAAAGAAAGAATGGGAACCACTTGTGTAGACTCAAATAATGCCGTGTAACTGCATTGAGCTGCAGTAGATCTTTCTTGGCGAACGAAGATTCTTAGGAAGGACTCTCATCCCACGCTTTTTACAAGCGCGTTGATGACTAAGAAGGCCAATCCGAGATAGGCAAGTCCGGTTGCAGAAAGCACAGCAGAAAGTCTTCTTGGTGATGTTGTTCCCAAGTTGTGGTTCTTTCTGCATTGTCGTTTTTCTTTCAGACTCGTTCGGCGTGTCTTCTCGAAAGAGGCCGCAGCATTGTGGATAGTGCGCCTCCATGCCTCCCGATGTGAGGCCAGGGTGGACCATTGTTGGTGATCAATCTGGTCGA
The DNA here is from genome assembly GCA_030556195.1 of Anolis apletophallus. NCBI lineage: Eukaryota > Metazoa > Chordata > Lepidosauria > Squamata > Anolidae > Anolis > Anolis apletophallus. The sequence continues at coordinate 144,243,496 of JARBWK010000008.1, read as the reverse complement.
GCCTGAGATGTTGTTTCAGGGAGTCCTTATATCTCTTTTTGGGGGCGCCTCTCTTGCGCTGACCCGTGGCAAGTTCACCGTAGAGTAGTATATTTGGGAGGCGGTGGTCCTCCATCCTAGAGACGTGCCCTGCCCAGCGCAGCTGTGTTCTCAATAGCATGGCCTCAATGCTGGTGATCCCTGCTTGCTCAAGGACAGCAACATTCGTCACATAGTCGGTCCAGTGTATATTTAGGATTGTGCGAAGACAGCGCTGATGAAAGCGTTCGAGGAGTCGTAGGTGCTGGCAATAGGTGATCCATGTTTCAGACCCATAGAGAAGAATAGACAGTACACACTGATTTTTGTACTTTGTCTCAGGTGTTCGTTATTCCAGACTCTTTTGTGAAGCCTTCCAAATGCAATACATAACTAATTACAGATAAAACCAATGGGCTGAACATTTCCAGAGTCTCTTCAATGCCAATCGAGTAGTCCAAGGTCAAGAGTGAAGGTCTACATAGCTACCCTCTAAAACAGGCATGGGAAAACTTTGGCCCTCCAGGTGTTTTGAACTTCAACTCCCACAATTCCTAACAGCCAAGACTTGAAGTTCAAAACACCCGAAGAGCTGAAATTTTCCAATGCCTACTCTAGGGGCTCTATTGTCCTCTTGCATTGAGTTCTGGCTGGCTGCAACAGCCAGAGATTTACCTGGGCTTCAAGTCTCATCAACCCTGGATCTGGCTGTTACAACTCAAAGCTGTCTTCCTCACAGCCTTCTTCTTGGGTTGCAACTCCGATTATCCCCATCCTGCCTAGCAAAGGTGTAAGGATCTTGGGAGAAACATTCTGGGAAGTAGGCTGAGTCATATGACAAGTTTGGAGAGAGCTATGCTCTTGTTTGTGCATAGGAACCATGTGATTCTGTGTGTGTGAGTGTGTGCATGTGTGAGTGAGGGGGGGACTTCAATTTCCATCATTCTCTGTTATATCCCCAAGGCCCAGCAGTATTTTATGTTGGGTCATGATGGGTATGTATGTCAAGTTTGGGACAGATCGATCATCAGTGGGAGTCACACAGATCTCCAGATCTCGATGGACTACAAATCCCATCATCCTCTGCCACCCCCAAAAATTCTATAAGCATTTTAATTTGGTCATGATGGGTATGTGTATCAAGTTTGGTCCAGATCAATTGTTGGTGGGATTCACATGCTTCTCAGGATGTGTGTGTACTACAACTCCCATCATTCTCTATCATTTCCCCTCAAAAAACCTCTGCCAGTAATTTAAGTTGGACCATGAAAGGCATGTGTGCTAACTTTGGCCCAGATTCATCAAGTCATGTAGGAGCCTTTGTGGATCAAATATATTTTGACTTTAAATAGATATGAGGCGGGTCAATAAGTCCGTGACTTTTTGAATGAAACACAGGTTTTGGGATAAAAAATCATTTTATTTTTCAACATAGTCCCCTTTGAGCTCTATACACTTTGTCCAACGTTTCTCCTTGCATTGTCCTGGTGCAAAAGAACTTTTTTCTTGGGCAAATGTGGTCGGGTTTTTTTTTTTCAAATCCTCCTTAAATCGACCCAATACGTTGGCATAATATTCGCCATTGATTATTTTACCCTTTTGAAGGTAGTCAATATGGATTATACTGCTTGCATCCCAAATAACAGTCACCATGACTTTATTGGCTGACAAACCCACCTTGGCCTTCTTTGGCGCTGATTCACCCCGAGAAACCCACTGTTTTGACTGCTGTTTGGTCTCTGGTGTGTTGTGGTGGATCCACGTTTCGTCCAAGGTTATGAAATGGCGCAAAAACTCGTCCATATTGCAGTTGAACAATGCCAAACACTCCTGCGAAATTGTCACACGACTGCGTTTGTGGTCCATTGTGAGCAAACGTGGCACCCATCTTGCGGAAAGCTTTCTCATACTCAAGTGATCATTTAAAGTTGAAACCACTGAGCCATGTGAGATGCATATGGCTTCCTCAATCTCTCGCACTTTCAATCTCCGATCGGCCAACACCGTAATGTAAATTTTTTCAATTGTTTCGGGTGTAGAGATCTCAACTGGGCGTCCAGAACGTTCGGTATCTTCCGTGCTTGTACGGCCACAACAAAAATCAGTACACCACTTTTTTACCATTGAAATTGATGGTGCAGAGTCCCCATAGTATTTATCAAGCTTAGCCTTGGTTTGAGTGATGGTTTTCCCCCCACAAAAAGTAATGCTTAATGAGCACACAAAATTCACTTTTTTCCATTTTCTCCTCAAATCACGCAGTAGTCTGGAATCAATGGCTGTCAAACACAAACTAAATGACGCAGCTTGTTCAAATTTTGACAGGAGTCAACTGACAGATGCCTCTTGACAGGAGCAGTGTTGGCCTTTCAGTTAAGAGGCGGGAAATTCAAAAAGTCACGGACGTATTGACCCGCCCTCGTAGATAGATAGAGACAGATGTAATTAATACTTCTCCTACTCTGTACTCAATGTCACTGCATTAAATCTATGGTGCAAGATGCATCCCATCTCTTGTGTGTTCTCTTTCTCCCCCTGCTGCCTTCCATTTTGCCAAACTTTATTGGGTTTTCTTATAAATCCTGTCTTATGATATGTCTATTAAGATATAAAACCTCAGTTTAGTCATCTTGGTTTTAGGGAAAGTTCGGAACTGATTTGCTCTCAGACCAATGTATTGATCTTTTGAGCAGTTCATGGGATCTGCCGAACTCTCCCTCAGCCAACATCACATTTAAAATGAATGGACTCTCTACCCAGCTTTCGCAACCATATATAATTCGCTAATCTAATCCTTTAATTTAAGAAAGAAAGAACCCAGTGTGTCTTTCTAACATTAAAGCGGATGTTTCGTTGTTCCACGTGAAGAAAGGGAAGGAAGCATACACATGAAATAGAATAATGTAATCTAATCATAGTGTGAATCTCTAGGCTGTAGAATTAATACAGTTTGACATCAGTTGAACTTCTATGGCTCAATGCTATGGATTCCGGGGAGTTGTAGTTTTATTAGTCTTCTCTGCCAAAAAGCACTGGAGCCTCACCAAATGACACATCCCATGACTCCATAGCACTGAGCCATGGAAGTTCAAATGGTGTCAAACTGCATTAATTTTACAGTCTAGGTCAGTGGTTCTCAACCTTCGTAATGCCATGACCCCTTAACACAGTTCCTCATGTTGTTGTAACCCCCAACCATAACATTATTTTCATTTTGCTACTGTTATGAATTGCAAAGTAAATATGATATGCAGGATGTATTTTCATTCACTGGACCAAATTTGGCACAAATCCCCAATACGCCCAAATTTGAATACTGGGGGGGGGGGGGGGGTGTTTGTGCATGGAGATTGATTTTGTAATTTGGGTGCTGTGGTTGCTGAGATTTATAGTTCGCCTACAATCAAAGAGCATTCTGAATCCCACCAACGATGGAATTGAACCAAACTTGGCACACAGAACTCGCACAGAAAATACTGGAAGGGTTTGGTGGGCATTGACCTTGAGTTTTGGAGTTGTAGCTCACCCACATCGAGAGAGTGCTGTGGACTCAAACAATGATGGATCTGGACATGCCCGGATTAACACCTTTTGTGCCCTAGGCCACACTTTGGAATTACGCCCTCTTTAAGCCAACCTCTACTGCACCCCCCCCCACATCCTTTCATCCGCTCGTCCCCCATAGGGCCCCGCATCCAGCTCTCTCGGTGTGGCCCCACTAGGTCTGCCACAGGAGTTTCCCTCTCGGCAGGCACTATGGATGTAGGCATGGGGGGAGGAGCCTCTTCCCCGATGTCGGGGCTTGAGGCACTTGGCTCCTACTCAGTATCGGGGATTGCGCATGCGTTGTAGTCAGCAGCTGTACTGATGACGCGCTTCTCCCCGATACCGGGGCTTGTCACGTTGGGCTTCTCTCCTGTACTGGGGTTTGCGCATGTGCCGTAGCCGGCAGTTGCGCTTCTCTCTCCAGTAAGGAGGAGTCTCCGCCTTGTGTTGGAGGAGGAATACCAGCTTTCATAGTGTTAAGGCATGCGCAGACTGCGTAATGGAGTTTCCTGTACTTGCACTGAAGGAGCCAGCGAGTGGATGCTGTCGGCATTGAGGGAGTTAATTGTTCCTCCTGTTAACGTCGACGCCAGTGTCGAGAGCCTCTGCGCATACTCCGTTTGCGCAACAATAGCAGAGGCAGGAGCTGGTATTCAGGAAGGGGCAACTCACGAAGGGGGACTCAGGGCGGCTTACAATGACAGCAATTCAATGCAGACAACATACAAAATAGACTATTTATTTATTTATTTATTATTTGGATTTATACACTGCCACTCCCCGAGGGCTCGGAGCGGTTTACAAAATAAACGACAAAATAAACTGCAAATGACAAGAAATGTATATTTTAAAAAACCAGTTAAAAAACCCATTTCATACCCATTACAACAACATTATGCAATAAATAAAACATTGATTAAAATGCATTAAAACATTATTATTCATCAAATAGCCAGATCCAGATCTAGTTTAGCGACCGACGACTCAGTCCAAAGCCTGTCCTTGTAAGAGTTCAAGCATTGTAAATACTGTCAGACCTACTGTCCAAATGCCTGGTAACAAAACTATGTTTTCAGCTCCTTTCTAAAAGAGAGGAGGGATGGAGCTGACCTAATTTCACTAGGGAGAGCATTTCACAGGTGGGGGGACACCATCGAGAAGGCCCTGCCCCTTGTCCCCACCAAACGCACTTGCAAAGAGGGTGGGACTAAGAGCAGGGTGTCCCCGGACGATCTTAAATTCCGAGGTTGGACATAGAGGGAGATACGTTCGGACAGGTAAGCTGGGCCAAAACTGCATAGGCCAAGACCAGCACTTTGGATTGTGCTCAGAAGTGGACCGGCAGCCAGTGGAGCTGACATAGCAGAGGGGTGGTATGTTCCCTGTATGTCGCTCCAGTTAGTAATCTGGCTGCCGCCCATTGGACTAGTTGGAGTAGTAGGGACACACTCCTCCTATCTAGCTCTCTTCGTAGATCATCCACCAAGGTAACCAATACTGTCTCATTTCCATAGCTGAGCCTGAAACCAGATTGAAATGGACCTAGATAATCGGTCTCACCCAAGAAGCTTTGGAGTTGGGAGGCCACCACCTTCTCTAGAACCTTGCCCAGAAAGCGGAGACTTGATACTGGCCGGAAGTTGTTCAATTGACTGGGGTCCAGTGCTGGTTTCTTTAATAGGGATCTTACTACTCAATGACAAACCCCTCTGAACAAATCTTGCCAAGGAAATCCTCTGAGGGTTTCCTGCTTTTGGTGGTCAACTACTGCAGTGTTTCCCAACCACTGTGACGCGGCACACTAGTGTGCCCTGACGGACCTCCTGCTGTGCCGCGAGAAAAGCTCTCTGCCTCCCTTCCTTCCCCCCTCCTCCTGCCAAACTCCTGCTGCTTGGGGGAGGAGGAGGAAGGGCCAGGCGGTGGCGAAGAAAAAGAAGAAGGGCCCGGGGCGCCGCCTCCTTTGGCCGTTTCCACAGCCAGCCTCCAATCCGCCATGACTCCTGCCATGACTCTCGTCCCTCGCTCGCTGAAGCCACGCGGAGGAGCCCCGCCCACTGAAGCCCGTCCTCCGCTCCTCCTCCTCCCCCGCGCGGCTTCAGCGAGCGAGGGACAGGAGTCATGATGGAGAGCAGCGCCGGGGATGGGGGTCATGACTCCCGCCCCTCGCTCACACTGCCCCTTCAAGGCTAGAGAAGCTGTGGGAGAGCTGAAGCCGGGGGAGGAGGCGGGGCATGGTGCGACCTGACTCCACCCCCTTCCCCAGCTTCAGCTCTCCCACAGCTTCTCCAACCTTGAGGGGACAGTGCTTGGCACTGCCCCCTCAAGGCTGGCGAAGCTGTGGGAGAGCTCAAGCTGGGGGAGGGGGCGGGGCATGGTACGGCCTGGCTCCTCTCCCTCCCCCGGCTTCGGCACTCCCAGCAGCTGCTCCCAGCAGGCCACCATCCCCCAGCCGTTCTTTACTGTGTTAGAGTGTCATTTTGTGCCCCCGGATTTTTTTAAATGTTAAAAGTGTGCCGCGGCTCAAAAAAGGTTGGGAAACACTGAAGTAGTGTAGCTTTATGGCATAGGGAATGAAGGCACACAGCAATCCTTTTTCAAAGCCACAGAAGCCAAGAAGGCTCATCACATCTTACCACAGGGAGGCATGGGAAAGTTTGCAAAATAATATATTTTTTAAAAACTTAATGTTGCCAAGCTTGGGAAAAAGAAAAGAGTAATGCAACTCATTTTAAGTAGCATAATTACATTTAATTAAGATTATTTCAAAAGCCATAGAGTGGGTGCGTCTACATTGCAGAATTAATGCAATTTAACACCACTCTAGCTTCACTGACACAGCTCAGTGATGTTAGTGTAGCTTTACAACATTTTTTGCCCTCGCTACCAAATAGTGCTGGTACCACATTGAACTACAACTCCTGTGATTCCATTGCATTGAACCTTGTCAATTTTAAAGTGGGCTAAAACTGCATTAATTCTACAACGTGGAAGTAAAGTGGTGGGCAATTCACAACTGTCCAAATATTGCTGGATAGTAGCTCCCATGTGGCATCCTAGACTATCCAGGGACTGATGGGAGTTTCAGTTCAATAGTAAGGCACATCCTACTTTTGATGGTCAACTAGTGTAGTTTTATGGATGGGGCAACTTCTGGCCAGCAGATGGGGATATCTGCCTAAGGGAACATCACTCCAAGTTGTAAATTGAGCTCACAGAGGGCAGGAGGGTTACACAATAAGCACACTCCACTTGCATTTCTTTTTTTGGTGGAGGATCTGGGTGCCTTTCTTTTTCAAACCAACAAAAGTACATTTTGTTGCAGGAGGGATTTTCAAGACTTTCAAGAATAGCAGTATTCAATGCTAATGTTGCTCTTATCTGTCCAGGGGTGCATCTACACTGCAGAACTAATGCAGTTTGCATCCACTTTAACTGCCATGGCTCAATGCTATGGAATCCTGGGAGTTGTTGTGATATCGAGCAGGAATTTGGGGGGTCTTGCCGTGAAGGCAGAGACCAGTCAGACCCACCAAAGAGGATCCGATATAGCCCTGGCGAGATAGGAAGCAGCCAATCCAATTTCCCCTGAATTTCCCCAAATAAAATTTCACCAAGTTGAAGAAATGCCACCGAGTTGTTTATTTTGTTCCAGCTGGAGCGGATGTCAAGTTGCAATCATTTGCCCAAAAGCTGACATACCGTACAATGCAAAACATTACATTCTTATAGAAAAACAGAGCTGTCAAATTTCAAATTCCCCACCCACCCGCCCCTTTGCCGTCTTCGCTGTGATTGGTTGGAGTCATCAGCTGGTAGGGAGGTGCGGCTGGCTTGGCCGTGCCTCAGCCAATCAGGAAGCCAGCGCCGCTTCAGTCTCTCGACCAATGAGAGTGGAAGAGGCGGTCCAAGCGGGAAACAATGAACCGGGAGGAAATGATGAGTGGATTAAATGACTTAATGTCTTCGGGCTGATTTTTACATTACGGTAATGTCTGCCCAAGTGCTGGTGATTACTCCAAAGGTCCCGAAGCTAGCTTTCTGTATTGTTTCAAGTGAAGGAAATAAACATTTTGGTCTGGAGTGGATGCCAGACCCCAGTAGCCCTTAATCCTGGATATGGGATCTATTGATGGTATTTTGTCTTTGGTTTTGGCCAAGGGGATGAAAACAATGGGTGAGGCAGATGGGACATCCAAATCCTCCCGAAGGCAGGATGTTCCCTTTATGGGGAATAACAAAATCACCATGGGGCACGCTCTTCAGATGGGTATGCTCCGATGTCTGAAGGTGCCTGCCCAAGGGACATATCTTCAAATGGGCCGACTCCGAGGTTTGAAGGGACGTGTCCGCTGTTATTGTCCATGCAAGTGTTCTTGATAAGTGCTTTGTGTTAGGAGATTAGCTGGCCCAGGAAATGAGAGATTCCCTGAGCCTTGGTATGCTGGGGTCACGAAAAGGTGGCATTTCATATTTTCATATAGGAACACAGGGAAGGGGATAGCATAGAGGGAATACATTCATATTGGAGGGAAATGGGAACCATATCATCTCATACCAGCCCATCCCACCCACCAGAGTCCATTAGAATTCATAAATCATGAGAAGTGTCCATGGGGTTTGAAAGGAAAAGGTTTCCAAAAAGTTTCTGAAAGTTTTACAAAAGTAGGCAAAAGCCCCATAAAAGTTCAAGAAAGTCCATAAGTGTAAAAGGGAGATGATTTGGTGAGTCTATGTGACCCACACTGGGGATCGCTGCAGACATTAGGGCTGAGGTTTGTCCATTGAGGAGAAGAAAACTACAAATCCCATCTCACCATGGAGCCAGAGTGGCCTGCTTGCTTCCCGGGGGTCCCAAGGGGTGACCGCAGCAAGCTCATCGGGTCACGGGCTTCTGGACATCTGCAAGACAGCAGCAGGATCGGTGTTGCAATGAGAAGCCATGGATGAAAATCAGCTGGTCTCCATTTGAAGTTTATTTCTTTCTAATTAAATAAAGGTTATTCCTGGGGCTTAGGGGCACAAAAAGTAAAAGTGAGAATAGCAGTTAGTCTTATAATTAGCCTAGGAAAAATATGACACCGAAATGGGGGTGATCCGTTGACCTGTGGATACAGGGGCCCAATGGGTTTCTGTATCCGTAGTTCAGAGGAATGCAGTTTTGGCCTCCCCAGGATGCTGTAAGAGCATCTTGGGTGAGCCAGCAGTGATTTGCAGCTAGGGAAAGGAAAAGTTCATGCTTTGAGAGAGTTGGAGACAGTAAAGAAGTGATTTCCAACCAGTGTGCCACGGAACACTAGTGTGCCGTGAGAGATCATCAGGTGTGCCGTGGGAAATTATTTTTGAACTTCATTCATATATAAACTATAAGGTGCATCTGTCCCTTTAAGAAATGGAACCACAGCACTCTCCTATCACCTAAGAAGTGACACGAGAGTGCTATGGTTGTGCCATCTTGTATTTGCTCAGACGCGGCTAAGTAAACAAAGTTAGAGTTAGTGCTGCAGCTGCGTGTTGAGCAAGAGCTTCGTGTGTGTCTTTCTGCCATTCCCGCCAGGATATGTATTTTTTGTTCATCAAAACAGGCCCAGGTTCCACACTAAGTGAGTGTATAAATACATTAAAAAACATATTAACTATATGTATTACTGTGTTCGAGTGTCATTTTGTGTCATTTTGGTTGGTGGTGTGCCCCAGGATTTTGTAAATGTAAAAAATGTGCCACGGCTCAAATAAGGTTGAAAATCACTTCACTAAAGGACACAATGTATCATTATGAAGAGGGAAAAGTTACAATTAAACGATACTTTATTGGGGGATTAGTTACAATGTTAGGATCAGGGGAAGAAAGCAAAGTAAAGAAAGATTGCTTGTTGAAGCTGCTGCTCCCAGCGATGCTGGCCCAACAGGGCATCCAGGAACTGCGGTACTCCCTGCTGCAGGTCAGATTAACGCAGGGGGCTCTTGGTTGTTCCCCCTCAAAATTCTACAGCACTGCTGGTCTCAGCTGACTTTAGCTGTGACCAGCATATCAGATATATATATTATAATTCACAACAGTAGCAAAACTACAGTTATGAAGTAGCAACAAAAGTAATTTTATGGTTGGGGGTCACCACAACATGAGGAACTGTATTAAGGGGTCGCAGCATTAGGAAGGTTGAGAAACACTGCTCTAAACAATAAAATCCGTGGAAATGCTGGAATGACCATGATTAACTAGGATTATCAAATTGGGACACTCAGAAGAGTATGTTTTGCATTTTTCATAACACGGGTTTGGATGGGAGTAGGGTTATTTATGGAAAGATAGGCCATTTCATTGATAGGGAGCCAACGCTTAGGAAGGGTTGTTTTCACTTCTGCTGCCCAGAGGCCTTGGCATCCATGCTCCCCCCTCCGCACACACTTCCTGTCCAGTTTTATTTTGCTGTCGGCTGCCTTTTCTCCCGGCTGCAAGTTCCTCCTTTTGGGGCTGCTGACTTGTGCAAGAAGCCAGTTTCACCTCTTTTTCACTGAGGTCACCCCGGTCCTTGGAGGAATGATCACGAGGGGGTCAGCTGAGCTGACGGGGCAACATCCTTCTCCCCCACAAACCCATCCCCAAACCCCCATCCTAGTCTCCAGATGCCTCCCTTTTTAGGAAACAGATTGTGAACCCCTTTTCTTGAATCTTCCAGGGTTGGCAGTTTTGGATTGTCTTGAGTTTTCAGAGCTCAAACCTAGATCAAGGATGCATCTACACCAGTGGTTCTCAACCTTCCTAATACCACGACCCCTTAATACAGTTCCTCATGTTGTGATGACCCCCAACCATAACATTATTTTCATTGCTACTTCCTAACTCTAATGTTGCTATTGTTATGAATTGTCATGTAAATATTTGATATGTATTTTCATTCATTTAGGATTTTTTAAAATCATTTTTCATCAGCGCTGTCTTTGCACAATCCTAAATGTACACTGGACTGACTACGTGACGAATGCTGCTGTCCTTGAGCAAGCAGGGATCACCAGCATTGAGGCCATGCTATTGAGAACACAGCTGCGCTGGGCAGGGCACATCTCTAGGATGGAGGACCACCGCCTCCCAAAGATACTACTCTATGGTGAACTCGCAAGAGAGGCGCCCACAAAAAGAGATATAAGGACTCCGTGAAACAACATCTCAGACTCAGCCAGATTGATCACCAATGGTCCACCCTGGACTCATATCGGGAGGCATGGAGACGCACTATCCACAATGCTGCAGCCTCTTTCGAGAAGACACACCGAACGGGTCTCAAAGAGAAACGACAACGCAGAAAGAACTGCAACTTGGAAACAACATCACCCAAGGAGACTTTCTGCTGTGCTTTCTGCAACCGGACTTGCCTATCTCAGACTGGCCTTTTTAGTAAAAAGCGTGGGGTGAGTCCTTCCTAAGAATCTTCGTTCACGAAGTAATGCCGAGAGAGAGATTTTCATTCATTGGACCATATTTGGCACAGATGCCCACATCCAAATTTGAATACTGCTGGGGCTGGAGAGGAGATTGATTTTGTCATTTTGGGAGTTACAGTGTTGCTAAGTTCTGTGCTGCTGCCCTTAATATCAGACGAGTGATGATCGACATCGTAAGGCAACAATATCCTGTCTTTTAAAATATATTTTTATACTGATTTCTAGTCTGATTTTAAATAACTGTTTACTTGGGAGTTGTCCTTCTCCTCTTACGGCGCTTGTGCCCGCTCTGTGCTGGTCTGTGACCGTAATAAAGTTTTGATTGATTGATTTTGGGAGTTGTCGTTGTTGGGATTTATAGTTCACCTACAATCAAAGAGCATTCTGAACTCCACCAACAATGGAATTGAACCAAACATGGCATACAGAACTCACATGACCAACAGAAAATACTGGAAGGGTTTGGTGGGGATTGACCTTGAGTTTTGGAGTTGTAGTTCACCTACATCTAGAGAGCACTGTGGACTCAAGCAATGATGGATCTGGACCAAACTTGGCACAGATCGTCAATATGCCCAAATGTGAACACTGGTGGAGCTTGGGAAAAATAGGCCTTGACATATGGGAGTTGTAGTTGTTGGGATTTATAGTTCACCTATAAATTCTGAATTCTGAACTTCACCAACGATAGAATTGGGCCAAATTTCCCAGACAGAATATACTCTGCACCCCAGGGTTCCTGACCCCAGGTTGAGAAACACTGACCTAGACCAATGATGCTTCTACACTTTAGAATTTTGTTTGGCACCGCTTGAACTGCCATGGCTCCATGCCAAGGAATCGTGGGAGTTGCAATCAGCACTCTTGGGCAGGGAAGTTGAGAGTCCTTGGAACTGTGGGAACTGTAGTTTTATAAGGTCCTCAAAACCTGCTCCCCAAACTATAGTTTGATACCACAATACCTGCCAGGATTCAGTTGCAAGTTGTATTTTTGCAAAGTCTTTTGTATTCTCTGTCGAAAGAGTGGTGGTTCCACACCAAATCACAAACCCCATCGTTCCATGGGTTTTATTGGCAAGCTCTATTCAATCAAAGTTTGACATGGTTGTCTTCCGAGACAGAGAGAGTGGGACATCTCCAAGCTCATCCTGTAGGTTTCCATTACCAAAATTTCATCAGACTAGAGAACAAAACTCCTTAAAATCCTGTTTCTGCTTCCTGCAAAATTCTGGGGTTTGTAGTTTAGTGAGGCTGTTAAAGGCTACTCTAAACTAGAAACCCCAGAATTCTGCAGGAGGCAGAAACCAGATTTTAAGTGGAATTTTTTCTCTAGTCTGATTTGTACTTTGGTCTCCTAGACTCTTAGGGGAGAGATTGCCCCCTGAGGGAGCCCGCAAAGCAGCGGGGAACCTCCGGAGACAACCTCACCCCTCCTCACTCGCTGTACTCAGTTCCGGAGGAAGGAGGACACCCAATTTAGGACTGTCAACCTCACCCCAGCCCCGGCAAGATGGTGAATCAATAGATCATAATCGACTGTATCAAACGCTGCTGTGAGATCCAATAACACAAGCAGTGCCAATCCGCCTTGATCTAGCTAGCATCGTAGCTCGTCTGAGATGGAGACCAGAACCGTCTCCATCCCATGTCCCGAACGGAAGCCGGACTAGAAGGGATCTAGCCAAGCTGTGTCATTGAGGAAGGTCTGCAACTGCTCCATTGCTGCCCTTTCAATCACCTTGCCCAGGAACGATAAATTCGAAACTGGGCAGTAATTGGAAGGGACCGTAGGATCTAATCTCGGCTTCTTCAGCAATGGAGAGACCACTGCCTCTTTTAAGCCCTCTGGAAACACTCCTTGCTCAAGAGAGGTGTTGATTATATTCAACAGAGGGTCTCGTAACCCAGTGTTTCCCAACCTTTTTTGAGCCGTGGCACACTTTTAACATTAAAAAAATCCGGGGGCACACCACCAACCAAAATGACACAAAATGACACTCTGACACAGTCGCTTCGCACTGTCCCCTCAAGGCTGGAGCAGCTGCTGGGAGTGCCAAAGCTGGGGAGGGGCGGAGCCAGGCACCATGCCCCACCCCCGCCCCCCAGCTTCAGCTCTCCCATGGAGGAGCATGAGCGGTGGATGGGCTTCAGTGGGCGGGGCTACTCCACGCGGCTTCAGCAAGCGAGGGGCGAGAGTCATGGCGGATTGGAGGCTGGCTGGAAAAACGGCCGAAGGAGACGGCACCCTGGCCCCTTTTTTTTTCACCACCCGGCCCTTCCTCCTCCCCCCCCCCAGGCAGCAGGAGTTCGGCAGGAGGAGGGGGAAGGAAGGGGGGCAGAGAGCTTTTCTCGCGGCACAGCAGGAGGACCGTCATGGCACACTAGTGTGCCACGGCACACTGGTTGAGAAACACTGTCGTAACCCCTCCAGGCAAGCTTTTACCAGCCAGGAGGGGCATGGATCAAGGGAACATGTGGTCGGTCTAGTTGCAGTAACTATCCTATTGACAGCTTCTGCGTCCAGTGGTGTAAACCGGTTGAAGGTGGGCCTGGCAAGAGGCCACGGAGTCTTAAGTTCACTAACTGTATCAATTGTGGCTGAAAGGTCCCGGCAGAGAGTCGAAATTGTGTCTGCAAAAAAGCTCTGAAAAGCCTCAGTGGAAAGGGCCTGATCATCATTATTTGGGATGGTAGGGACCAGCGTCAGAGACCGAATTACCTTAAACAATTGTGCCGGGCGTGAGCTCGCAGACGCAATTAAGGTTGCATAATATGAATTTTTCGCTTCCTTGATAGCATGCTCATAAGCGTCCATAAAAAGCTTATAAGGTGATTTTGAGCCTTCGTCACGGAGTCTCCTCCACACGCTCTCTATCCATCTCTTATCCCGTTTCATCGATCAGAGCTCCTCAGTGAACCAAGGCGATCGAAATTATGAAACTATTTATTGAACTTAGAATAGAAAGGTAATACAAACAAAGTTAAAACATTCGAAATCATCTTAATGAGAAGGATGAACCTGGCCTGCTGCTACCAATCTAGTCATCCTCGGCTCTATTTTCGTCAGCAGTAATCTCAAATCATTGCGATTGACTATTTTGCAATCGGGTTTTTTTGGTTAATAAATTGGTTACCACACTGAATCCATGTTCCAATAAATATGTTGAAGGACATTATTATTATTGTTATAAGACTCAACCAGTTGGAAGGGAACCCCAAAGGTATTATTATTATTATCCCTTGCTTGGTGAGAGGAGGAGGAGGGAGCAGGAGGGGGGAAGAAGAGAGAGAGAGAGACACATAGAGATGGATGGTGGCCTATCAGCTGGCTCACCCCACCGCCCCCTTACAGGTGTTCAGCACCCCCCAAATTCTCCTGAGCCTTCCAGCGCCCCCCTAGGGTGGTACTGCCCATTTTGGGAACCACTGGTGTAGATGCATCTTTTGTTTACCAAGTAAGAACAAGACTCTCAAGTGGTTTGTGCTGAGTCAAGGTTGCCTGCATGGGAAGGCGCTGAGTCACTTTTTGTCCGGCCGTGACTTGTTTCCTTCCCACCACCATCCTCTCTTGACTTGAACTATATTCTTCCCCCACATCTCTTTTTTGGAGGAGGTGGTGGTGGGGGCCATGATTGTGTCATGCGTCTCTCCCCAGACACTAAAATAGAAGCTACAGAAACCACAAAGAAAGGGAGGGTAAAAGTTGCATTTTTTCATTCTTCCAGAATCAGCTGGCAAAAATCTTTTTTTTAAAGACTTATATACACACCAAGTATGCATCTACACTGTGGAATTAATGCAGTTTGACCCTATTTGTATGGCCATGGCTCAATGCCGTGGAGTCACAGGAGTTCTAATTTGGCAAGGCACCAGTATTCTTGGGCAGAGAAGACTGGAGGCCTTATGAAACTACAGCTCCCTGGATCCCATAGTGTTGAGCTATAGCAGTCCACAATGGGGTCAAACCGCATTTGTTCTACAGTGTAGAAGACCACCTATGTATTCTAGAAAGAGGCTGTTTTCCTCATGCCGGGAGTGACTTGAAAAACTGCAAGTCACTTCTGGTGTGAGAGAATTGGCTGTCTGCAAGGACATTGCCCAGGGGATGCCTGGATGTTTACCATCCTGTGGGAGGCTTCTCCCATGTCTCTGCATGAGAAGCTGGAGCTGACAGGTGGGAGCTCACCCCGCTCCCCAGATTCGAACCGCTGACATTTCGGTCTGCAGTCCTGCTGGCACCCCATTGCACCACCAGGGGCTCTGGAAGAGGCAGTGAGAACGTGTGTATATAATTTACAGTTTAAATGGAGTCAAATTGCATTAATTCCGCCATATAGATGCAACTGAGGTCCTCCAGCATAACTCGCTGAACGCTATGGAAACCTAGGAGTTGTGGGTTCCACAAAGTCTTGAGCCTCCTCTCCCAAAGAGAGCTGGTGCTTCATCAAACTACAAATACTGTACCAAGATTCCATGGCATTTAGTCATGGGAGTAAAAGTGGGGTCAAACTGCATTCATTCTACAGTGCAGATTAGATGCACCCTTGGCGTAGTATAGTAATACCTGCAATGCAAGGATTCCACCATTAGGGGGCTCTATAGAGCCCTTTCAATACTCTTCTTTCGAATTTTTATTAATTATAACAATTATCATTTTAATTATTTTTTAAATTATTATTAGTAATTATTATTATCACAATTGTTAAATAATAATAATAAGAAGTTTTATCCCACTTTTCTTTTCTCAGAGGAAGCTCCAAGTGGCCTATTTGCACAAGATATGTACTAATTACCATATATATTCGAGTATAAGCCGACCCAAATATAAGCCAAGGCACCTAATTTTACCACAAAAAATGGGAAAACGTATTGACTTGAGTGTAAGCTGAGGGTAGGAAATGCAGCAGCTACTGGTAAATTTCAAAATTAAAATAGATACCAATAAAATTTCATTAATGTAGGCACCATCAGTAGGTTAAATGTTTTTGAATATTTACATAAAACTGTAATTTAAGATAAGACTGTCCAACTCCGATTAAACCATTATTCTAGCCTTCTTCAATGTAAATGTGCTTACGTATCCTTCCAATAGTAATAAAGAGAGTAAAATAATAAATGTAATAATAACAACAATAGAGTAACATAATAAATGAAATAATAATAATAATAAATGGAGGAAAATAATACATGTAATAATAGAGTAAAATAATAAATGTAATAAAATAATAATAGAATAATAGAAACATAGAGTTGGAAGAGACGTCGTGGGCCATCCAGTCTAACCCCCTGCCAAGAAGCAGCACAATCGTGTTCAAAGCACCCCCAACAGAGGGCCATCCAGCCTCTATTTAAAAGTCTCCAAAGAAGGAGCCTCCACCACACTCCGGGGCAGAGAGTTCCACTGCTGAACAGCTCTCACAGACAGGAAGTTCTTCCTAATGTTCAGGTGGAATCTCCTTTCTTGTAGTTTGAAGCCATTGCTCCACGTCCTAGTCTCCAGGGCAGCAGAAAACAAGCCTGCTCTCTCCTCCCTAGGACTTCCTTTCACATATTTATACATGGCCCTCATCATGTCTCCTCTCAGCCTTCTCTTCTGCAGGCTAAACATGATCAGCTCTTTAAGTCGCTCCTCATAGGACTTGTTCTCCAGGCCCTTAATCATTTTAGTCGCCCTCCTCTGGACACGTTTCAGCTTGTCAACATCTCTCTTCAATTGTGGTGCCCAGAATTGGACACAGTATTCCAGGTGTGGCAACATAATGCAAACAGCAGAGAAAATCTATATACTGTATTTTGCGGCATATAAGATGACTGGGAGTATAAGATGATCCCACTACTTTTCCAGTTAAAATATAGAGTTTGGGATATACTCGCCGAATAAGACTACCTCTTTTCCAACGCACACCAAATAAAAAATTTAAAAGTATCAGATTTTATTTTAATATGGTAATTTTCCTATGACTGTACCTCCTTCTCTGCCTCTCAGATCTCACACATGCGCATTTGCACCGCTTCACTGCAGTCTTCAGGAGCGAGATCTGAGAGGCAGAGGAGGAGGTATGGTAATAGGATACAAGGGCGGGCCAGGCAGGTAAAAGAGGTGTGTTTTTCTGGGTCCAGAACCATGTTATCTCTTTTTTCCATACCCCAGGTGCCCCGGACAACTGCAGCTTGCTCCGCTCTTCACTTACACCTTCCCATTGAGGCGCCCCTACATCTCACCATTGGGAACTATTGTTTTAATTACGGTAACTCTGTTAATCTGTTTTTATTGCTGCTATTGTTTTTAACTCTCACCATTGGGACCGGCATAGAAGCTGAAATAAATAAATAAATAAATAAATAAATTAAGTCCACGAATCCTGATGAATGGATTTTCTTCTACCGTACTTGTACAGCGTCACCCTTAATGCTTTCATACAGTCGCTGCATATGGCGGGGACGCTATTTTTGAGCTCCCCCCACAATATGCGGCAACCACAGAGCACCTGCTTTATAAGACGACTCCCCGCGTATAAGGCTACTCCCATGTATAAGATGACACCCGTGTATAAGATGACCTCGGACTTTTGAGAAGATATTCTTGGGTTAAAAAGTAGTCTTATACGCCAGAAAATACGGTAAATAAAAATGTAATATTCATTTGTGGGATTAACCTAATTTAAAAACCACTGGATGAATTGACACCAAATTTGGACACAGTACACCAGTGTTTTCCAACCTTTTTTGAGCCGTGGCACATTTTTTACATTTACAAAATCCTGGGGCACACCACCAACCAAAATGACACAAAATGACACTCTAACACAGTAATACATAGAGTTATTATGTTTTTAAATGTGTTTATACACTCAGTGAAACCTGGGCCTGTTTCGATGAACACAACATAGATATCCTGGCAGGAATGGCAGAAAGACACACACGAAGGTCTTGCTCAACAGCTGGGAGTTATAGTTCACCTGCAATCAAAGAGCATTCTGAACTCCACCAATGATGGAATGGAATCAAACTTCCCACACAGAACTCCCATAACCAAGCGAAAATACCATAAGTTTGGTGGGCATTGACCTTGAGTTTTGGAGGTGTAGTTCACCTATATCCAGAGAGCACTGTGGAGGGGAGGGAGGAAGACGTGGGGCGAGTCTGCACAGTAGCGCCTGAACGGGTCACATCTTCCTCCCTCCCCCCTCTCGCAGAAGCGGCAGCGTGAGCAAAGCGAGGCAAAGCAAGCAGAGCGAGGCTGGGAAGAAGGGAGCCCGAGTGGAAAAAGTGTTCGGCAGGAGGGGGAAGAAAGGGTATTGGAGGTTCCAATTTCCCACGGCACACCTGATGATTGCTCACGGCACACTAGTGTGCCATGGCACACTGGCTGGGAAACACTGCAGTACACATATCAGGCCAACAAGTGACCATCACTCATAAAAACACTGAAAAAAACAGCAGAAGAGACTTAAAAGCCAAAAAAAAAAATTGCATTACAACGCATGCGCACAACCACACACACACACACACACACACACACATATATGCAAACACAAATATATACACACAAATATAAACACACACACAAAACACGTATACACAGACTGGGCCACAGCAAGAGGAGCCTTTTCAGCCTAAAAAAGGGCTGAAAACTAGGCTTATACTCGAGTATATACAGTACAGTCTGTATTTTCTTGCAGTCCAGTGGCAACCCAGCAGGCAAAAACACAACAGGTCAAGCTTTCTCTCCTAGCTGGATTACCTTGCTGTACCGAGCATCACCTGTTTAATTCCTGCCTGTCTTGCTGCTGTCATAAAGACTCAGGAATTGAATTGGAGGACACAATACAGGCCCAGAGCAAAGCATAAGACACAACAGATCGGGATGTAAGCACCTCCGGATTAAGGACCTTGTTGTCTCTCCTTTTTGTATCCCAACTACTAAGAGAGGTGGAGACACCTGATAAGCGGTCATAAAAATAACAGAGCCTTATTATGATCCGATTAGTGATAATCACTCTGCGCTATTGTCACCTGGGGGGTGGATAGGATCAGGATGGAGAAGCAGGACAACAATCTCAGGCGAAGGCGGGACCCGGGGACCCAGGTCATAGGATCTCTGTAATTTCCTAGCTGCAACATCTCTGCCGCCAAGAAACCCTAAAACTGGGGGGGGGGGGGGGGTGTGGCCCTCAATGTCCAAGGGCCCCAAACGAGTCGAACCATCCACCCTCAAATGTCCTGCCTCCCAGTTAAGAAATCCCCCTTGCCTAATCCTCCAGTGAGTGGCACTTTTAATGAGCTCTGATCTTCCTCCAAAGCCGGACGAAAGGGCCACCCTCTCGCCACCTTGTCTTCTGCCACCCGCGAAAACAAACAGGTGGATTAACCCACTGGGGAGACTTTTTTTTATATAATGGGATGAATATCCCAAAAGGGGACGCTTTCAGCCAGAGGGTCCCAGGGTTAAACTTTTAACCCTGATAATCCCCCACAAAAAGGGTGTTTTGCCGGAAGGGCTCAGTTTCTGGACCTCCCTCGGGCCTGGATCTGACCATAACAGGTTAGAGAGCTGGGCCAAAACTAACCAAATGAATGTCAACAGGGAGAAGTGTACGGTACTATATTTTGGCAGAACAAACAAAATGCACCAATATTGGATGGGTGACACAGTCCATCTGAAAGGGATCTCGGAGTTTTAGTACAGTGTTTTTCAACCTTTTTTGAGCCGCGGCACATTTTCTACATTTACAAAATCTTGGGGCACACTATCAACCAAAATGACACAAAATGACATTCTAACACAGTAATACATATAGTTAATATGTTTTAAAATGTATTTATACACTCAGTGTGAAACCTGGACCTGTTTTGATGAACACAACATAGATATCCTGGCAGGAATGGCAGAAAGACACAAACTTCCCACACAGAATTCCCATAACAAAGAGAAAATACTATAAGAGTTTGGTGGGCATTGACCTTGAGTTTTGGAGTTGTAGTTCACCTATATCCAGAGAGCACTGTGGACTGAAACAATGTTGGATCAGGACCAAACTTGGCATGAATACTCAATATGCTCAAATGTGAACACAGATGGAGTTTGGGGAAAATAGACCTTGACATTTGGGAGTTAAAGTTTTTGGGATTTATAGTTAACACACAATTAAAGAGCATCATGAACTCTTGCAACAATGGAATTGAACCAAACTTGGCATATTGAACTCTCATTACCAACAGAAATTACTGAAAGGGTTTGCTTGGGGATTGACCTTGAGTTTGGAAGTTGTAGTTCACCTATACTCAGAGAGCACTATGGGCAGGAGGGGGAAGAAAGGGTATTGGAGGTTCCAATTTCCCACGGCACACCTGATGATCTCTCACGGCACACTAGTGTGCCACAGCACACTGGTTGGGAAACACTGTCTTAGTAGACCACAAGCCAAACAGGAGTCAACAATGTGATGCAGCAGCAAAAAAATGCCAATGCAATTCTAGGTTGCGTCAGTAGGAGTATTAGTATCCAGATCAAGGGAAGTCATAGTTCCATTGTATTCTGCTTTGGTTAGACCTCAACTGAAATACTGCATCCTCTTCCTAGCGTCATAATTGTGTAGTTTTTTTTATAGTAACATGAATTTTAATTAAAGCCATTAGGCTTACAAATTCTCGAAGGCATTATTTATTTATTTATTTATTTATTTATTTATTTATTTATTTATTTATTTACATCATTTCTACCCCGCTCTTCTCAACCCCCGAGGGGGGTGACTCAGAGCGGCTTGACAAAAGGCAACAATTCGATGCTGATACACAATATAAATACAATATAAAACCATAGACATTCAGCATTAAAATACAGTTAGCATTAACACATAATACACATTCACTTAAGTTAAAAACAGTGTTCTGTTCACAACATGAGCATTGAGCCATATCCATCAACTTGCCATTGCAATTCCAATCCAAAGTGCTGCATTGTGCTAATGTGCAAAAGCCTGGTCCCATAGTCACAATTTCACTTTTTTCCTGAATGCTAGGAGGGATGGGGTTGATCATATGCCGCTTGGAAGTGCATCCCACAGATAGGGAGCCACCACCGAGAAGGCCCTATCTCTTGTCCCCACCGACCGCGTTTGAGAAGTTGGCAGGAGCGAGAGCAGGGCCTCCCTGGATGATCTTAAATTTAAGGCTGAGAGTGTGTGAATTGCCCACGGCCACCCAGTAGGTTTCCATGGCCAAGCAGGGACTCGAACGCTGGTCTCGCTCATGAGTCAGAGTCCAACACTTGGCCTCATGTAAGCCGCCCTGAGATGGTGGCAGCGTATAAATAAAGTATTATTATTATTATTATTATTATTATTATTAAAGTGCATTCATTGTACAGTGTGGATTCACTCCCTGAGTCCTCTGAAATCCAGCAGGTCAAGCCCTCCCCCAGCATGGAGCTGGAGATGTGTGGATAAAGCTTTTCCTGTTGAAGTTTGCCACTGAAAAGCGATGAAAGCCCTGCAAGAGATTAGATCAATAAAGAGGTATGTGAAAGAGAAAGAGAGAGGGAGAGAGAGAGATGATAGGTGTGTTGATATGTGGCTGCGCATTATGCACTGGATGGCTGCCTCGGGGTCAAAGTTTCTTAGAGTAGTTTCTTAGAGCCTCCTTCTCAGTCAATCGATCCCAGGCCTCGGCTGGAGGTTAAAAAGTTAGAGGAGGATTGAGATTAGACAGGAGAAAGGGCTGTGCTTCCGGGAATTACCCGAGCGAGACTCTGAAAGGCTGGATCTATACTGACCATATAATTCCCTTTAAATTGCCTTATTTGCAGTGTAGATCCAGTCCAAGAAGAAGAGATCCTGGCTTTTAGATGCCCCATTTGCCCTCAGAATGAATCCCAAGTCATAAAAGATCCTTTGTGGTTGTGTGACTTCAAGTTGTTTCCAATTTATGGCAACCCTTGGCAATATTTTTTTCATATAGGGGGCTGCCTTTGCCTTCTTCTGAGGCTGAGAGTGTGTGACTTGCCCAAGGTCACCCAGTAGGTTTCCATGGCCAAGCAGGGACTCGAACCCTTGTCTCACTCATGAGTCAGAATCCAACACTTGAACGATGACACTTGTGCTTGTGCCTCACCAAATTACAGCTCCCAAGATTCCATAGCATGAAGCCATGGCAGTTCAAAAGGTGTCAAACTGCATTAATTCTGCAGTGTAGATGGACTCCTGTAGATGAATTCACCCCATTTTGGAGTCCATTCTACCCCCCATGTTTATATGTGCTCTCCTTCGCAAAGAAGCTACTCCTCTTATTTCACCCTGAGTTTTTAACATTTTATATTTGTGCATGCGGCCCGCATTTGTATTTGTATATTGTTCTTTTATTTATATGTATGTATTTTTATTGTGTTTATTGTTGATGTTTTTATATTTATTTTATTGTAATTTGTTGTTTGGGCTTGGCCTCATGTGAGCTGCCTTGAGTCCCCGTTGGGGAGATGGTGGCGGGGTATAAATAAAGATTATTATTATTATTATTATTATTATCTATGGACCTATTCCCCTATCAGCAGCAGCTGCAGAGCTCTTTGGACTGGAAGTCAGCCTGAAGAAACCTCTACCAGCCCGCACCACAGGAAGAACACCATCATCCCCACGTCAGCATAGGCAAATCTGTGCTTAAGTCCATCCAGCAGTTCACCTACCTGGGAAGCATCATCTCTTCAGACGCCAAGATCGATAAAGAGATAGATCACAGATTAGCAAAGGCATAGAGTGCATTCAGAAGGCTTCACAAAAGAGTCTGGAGCAACAAGCACCTGAGGCAAAGCACTAAAATCAGTGTGTACAGAGCTACCGTACTGTCTATTCTCCTCTATGGGTCTGAAACATGGGTCACCTATCGCCAACACCTACGACGCCTCGAACGCTTTCATCAGCGCTGTCTTCGCACAATCCTAAATATACACTGGACCAACTATGTGACGAATGTTGCTGTCCTTGAGCAAGCAGGGATCACCAGCATTGAGACCATGCTATTGAAAACGCAACTGCGCTGGGCAGGGCGCGTCTCTAGGATGGAGGACCACCGCCTCCCAAAGATATTACTCTTCGGTGAACTCGCCATGGGTCAGCACAAGAGAGGCGCCCCCAAAAAGAGATATAAGGACTCCCTGAAACAACATCCCAGGCTCGGCCAGATTGATCACCAACAATGGATCACCCTGGCCTCACATCAGGAGGCATGGAGACGCACTATCCACAATGCTGCGCCCTCTTTCGAGAAGACACACCAAAAGGGTCTCGAAGAGAAATGACAACGCAGAGAGAACCGCAACTTGGAAACAACATCAGCCAAGGAGACTTTCTGCTGTGCTTTTTGCTACTGAACTTGCCTATCTCGGATTGGCCTTTTTAGTCATCAGTCCTTCCTAAGAATCTTCGTTTGCGAAGTAATGCCGAGAGAGAGAGAGAGAGAGAGATTCCTGTATCAGATACTGGAACTAATGTACCAGAAAAATTGACAGAATAAGCTGGTATAAAGAAGCCATCGTCAAATGCTTTCATGGCTGGAATCCCTGGGTTGTTGTAGGTTTTTCACAAGTTTTTCTAACTTTAGAGTGAACATAGCAAACCACCTTATATCAATACATCTTGTAGCATCGGAAGAAGTAGATTGAGGGTGCATCTACATTAGTGTTTCTCAACCTGGGGGTCGGGGGTCATGAGGGGGTTTCAGAGGGGTCACCTATATTTCTGATGGTCTTAGGAACCCCTTGAGCAAAGAAGGCAAAGATCTCTCCTCCTGTCCTTCTCTTCCTTTTTGGAAACAGACGTCTTCCCACCAAAAGCCCTCCTTCTCTGTGATTGGCCGACCTCTCAGCCAAGGAGAGGACTCTTTCTGAGACTCCAAGCAGGGAGGGGAGAGCAGGTGTGCTCGACACATGGCAGCATGGTGCACCTACATGGGTGAGGGAGAGTGTGTGAGGCTGGAGGGAGGCTCGTGCCAGCGAGTCCCTTCAAGACATGCAGGTTCTGTGTGGGAAGTTTGGCCCAATTCTATTGTTGGTGGGGTTCAGAATGCTCTTTGATTGTAGGTGAACTAGACATCCCAAATGTCAAGGTCTATTTCCCCCTATTATCAGTGTTCACATTTGGGTATATTGAGTATTCGCGCCAAGTTTGGTCCAGATCCATCCTTGTTTGAGTCCACAGTGCCCTCTGGATGTAGGTGAACTACAACTCCAAAACTCAAGGTCAATCCCCACCAAACCCTTCCAGTATTTTCTGTTGGACATGGGGAGTTCTGTGTGCCAAATTTGGTTCCATTCCATCATTGGAGTTCAGAATGTTCTTTGATTGTAGGTGTACTATAAATCCCAGCAACTGCAACACCCAAATGACAAAATCAATCTCTGCAAACCTCACCAGTATTCAAATTTGGGAGTATCAGGTAGTTGTGCCACATTTGGTCAAGTGAATGGAAATACATCCTGCATATCAGATATTTACTTTACAATTCATAACAGTAGCAAAATGATAGTTATGAAGTAGCAACAAAAATAATGTTATGCTTGGGGGTCGCCACAACATGAGGAACTGTTTTAAGGGGTCGCGGCACCAGGAAGGTTGAGAAACACTGATCTACACTGTAGAATTAATGCCACTTGACACTCCTTTAAAGTAATACAACATGATGTCACTTTAATTTAATGCCGTTTGGCACCACTTTAATTGCCTTGTAGAATGAATGCAGTTTGACACCACTTTAAGTTAATGAATGTTGACACCACTTTAAAGGCTGTGGCTCAATGCTATGGAATCACAGGAGAGTTGTAGTTTTACAGTCCAGGGACCATCATTTGGGGAGGCACAAGCACTCTTTGGTAGATGATGGTGATGGTGTTGGTTGCATTTGGGTGGCACTTTTTTCCCAGGGCGAGACCCAAAGCGTCTTCTGAAACATTGGAAAATATTCACAATTCTAGATACAATTTTATTTTCATTCATGTATGTCCTGTTATCTGTTTCTTATTTTAGTGCCCATGTCTGTTCTTTCTAAATGTTTGTGGAAGTAATAATAATAATAATACTAATACCAATAATAATAAATATTACACTATATGATAAAAATATTCTTCTTTTGGCCTTTCTTCGCGAATGAAGATTCAGGAAGGACTCATCCCATGCTTTCTACAAGCGCGTTGATGACTAAAAAGGCCAATCTGAGATAAGCAAGTCCAGTTGCAGAAAGTACAGCAGAAAGAAAGTCTCCTTGGGTGATATTGTTTCCAAGTTGCGGTTCTTTCTGCGTTGTCGTTTCTCTTCGAGACTCGTTCGGCGTGACTTCTCGAAAGAGGCAGCAGCATTGTGGATAGTGCGTCTCCATGCCTCCCGATGTGAGGCCAGGGTGGACCATTGTTGGTGATCAATCTGGCCGAGCCTGAGATGTTGTTTCAGGGAGTCCTTATATCTCTTTTTGGGGGCGCCTCTCTTGTGCTGACCTGTGGTGAGTCCACCATAGAGTAGTATCTTTGGGAGGCGGTGGTCCTCCATCCTAGAGACGTGCCCTGCCCAGTGCAGCTGTGTTCTCAATAGCATGGCCTCAATGCTGGTGATCCCTGCTTGCTCAAGGACAGCAACATTAGTCACATAGTTGGTCCAGTGTATATTTAGGATTGTGCGAAGACAGTGCTGATGAAAACGTTTGAGGAGTCGTAGGTGTTGGTGATAGGTGACCCATGTTTCAGACCCATAGAGGAGAATAGACAGTACATTTTACACATGTGCAATTTCAGCATCCTGTGATAAATTGGAGAGGATATGGCATGGCCTCGAATAAATAAAAATAAAAATAAAAATATTCCTTAATAGGCAAGATGACACCATTGGATTCCACTCTTTTTTTTCTTTCCTTTTTGGCAAGCCTTCTGGCTCTTTGCCTGACCGTTTAACCCCTTGAACCTTTCCAGGAGATAATCCGATCTTTTTGCCCTGAAAAGAGGGTAAATATGACCAGAGATTGGGGAGGGGGTGTCCTGTGGAGTCCATTGGGGTTAAAAGTTTAACCCCTGGCTGATCCGGGAGGAGAAATCTCCCCTTCTGGCCTACTCCACTGATCCCATTAAAAGTCTCCCCGCCGGGCTAATCACTGTGTTTGTTTGCTGGGATGACGGCAGGGGGTTTATTGGGATGGGTTTGGGGGTCCAGGCAATCCTCTTGGCCGGACTGAGCCCCCATTAAAGGTGTCGGCCCGTGTCCGGATTAGAGGGAGAAATGTGGGTCAGCGGGGTCGGGACATATTTGGGAGAATGGAGAGATTGGCCAATTAAAGGGAGAATTGATCCCCCAGCAGATTAGTAAGAGCTCAATTTTGTTTGCAGACAAGGCAAGGGATATTGGGACTGGGATCGGGGGTCTTCATCCCGGGGGGAGCCTGCCTGCGCACCCTCCCAGGAGCATGTCAAACAATATATTACTTAATGCAATCCAATTAAATTGTTGTCAACACTTGGGGGGCGGATTTATCAGCGTGATATTGTATTTGCATACTGTTCTTTTATTTTTATGTTTGTATTTTTATTGTGTTGTTGATGTTTTTGATTTTTGTTTTATTGTAATTTGTTGTTTGGGCCTGGCCTCATGTTAGCCGCCCCGAGTCCCCATTGAGGAGATGGTGGCAGGGTATAATGGGTCTCGAAGAGAAACAACAACGCAGAAAGAGCCGCAACTTGGAAACAACATCACCCAAGGAGACCTTCTGCTGTGCTTTCTGCAACTGAACTTGCCTATCTCAGATTGGCCTTTTAAAGTCATCAACGCGCTTGTAAAAAGCGTAAGATGAGTCCTTCCTAAGAATCTTCGTTCATGAAGTAATGCCGAGAGAGATTATTATTATTATTATTATTATTATTGCAGCCCAGCTCCATTCCCAATTTGAAGTGGGCACAGCATTGGATTGGGTCCGAATCCCTGCTTAGCCATGAAAACCCATTAGGCGACCTTGAGCAAAGTCACACCCTCTCAGCCTCAGACGAAGGCTAAGGAAAGCCCCCTTTGAACAGATCTTTCCACCAAAAATGTCGCAATAAGTTTGCCTTGGGGTGCATCTACACTGTTGAATGAGTGAAGCTTGATCCCACTTGAACGGTCATGGCTCAGTGCTATGGCATCCTGAGATTTTTGTAGTGTGGTGAGGTTGAGAAGACTAAAGGCCTTGTAAAACTACAACTCCCATGCTTCCATAGCATTGAGTGAGTTAGTGGTGTTACAGTGTATTTATTCTATAGTGTAGAGGCCTCATTTGGAACAACCTGAAAGCGCACCGCATGTACACGCATTGTCTCAGCCACTGATGGAGGATCTGGGAGCCTGCCACTTTTGGACTCTTGCTTGCTGAGATGTTGCTGCAAGTATCTCTGTAGAGCTTAGAAAACTATTTCTTGATTCAAGGTGTTGGAGTGCTGGCTGGTCTCCGAACAGGGGATGGGCCGGAGATGTCACTGCCTTGGTTCTTTCATTATTGGCTGCTACTTCTCGGCAGATGTGAGGTGGTGCAGTACCAGCTAAACAGTATAATTTCTCCAGTGGTGTGGGGCATAGACGCCCTGTGATAATGCGGCATGTCTCATTAAGAGCCACACCCACTGTTTAGGCATGGTGAGATGTGTTCCTCACTGGGCATGCGAACTCAGCAGCCGAGTAGCAAAGCGCAAGGGCTGGTGTCTTCACTGTGTCTGGTTGTGATCTCCGGGTTGTGCCAGTCAGCTTTCATATGGTATTACTTCTAGCACCAATTTTTGCTTGATAGTCAAGCAGATATTCAAGAGAGTCAATGTTATGACATTGGACTACTTCTATGGAGACCAGGGTGCGAATTGCTACTCAGTCATGATCATCCATTGGGTGACCTTGAGCAAAGTCACACACTCTCAGTCTCAGAGGAAGATCAAGGCAAACCTGTTCTGAATACATCTCGCCCAGGGAAAAAAAAACCATGATAGAGTTACCTCTGAGTTGTCGTAACTCAGAAATGACATCAACAGCATATTTATCCCTTTCTGGCACATAGTAATATTTACATATTTGAAAGGCTGTCCTATTGAGGAGGAGGCAAGGCCGTTTTCTGCTGCTCCGGAGACAGTGGAGCTATGTGTTGTCGAAGGTTCTAATGGCCGGAATCACAGAGTTGCTGTGAGTTTTCAAGGTTGTATGGCCATGTTCCAGAAGCATTCTCTCCTGAGGTTTCGCCTGCATCTGTGGCAGGCATCTTCAGAGGTTGTGAGGTCTGTTGGAAATTAGGAAAATGGGGTTTATATAGCTGTGGAATGGAGCAATGGGATGGAGCAGGAAAAGGAATTCTTCCTAAACTTTAGGAAGAACATCCTGTCGGTAAGAGCTGTTCGACAGTGGAATATATATACCGAGACTGTGGTGCAACTGACTGGGAGTCAGCTGCATTAAGATCACTACTGACTGAAAGGTCATGAGTTCAAAACCACTCCGGGTCGGAGTGAGCTCCTGACCAAAATTGTATAGCTTGTTGTCAACCTTGGCAGCCCGAAAAACAGTTGCATCTGTCAAGTAGGAAATTTAGGTACTACTTCATGGGGAGGCTAATTTAACTGATTTATGAGGCCATAAAATCTCCAGGAAGTATGCACAGAATGAGGAAGCAACAGCTCCCCTGGTGGCTAGAAGCTGGAATGTTAAATAGCCTCTGACTGTCTGTCTATATATGTTGTGTGTCTATGGCACTGAATGTTTGCCATGTATATATACATTGTAATCCGCCCTGAGTCCCCTGCGGGGTGAGAAGGGCGGAATATAAATACTGTCAATACATAAAATAAATAAATATAGGTAGCCTGGGTGTCTGGCAGAGTCTCCTTCCCTGGAGGTTTTAATCATATGTCTATCTGTCGGGAGGGCTTTGATTGTGTCTTTCTGCCTGGCAGAAGTGGGCTGGACTGGATGACCCTTGGGGTCCCTTCCAAGGCCATGCTTCTGTAAGAAAGGACACTGGGTGCCCCCTGCTCTTCCTTTGAGTCAGCTGTGAAGGTCACGCCAGGGGTGCTGGGGCCGGGGCAGAGAGTGGGGTGAGGCAGATGACAGCCTGACGTCAACCTGAATAGGACGAGAATCCCCTGTCACAAAGGGTTAGCAACGCCACTTGGTTTTTTTGTCCCGGCCACTGACGGGGTATTAGGGAAGGGCTAGGCCGGGGCAGGAGCCATGGCAACCGGGCCACGGGCCTGAATCCGGACAACGTCCACCTCCGGGCCCCTCCACCCTCCGCTGCCCGACCCATGACTTGTGCGGTGCCCCACCGAGAGTCGGTCCCTCTGCCACAGCTGAATGAAGAAGCGTGCCATGCAGCTATTTTGGTCTTCTTCATCATCACCATGCAATATATAGGGGAGCACAACTGAAACAGGGAAGGGATCCTAGGGATCATTTTGCCAGGCAATAGGACACAATCTAAGCACTACTGACAGATACCCATTCGGCCTCGGTTTAAAAAGACTAAACACATTCCCACAGAGCCTATCCCATTGCTTTATCTCTTATCTTAATTGTTCCTATTAGTAAAGGTAAAGCTTTCCCCTTGACATTAAGTCTAGTCGTGTCCAACTCTGGGTGGTGGTGCTCATCTCCATTTCTAAACTAAAGAGCTGGCGTTGTCCGCAGACGCCCCCAAGGTCATGTGGTCAGCATGACTGCGTGGAGCACCGTTACCTTTCCGCAGAAGCGGTACCTATTGATCTACCTACATTTGCATGTTTTTGAACTGCTAGGTTGGCAGAAGCTGGGTCTAACAACAGGAGCTCACTCCACTTCCTAGATTCGAACCACCAACCTTTCGCCCGGCAAGTTCAGCAGCTCAGCACGTTAACGTGCTGCGCCACTAGGGGGCCCTAATTACTGATATTATCAAGGTGGAATCTGATTTATAGTGATCCAGTCATAGGAGGCCGAGAGAGTGTGACTTGCCCAAAGTCACAGGGAATTTCCGTCGCCATTGCTTTAGCACAGCCAAGTGACAGGTAACTCTGTTTTGTGTTCACACATTAGGAATGAGTATCTGGAAATCCTGAGTTTATATGTTCAAACAGCATTCGTGGTCATTTAGAGTTGGAAGGAGAACAAATAGAATATAACTTTTAACCAAAGAGCTAAATGTATATGGGTTAAATGTATGTGGACCATACATTTTTCAGTGTGCCACAAAGTCACTGAGAATCCCATGCATCAAGTGGCCCCTGGACCTGCTCAGTTGCCCATCCTTGCTCCAAAACTACCAGCTTCTACTCATATGTGGGGCTAATCAGGGTAAATGGTAATGGGAATAGGGAAATTTATATACACACACACACAGTTTTATCACACTTATTTACTGTATTATTATAAGTGTCTTATTTTACTTAGTTCTGTTTAGTTATATCAAGCTCTGTTGTTTGGTTCGGTATAGTGATATGGCCTAAGGCAGTGTTTCTCCATCTTCCTAATGCCGCGACCCTTTAATACAGTTCCATATGTTGTGGTGACCTCAAACCATAACATTATTTTCATTGTTCCTTCATAACTCTAATTTTGCTACTGTTAGGAATCGTAATAACGCTTACAATAATGCAGTAAATAAGTATGAGTCCCCCTGCGGGGGTGAGAAGAGCGGAGTAAAATGATGTAAATAAATAAATAAATAAATAATGTAAATATCTGATATGCAGGATGTATTTTCATTCACTGGACCAAATTTGGCACAAATACCCGATATACCCAAATTTGAAAACTGGTGGGGTTGTGGGTGGGTGGGTGGTGGTGGGGGTTGATTTTGTCCTTTGGGAGGACAAAATTTTGTGCTGGGATTTATAGTTCACTTACAATCAAAGAGCATTCTGAACTCCACCAACAATGGAATTGAACCAAACTTGGCACACAGAACTCCCATGACCAAGAGAAAATACTGCAAGGGTTTGCCAGGCATTGACCTTAGAGTTGTAGTTCACCGACATCCAGAGAGCACTGTGGACTCAAACAATGATGGATCTGAACCAAACTTGGCAGGAATAGTCGGTATTCCCAAATGTGAACACTGGTGGAGTTTGGGGAAAACAGACCTTGACATTTAGGAGTTATAGATACTGGGATTTATAGTTCACCTACAATCAAAGAGCATTCTGAACCCCACCAATGATAGAATTGGGCCAAACTTCTCTTACAGAATCCCCATGACCAACAGAAAATACTGTGTTTTCTGATGGTCTTTGGCGACCCCTCTGACACCTCCCTCGTGACCCCCCACCAGCGGTCCTAACCCCCAAGGTTGAGAAACTCTGGTCTAAGGGCTAATCAATAACATTAATGTATGTATTGGTTTCTACCATTCAACATGAGCAGAAAACACCAGAGGATGACAGGAATGGGCAGCCACAGAAACCCACCGAGTGGCCATGGATGCATCCCACACTCTCAGCCTCGCAGTGAAGCAACCCCCTCTGAACACATCTGGTTATGAAAAGCCCATGATAGCTGGTGCATCAACACTGAAGAAGTAATGCAGTTTGGCACCAGTTCAACTGCCATGGCTCAATACTGTGTAATCCTGGGAGATGTAGTTTCATAAGGCCTTTTCTGCCAAAGAGTTCTGGGGACTCACTAAACTGCAGCTCCCAGGATCCTCTAGTATTGGCAGTTGAAGTGGTATCAAACTGCATTCATTCTACAGTGTATGTGCAGTGTAGAGGCACTCCAAGTGGCCGGCTTCTGCTCAAAGGAAATTTACCAAAATGCCAAGTTTTTAACTTTGATTGTGATTTGTATACATTATAATGCGCCTGCGGTGACGCAATGGGTTAAACCCTTGTGCCAGCAGGACTGAAGACCAATAGGTTGGAGGTTCGAATCCGGGGAGAGCACGGATGAGTTCCCTCTGTCAGATTCAGCTCCCCATGAGGGGACATAAGAGAAGCCTCCCATAATGAGCCTGCAGTGATGTAATGGGTTAAACCAGTGTTTCTCAACCTGGGGGTCGGGACCCCGGGGGGGGGGGGATCATGAGGGGGTTTCAGATGGGTTGCCAAAGACCATCAGAAAACCTATATTTCTGATGGTCTTAGGAACCCCTTGGGCAAAGAAGGCTGAAGATCTCTCCTCCTGTCCTCCCACCAAAAGCCCTCCTTCACTGTGATTGGCTGACCTCTCAGCCAAGGAGACTCCAAGCAGGGAGGGGAGAGCAGGAGTGCTCGGCACATGGCAGCATGGTGCACCTACATGGGTGAGGGAGAGCGTGTGAGGCTGAAGGGAGGCTCACGCCAGTGAGTTCCTCCGAGGCATGGGGGCTCTGTGTGGGAAGTTTGGTCCAATTCTATTGTTGGTGGGATTCAGAATGCTCTTTGATTGTAAGTGAACTAGACATCCCAAATGTCAAACGTCTATTTTCCCCTATTATCAGTGTTCACATTTGGGTATATTGAGTATTTGTGCCAAGTTTGGTCCAGATCCATCCTTGTTTGAGTCCACAGTGCTCTCTGGATGTAGGTGAACTACAACTCCAAAAGTCAAGGTCAATGCCTGCCAAACCCTTCCAGTATTTTCTGTTGGTCGTGGGGAGTTCTGTGTGCCAAGTTTGGTTCCATTCCATCATTGGAGTTCAGAATGTTCTTTGATTGTAGGTGAACTATAAATCCCAGAAACTACAACTCCCAAATGACAAAATCAATCTCCCAAGGTCAATGCCTGCCAAACCCTTCCAGTATTTTCTGTTGGTCATGGGGAGTTCTGTGTGCCAAGTTTGGTTCCATTCCATCATTGGAGTTCAGAATGTTCTTTGATTGTAGGTGAACTATAAATCCCAGCAATTACAACTCCCAAATGACAAAATAAATCTCAGCCAACCTCACCAGTATTCAAATTTGGGTGTATCAGGTAGTTTGCCAAATTAGGTACAGTGAATGGAAATACATCCTGCATATCATATACTTACTTTACAATTCATAACAGTAGCAAAATGACCGTTACGAAATAGCAACAAAAATAATGTTATGCTTGGGGGTCACCACAACATGAGGAACGGAATTAAGGGATCACAGCATTAGGAAGGTTGAGAAACACTGTGCTGGCAGGACTACATAAGAACATAAGAAGAGCCATGCTGAATCGGACCTCAGCCCATCTAGTCCAGCATTCTGTATCACACAGTGGCCCACCAGTTGTACACGGGGATCTCGAGCAGAAGGGAGGGCAAAACCCTGACCTGCTCCCGACCCCCCACAACCAGTACCCAGGGAAATCCTGCCTACCTCAATCAACTCCGAGGTGGCACTTGAATGTCCTTTTCAGTAACTACCGATACACTTGAAGACCAACAGGTTGCAGGTTTGAATCTGGGGAAAGCATGGATGAGCTCCGTCTGTCAGCTCTAGCTCCCCATGCGGGGAGACGAGAAAAGCCTCCCGCAAGGATGGTAAAACATCACAAACATCCCCTGGCCGACATCCTTGCAGATGGCCAATTCTCTCACGCCAGAAGCGACTTGCAGTTTCTCAAGTCGTTCCTGATGTGAAAAAATGCAGTTAGTGAATCTGCACTTTCATTGCACGGCAATTTAAATTGCATTGAAGTGTATTATGTGTGGATCCACAGGCAGTGTAGGTCCAGAATGGGGTGGCAGAAACCTCAGGTGGCAGAAACCCTTGGGTCAGCTTTGAAGCCGAAACCCAAGAGTGTCCTCCTCTTCTCTTTGCCCACTTAAGGAAGAAGTGCAAAAAGGAAGTGGCTTCTTCAAAGCCTGAGGAGAAGGAGGCCACAGGGACAACCCTTGGCTTACTCATCCCACGGCTGTGTGTGCAAGATCCCTGCCTCTTTCCTCCGGCTATGCTAATGCAGTCCAAGGTCCTCATTGGCCGGCTGTTAATTGTATGCCAATGAGCTCAGCTTCCCCAGGGCTTTATAGGGAGCCCCGGTGTCCTGCCTCTGGTCTCTGGGATTGGCATTTGCCAGCCACCCTTCCCTGGCACCGGTGCGCAGGGGCAAGGGGAAAAACACCAGGATCCCTCCCCTTCCAAGAGCTGGGTTTCCTAAAAAAGGGAAGAGAGATGGACCCCCAAACACACAGGTGGGTACGGCAAGTGGTTCTGCCCCAAGGAACCGGCCAGGGCAAAGTCCTGGGTGATTGTTTTATTTTGCTCCTTCGCAGTGTGTTTGGAGCATAGCTTGGAAAAGATTAACTGCAACTCCTAAAATCAGACAACCAGCTGGTAGTGGATTCTGGAGGTTGCGGTGAAGGATGAAACTTTTCTGAAATCTGGCTAGAGAGAAGGAGGAGTGTCCCTCTTTGACTGTATGTGCATTGTGCATAGGGAACAGACCCTGTTTGGTGATATGGGCATCAAAGGCGTAGAACAGATCCAGATCTATGGCTCGGATTGATTGTGGACAGCGAATGGGCCAGATCGATATCTCGGTTTGATTGTATGACCATTGCAGGCCAAGAATGGATTCAGATCTATGTCCATTTGATTGTATATTCATAGAAGGCACAGAACGAAGTCGGATCTATGGCCCTGTTTGATTGCATATCCATTATGGATAGGGATTGGACCCGATCTATGTCTTTGATTGTATGCACCAGGGGCAGGGAATGGATTCAGATATATATCCATGTGCATTGCGGGCAAATAATGGACTCATATCCATTATTATAATATAATATGTGCTTATAATATATTATATATACATATAATATTGATAATATAATGTAATACAATATACTACTAATAATATGATATTATAATTATATATTTTATATTATATGTAATATTACTAATAATATTACAGTACAATGTTATAGTACAATGTAATATATAGTTTTAATATTGTTCTATGGCAATAATATAGTATATTGTATTTACATTTTACTTGTAAGCTGCTCTGAGTCCCCTTCGGTGTGAGAAGGGCGGCATATAAATGTCGCAAATAAATAAATAAATAAAAATATCAATTTGGTTGTATGTGCTTTGCCGGCAGGGAATGGAGCCATATCTATGTCTATCGCAGTGTTTCTCAACCTTCCTAATCCCACGACCCTTTAATCCAGTTCCTCATGTTGTGGTGACCCCCAAACATAACATTATTTTCGTTGCTACTTCATAATTGTAATTTTGCTACTGTTATGAAGCATAATGTAAATATCAGATATGAAGGACCAAATGTGGCACAAATACTCAATACACCCAAATTTGAATACTGGTGGGGTTGGGGGGGGGGGGGAGAACGATTTTGTCATTTGGGAGTTGTAGTTGCTGGGATTTATAGTTCACCTACAATCAAATAGCATTCTGAACCCCACATAAGATGGAATTGAACCAGTCTTGGCACACAGAATGCCCATGACCAAGAGAAAATACTGGAATGGTTTGGTGGGCATTGACCTTGAGTTTTGGAGTTGTAGTTCACCTACATCCAGAGAGCACTGTGGACTCAAACAATGATGGATCTGGACCAAACTTGGCAGAAATAGTCGGTATTCACAAATGTGAACACTAGTGGAGTCTGGGGAAAATAGATCTTGACATCTGGGAGTTGTAGTTTCTGGGATTTATAGTTCACCCACAATCAAAGAGCATTCTGAACCCCATCGAAGATGGAATTGAACCAGTCTTGGCACACAGAATGCCCATGACCAAGAGAAAATACTGGAAGGGTTTGGTGGGCATTGACCTTGATTTTTGGAGTTGTAGTTCACCTACATCCAGAGAACTGTGGACTCAAACAATGATGGATCTGGACCAAACTTGGCATGAATACTCAATATGCCCAAATGTGGACACTGGTGGAGTCTGAGGAAAATGGGCCTTGACATTTGGGAGTTGTGGGTTGCTGGGATTTATAGTTCACTTACAATCAAAGAGCATTCCGAACTCCACCAATGATAGAATTGGGCCAAACTTCCCACAAAGAGCCCGCATGATCAACAGAAAATGCAGTGTTTTTTGATGGCAACCCTTCTGACATCCCCTCGCGACCCCGACCCCAGGGGTCCTGACCCCCAGGTTGAGAAACACTGGTCTATAGGATTGTATGTTCATAGCAGGCAGGAAATGGATCCAGAGCTATGGCCCTTTGTATACACGTAATCTAACAGGGAATAGAATCAGATCCATATCCCTGTTTGATTAAATGTGCATTGTGGGCAGGGAAAGGAACCTTGCAGATCCTTTGGAAACAGGTCTTCTGAGAAGGACACCCCTGAGGTGTCCTTTGAAGTCTAAAACACCTGGAGGGCCGAAGTTTGCCCATTCCTGTTTCAAAGTTTGGTAGGAGTTGAGATAAATCTATGAGAGCTTTAAGGAAACTGATTTTGAATCACAAATCCTTCTGCCAAGGAAAGCCAAAGGGGAGGAAATTACCCTATGGAGCGGGGCAGAGAAAGTTGCTGTTTTGATCAAAACTCCCTTATATCTGTCTGTACTGGTTGGGGGGTTTTGGGCATTGAAGTCTAAAAAAGGAACTCTCCCAAACTACGGGAAAATACTATTTCCCATTCATTGCTATTGTTTCCTGGTTCAAAACTAAGTGAAGGAAGAATATCAGAGCCGCAAGACTGTGGGACAATATTTTCCCAGTAGTCGGAGGATTTAAGACATTTTTTTCTGCGGAAAATTAAATTTTTTTGTACGCAATGCATTTCTGTGCAGAATGATTTTCCAAAATGCTTTGGATTTTTTAAATATTGGCAGAATTCTGTGCAGAAATGCCAATTTCTTCCCCAATGAGGCACAGAATTTTCTTGTGGTTTGTCCTTGCAAATGGACATTCCTACTGACCAGAGCATCCGATTGCCACAGTAATCTAGGTCTGGATGTGATTCTATAGGGCAGTATGACTATTCAGGTGGGATTTTGTCAGCTGGTCCTACATGTATAAGTGTGTAGAGGATGTGTTTTCTGCACTGCTAGTAAACACACTTGGTGTGTACGTACCTTTGTTGGTATATATATGTGTTAGGCCTGTTTGATCCCCCCAAAAAAGGTTCAAAACTCATTCCGGATGTAGGGGGCACTGGCACTTCAAATCTGAAATTTTTCCCAAAAAAATTCGGAATTTTCCCAAAAAAATTCCAAAATTTCAGAATGGCTGTGTTAATAGCATGTTTAACCCAGTTTGGATGCAGATGTCTTCCCTCTGCGTCAGAACTAGGGCAACAGCCACATCCAAACTGAGTTAAACGTGGCTGTCACCCCAGTTCTGATGCGAAGGGAAGACATTCCCATCCAAACTGGGTGTTTAACCCAGTTTGGATGCAGATGTCTTCCCTCCACATCAGAATTGGGGTGACCGCCACGTCCAAACTGGGTAAAACAGCCAATGAGGGGAAAGCATCTTGGGAGGGGCGGGAATCTAATGCCCATTCCTTTCCGAAAATGGCGGTGGTGGCCTCCAAATGACAAATTCACTTCCAGGTTGCTTACATCACTTCGAAACCGCTTCAAAAGTGAATTGAAACCAAATTCATTTTGATTTTACAAGCATTGCAACGAACCTACCCAGGCCTAATATGCGTCTTGGGAGTTGAAATATGGTTTGGAACAATACACAGCCTCATCTGGGTTTATGAATTATAGCTTCCTCAGATCCAAGTCACCATGCTCTGCAATGATTTTTTGTGTGTGTCAGGAGCATTTTAGAAACTGCAAGTCGCTTCTGGTGTGAAAGAATTGGCTGTCTGCAAGGATGTTGCGCAGGGAACGTCCGAATGTTTTGATGTTTTACCATCCTTGTGGGAGGCTTCTCTCATGTTCCCGAAATGGGAAGCTAGAGCTGAGAGTTGGAGCTCATCCAAGCTCTCCCCAGGTTCGAACCTCTGATCTGTCGGTCTTCAGTCTTGCCGGCACAGGGGTTTAATCCATTGCACCACCAGGGGCTCTGGTGCAATGAATGGCAACAGTGTGATGCAACAGCTTAAAAGGCCAATGTGAATGTAGGCTGCATCAATCAGAGAATAGTGTCCAGATTGAATAGTCTAGCTCCTATTCTGCCCTAGTCAGAACTCAGCTGGAATAACCCTGTGTCTGGTTCTAGGCAAAGCTATTCAAAAAGGATATGGACAATAATAATAATAATACTTTATTTATACCCCGCCGCCACCTCCCCCAGGGACTTGAGGCGGCTTACATGAGGCCAAGCCCAATAACATAGCAAAAAATAAAACAACATATCATAAAATAACAAGCAGCAAACAATAAAACAGTACAATTAATTAAAAACAAGCTGGAATATGTCCACAAAAGGGAGACCAAAACAGTCAAAGATTAGGAGGGGACATGAGAGCCATGTTTAACTTTTGGAAAGCATGTGCCATTGAGGAGGAGGCGGCAGGATACAATGGCGAGACTAGAATACAAGGGAGCAATAGATTCAAATCTCCGGAAAAGAGATTCCATTAAACATTAGGAAGATCTACCAATGACCAAAACTATTTGGGAGTGAATATGTTGCCTTGGATTGTGGTGACGTCTCCTTCATTGGAGGCTTTCGAAACTGAGTTTGGATGCCCATCTGTTGGGAGAGCTTGGCTGGTGGCAGATTGGTGTTGGACGGGATGGTCCCTGGTGTTCATGTACAGCACATATTATAGAACCATAGAGTCTGAAGGGACCCCAAGGGCAATCTCTATGGAGGTTTGAAATGGACCCCAAAGATATAGAAGGAGAAACGTCTCCAATGGCCATCTCTAAGGAGTTTTGGATCGCCTGGATCTCCCTAAGGAGATTTGACGGCCGGACCAGGGGAAAAAGGTACCTAAAGATACAGAAGAGGATACTGTTGGGTGGTTCCATGGCTGTAATCCATTAATCCAACACTCCAGAGTCAAGGGAGAAGCTCGGCTTGGTCCTTCTAATCTCTTTCTCTCCACTCCCGTGCAGGATGAGTGCCTTGGCGCCCAGCCCGCTGGCCCTGGACTATCTGGACGACTTCGACCTGCTGAAGTTCGAGGTGAAGCAAGAGGCCCCCAGGCCGGGCGGCAGCTCCTCATTGACCTCCACCCCCTGCAGCTCCGTGCCCCCTTCGCCCACCTTCGACAAGTCCGGCGGGGACCCCAAGTCCACGCTGGAGGAGCTCTACTGGATGGCCACGCTGCACCAGACCCTGGCGGCGGCCGCAGCAGGCAGCGGCCCTGAGACCCAAATGATGCCCGGTTTGGATGAGGCCGTGGAGGCATTCTTGGGGGTCCCCGTGATGGAAGGAGGGCTCCGGGGAAGAGCCACCCCGCAAATCCAGGGTTTCGTTGGAGCCGGCGAAGGACTTGGAGGAGACCAGCAACAGGTAGGACAATGACCAAGGATCTCCATCAAGGGTGGAAATAGAGCAGGAAGTTTCTTTATGGGACCACAGCGCCCAGAATCCCCCAGCCAGCATGGGATAGATTTTTGTGGTGAGAGTTGCATGCCTGATCTCAACCCAAGGCTGTCAATAATCAAGGTGAAAGCTCTCTGAGCATGTACAGAGTGTCTTTTCCTTAACACTTAATTGCTGCGCACTGTCAGTAGTGAAGGGGAAAGGTCTCCGAGCATGTGCAGAATATATTTTCCTTATCCCTAAGCAACAGCTAACTGGAGTTTGGGAGTAGGCTTTCCATGATGAGTTAGATCGCTGTCTGTCTGTTCAGAAACCAAGAGAAGGTCTTGGCTAGGGATGCAAATAGATTTTTAGTTCACCAAGGGCCATCAAAATCTGTCTCTAGAAACCAAAGAAAGCTCAGACTGATCTTCTGTGAGCTGCAACCCAAGAAAGACTTTTATGAGTCAACGTTGTAGAATTGTAGAATTATGGTAGTTTGTTGACACTTTAAATGCTATGGCCCCATTCTAAGGAATCTTGGGATTTGTAGTTTAGAAAGGGGGGAAATGTAAAATTCTCCACCATGGAGCTCTAATCCCTCACAAACTATCAACCGTAATGATCCCATAGGATGCAGCCAAGGTATTTAATATGGAGTTATTTATTTAGGTGATCCCTCGTAGCCCAAGGATGATGGTCCCCCAAGTGTCTTGGTGGTGGGTCCATAGGTGGCTGCGGAGCCCTATTCTTGATCCGCATTTTCTCCCGCAGTGAGAACATCAGTTTCCAGGTGGAAGGTCAAGGTTGGCTTGACTCGCCTTCCTCTTGGCACATTTCTCCCTTTCATTCTCCATTCATGCCTCTTCAAATTATGCAGCACTGCTGGTCACAGCTGACCTCCAGTTAGAGCACTCAAGGGCTAAGCCTTCCCAGTTCTCAGTGTCTACTATGACACAGTTTTTAAGGTTGGCTTTAAGCCCATCTTTAAATATCTTTTCCTGTCCACAAACATTATGTTTCTTGAGTTGGGAGTATAGTAACTGCTTTGGGAGGCGAAGATTGGGCTATAACTCTATCACTGTGTACAGTCTTCCCTCACTTATTGTGGGGGTTACGTTCCAGGACCTCCCACAATAAGTGAAAAACTGCGATATAAGGATAAATATATAATATTTATTTTAATATTTATACATTATTTTAGTAGTTATACACTATTTTAAGTCTTTATAAACTTAAAATAAAGTGAAGGAAAGGTCCTTCAAGGCTGGAGGGAGGGAGGACTAAGGAGGGAAAGCGCCTCGGAGAGTGGCAGTGGCAACAACCTGTGAAACAGCGAAAATACCGCAATATATATTTTAAATAAATATTTTTTGAAATCCGCGAAACAGCAAACCACGAAGTAGCGAGGGAGCACTGTAGTTTGCGGGTTTAACTTTTATAGATTTGATTAATATGTTCACTAATCCCTGTGTTGGAGGAAGAAGACCTGTTCTCTCCTGGAATATCCTAATATTCCAGGAGAGAACAGGCCTTCTTCTTCCAACACAGTTTGGTAGGTTCTCCAGTGCCACTTGATGGTCAACTTCCATAAAGTGCGCAAGGGTCCTTGGGCCAAATGTCTGGGCTTGTTTTGATTCCCAATTATGTTTCCTTTTCCCCATATTTCCTCCCTCAGCTCCCGCCGATGCTTTCGGACCGCTTCTCGGACGCCCAGCTGGTCTCCATGTCGGTGCGGGACCTCAACCGTCAGTTGCGGGGCTTCGGCAAGGACGAGGTCCAGCGGCTGAAGCAGAAGCGGCGCACCCTCAAGAACCGGGGCTACGCCCAGTCCTGCCGCTTCAAGCGGGTCCAGCAGCGCCACGTCCTGGAGGCCGAGAAGTGCCAGCTGGCCCAGCAGCTGGATGCCCTAAGGGTGGAGATGGCCCGGGTGGCCCACGAGCGAGACGTCTACAAGGCCCGGTGCCAGAAGCTCCTGGGAGATGCTGCCGGTGGGACCGGCGAGGAGACCACCGAACCCCCAACCCCCCAGTCTACCTCGCTAGCACAGTTCTTCCTATAAATCCCTCTTCCGTGGCCCCGTGGGCTATGAGAGCTTGAACTGTGCGTGCCCCTAACCTAGCTCCAGGATCACAGCGGCGTCTTCCCCTTTCGGTCCACCAGGGGGCAATGTAGGCAAAGTGTAATCCCCTTTTCTTCCACCAGATGGCACCAAAGAACCCACACCATTATGCTGCGGCGCACTGGGCAAATCCAACATTATATTTATATCCGAAGTGATGTCAAACTGCATTCATCCCACAGTGTACATCAGGCATGGGCAAACTTGGGCCCTCCAGGTGTTTTGGACTTCAACTCCCACAATTCCTATCCCTAAGAATCCTGGGAATTGTCATAGGGAAAGGGGAAGAATGCTTTCAAAGCAGTTGTGGGCAATTTTTGGCTCTTCCTATGTGACTATCCTCCATCCATGCTAGCCACCCGCACCAATGGTGAGGGATTATAGGAGCTGCAATCTCAGTAGACCAGAAGTCCTTTTCCATTGCATAATTCTACATCTTGATATCACTTAAATTGCCACTGTTCTTTTCTGTGGACTGTAGTTCCACATTATATTAGAATTTCATGCTGGAGAATTCTAGTGTCAGGCTAAACTAAACTTTCCAGCATGTATAGGATGTAGCAGTTAAAATGGTGTCAGAGTGTTATGATTGGACATTGGGAATGCAGAACTGGGATATAGAGTACAGTTGAACCTCATTATCCGCAAATTCTGCAATCATGGATTTCAAAATACACACACACACACACACACAAAATCCACAAAGGAAATCTTCATTTCGCCATTTTATAGAAGGGACACCACTTTAGTATCCCATTGTAGACAATGGAACTTGAACATCCATAGTTTCTAGGATCGTTATGGAGTCTTGGAACTATGTCCCAGCAGATATCAAAACCCAACTGTATTTGGATTCTTTTTTTGTGGACTACAACTCCCACAATTCCCTGCTTAACATGGGATTTGTGTCCAAAAAAATTGAGGGTTTCAAGTTGCCGACTCTTGCATTTCTTAGGAACACTGCTCAAAACTACAAATCCCAAGATTTTCCAAGAGAAGGAATGACTTGTAGACTGCCACTAAACTGCAGAATGGATGCTGTGGCTCAGTGGCATGGAGGCCTGGGAGTTGTAGTTTGTGGTACTCTTTGGCAGACAAGGCCCTTGTAAAACTACAGCTCCCAGAATTCCATCACATAATGCCATGACAATCAAACCGGTGTCAAGCTGCATCCATTCCAAAGTGTAGATGCGCCCTGAGCCATGGTGCCAACCTTTACAATGCTCCTTTTTTCTGTCATTGTGTTGGTTGCTTTGTTTAAAGTCAAGAGGGGTAAACTGTAAAGGGAAAGGAGAGGCCGGTGGCGTAACATCCCCGGGTAGAAAATTGTGGAAATATCCGAGAGAGAAAGGCACGTATTGTGGTCGCTGAGCAACTGCATACCATTTCTTCCTCTCTCCGCCTCTCAGCTTTTGTGTGTCCGGACACAATAGCCCAATGTGGATATGACTAGGAATGCATCTACACTGTAGAGTTAATGCAGTTTGACACCACTTGAACCACCATGGATCCTTGCTATGGGATCCTGTGACTCTTACAACTCTACGGATCCCACAGCACTGAGTCATGGCTGTTAAAGTGATGCCAAATTGCATTATTTCTACAGTGTAGATACGGCATGGACACAATTCGGCCCTCCGGGTGTTTTGGACTTCAACTCTCACAATTCCTAACAGCCTCCCGGCTGGATATTTGATATACATTAGGTGTATCTGTACACTGTAGATGAATGCAGTTTGACACCACTTTGCACTGCATGACTCAATATTATGGGATCCTGGAATTTGTAGTTTCACAAGGCCTTCTCCCCCCAAGAGTAATGGTACTTTGCTAAACTACAACTACCAGAGTTCCCTAGCATTGAATCATTGCATTTCAAAGTGGTGTCAAACTGCATTCGTCCCACAGTGTAGATCAGGCATGGGCAAACCTGGGCCCTCCGGGTGTTTTGGACTCCAACTCCCACAATTCC
The DNA here is from genome assembly GCA_030556195.1 of Anolis apletophallus. Classification (NCBI taxonomy): domain Eukaryota; kingdom Metazoa; phylum Chordata; class Lepidosauria; order Squamata; family Anolidae; genus Anolis; species Anolis apletophallus. Next base: position 144,200,085 of record JARBWK010000008.1, on the reverse strand, counting down.
TAACAGCCGGTAGGCTGTTAGGAATTGTGGGAGTTGGAGTCCATAACACCCGGAGGGCCCAGGTTTGCCCATGCCTGGTGTAGATGCATTCAATATTTCATGGGGATATGGCCATTTTAGGGGGTGAAAGGAACCAGCGAGGTGGACGTTCAAAAAAACCCAAACGCAGATGCGCACATGTACCCCAAAAGTCTCATCGCAATCTTTCAACCGGATCCAGAAAACAATAATAAAAGCATTCCCCTTTTTTGGTTCAATTTCTGCGGCTTCACCCACACTCCGGGAAGAAAGAGAGAGACACAGGGAGAAGAACTTATCCGAAGTCTCACCTTCCACGAGTCCAAAGGTCGTAAGCCAGGTGGAGAAAAGAGACGGCGCCCAAAAGAAACCTTCCAGGAAGAAACGCTGGGAAATTCTGCTTTCCTCAGGTGCATCTACACTATAGAATTAATGCAGTTTGGTACCACCAGAGGCGGATTAACACACTCGGTGGAGTAGGTGCCCGCCGAGAGCGCCACATATGCAGGGGCGCACCGCCGCCGGCTGGAAACTCCGCCTCTGCGCCGGCTGGAAACTCGGCCTCTGCATTTGCTGTGTTTCCAGCAGGCACAGAGGCGGAGTTACCAGCCAGCGCAGAGGCAGAGTTTCCAGCATGCGTGGAGCCACCGCATGCTGGAAACTTCACCTCCGTGCCGGCTGGAAACCGCCTCTGCGTTTGCTGTGTTTCCAGCAGGCGCGGAGGCGGAGTTACCAGTCGGCGCGTAGGCGGAGTTTCCAGCTGGCACGGAGCCTCCGCATGCTGGAAACTCAGCCCCCGCGCCGGCTGGTAACTCCGCCTCCGCGCCTGCTCCAGTGATTGGTTTGGGGGGGGGGCGCCAAAATAATTTTCACCTACCATTTAAAATTACCTAGGGCCGCCTCTGGGTACCACTTTACCTGCCGTGACTCAATGCTATGGGATCCTAGGAGTTGTAGTTTCGCAAGGCCCTTAGTCTTCTCTGCTGGGGTTTCACCAAACTACAACACCTACATTCCCATAATATTGAGTTGTGACAGTTCAAGTGGGGTCGAACTGCATTCATTTGGCAGTGTAGATGCGCCCTTCGCCGCCGCAAAGGGACAATGATATTCGTGCTACGTATTTTAAAGAAAGAGTAAACACTAGGCAGGTCCTATTATTATAGCAGTGTGGGAGTGTGAATTTTAGTGTGTTTGAGCATTAAGGGTGCATGTGCTGAGGATGGAACGTATTTTGTCAGTATGTGTGCGCACACTTGCGTATGTAAACATGGGAAGGAAAAAGAGCCTTTTAACATGGCTGCGTGTGCCCTGGCGCATCATAGTGCGCCGTTGCATTTTGTGAGTCAGCTTATCGCTGCACAATGGGACCACATCGCAGGAATTTTGTACATGCACAGAAACACAAAGGCTCAAACAAGTGGAGTTGAGTCTATTCATCACACAATAGTGCGATGTGCATAAGCTCAAGCGCGCCGTTGCATGAGGTTGAGTGTCTATTCATCACACAATAATGTGATACGCATAAACTCAAGCCCGCCGTCGCATGAGCTTAATTCCACTCCGTACAATCACAATCTCTATGGTTATTGGACTGCAGTTTGCACTGCCATGGCTCAACATTATGGGATCCTGGAAGTTGTAGTTTTACAAGTCCTCTGCGCAAGAGTAATCGTGATTTGGCAAACTACAACTACCAGAGTTTGTTAGCATTGAATCTTGGCAGTTCGAAGTGATGTCAAACTGCACTCATCCCACAGTGTAGATCAGGCACGGGCAAACTTGGGCCCTCTGGGTGTTTTGGACTCCAACTCCCACAATTCCTAACAGCCGGTAGGCTGTTAGGAATTGTGGGAGTTGGAGTCCAAAACACCCAGAGGACCCAAGTTTGCCCATGCCTGGTGTAGATGCACACTTACAAACCCTACGGAGTCTCACAGTGACAGCAAGGTTGTGTTGCGTTGTGTTGAGTGTGTCTGAGTATTTAGTGCGCCTGAGAGAGAGGCAATGGATCCATCCGCATTGTCGAATGAATGCAGTTCGACATCGCTTCAATGATATGGAAAGATGAGGGCTGCATTTTGGCGAGGCAGGAGAACTCTTGGGCAGAGAAAGGAGAAGACTACAAATCCCATGATTCTATAACATTGAGTCGTGGCGGTCCAAAGCGTGATCAAACCGCATTCATTCTTCAGTGCAGAAGATCGCTTTGCGGTTCACTTGCATGTGTGTCTTTTGGGAAGGAGAGGTGAAAGTTTATGCGTTTTAAATACACTTTTTACCAAAATGGCGTGCTATTTAGTGTTGCAGGGAGGCTTAAAAGCCCAGTTTTGGACCGCAACTGGGAGCTGTAGTCCAAACTGGGACAGTGTCTCAACTCCAACACTCCTCTCCTTTTTTCCAATCTGCTTCCTTTCCTTTTTTGTTTTGTTTTCTTTTCCTGTTTAGCTATTGAGGTTTTTCTACTATTTATTTCCGAAGCTTGGGAGTGTGGAGAGATTTTCCTGTGAATGCATGCATTTTTAAATATAATAAAAGGATCCTTTAAACCAGTGTTTCCCAAACTTCCTAATGCCGCGACCCCTTAATACCGTTCCTCATGTTGTGGTGACCCCCAAACATAACATTATTTTCGTTGCTACTTCTTAACTGTCATGTTGCTACTGTTCTGAATCGTCATGTAAATATCCAATATGTGGGATGTATCTTCATCCACTGGACTAAATTTGGCACAGATCACCAATGAGCCCAAATGTGAATACTGGTTTGGGGGGGGGGGGGGGGTTGGGGCGGGGAGATTGATTTTGTCATTTGGGAGATGTAGTTGCTGGGATTTATAGTCAATCAAAGAGCTCCACCAAGGATGGAATTGAACCAAATTTTCACACAGAACTCCCATGATCAACAGAAAATACTGGAAGAGTTTGGTGGGCATTGACCTCGAGTTTTGGAGTTGTAGTTCACCTACATTCAGAGAGTAATGGGGACTCAAACAATGCGCGAAACTTTGCACGAAGACTTAATACGCCCAAATGTGAACACTGGTGGAGTTTGGGGAAAGTAGCCCTAGACATTTGGGAGTTGTGGTTGCCGGGATTTACAGTTCACTTACAATCAAAGAGCATTCTGAACCCCACCAATTATAGAATTGGACCAAACTTCCCACACAAAAGAACCCCATGACCAACAGAAAATACTGGAGGGATTTGGGATGAATTGACAGTGATTTAGGGGAGATGTAGTTCACCAACATCCAAAGAGCACTGTGAACCCAAACGACTATGCCAAAGGGATTCCCAAGATAATCAGAAATATGTGTTTTCTGATGGTCTTTGGTGACCCCTCTGAAACCCCCTCATGACCGCCTCCACCGGGGTCCCGACCCCCGGATTGAGAAACACAGCTGTAGAGTCTTCTGCACAACTCTATAGTCATCTTTCATCATGGGGAAGCAAACTTGGCACGAAGACTCAATATGCCCAAATGTGAACACTATTGGAGTTTGGGGGAAATAGACCTTGACATTTGGGAGTTGTAGTTGCTGGTATTTATACGCTCAAGGAGCATTCTGAACCCCCACCAACGATAGAATTGGGCCAAACTTCCCACGCAGAACCCCCATATCTTGGCACGAGCCTCCCTCCAGCTTTGCATGCTCTCCCCCGCCTGCACATGCGCACCATGCTGCCATGTGCCGAGTTCGCCTGCTCTCCCCTCCCTGCTTGGAGTTTCAGAAGTGGCCCTCCCCTTGGCTGAGAGGTTGTTTGAGAGGCCAGCCAATCACAGCGGAGGAGGGCTTTTGGTGGGATGAGTTGCTCAAGCAAGTGAGCCAAGCTGCATATTGGTAATTAATAAGAAGGACAGGCAGAGAGATCTTCAACCTTCTCTGCCAAAGGGTTTCCAAAAACCATCAGATACATGTATTTTTGATGGTCTTTGGCGAGCTTTCTGAAGCCCCCTTGCAAACCCCCTCAGGGATCCCCACGCCCAGATTGAGAAACACTCATCTATAGCAAAAAAGGGAAAGGGGACCTAATTTGTGTCAGTGTTTACGCTGAGACGCAGGTGAATCACCTGGTCGATCTCTTGCCATAATGGGGCAGGTCCGTCAAGAATATTCCATTGATCCTCAACCCTACACACTTTGTACTTTATTTCCTATTTATGCCAAGTGAATCAGAGAGAAAGAGACTTTTGCCCCGAATAAACTGATCTGGAGACAATCCAATAATTGGGGAGGAAAAAACAAGGGAAGAGAAAGAGATTTGGGTGCAAAGTCCACCCAGGTTTAAATGTACCAAGTGAACTCTTGTGAGTCATGGTTATATGCACCACTTTTCTATTTCTATGAACTGGGAAAGGAAGGCAGAAGGCCTCGCAGAGTCTTTGCTGTGCTGTTCCACAATTGAGCCTATTTGGGGCTGAAATTTGCTGCCAAAGGTGCATTTACATTGTGGGTTGGATGCGGTTTGACACCACTTGAACTGCCATGGCTCAACGCTATGGAATTCTGGGAGTTGTAGTTTCAGAACCTTGCAATAAGCCCCAACCTTCATTTTATTGATATTTCATTTTATTGATGGGAAGCTTCTTACCGGGGTGGAAATAATCTATCACAGTGTTTTTCAACCTTTTTTGAGCTGCGGCACATTTTTTACATTTACAAAATCCTGGGCACACCACCAACCAAAACGACACAAAATGACACTCTAACACAGTAATACATATAGTTAATATGTTTTTAAATGTATTTATACACTCAGTGTGGAACCTGGGCCTGTTTCGATGAACACAACATAGATATCCTGGCAGGAATGGCAGAAAGACACACAGGAAGGTCTTGCTCAACAGCTGGGAGTTATAGTTCACCCGCAATCAAAGAGCATTCTGAACTCCACCAATGATGGAATGGAATCAAACTTCCCACACAGAACTACCATAACCAAGAGAAAATACTATAAGAGTTTGGTGGGCATTGACCTTGAGTCTTGGAGTTGTAGTTCACCTATATCCAGAGAGCACTGTGGAGGGGAGGGAGGAAGACGTGGGGCGAGACTGCGCAGTAGAGCCCGCACGGGTCATGTCTTCCTCCCTCCCCCCTCCCGCAGAAGTGGCAGCGTGAGCAAAGCGAGCAGAGCGAGGCTGGGAAGAAGGGAGCCCGAGTGGAGAAGAAAAAGTGTTTGGCAGGAGGGGGAAGAAAGGGGATTGGAGGTTCCAATTTCCCACGGCACACTGGCTGGGAAACACTGATTTATCAGACTGATAAAAAAACAATTTAAACTCAGCAGACTGAAAGCCAAAACCAAGGTCACAACAACATCTGTTATAGAACTCCAATATGCAACAACATCTGTTATAGAACTCCAATATATGCATAGTCTGTGTGCTTTCAGAAGAAAACCTACAACACTTTTGCAGAAGCATACACAGCTTTGGCCTCTCACTGAACATTGAGAAAGCCAAAGTGCTCTTCCAGCAGTCACCAGCCAATCCCTCTGCAATGACAGAAATGCAGCTTAATGGTGTAACGTTCGAAAATGTTGACTATTTCCGCTCCCATGGCAGCCACCTCTCCACAAAAGTCAGCATTGACACTGAAATACAACACCACCTGAGCTCTACGAGTGCAGCATTTTTCCGAATGAAGCAGAGAGTGTTTGAGGACCGGGACATCCGTAGGGAAACCAAGGTGCTTGTTTACAAAGCTATTGTCTTCCCAACTCTGCTATATGCCTGCAAAATGTGGACTGTCCACAGATATCACACTCAACTCCTGGAATTATTCCATCAGGGTTGCCTCTGGAAAATCCTTCAAGTCTCTTGGGAAGAAGACAGGCGGACAAATATCAGAGTGCTGGAAGATGCAAAGACCACCAGCATTAAAGTGATGCTCCTACACCAACTCCATCAGACTGGTCACGTTGTCCGAATGCCTAATCACCGTCTCCCAAAGCAGTTACTACAGTATACTCCCAACTCAAGAACGGGAAATGTAACTTTGGTGGACAGGAAAAGCGATTTAAAAGATGGGCTGAAAGCCAGCCTCAAAAACTGACACGCCGAGAACTGGGAAGCCCTGACCCTTGAGCGCTCTAATTGGAGGTCAGCTGTGGCCAGCAGTGCTGCGGAATTTGAAGAGGCACGAATGGAGGGTGAAAAAGAGAAATGTACCAAGAGGAAGAAGGAACATCAAGCCAGCCCTGACCAGCACCACCTTCCACCTGGAAACTAATGCCCTCACTGTGGAAGAACATGCAGATCAAGAATAGGGCTCCACAGCCACTTATGGACGCACCGCCAAGATACTACACTTGGAGGATATCGTCCTTGGGCTACACAGGATCACCTAAGTAAGTAAGCAAGTTTCACAAGGCCTTCAACCTTCTCTGCAAAAGAGGGCTGGTGACGCCCCAAACTGCAGACTTCCAGATCAAATGTCTTTCAACCCAAACAAACCCACTATCGACTTTTCTTTGCTGAATTTTGTTCCTAGCCTTGGAGAAGATGTTGAAAATGAAGTCAAGGGCCATACCAGATATGAACACAGGGTGGCGCCAGAAGACAAGGAAATCATCCCATTCAGGCTTCTGCAAACCCAGGCCGCATCTACACTGCCAAATAATGCAGTTCCAGAATGCAGTTTAATAACTACATTGAACTGGATGATATAATCCTGTTCAGTGCAGGTGAAGTGCAGTCTGAAACTGATGATATTTGGCAGTGTAGATGGGGCCTTGATTCTGCTCAAAGTCTGATTGCCTTCCAAGGGTAGAGTCTTAGTGGTGGGTCCATAAGTGACTGGGTAGGTTCATCGGAATGCTCGTAAAATCGGAATGAATCCGGATTAAATTCACGTTTGAAGCGGTTTCGAAGCGATGTAAGGAACCCGGAAGTGAATTTGCCATTTTGAGGCCACCCCCGCCATTTTCAGAAAGGAATTGGCATTAGATTCCTGCCCCTCCCGAGGTGCTTTCCCCTCATTGGCTGTTTAACCCAGTTTGAAGGAAAATGTTCTTCCCTCCACGTCAGAACTGGGGCGACAGCCGCATCCAAACTGGGTTTAACATGGCTGTCGCCCCAGTTCTGACGCGGAGGGAAGACATCCCCAACCAAACTTTGACACCCAGTTTGGATGGGGATGTCTTCCCTCCGCGTCAGAACTGGGGCAACAGCCGTATCCAAACTGGGTTAAACATGCGTGTCCGCCGTTAACGAAGCAATTCCGAAATTTCGGAATTAATTCAGGAAATTCTGAAATTTTTCTGGAAATTTTCGGAATTTATTCAGATTCGAAGCACCAGCACCCCCTACTTCCGGAACGAGTTTTGAACCATTTTTTAAAAAATCAAACAGGTCTAGTAGAGACCTATTCTGGATCCGCATGGTTTTTCGCAGTGAGGACCTCAATTTCCTGATGGAAAATGGTCCCAACAAGGGTTTGCTTCACATATCTTCCTCTCAGTACTTTTCCCCTTTCTTCCTTCATCCGTGCCTCTTCAAAATCCGCATCACTGTTGGTCACAGCTGACCTCTAGTTCCAATGCTCAAGCCTCCCAGCTCTCTGTGTTTCTTCCACATTTATTTAGGTTTGCTTAAAGCCCACCTTTACATCTCTTTTGCTGTCCACTGACATCCTGTTTTCTATTCTTGAGCTGAGAGTAAAGTAACTGTTTTGGGAGGCAGTGAGCTGGCATTCAGTTTAACACCACTTTAAACTGCCATGGCTCCAAGCCTTGGCATCCTGGGAGTTACAGTTTAGGAAAGTTTTCAGCCTTCTCTATCAAAGAGTGTATGTGCCTCACCAAACTAAAACTCCCATGATACTACAGCATTGAGCCAGAGCATTTAGACTGGTATCAAACTGGGGAACCCATATGGAGGAGTGAGCAGGCTTGTTTTCTGCTGCCTTGGAGACTAGGACGCAATGGAACAATGGCTTCAAATCACAGGAAAGGAGATTGCACCTGAACATTAGGGAGAACTTCCTTCCTGTGAGAGTTGTTCTGCAGTGGAACTCTCTGCCCTGGAGTGTGGTTGAGATTCCTTCTTGGGAGGTTTTTTAAACAGAGGGTGGATGGCCATCTGTCGGGGGTGCTTTGAATGTGATTTTCCTGCTTCTTGGCAGAATGGGGTTGAACTGGATGGCCCACGAGGTCTCCTCCAACTCTATGATTCTAGGTCAGAGGTTTGAATCTGAGGAGAGCACAGATGAGCTACTTCTGTCAGCTCCAGCTTCCCATGCAGGGACATGAGAGAAGCCTCCAACAAGGATGGTAAAACATCAAAACATCTGGGCAACATCCTTGCAGATGGCCAATTCTCTCACACCAGAAGCAATCCTGCAGTGTAAATATCCAGAGAGTTATTTGTGTTTTGGTTTGGTGCATGATGGGTTGGCTTCCAAGCCGTTTGTCATATCCTGCCTGGGAGTCTCCTGGGGTCTTCCTCTCCGAAGTCTTGGATGGCCATCTGTCAGGAGGGCTTTGATTGTGCCTTTCTGCATGACAAAATGAGGTTGAACCGGGTGACCGTTGGGTCTCTTCCAACTGTATGATTCTACCCTTGTCTGTGCCTCCGGCCACCTTTCCTCAACCCCCCAAAGATGATATTTGGAGGTCAGGTTGTAAATGGGTGCAGAAAGCTAACCAAGTGCTACTGAGTTGGCACAGAACTCCTTGCTGAGTATACGCCAGCCTGGGAAAGTAACAAGGAAAAAGGAAACCCACTCCCTGGTCTTGCAACCTTGCCAGAATTTACATGGCGGCAGAACCCGGTAATTAAATCCCAAAGCAATGGATCCCGGCTTGTTTGCGTGCCAGGGCTGCTTCAGGAGTTGGCTGCCATCCCAAGCCCTGGCTGGCATTGGGAATCCATTGGCACCTCTGCCCCAAACTTACACCTTTTCCCCTCATCACACAATGACCTCGAATGGGTTTGCCCTCGGGGCCACAAATATCCAAACCAGGCATAGGAATATGAATGCATTCCCATCCGGCCCTTAAGAACTGGACCAGCGGATGATATGACACGAGAGAGTGACACCTTTACTTTCTGATAGTTTTAATGTATGAGGGTTGAATGAAAAGTAATGCCTCCACCTTCGCAACTCCTCAAGAGATGGCAGTACAGGTATGCAGCAGATACTGGCTTGTTCAGTAGACTCTTCTCTACAGTTCCATTTTGGCGGGAAGCCTTAGCATTGAATGGTTGTGTTGTTAAAGTGCAAAGTATGGAATCCTGCACAGATGGTCGGTCAATGCGACTTAAGCAATAGGCCTGGTTAGGTTTTTCGTATCTTGATCAAATTCGTATTAAATTTGAAGCGCTTCAAGCAACCCAGAAGTGAATGACCAAATTCTAAGCCGCCGCCATTTTCAGAAAGGCATCACCATTTTTGGAAAGGGTTTTTCCTTCCCTGGCCTTCCTTTCCGGGTTTGGAAACCCAGGCCTTCCCTCCGCTTCTGGTAATGCGGCCACTTATAAAACGGGGTTTTGTAAGTGAGGCTCCTTTGCCCGCCCGGTCAAGAAGGCAAGGAGACAGGGAAGGAGGAGGCAGGGCCCCGGGGCGGGTCACATGGTGCCACTGGGTTGTGTTGTGTTAGTTCTTGCTTTATGTAACTTTGCGTGGCGCGCTATGCTGTGCCTGTTGGAGTGGCGTGGAGCAGGACCTTGCGGGTTGAGAGCTGAGGTGCCGGGGTCGCAGCTGCTGCTGCTGCTAGGGAAACCATGGCCGTATCCAGCTTGGCCTCCTCCTCCTCCTCTTGGCCCGCGTTCTTGTGACTTGTCCCAGTGATGGAGCGCCTCCTGGACCGCCAGCCCCTGGAGCCAGGGAGGCCCCTCTTCCACTGCTGGCAATGCCAGGGCTTGCTCCTCCAGCCCATCTCCCTGCCTTTGGGGCCATTTAGAAGTGGAGGGAAGACCTGGGTTTTCAAATCGGGTTTGAAAGCCCAGGTCTTCCCTCCGCTTCTGAATGGGGCCGCTTCCAAGCGGTCACCCTCTGGATCTGAATGGCCCCATGGGGGAAAGGAAAGCCGTGTCCAAAGCAGCTGCTTTAACCTGCTTTGGACGCAGGTTTCCTTCAGTTTGGATGCGGCCATTAACGAAGCCATTCCAAAATTTCAAAATTATAAGGAATTACTTTTGAATTTTTCTCAAAGATTTTCGGAAGTCAATAATATTTGAAATGCCAACATCCCCTACATCCGAAATGAGTTTTGAACCATTTTTTTTGGTGTGGATCAACCAGCCCTATTAAGCAACGTGCAGTCATTGAATTATTGACAGCAGAAGGTGTCACCCCAAAGGAGATTCATCAGAGAATGCAAGCTGTTCATGGTGATTGTGTTGATGTGATTGTGCTGATGTGATTATTTCTGCGTTTGATTTATTAAAATATTCCCATCCAAACCCAAGTGACGAAGGTAGAGGCATTACTTTTCATTCAACCCAAGTATTGAAAGTGGAGGCATTACTTTTCATTCAACCCTTCAGATAACCTTCATACTGTCTGTTAGGAATTGTGGGATTTGTAGTCCAAAACACCTGGAGGGCCTAAGTTTGCACATGCCTGGTCTAATCCTTTTATATTCGCTGGAGTTAGACTATTCGTCCCATCAAGGACTCTTTACATATTGTCAGCATGTCATTACTTTGGGGTGCTTGCTCCACTGACATCTTCTCTGGCCATTGAGAATGAACCTCTGCTTTTGCTTTCTACCCATCTGTGATTTGGCCTTCTGGATTAGCTAGACACACCGGGCTTCCAAACCCACTGCTCTTGCAGTTGCTGAAATCATGCAACAACTTGTCCAGAGCAGGTTTGCCTTGGCCTCCCTTTGAGGCCGAGAAAGAGAGAGAGGCTTTCCAATATTTGCTCTCCTCTGCGAGTATTGTGGTGTCCTCTGCATATCTTAAATTATTGATGCTCCTTCCTTTGGTTTTCACGCTTCTTTCCTCCGAGACTTATCCTACTTTCCGCATCTTCTGCATATAAATAAAAGAGTGAACCATTCTCTGAAAACCATTCTGTTTCTCCAAATCCTCATCTGAATGCAGGCATCCCTTTAACCGCCATGACTCAGTGCTGTGGAATCCTGGGAGTTGTAGTTTTACAAGGTCGGTAGCCTTCTTTGCATAGCACCGGGACTGTGGTGCAGCTGGCTGGGAGTCAGCAGCATTAAGATCGCTACTGACTGAAAGGTCATGAGTTTGAAGCCAGCTCGGGTCGGAGTGAGCTCTCCACCAAAATTGTGTAGCTTGTTGTTGACCTATGCAGCCTGAAAGACAGTTGCATTTGTCAAGTATGAAATTTAGCAACCACTTCGTGGGGAGGCTAATTTAAGTGATTTACGAGGCCATTCAAATCTCCAGGAAGTATGCAAAGAATGAGGAAGCGACAGCTCCCCTGGTGGCCAGAAGCTGGAATGTTAAATAGCCTCTGAGTGTCTATCTATATATGTTGTGTGTCTATGGCATCGAATGTTTGCCATGTATATGTACATTGTAATCCATCCTGAGTCCCCTGCGGGGTGAGAAGGGCGGAATATAAATACTGTAAATATTTTTTTTAAAGGGTGACAGTGCCTCACCAAATCCAAGGATTTGATAGCATTGAGCCACAGAAATTCAATTGCATTCGTTGTACTGACGGTGGCATGGTGGAACGGCATCTGCACACGTGCAGAGTTGCTTTTTTGCTTTGTCTACTAGTTCAGCCCCTCGGGACAGATTTCATCCTTGTTGGGTTCCATCAAATCCTCATAGTAAGACCTTCGGGGATTTCATCCCTCTGCTCAAAATACGCCAACGCCATTAGCTGAGAGACTCTTGGCTTCACTTTCTCTCTTCCTGGCCTATTATCCTTTTAGGATTATTTCCCTCTAATTGCCGGATGGCCTTTAAGAAACAAAAAAGATTTGCAATCAGCAGTGGTTAATGAATGACTATTAAACGGATCTTCTGTACTTCTCGGATTACGCATTGCTGGGAAGGGAAGAAACAAGGAAGGCAGGGCGTTTCTACGTAGCAGAATTAACACAGTTTGAGACCACTTTAGATGCCATGGCTATGCATAGAGATACCAGTAGGCTATATCAATTTAAGTAGGAATAGGAGACTCTTAGGCTTGTTTCTCCGCTCCAAAGTTTCTAGTCCTCATAAAGTTCAGTGGTTGATTTCTTTGAGCTGCTTGAACCAGAAAACCCTGGTTGTATGATCAGTTCCAGCCCCCATTAACTTTCTAGTTCTCCCAAAACATATTCATCTGTGCCCTTGCCCTCTCTGTGTGCATCTACACCAGGTATGTGCAAACCCAGGCCTGGGGGCCAGGTACAGCCCATTGGGCTCTTTTCTCAGGCTCTCCTCCCTCTCACCACCCTATCCTTCCTTTCCTTCCTTCTGTCCTTCCTCCTTCCCTCCCTTCTTTCTTTCCCTCCCTCTTCCCTTCCTCCCTTTTTGTCCTTCCTACCCTCTTCCCTCCTTCCCCACTCTCTCTTTCTCCTTCATTCATTCCCTTTGCGTTTCCTTTCTTCTCTTTCCTCACTCCTTTCCTTCCACCCTTTCGTCCTTCCTTCCTTATCTCATTACTTCTTCCTTCCTTCCCTCCCTTCCTTTCTTCCATCCTTCTCTTCCATCCTTCTCTTTTTCCTTTCACCTTCCCTTCCTTCCATCCTTCCCTTCCACACTTCCTTTTTGTCTTCCCTTCCTCCTTACCTCCCTCCCTTTTTACCTCCCTCTTTCTGCTTCCATCCTTACCTTCCTCCCTATCGCCATTCCTTCCTTTTTCTTTCCTCCTTCCCTTCCTTCCATCCTTTCCATCCACCCTTTCCTCCCTTCTTTCCTTTCTCCCTCTTTCTGCTTCCATCTTTCCCTTCCACCCTTTCCTTCCTTCTCTCTTTCCTTCCTCCTTCTCTCCCTTCCTTTCTTCCATCTTTCTCTTTCTCCCTTCCCTTTTTCCTTCCACCTTCCCTTCCTTCCTTTTTGTCTTCCCTTCCTCCTTACCTCCCTCCCTCCTTTCCTCTCTTCCTCTTTCTCCTTCTATCCTTTTCTTCCTCTCTATCATCCTTCCTTTTTCTTTTCTCGTTCCCTTCCTTCCTCCTTCCCTTCCTTCCCTTCCTTCCTTCTCTCTTTCCTTCCTCTTTTCCCTCCTCCCTTCAGTCACCAGGCAGCCAGTCCTTTTGGCAGGGAGTGCTAGCATGCGGTCCCCAATTTAGAAAGTTTGCCCATGCCTGATCTACACCATTGAATTAATGCAGTTTGACACCACTTTAACCTCCATGGCTCCATGCTATGGGATCCTTGGAGTTTAAGTTTGGTGAAGCACCAGCTCTTCTTGGTGGAGAGGGAGAAAGACCTTGAAAACTGCGATTCCTATGACTCCATAGCCTTGAGCCATGCAATTCAAGTGGTGTCAATCTGCATTAATTCTCCAGTGTAGATGATACTCCCATGACTGAGTATCATCCAGCGGAATTTACTTTTAGCCTGAAAGGTTGGCTCTACCCCAAGGCTTTTGCCTGGCATCTTGCCTGGCAAAGGAAAGAAGAGCGGCGAAAAGGGAGGCGGCCCTCGCCACCCCGTCGCCAAGCATCCCCATCTTTGCCCTCCATCCTCTTAATAAACATCTTGGTAATTAATATCGCCCTTTCCCCCTCCTTTCTCCAGCGTTTTGGGAATAAGAAGACTGCAATGCACCTCGAGGAAGGCCTTGGATCACACACACACCTCCAAAGGCCTCCCTCCTAGATCTCCTCTTGCAAGAGGCGTTTGTTCTTTTCAGTTCTTCCTGACGGTTGCCCCAAATACAGAGATTCCTGGCAGTGTTGATGGGAAGAGAAGCAAGCAAAACACACTTCAGGATCTGGCAGGTTGATCATTGCAGCAAGGAAGCAAAACATAAAAGACGGGTGCTGCTTAGGATGAAAAGGGAGGAAGGAAAGGCAGGGAAGGGAACCCAACAGAGTGCATTCTTCCCTGGTTGCAAGGCCTTAGGCCAGTGTTTTTCAACCTTTTTTGAGCCGCGGCACATTTTTACATTTACAAAATCCTGGGGCACAGTAATATGTTTTTAAATATATTTATACACTCAGTGTGAAACCTGGACCTATTTCGATGAACACAACATATATATGACTTCCTCTCACATACTTATACATGGCTGGCTATCATGTCTTCTCTCAGCCTTCTCTTCTTCGGGCTAAACATGCCCAGCTCTTCAAGCTTGTTCTCCTCATAGAGCTTGTTCTCCAGACCTATGGATGAAATTTCACCCTGAGTGAAACTTGCTTCCAGTTAACTATGGATGTCAAATGAAGCTGTTATAAACAGTTCCTTGGGGAGCACACTGGGGGGACTCTTGAAAACTGGCTCCAGTAAAATAGTAATCAAAAAGAACCATTTCCAAGCAGAGAGGCTCAATTTGTTTCTTGGGAATCTGTGAGGGGCTGCTAGGTTCAAAACTCGGGAGATTGCCAATTTCCCACGGCACACCTGATGATCATTTATTTATTTCTGGTATTTGCAACACTAGTGTGCTATAGCACACTGGTACAAGAATATAATCACAATTATTCAACTAATGGGGCATTAGTTAAAAGGATAAGACAAGCACAATGTCATCTGCCGCAATGCCATTGCAGTCAATGTCCAATAAAGTGCCAATTACATCTGCTGCCCAAAGGCCTGGTCCCAGAACCACGATTTTAATTCCCCCCCCCCCCGAAAGCCAGGAGAGATGGAGTCGATCTCATCTCGTTTTGGAGTGCTTTCCATAGGCGGGGGGCCACCGACAAGAAGGCCCTGTCTTTCATCCCCACCAAACGCATTTGCAGTGCTGACGGGAGCGAGAGCAGGGCTTCCCCGGATGATCTTAGGCTGCGAGATGAGACATAGAAGGCTAAAGCCTTTCTAAAACTACAAGGCCCATGATTCCATAGCATTGAACCATGGAAGTTAAAGCATTATCAAACTGTATTAATTCTACAGTGTAGATCAGTCATGGGAAGGTGTTTTGGAGTGGGAAAAGGAGGGGGCCTGAGGCTGTTAGGAATTGTGGGAGTTGAAGTCCAAATCACCCAGAGGGCCCATGTTTGCCCATGCCTGGTGTAGCTGCACCCAAATGGAGAACATGGCTGGCCCCCAACCACCTAAAGGGCCTTGCGCCCAGAGACGGATGACACAAGTGCCAATCTGCCCCCATTGTTAACTCACTGCAGTGCGACACAACTTGGGCAGGGATTCAGCACTGCCTGCCACGGCGCCACTTTCCCCTTCCTTCGCTAATGATTTTCCGTAGGAGATGTCACAACATGATCCCCCGGCCAACTGCGTCCCCTCCAACGTTCAGGACATTGAGCCGAACCGTTCCTATTGTGTGCGAGTCCAAAGTGGCCTGTTGTGCCAAGACTGTCGGAGAGAGCATCACGAGGAGCGAGGCATCGCTTTCCCAAAGCCTGCTGTGATCATAGCCAACTCGTGGGCCAAAGTGGGTTAAGCTTTTAGCGGCTTTTAATGTTATTGATAGCTTAATTACATTTTAAACTTTTGTTCTGATGTCATCCTTTTAAAGTATAGGAGAGTTCGAGCTTTTGCAAACTATCTTGAGTTCCCGATTGGGAAAGAGTTGGAATGATGGTGGTGGTAAAGATGATGATGGGGACGATAAAGAAAAATCATGATGTTTATGATGAAGATAGAAGGAGGACAGGAGCTTGATTGACATCGACTGGGATTGGGGGGGGGGGGGGGGACGGACTCAGATCAGTTTACAAGGCAATTAGATGCCAAAAAACAACAAATAATATAAAAACCATTAATACGAATAGAGTTAAAAACAGTAACAATTAAACAAGTTATCAACAATCAATTTAAATTAAAATAATCTGTCTAAATCCACCAATCAATAAGCAATAAGCCATGTTCTCAAATCCGTCATCGTCAGTCCATTTCAGGCAAAGTGCTGTATTGAGTTACTGTGCAAAGGCCTGGTCCCATAACCAAGATTTCAACTTTTTCCTAAATGTCAGGTTGAGCAATACCTTATCCAAACTACCGTATTTTCTGGCATATAAGACTACTTTTTTAAAAATAAAAATTTATTGTTTTCATCAGGGATAGAAAATACAGTGAAAGAGAGGACTACTTTTTAACCCAAGAAAATCTTTTTTAAAGTCAGGGGTCGTCTTATATGCAGGAGTGGCCTTATACGCGTGTGTAGTCTTATATGCCAGGAGTCGTCTTATAGAGCGGGTGCTGAAACTTCCAATCCGGATTGGAGAATCTGTGGTTGCCGCATATGGTGGGGGGAGCTCAAAAATGTCAGTGGCCGCGGCCCTGCCATATGCAGCGACTGTATGAAAGCATTAAGGGCGACGCTGTACAAGTATGGTAGAAGAAAATCCATTCATCAGGATTCGTGGACTTAATGTGGTCCCGATGGTGAGGTGAAGGGGTGTCTCATCGGGAAGGTGTAAGTGAAGGGCAGAGCAAGTTGCAGGTGTCCGGAGCACCCGGGGTATGGAAAAAAGAGATAGAGTGGCTCTGGGCCCAGAAAGACACACCTCTTTTACCTGCCTGGCCCGCCCTTGTATCCTATTACCATACCTCCTCCTCTGTCTCTGAGATCTCGCTCCTGAAGCGGTGCAGGTGCGCAGGTGCGAGATCTGAGAGGCAGAGAAGGAGGTACAGTAATAGGAAAATTACCATATTGAAATCAAATCTGATGCTTTATAAATTTTTATTTGGCGTGCGTTGGAAGAGGGGTAGTCTTATACGGCGAGTATATCCCAAAATCTATATTTTAACTGGAAAAGTTGGGGGTCGTCTTATACGCCCAGTCGTCTTATACGCCAGAAAATTCGGTATTCCCAAAACCAAAATGGTCCACATGATTGACACAGGTTGAGCAATTCCTTATCTAGAATTCCAAAATCTCAAATTGTCCACATAGGCGAATGAGATAGCAACACCTTTGCTGTCGTATCTTGACATTTCAATATACACAAAATTGGGGACACATTTGCTGTAGAATTAAAATAGTTTGTTACCACTCTAACTGCGATGGCTCAAAGCCATGGAATCCCGGGAGCTGTAGCTTCACAAGGTCTTTTGCCTTCTATGCCAATGAGTGCTTGTTCTGATTTGTTATGCCATTTCAGCTTCTGCAAGAACTGCATGTTCGGAACCCAGCATGTCAATGTTTTCCAAAAGGCCAGATGAGACACATTGTGAATAAATCAGAGGCTTTATTCACAATGGCCAAATAGGATGTCACTCCAAAGAGCTGACATACCGCGATTGGGAATACATAGGCATATGTATTACATTTTGACAGCAAAATCGATGCACTAGCTTCTGAATGGTTCAGAAAGTGTCCAGCAAGGATCCACTCCCTGGTTGGTCCTGGTCTCTATCTGACATCATCGCTGGTTGGTCTCCGCCAATAAATTAATAAACTGTAATTGGATTTGTGTTGTCGAAGGCTTTCATGGCCGGAGTCACTGGGTTGCTGTGAGTTTTCCAGGCTGTCTGGCCATGATCCAGAAGCGTTCTCTCCTGATGTTTCCACCCAAATCTATCAAGAAAGTGTGAGATCTGTTGGAAACTAGGCAAGTGAAGTTTATATATCTGTGGAATGTCCAGGATGGAAGAAAGAACAGTTGCAATTGGCCACCCTGATTAGCATTGAATGGCCTTGCAGCTTCAAAGCCTGGCTGCTTCCTGCCTGGGGGAATATTTTGTTGTGATTTGTTAGCTGTCTCTGATTTATTCCTGTCTGGAATTCCCCTGTTTCTGTTGTTGGTTTTTTTTTAGTGTTGCTCACTTTCCTAGTTTCCAACATACCTCACAACCTCTGAGGATGCCTGCCATAGATGTGGAAGAAATGTCAGGAGAGATTGCTTCCGGATCGTGGCCATACAGTCCAGTAAACTCTCATCAACCCACTGTCATTGGAAGGTTGTGTTAGTTTATTGATCTGCCCAGGAAAGGGGCATGATCAATAAGGAATGCGGTGGAGACAGTGATAATGAGCTGAAATGGGTTTTGATATTTCAGCTTGTGAAGGCGTGGCTGATGCCACCTGTGTATAAGACTTTAAGTTGCAAGGTTTAAACTATTGGATTATGTTTCAGCTAGTCTGTTTAGTGTTGTTAAGTATTGGTTGCATTGATTGGTTCTTTAGAGCTGTCAATCATCGTTAAGTTTGTTTTTCCTCCCCCTTGAGACTTTGGAAATCTAGCTTTCTCTTTAGATTTTGCCTGCATCTCTACAGAAGAGGACGTGTTAGAGGGTTTGCCAGCCAGGCCTCAGTCAGGCATTCTCTAGCACCAATTCTTCATATCTTGGATTCATTCTGCATATCCAGCACACCTGGATGGGACTGTGGAATCTCAAGCGCCTTCAACTAGTCATTTGGCACCAAGAGGAAGGCTCTGTGCCTTCAATATAGGCCATTTGACTGGGGCTAAGAGAGTTCTCACCTCAAAGCCATTGAGAGAGAGAGAATTTGGAAAGCCATCCGGCTGAAAGCTTCCTGGACCCAAACAACTAAATAACTGTAATGTATATTTTATTTTACCCCTGTTTGGAGAACTAAGTTTAATACCTCAACAAGATAACTCCTTTTGTGAACAATAAAGCCTGTTTGAGTTATCTAAAGTGACTGGTTTGGTCCTTGAGAGTTCCAGTTCTCTATGGGAAGGCAAGAAGAAGTCCCCTGGGAAGAGATGTCACGTCCTTGTTCCTATTCTAAGTTAAAGACCCCAGGCGCGTCTTCACACAGCTCCATTCAATCCAATGATTCCAGAGAAACAAAGGGGTGCTAAGGATTTTGGCTATTTCAGTGGGAGCCCCATAGAGGGGTCTATACTGGGGACAAGAATAAGAAAGCATTCCCAGGAATAAATCAGATCATATCCGGAAGAAACAGGGAAAAAAACACCAGAGGTTCTTGTGCAAACCCATTGTGTGTCCCATGGCAAACTTGGGCAAACTTTGGCCCTCCAGGACAAATGGAGAATTTATTTATTTTTATTTATTTATTTAAAACTTTCATATCCCGATCTTCTCAACCTCTGTAGAGGGACTCAATGCCAAAATACCATTTATTTTAAAACATCATACAAACAATAAAAGATTAAAATACATATAAGTCAGGTCGCCAAGATAAAAAAACATGTCCAGATTCAGTCCACATACATAATCGATAACTTTAGTCTATTATTGGTCTCAGCCATTATTCCGGGAATGCTTCTTTCCAAAGCCAGGATTTCACTAGTTTCCTGAAGTTCAGGAGTGAGGGGGCAGACCTAATCTCAGTTGGGAGGGAGTTCCACAGCAAAGGGGCCACCACAGAAAAGGCCCTGTCTGTCGTTCCCACCGACGTGATTGCGAATGTGGTGGGACCGAGAGCAAGATCTTTACTGTCGTAGGGGAGAATACGTTCGGACAGGTAAACTGGGCCGGAACCGTATAGGGTTTTGTAGGTCAACACCAGCACTTCGAATTGTGCTCGGAAGCTAATTGGCAGACAGTGGAGCTGGTGCAACAGAGGAGTTGTGCGCTCCCTGTACCCCGTTCTCATTAGTAATTTGGCTGCCAAACGTTGGACTAGCTGTAGCTTCCGGGCATTCTTCAGAGGCAACCCCACATAGAGAGCGTTGCAGTAGTCTATACGGGATGTAACCAGAGCGTGGATCAACATGGCCAAGTTAGGCTTCCCAAGGTACAGGCACAGCTGGCACACAAGTTTTAACTGTGCAAAAACTCCCCTGGCCACCTCCAAAACCTGGGGTTCCAGGCTCAGCGATGAGTCCAGGATCACTCCCAGGCAATGCGGGCTCGTTGTACGTTCCAATGGATCATAGTTCATCATTTTGGGATCTTCTTTTCTCCCCAATAAACAAAACTACAGCTTCCAGACGACGCCATTTATATTCCAGCCCTCTTGGGAACTCCACAGCTCCATCCTTTCTTGTCTCAAACACGGAGTTAACAAATATTAGGCCAACTAAATGGTTGAAATATAATTATGAATCCCAGGGTTGCAAGAATTCATCATACCATCTGGGAGACGCCGACGCAAGCAATATGTGTGATGATACCCATCCACAAAAAAGATACCAAGTTTGCATTTTAGCTCCAGGGGCTGACACAGCAATGCCCCCCCTATATGCAAATCTTTCTGCTGGGAAAGCAATATTAACAAAGGCGTCTCTACCCCCTGCCTGCCTTCATCCAAAAGGGACTCATTAGGGAGTTTTAAAAAACCCAATACTATTTATAGTATTTATGTATCACCATAAAATGGGAAGCATTGAATGCCATATTGAAGCAGAAGGAAAGTAATTTAAAGCTTGGGATAACAGCAGCGAAAATAAATTTCCTCCCTTAGAATTAGTGGGGGGGGGGAAGCAACATCTAAAGCTAAATCTACACTGTAGAATTAATGCAGTTTGATACCACTTTAACTGCCATCGCTCAATGCTATCAAATCCTGGAAGTTGTAATTTGGTGAGGTTCCAGTACTCTTTGTGAAGCAGGCTAAAGACCTTATTAAACTACTACAACATATTCTCATTCCATAGCACTGAGCAGTTAAAGTGGTGTCAAACTGCATTAACTCTACAGTGTAGAATGATGCACCCTCAGATGTTTCACTATTGCAATATTATCTCCAAAGGAAATTGCTCTTAGGATGCATCTACACTTCAAAATGGGTGCATTTTATAAGACACTTGAACTGCTTTCGTCCAATGCTGTGGAATAATGGGAGTTGTAGTTTTACAAGGTCTTTTGCCGTCTATGTCAAAGGATGCTGGCACCACAATAAATTCCACCTTCTAGGACTCCATCACATTGAGCCATGGCAGTTAAAGTGTTGTCAAATTGATGCCGGAGATGACCCCCCCCCCCCCAGGACTCTGTAAAACCAAGGAATTAATAGTTTTATCAAGGACACCAGGCTGGAATGATCCCACAATCCCCTATCTCTCCCCCATGTGGGAACCTAAGGCTCTTCCCAAGGCCCCACATGGCAATGCCCCTGTGACGCACACTTTATGAACTTTCTTGAACTTATATGGAACTTTTGCCTATTTTTGAAGGACTTTCAGAAACCTTTTGGAAACTTTTTCTTTTCAAATCCCATGGACTCCCCTTGATTTATGAATTCTAATGAACTCTGGTGGGTGGGATGGGCTGGTATAGGATGATATGGTTCCCATTTCCCTCCAATATGAATGTACTCCCTCTATGCTTTCCCCTTCTCTGTGTCCCTGAATGAAAATATGAAATGCCACCTCTTCGTGAACCCAGCATACCAAGGCTCAGGGAATCTTGCATTTTCTGGGCCAGCTAATCTCCTAACACAAAGGGCCATCTGGATGACGTGCCCCATGGTGATTTGTCATTTCTCACAAAGGGAACATCCTGCCTTCGGGAGGTTTTGCATTTCCCATCTGCCTCACTCATTGTTTTCATTCTCTTGGCCGATACCAGAGACAAAATATCATCAATGGATCCCATATCCAGGATTAAGGACTACCGGGGTCTGGCATCCACGCCAGACCAAGATGTTTATTTCCTTTACTTGGGGCAATACTAAAAGCTAGCTTGAGGACTCTTGTAGTAATCGCCAGCACTTGGACAAACGTTAAGTCATTTAATCCACTCATCATGTCCTCCCGGTTCATTGTTTCCCGCCTGGACCGCCTCCTCCGCTCTCATTGGTCGAGAGTCCGAAGTGGCGCTGGCTTCCCGATTGGCTGAGGTGCGGCAAAGCCAGCTGTGCCTCCTAGCCAGCTGATGACTCCAACCAATCAGCATGAAGCCGGCAAAGGGGGAGGAGGGCGGGGAGTTTGAATTTTGACAGTGTTTCTCTATAAGAATGTGATGTTTTGCATTGTACGGTATGTCAGGTCTTGGCAAATAATTGCAGCTTGACACCCGCTCCAGCTGGAACGAAATAAAAAACTTCTTCAACTTGGTGAGATTTTATTTGGGAAATTCAAGGGAAATCCAATTGCTTGCTTCCTATCTCGCCAGGGCTACATCGGATCCTCTTTGGTGGGTCTGTCTGGTCTCTGCCTTCACGGCAAGACCCCCAAATGCTTGCTCAATATCAAAATCACAATAATTGAACAGTGTAGATGCCCTCTAGGGTTTTTGGAAACATTTTCTGGAAAACCACAATTTGAAAGGGCCTCTCTTCCTCGCTCTATTTCACAGGACATCAGCCTTAATCGCCATCTACTTAAAGTGCAGAGAATTTTTTAAAAAGGGAACTCATGCAGAGAGAGCTGAAAGACTGTGCAAAGCTCCCTTGTAATTACTTTTGCAGCCAAAGGATGCCCATTTCGCTGAGGCTGGCATTTCTGTGGCAAACTCAGCCAAAAAAAGTGAATCCAATTTGGATCACAAGAAACCGTTTGTGGAGCAAATGGAGAAAAATGAGAGTGCTTTGAGCCAAGACCTGGAGCACGTCTACACCGCAGAATTAATGCAGTTTGACCCCACTTGGCCCACTGCTAAGGAATCCTGAGAGTTGTAATTTGGTGAGCACTCTAGGGCAGAAAAGGAGAAAAACCTTGTAAGACTACAACTCCCGGGATTCTTTAATATTGAGCAATGGCAGAAAAGGCGAAAGACCTTGTAAAACTACAACTCCCAGGATTCTTTAATATTGAGCCGTGACAGAAAAGGCAAAAGACCTTGTAAAACTACAACTCCCATGATTTTTTAAAAAAAGAATATTGAGCCATGGCAGAAAAGGCCAAAGGCCTTGAGAAACTACAACTCCCAGGATTCTTTAATATTCAGCCATGGCAGATAAGGCAAAAGACCTTGTAAAACTTCAATTCCCAGGATTCATTAATATTGAGCTATGGCAGAAAAGGCAAATGAGGTTGTAAAACTTCAACTCCCAGGATTTTTTTAAATATTGAATATTGGTAGAAAAGGTTAAAGTCCTTGTAAAACTACAACTCCCATGATTCATTAATTCTGAACCACGGCAGAAAAGGCAAAAGAATTTGTAAAACTACAACTCCCAGGATTCATTAATTTTGAGCCATGGCAGGAAAGGTAAAAGACCTTGTGAAACTACAACTCCCTGTATAATTAATATTGTGCCATGACAGAAAAGGACAATGACCTTGAAAAACTACAGCTCCCAAGGTTCCTAACATCGAGCCATTGTAGTTCAAGTCATTCTACGATGTAGATGCACCTTTGGCGGCATATTCCATCCCCAGATAGGCTCATGGAACAATATGGCAAAGTTGCAGAGTGCCTCTGAACATGTTTAAAGTGCATTTCAGAGTAATTGTTGTGACCACAACTGTGCACAAACCGTTAAGTTCGCAGGCAGGGCTTTTGACCCAGAATAAGACGTGACGCTAAGCTCCAAGATGATTTCTTTTCGAAATGGATGCACAGCAGCTTGAAATGATTTCCCTTCCATTTCATATTGTGCTTTCAGACTGCTGCGTGTGCCAAGGCATCAACCACAGAGCACCATGAGATTAATAGAGCTCCTGGGAAGCCGCCACAAATCAAACATGTGGAAATGCTGAAGGTTGATTACAAGCCTGGCTTAAGAAAAAGGAACACCGAAAAATGGACTGAAGGGTTGGGACTTGGGGTGCGGCCGTTTACACTGTGCAATGAATGCGTTTTGACACCACTTTCACTGGTACGGTTCAGTGCTGCAGAATCATGGAAGGCGTAGCTCTTCATAGTCCGTAGTTTTCTCTGCCAAGGCTGGTGCCTCACCAAACTACAAGTCCCAGGATTCCATAGCATTGAGCAGCTAACAAAGGCAACAATTCAATGCCTAATAATACACAAAATCGCCATAAAACATACAAAATTGAAACAGAGCAATTAATTAAAAACAAAATCCAACAATCAATTAAAATAACAATTAAAACAATGTTCAGTCCACACATCCAATTGCTAAAGCGGTAAAACCGTGTCCTCATCTCTGTCGTCAGTCAGTCCATTCCAGTTAAAGTGCTGCTATGTCATTGTGCACAGGCCTGGTCCCACAACCAAGATTTTACCTTTTTCCTGAATGCTAGGAGGGATGGGGTCGATCGTATTTCGCTTGGCAGCGCATTCCACAGGCGTGGGGCCACAACCGAGAAGACCCTGTGAGATGCTGGTGGAAGCGAAAGCAGGGCCTCCCCGGATGATCTTAAGGGGTGAGGTGGGACGTGAGGCAGATGTGTTAGGACAAGTAAGCTGGGCCAGAACCGTATAGAGCTTTATAGGTCAAAACCAGCACTTTGAATTGAGCTCGGAAGGGGACTGGCATCCAGTGGAGCTGACACAACAAGGGGGTGGTATGCTTCCTGTAAGTAGCTCCTGTTAGTAATCTGGCTGCCGATCGTTGGACTAATTGCAGTTTCCGAACTGTCTTCAAAGGCAGCCCCACGTAGAGTGCATTGCAGTAATCTATTCGGGATGTGACTATTCGGGACTACCGTAGCCAGATCAGACTTCCCAAGGTACGGGTGCAACTGGCGCACGAGTCTTAACTGTGCAAAAGCTCCCCTGGCCACCGCCGAAACCTGGGGTTCCAGGCTCAGCGATGAATGCAGGATCACTCCCAAGCTGCGAACCTCTGTCTTCAGGGGGAGTGTCACCCCATCCAACACAGACTGTAACTCTATGCCTTGTTTGGCCTTTCGACTGACCAGGAGGACCTCTGTCTTGTCAGGATTTAGTTTCAATTTGCTATCCCTCATCCAGTCTGACACAGCGGCCAAGCACCGGTTCAAAGTCTGGACAGCCTCCTTAGTAACAGGTGGGAAGAAGTGACAGACCTAGACGTCATCTGCGTACAGATAACACCTTACTCCAGATGATCTCCCCCAGCAGTTTCATGTAGATGTTGAATAACATCGGGGACAGTATTGAACCCTGAGGGACTTCACAAGACAACAGTTGTGGGGTCGAACAAGTGTCACCCAATAACACCCTCTGGGACCAACCCTCCAGGAAGGACTGGAGCCCATGCAGAGCAGTATCCTCAAGTCCCATTCCTGTGAGGCGTCCCGGGAGGATACCGTGGTCAACGGTATCAAAAGCCGCTGAGGGGTCTGAATAGTTTTACAGCTTCAAAGCCTAGCTGCTTCCTGCCTGGGGGAATCCTTTGTTGGGAGGTGTTAGCTGGCCCTGATTGTTTCCTGTCTGGAATTCAATGCTAATCAATCTGTCCAAACGCAACATTCACACTTGCCTCAGGCAGACAAGAGTTCTTTCTCCCACCCTGGACATTCCACAGATATATAAACCTCACTTGTCTAGTTTCCAACAGACCTTGGAGGATGCCTGCCATAGATGTGAGTGAAACGTCAGTCGAGAATGCTTCTGGAACATGGCCAAACAGCCCAGAAATCTCACAGCAACCCAGTGATTCTGGCCATGAAAGCCTTCGAAAATGTGTTAAATTTGCCATGTAGATGCACCTGTTGGCTCGCGTCGGTTGTGATTTTTTTTTACCCACATTGACGAAGCCCCTCCTAAGAAATCATCAGGAAAGGCAAATTTGGTCACAACTTTTTCGATATCCACCAGCATTGCGTGACTAAAGGAATCCTCCATCCGCTACCCACTGAATGAGGCACTCTTCATAAATAAGTAAGCAAAGCCTTTGCAAAGAGATACGGCACTCCTTATTAATGGAAGGGATGGATGGGATGAAGCAGTTCCTTCCCTTCCTCCCTTGTCTTGTCCCACTTTGGTAAAGGATCTCAGCATCTTTTAATGCTCCTGGGGGAGGAAGCATGGAAAAACAGCCATCATTTCTTTCTGGCAGCCTGCAGGCATCAGAAATGCAAAGCCTATTATTCCCCCAACTGTTTGTAAAAGGGTAGATAGTACTGTACATGGCTTTGTTGGAACATTCACACTGCTTTTTTTGGTGCAAAAACACGAGGCATGGGCAAACTTGGCCCCTCCAGGTGTTTTGGACTTCAACTCATGGATACCAAGGCATTACTGGGCATTCAAGTGCCACTTGGAGGTAGGCCCCTCCAGGTTAGTTTTGCCCTGGATCCCCGTTCAACTGGGGGCCACCCACCTATTCCTAAGCATGGCTCTTCATGTTCTTACCCCACCATCAGGCCCTTTCCTTTCCCCCCTCAGCCGCTTAAGCTTCTCACACCAGGCTTACTCACACCAAGGCCTACTAATACTGAGGCCTACCTCACACTGAGGCCTTTTACCCACTGAGGCCTTCACACATTGAGGGTTCTCTCAGACTGATGCCTCTCTCACACTGAGGTGAACTAACACTGAGGCCTACTCATACTGAGGCCTTTTCCCCACTGAGGCCTTCTCACATTGAGGGTTCTTTCAGACTGATGCCTCTCTCACACTGAGGTGAACTAACACTGAGGCCTAATCATACTGAGGCCTTCTCACATTGAGGGTTCTCTCAGACGGATGCCTCTCTCACACTGAGGTGAACTAACACTGAGGCCTTCTCATATTGAGGGTTCTCTCAGACTGATGCCTCTCTCACACTGAGGCGAAATAACACTGAGACCTACTCATACTAAGGCCTACTAACACACGGAGGCCCCTAAACTTAAGTGGCTGAGGGGGGAAAGGAAAGGGCCCGAGGCTGTTAGGAATGGTGAGAGTTGGAAGTCCTAAACACCTGGAGGCAGGCCCGTAGCAAAGAATTTGATTTGGGGGGGGGGAGGGTGAGTCTGAGTGAGAATCTACCCTAGCAAACGTTTTGTATCGTTACCCCAATACCCCCATGCTTATGGGATATATTGAGCATGGTGATCAGATCATGATACAAATAACAGTTAAAATAATACATGTTATTTATTTACTTTCATTCACAAAATGTTTAAAATACTTTTTGACTTATTTTTTACTTTACAGCAACAGTCTTATTTTCTTCTCTCCGGCCATTTTGTCATTTACTTTTTTCTAGTTTGATAGTGATGTCCCAATGGATGGAAATCATTGCTAGTCCACTAAGTCTCTGGTCTGTCATTAAACATCTAGATACACCTTTCACTCTCTTCATGGCTGAAAATGATCTTTCCACACTGCATGTCATTACTGCTAGAGTAGCTAACACTTTATTGACCGATAGTAGGTTTTGTCACACAGTTCCAACACTTTAAGTACCTCAGTATCATTCTTAATTGATGGTGTAATATTACACCACATTATGTACTCGGCCTTGACGGAAGCAAGTGCTGCGTCATTTTCAAAGTATTCTGAGAGTTGTTCCATATGGTGAACTTTGTTTAGACCTGAAAACCCAGGGAGGAGAGCATGGAAACTGGTTAAAATGTCTTCATTTGACACGAACCTTTCAGTAATGTTCTGTATGAGTGAATCGATACATGGTATGAACACCACAACTCTGAAATAATCTTCTACAGCAGTGTTTCCCAAACTTTTTTGAGCCGAGGCACACATTTAACATTTTAAAAATCCGGGGGCACACCACCAACCAAAATGACACTCTAACACAGTAATACATATAGTTAACTGACCTTGAGTTTTGGAGTTGTAGTTCACCTACATCCAGAGAGCACTCTGGACTCAAACAATGTTGGATCAGGACCAAACTTGGCATGAATACTCAATATGCCCAAAAGTGAACACAGATGGAGTTCGGGGAAAATAGACAGGGAGCTGGAGGGAGGCCGAGAGCGGTTTCGCACGCACCGAAGAGGAGGGGGAGGAGGAAGGGGCGGGGCCCTGCGAGGAAACAGAGGAGATGCATCTCGGGCTCGCGGTTTGGAAGCAGTCAGGGCCTGTGATGTGCTCCGTTTCCCCAGGTCTCCCTCACAAGCGGAGGGAGAGCCTGGGGAAACGAGGAGATGCATCTCGGGAGGAAGAGATTTTTCTCGGCACACCAGATGATCTGTCATAGAACAGTAGTGTGCTGCGGCACAGCGGTTGGGAAACACTGCTACAGAATTAGTCCCTGGATTTGCCCGATGCACCTGTCTTGAACTTTGCCTTGGAATAGTCAAGTTGCTTTGAAATATTTTTTCAGACGTTGTTCTTGCCAAGTCAAAGAGTTTTACAAAATGATATTTTGCACCCGCTCTCAAAATTTCTAAAGACTTTAACAGTGACTGAGCGTGGTTTATGGCAGATGCCATATCAAGACTTTTTTCCTGAAGAAAAATGGATAGGGGCAAAGTAAGGCTGAAGAGTTGTTCACAAACAAACAGGCTAACAATGAAATCACTTTTTTCAATTGCAGTCAAAAAAATTGAAGATGTTATGCTCTTTTGGCTTCGTTTCATGTTAGTTGTTCTGTCTTCTTGTGCTATAGCGAACGCTGAAAGGAATTTCACACAAATGTCTATGACTCCAACATGACGTGCTTCTATATATGTCTAATACTCCGACTTAATGTGGATTTTTATGTTCTACCAACAACCCTCTGCTTCCTTTCAAGCCTAATCTTAAACTTAAATCGAACAGAAATCCCCAAGCAACTGTCATTCCTTACCCCTCCCCTACTCTTAAAGATATAGGCTCTACATTACATATTCTGCCTTTGGAGGCAGCATATTAGTAGCATACTGTAACTAACTTCATTTTAACGTAGAACTGTTTAATAATAATAATAATAATAATAATAAAAACAGGGCATTGAACCAAGCCAACGCTGGATCTGGACCAAACTTGGCACATAGAGCCAATGTGCCTAACAGTGCATACAGACAGGGATTGGGGAATGATTGCCCTTTTCAAATGGTAGTTGTTGTTTACCTGGATCCAGAAAGCACTGATGACAGCCAACATCATATCTGGTCCAAACATGGCCAACTGTGCATACAGGACAGGCGGGGATTGGGGGTGATTGACCTTGGATCTGGGAGTTGCAGTGCGCCCTTATCCAGAGGGCATTAAACCAAGCCAACGCTGGATCTGGATTAAACTTGGCACATAGAGGCAATGTGCCCAACTGTGAATAGAGGCAGGGAATGATTGCCCTTTTTCAAATGGGAGTTGTTGTTTACCTGGATCCAGAGAGTCCCAGAAGGCATTCGACAGGCTCAACGCACTCCACTCCCAGCCACTAGTGTGGCGCGATTTCAATACACAGGTGCGAAGGCCTGCCGAGTGCACGGCACAAAGGCCTATTGCGGCCTCTGAATAGTCTGTGGTGCGGTGGCATCCTCTTTGGCACCTGGGCTGTCAGCACACTCCCCTTCCTCTCCCGGCACCGAAGGCTGAAACCAGGGGCACCGAAAAGGAAAAAGAGTGCACCGAGGGCCCAGACGCAGACAAAGACGCCACTGTGCCACGTACTGGTAAGGCCTTCTCACAGACCACCCTGAGAATTTTGGGGGGAGGGGGCTGAAACCTCTCAAGCCACAACCCCCCCCCCCCTGAGAGTCCAAATTTGCCCATGCCTCGTGTAGATGCCCCTTGACTTCCTTCCATGATTTCTCAAAATTCCTGAATGAAAGATAAAGCGAGAGTAAGGAACCAAAGGGTGTTCAAGAGAGCTGGTTTATTAAAGGAGATGGGAGTCACCGATGCAGGCAATTTGGGGTGAGGGTCCGTGAGGGTTGGGTTATGGGGAGATGGGGTACAACTGGGAACATCTGGATGGAGTGCAGTCCCAGCTGCCGTCCTGAGTCGCAGGGTGGAGGCCCGGAGGCCAGAGACGAAGTGCTCTCTCTCTCCTTTATTTATTTTTTCCCTCTCTTTCTTTCTCTTTTCCCCACCAGAAAAGGCCGAGGAAGGGGTCCTAAGGGACTATAGAGCTGGAAGACGGAGGTGTGGGGAAAGAGAAACAGGCACCTGGAGGAGAAAAGGAAGAGGGGAAAGAAGAGAGATTATGATCATGATGGGCATTGGAATCCTCCGAGTGGGGACAACGCAGAAGAAGTCATCAAATCAACCCTTTCAATAATTCCCTCTTTCTAAGCTTGTGCTTCGCTGGAGGAAAGATAGGAGATTTATTATTATTTTTTGGACTGCAATTCCCATTATCTCCCAGGCAACGTTTCTCACAGTCCTATGCAATGGGTGAATAAACCTTTGTGCCGGCTTAACTGCTGACCGGAAAACAGGGTGAGCTCCCATCTGTCAGCCCCAGCTTCCAATGCAGCGATATGAAAAAACTTCCCATAGAATGGTAACACATCTGGGCATCCCCTGGGCAACGTCTCTGCAGACGGCCAATTCTCTCGAACCAGAAGCGACTTGCAGTTTCTCAAGTCACTTCTGACACAATTTTTAAAAATTCTTAATATATAATTCTATTTTAATATTTATATTTTGTAGGGGTTTATGTTGCATAATTGATTAGACGTGTAAAATTTCAAAATTTATTCGGAAAAATTCCGAAATTTAGGAATGGCTTTGTTAATGGCAGACACGCATGTTTAACCCAGTTTGGACGCGGATTCCTTCCCTCCGCATGAGAAATGAAGCAATAGCCACATTAAATGTGGCTTTCACCCCAGTTCTCACGCGGAGGGAAGGCATCGCGTCCAAACTGGGTTAAACACCCAGTTTGGATGCGGATTTCTTCCCTCCACGTGAGAACTGGGGCGACAGCCGCATTAAAGTGGGTTAAACACCCCCAGATGCCACGGAGGAACGCCTTGGGCACCTGGGACCAAAAGCGCTATGGAGGAGTAGAAGCAGACCCACCCGGACTTCCTCCTTCTCTTGGGACTTAGGATGACTTTCCCCAAGACCCCTGAGACTTCTGCCAACGCCACGAGGAAAAACCTGACTCTGCTAGAGATCGGGGCACTGTGTTCGGCTTCACCAGCCACTTGCTCCAGAGGAAAAGCAAGGTGAGAACTGGGAAGATGCGGTGGGCTCGGGGAAAGAAAGTTGGGGCTGCTGTGGGAAGCTCTGGAGTTTCTTTCTCCTGTGTTGACTTGGGAGAAAGAAAGGAGAGAGAAGGTGGAGATAGGCCATTTTCGCCGATTCCTTTCCGAAAATGGCGACGGTGGCTTCGAAATGGCAAATTCACTTCCGGGTTGCTTACATCGCTTCAAAACCGCTTCAAAAGCGGATTTAACCCGAATTCATTCTGATTTTACGAGCATTCCGACGAAACTGCCCATGCCTACCAGGTATAAGGATGATGCCATGAGTGCCTTGGCGGGCTTAAATTAAGTGGTTTGGTGTCAGGCCTTTCAGAGGGAGACAACGTTGCTAATGGGAATGGTTCTCCCATTCATGATTCCAAGTTCATGGTTCCTGTTTCATGTTCCTGTTTATGCCCATGTACCTTTGAAGGATTTACCTTGGAGAGTTCCTGTTTCCATGTTCATGGTTATACCTTTGGATTAGTGCTGTGATTTAAGATTCCATAGTTTTGGTGTTTAACCTTGCATTTTTTTGGATTATTGCTACTGATCTTTGACTCTTTTGTATATTGCATCTTTTATTCCGACTGTACATTTGGATTTGCCCTTTCCCCCCTTTTTATATACTTTCTTTAATAAACATGTTATTATTGGATCCCTGGACTCTGTTGTGGTGCTAGGTGAAAGGCTATTCCAGTGCTAGGTATAATAATAATAATAATAATAATAATAATAATCTTTATTTATACCCCGCCATCATCTCCCCAATTGGGACTTGGGGCTGCTTACATGAGGCCAAACCCTTCTAAAATACAATACAACACAGTGAAATACCAAATACAAAACAAAATACATCAGAAATAATAATAAAATTAAAAATACAATTACAATAATAAATAAAATACAAGAAATTCACACACAACAGCCATTTACTAGTCTTCATCTGCTCGCCCTTGTAAAATCATAACGATATTGAAGGTCCTTTCTACACTGAGATATAAAATCCAGATTGTCTGTTTTGAACTGGATTATAAGGCAGTGCAGACTTTTATAAACCAGTTCAAAGCAGATAATGTGGTTTATCTGATTTGATAATTTGGATTATATGGCAGTGTATAAAGAGCCAAAGAAATCAGAACTGATGCTGCCTATCCAATACAATTTTCTGAATCAGGGCCCCAAATAATCCCAGGAACAGGACTAAAAATAAAGACATCAAGAAACAATATTTTGGTCAGTGTAATAAATACAACAACAATAACCAGATGCAGTCCCTCTATCCTTGCACGATTCACTGCCCAATTCTTCATCAATACTTTGCACAAAGATTTTTGGGATTATTGTTGTTGTTGTTGTTGTATTTATATCCCACTTTCCTCTCTTAAAAAGAAAAAGCAGCATTAATTTAAAGCCGACCACAGCTATCCGAAAACTCACATTAAGGTGCTGGACAAACCATGCCCATGGGGAAAGGTGCTTGAGTCTCACTGGGGCTGCGGGGAGGAAGACCTCTGCGTCACTGGGGCGATGCCTTTGCTCCCATAGTATTCCACCACTTGTTTGGGGACCTCCGCCAGAACATATTTGGCGAGAGCATTGGGGGGTGACTGGAAAAAGACAGACAGACAAATAAAGGATGCTTAAAACATAGCGGGATGCCAGCAAGACTGAACATTGCCCTTTTCTGGACCTGTTCGTTTGTCAATATCATTTCTGAATGAGACTATGACATCCCTCCAGGTGTTTTGGACTCCAACTCCCACAATTGGAAGTTGGAGTCCAAAATACCTGGAGGACCAAGGTTTGCCCATGTCTGATATAGGCACTGCCCTTGTAGCTCAGCAAGCAGCAGAGGATTTTTCTGACATGTCAGAGGACAAGGGGTTTGATGGATTTCAAAGTGACGAGTCTGTCATTGCTAGGAGGGAATTGCAGGAAGTTGAGGCCGATGTTTTGCATTGCTGTGATCCAACCAGGGAAAGTGAAACCAGTTATTTTGGGAAACGGCCTTCAGCCAATGTGGAGTTTTCCTGAGAAGCCAGATTAGGTTTGAGAATGGAGGGAGTGAAAAATAGACTAATTGGATTTTCCGAGAGAATCTGCAAGAGGACCTTGAAGGTCACCCTATTTCAATGATGGAAGGGTCATGCTATTCTTGTGATTACTACTGATACATTGGACGCCATATTACCTACTGTTTACGCCTTGACAAAGCAAGCAATGGTTAAACGGTTTTTTGGCCTTTTAAACTGCATCTGCTGACCGTCGGCTTGATTTCCCGAGCTTCCTATTCCTTCGAGGGCTTCATCTTTTCCCTCCATGTCCACGGTGTCACCCTATTTCTGGGAAGTTCACCACATACCGCTCCCGTCCGGAGCCCTTCGTATTTCTGTGGAACTTTACAAATATCTTGCATTGGCAAGATTTGGAGCCTTACTTTTGCTTGTGAAATTTATACAGATTTAATTTTGCCTATATTGGATCACGTCTTTGAACAATTGAATTACGCCTTACGGAACTTACCTAATGATTGGCCACCACTGTATTTCGCCAGCTCTCGGACTGCAGTTGGTATGATTTAATATCATCGAACTCTTTATATCTTTATTGTGAATTTATACTAATACAATTTGCATTATTGATTCACTGAGATATTGCGTTGTTTGTGTACACTCTACACCCTTGTGTTTTTCCTGTTGACTACTAGTCCTATTTGGTTTTGTGTTTAGAGGACCTTGAAGCCCAGGTGCATTCGGCATGATCTCATGGCCATCTAGTCGGGTTTAAATTAAGTAGTGTTGGCTTTACACCTCTCAGAGGAGACAATATTGCCAAGGGATGGGATGGCTCTCCTGTCTGTCTCTGCTCTCAAGGTCATGTTTCAAGTATCCTCAAGTTCTCTGTTCTGGTTCATGCCTTTGTTTCCTTGAAGGGTTTACCTTGGAAAAGTTCCTGTTGTTTTATTCATGAATTTATGTTTGAAGCATCACTGTGGATTTCAGCATTCTTGGCGTTTTGTACTTTGTCCTTTTTGGATTATTGCTATTTTGTATTTTCTATTCTTCTGACCCTTTTGGAATTGCCCCTTTTCCCTTTTTACCTGCTCTCTTCAATAGTTCTATTTTAGATAGAACTATTGGACTCCTTGGGGTCTACTAAATTCTTTGGCAGAGGCTCTGTGCGGGAAATAATGCACTGCTCACCTTCTTGAATTCCCGAACTGGCACAAACTGGACGATGTCGCGGACAGCCCTGCCTTCATCCGACTCCAGCATCCCACGGTCACCGTTGAGCTCCCGCATGTCGGAGAAGTCGGCATTCCCAATGCCCACGATGATGATGGAGAGGGGCAGGCGGGAAGCTCGGACCACGGCATCACACGCCTCGGGCATATCGCTCACCACTCCGTCGGTCAGGATCAATAGGACGCGGTATTTCTGTGGGTTGAAAGAGACGCCACAGTTAGGACGAGACTCTGATCTGGGATCCAGCAAAGGAATATTCTGCCCTGTCCAACCGTACCGTGGGCAGCTCTGTTTTCTCTTCCTCCGCTGCCGGGGCTGCCACTTTGTTAATGATGGGGGCGACATTGGTTGGACCGTAGAGCTGGATTTGGGGCAGGCAACGCTTGTATGCTTCAATCACTCCAACAATCCCTAGAAAAAGGATCATAGAATCATAGTGTTGGAAGAGGCCAAAAGGGTCATCCAGTCCAACCCCTTGCCTTGCAGGAACACATAATTAAAGCACTCCTGACAGATGGCCATCAGCCTTTGCTTAAAAATTACCTGAAAAGGAGAGGCCCACTAAACTCCAGAATAATTTCACTGGTGAACAGCTCTTATTACTATCCAGACGTTTTCCCCTAATGTTTAAGTGGAATTGCTTTTCCTGCAGTTTAAATCCACGGCTCCGTTGTGTCAGCTGCAGAAAACAACTTTTTCTCTCTTCTCTCTTCAACATGACATCCTTTCCAAAATGTCTCATCTCAACCTTATTTTCTCAAAGTTAAATATATCCACCTTCCTAAACAGTTGCAAATTGTCATTTTGGGTTGTTGTGAGTTTTCCAGGCTGTATGGTCATGTTCCAGAAGCGTTCTCTACTGACATTTCACCCACATCTATGGCAGGCATCCTCAGAGGTTGTGAGGTCCGTTGGAAACTAGGCAAGTGAGGTTTATATATCTGTAGAATGATGTCCAGGGTAGGAGAAAGAATCCTTGTCTGTTAGAGGCGAGTGCGAATTTTGCCATTGGCCACTTTGATTAGCATTTAATGGCCTTGTAGCTTCAAAGCCTGGCTGGTTTCTGCCTGAGGAATCCTTTGTTGGGTGGTGTTTCTTGTCTTGAATTCCCCTGTTTTTGAACGTTGTTCTTTATTTACTGTTATGATTTTAATTGGGTTTTTTTAAAAAAAATAATACTGGTAGCCAGATTTTGTTTATTTTCATGGTTTCCTCCTTTCTCTTCAAACTGTCCACATGCTTGTGGATTTCAACTGGTTCTCTTTGTTGTCCGACATGGTAGTTGTGAGAGTGGTCCAGCATTTCTGTGTTCTCAAATAATATGCTGTGTCCAAGTTGGTTCATCAAATGCTCTGCTATGACTGACTTCTCTGGTTGAAGTAGGTTGCAGTGCCTTTCATGTTCCTTGATTCATGTTTCACCTCCCAACAAAGGATTCCCCCAGGCAGTAAGAAGCCAAACCTTGAAACTGTTAGGTCATTAAATGCTAATCAAGGTGGCCAAATGCAGCATTCACACCTGCCTCAAACAGACAAAGAGTTCTTTCCCCCTTGAAAACGCCTTGAAAAAGCCAAGCGGTGAAACGGTTTCTCAGCGGCCGAAAACACAGCGAATGCTTGCCGTCGGCGATTCTCCATCCACATTACTTCAGAGGAGACCCCCATCAACGGTCTCCCGCGTCCTGGAATTTTTCCCTTAATGCCTTCCATCATCCCGATCCCTTGAACTACTTTCCTATGTTCCCATCTATGGATTTACAATTGGTGTCTGCCTAGGAGCACGGACTTCTTCGCACTACAGGAACTCTATTGCCTACGGGCTTTGAACTTTGGGACCGATTCACTGCGAAGCATATTGCCTATATTTGTATTGGTCCGGGGGAATTCCCCTTTTCCTGAGTGCCCGGGATTTACCCACCCTGTATGGTCCACCACCTAGGTGCACGTATGTACTAACCATTGAATTATACTTATATATTTTCTATTTAAGCCTTGTGCTTTTTGTCTGTTTTTCTCGCTATTCGATATAGCCTTTGTTGCCTTTGTTTACCAATTTGAAAAGGGACGCCATGATGTAATGGGTTAACTGGAAAGATATGTATAGGCAGCTGATTGGCTGAGCATGCCAGGGGCTAGAGTTCTGATTGGCTGCTGTCTCTGGCTTGCTGTTGAGACCAATGGTTCTAACTGCCGTTTTTCTCTTTGGACAGTGAAGAAAGCTGCCAACTATTTTGAAGCTTGATCATTTTAAGACATATGGCATATGTAAGGACTATTTAAAAGGACTATTTTATTCCCCTTATTCTCTGTGTGAATCCAAAGAGACCGCTATATATATTGTTGCCCTGTTTGAACTTTTGAACTGAAATAAAGATACTGCTACTTGTTACACAAGCCTGAGTGACACTTTATTATATTGCAGGGTATATCTTGGTTTAAATACTTTGGTAATGCTTCTGTTTATTCACGTTTACCAACCCCCACGCTAACAAACCTCTAAAGATGCCTGCCATAGATGCAGACAAAACGTCAGGAGAGAATGCTGCTGGCCATACAGCCTGGAAAACTCACAACAACCCAATGATTCCGGCCATGAAAGCCTTCGACAATACAATCTCATAGATCTTTCTTCCTTTGCTGGATCTGACAACATTTATCCTGAACCTGGATCACACAATTTCCTAAAATCTCTGTATCTTTTGCTTGCTCTTTATTCCAGCCCAGTGCCCTTTAATTGTGGAAGTTGTAGTTTGGTAAAGAACCAGCACTCTTTGAATGCTTTTCAGCCTCACAAGTGATCTTTCAGAGAGAGAGAGAGAGAGAGAGAGAGAGAGAGAGAGAGAGAATACACACACACACACTGTATATTACGTATATACATTTATATACATTAGCCCTTACTTTCACATTCTGCGTTCTCTGGTTCGAAGTTGATGGCAAAATCATGAGACACCTGTCCAAAACAGAAGGGGGGGGGGGAAATTAAAGAGAGTTTAAATTCCAGCAACCAAATGACTCATCATCACCCACCTTCCCAAATTCATTGGATTCAAGGAATCATCAGGTCACTCACCTCGAAGTCTGGAGGGATGCGTGCTCCGAAGCCAAAAGCGGGGAACCGCTTGTCACTGAAAGGGGAAAAAGTAGGTCACCATCCAAAAATACCGACTGTGCATAATGTGATTAGAATGCGAGTATGAGTTACCTTGATCTAGACCGGGCATGGGCAAACTTGGGCACTCCGTGTGTTTTGGACTTTTATTTATTATTTATTTACAGTATTTATATTTCGCCCTTCTCACCCCACAGGGGACTCAGGGTGGATTACAATGTACACATACATGACAAACATTCAATGCCATAGACACACAACACATATAGACAGACAGTCAGAGGCTATTTAACTTTTTATGGCCACCAGGGGAGCTGTCGCTTCACCGTCCATCTGTGACACTGAAGTACTTTCCGCATTCCCTGCATGCTTTGCTGGAGACTTTTTAATGGCCTCATAAATTTTGTTAAATTAGCCTCCCCACACATAGGTGGTACCTCAATTTCCTACTTGACAGACACAACTGTCATTTCGTAAGAAAGTGAAGACCTGGCTATTGGAGCAGACATTTGCAGATGATATATAACTGTTTAATTAGATCTATGGAATGATGATGATGTGACAGAAAGTGATTTTAGTGAGATGCTGAGAATTGTATTTTTATGTTTTTAATCGTTGTTGTTTATATGATTATTGTTTTAATTGTGTTTTATCTGCAAGGCAGTAATTGCCATGTAAACCACCTCGAGCCGCCTTCGAGCTGAGAGGGGCGGTATAAAAATGTAGTAAATAAATAAATTGTTTTTCGACAACAAGCTACACAATTGGCCGGAAGCTCACTCCGACCCGGGCTGGCTTCAAACTCATGACCTTTCGGTCAGTAGTGATCTTTAATGCAACTGACAACCAGCCAGCTGCGCCACAGTCCCGGAGTTGAAGTCCAAAACACCCAGAGGGCCCAAGTTTGCCCATGCCTGCTGTTCAAGTAGGTGCACCAAAAAATGCAGCGTGGGTTCAGACACTATATTCCTATTGATGCGTCCTAGAATCGCATCGGCTTTTAAAGCTGCCGCCTCACACTGTTGGCTCATGCATCAAGTCTTCCGTACCTGTCATAGTCTTGGCAAATCTCTCCCACCGAAGACAACGCTTTCAGGTATTCGTTGGGTTCT
The DNA here is from genome assembly GCA_030556195.1 of Anolis apletophallus. Classification (NCBI taxonomy): domain Eukaryota; kingdom Metazoa; phylum Chordata; class Lepidosauria; order Squamata; family Anolidae; genus Anolis; species Anolis apletophallus. The sequence continues at coordinate 144,161,766 of JARBWK010000008.1, read as the reverse complement.
TTGGGGTTGATGAAGTGAAGGGAGTGTTCGCTCCGAGGATCACCGTTGGAGGCAGTGAAGTCAATGGCCACCTGGGGAATAAAAAATAAGGAAAAGGGGACTCGTGACATGGTTAAAGTGTTGGATTGCGTCTACAGGAGCACATCCACATTGTAGAATTGATGCAGTTTAGCATCTCTTCAACTGTCATAATAATAATAATAATAATAATAATACACTTTATTTATATTTCGCCCTTCACCCCTAGGGAACTCAGAGCAGATTACTGCATTTACATACATAGGCCAACAGTCAATGCCTTTGCGATCATACAATGAGACACACAAACAGAAACAAAGGCAGAGGCTTCTCCTTTCATTTCCGGCTTCTGGAGGCGGTGCTTCATCTCTGGCTTCATCTCTGGCTCTGGGGAGGTGCTTTTCTCCATTTTCGAGACAAGGAGTCTGTTGTCATCTTCTGGTTGTGTGGCCAGCAAGATTGCTTGGAGCGACTTGTTGCGTTTGACCGCCAAAGCAGTACCTATTTATCTGCTCACATTTGTATGTTTTGGAACTGCTAGTTTGGCAGGAGCTGGAGCTGACAGTCAGGAGCTCACCCTATCTTGCAAATTCGAACTGCCAACATTCAGATCAGCAGATCAATAGCGCAAGTTGTAACCCATCGTGCCACCGTGGCTCATGGCTCAAGGCTATGGAAAGATGGGAGTCATAGTTCGGTGAGTCACCAGGACTCTTATGCAAAGAAGGCAAAAGGCTTTGTAAAGCTACAATTCCCAAGAATCCATGGCATTGAGGCATGGCTGACATAGTAGTGTCAAACTGCATTATTTCTGCAGTGTAGATGCATCGATTGATAGATAGAGATAGATTTCATACTGTAAAGGAGATCTGTAAGCCACCCATAATGTAATCCAAGAAAGTATGGACTTTCTCCATCTGCAGGGAAACAAAAGAAAAGAAAAACAAAATACAAACAATGAGTACTAGCCATTTTCATTATCTTCTTCCTTTCTAACAAATGCCAAAAATATTGAAATCACTCTTCCATCCATCTCTGCTTTGAGACTCATTTGGGAGAAATAACGCAGGGTATAAATATAATAATAATAATAATGGTGAAGTGACTAAAGACCTTGGCTTGCACTTAAAAACAATCGGCATTGACAAAATTACCATCTGTCAACTGCAAAAGGCCACCCTACTAGGATCTGCACACATTATTCGCTAATACATCACACAGTCCTAGACACTTGGGAAGTGTCTGACGTGATCGAATACAAAAGTCAGCAGAGTGATCTTGTTTGCTGTGTACTCATCTTGTTGTGTATCAAATAATAATAATAATAATAATAATAATAATAATATCATCCATCGCAGATGTATTATCATATATCTCAGTGGGCAGTTTGGTCTTATCCCAAAATGGACAAAGAATGGACTATCCCAATATTTTTGGCCTAAAACTCCCAAAAGCCAACATCCTTAATGGTGAGGCATGATTGGAACCACAGTCTAACATATTTGTCCATAAATTGCAGACTGCTTTGGAAGACTGAACATCCCCTGTTATAGACCATGCTGGTGGCCATCGCAGATCAGCTCCCATGCTAGCTTGAACAAGGTGGATCAGCGCTGCATGTGTTATTAGATCTAACGGCAGCGTTTGATACAGTGGACTACGATCTATTGACCCACCGCCTCGCTGTAGCTGAAGCTGTGACTGGATGGCTGCGTGTTAGCAGGTTGAGGGTGAACCCGGCAAAGACAGAAATCTTGTGGCTGGGTCACCCTGGTGTAGGGACTGTTCAGTTGCCTACCCTGGGTGGCATACCTCTGTGTCCATCGTCCTCTGTGAAGAGCTTGGGAGTCCTGCTGGACCCTTGGCTATCAATGGTGGCTCAGATCTCCAATGCCAGCAAAGTGGCTTTTTTCCATCTCTGGCAGGCTAGGCGACTGGCTCCCTATCTGACCAGGGAGGATCTGGCCACGGTGATCCAGCCTACGGTCATCTCAAGAATAGACTACTGCAACACCCTCTACATTGGCCCACCTATGTTGGTGATCCGGAGGCTCAAGCTAGTGCAAAATGCAGCTGCTAGGCTTCTCACTGGTACGCCGGTGAGAGCTCACACAACACCAATATTGCAGCAGCTGCATTGGCTACCGGGTCTACTTCAAAGTGTTGGTTATCACCTTCAAGGCCTTATATGTTCAGGGGCCATCGTACTTGAGGGACCGTCTCAAACCATATCAGCCCCAGAGGTCACTGCGCTCCACTGATCAAAATCTTTTGATGATTCCTAGCTGCCGCTCATATTGGCTGAAATCGACAAGACGGTGAGTCTTTATGATCGCAGCTCCAACTCTTTGGAAAGCTCTGCCAGAAGATGTGCGAGCTTTGAGAGATCTAACAAAGTAACGCAGAGCATGCAAGACGTTTTTATTCCAGCAGGCTTTCGGGGTCTGATCTGGTTAATCAGCTGTAAATAGTTTTATAGTTTTTAGTTAGGAGTTTAATTCTCTTGGTGGTTTTAAATTGCATTTTTTATATTCTCAGTAAGCCGTCCTGAGCCCATGGGGAAGGATGGCATACAAAACTGAAAAATAAAATCTATAACATCTAACATCCGTGGTTATAAGCTTATAGGCAACAAAACCACACAACGCAGACACACAAAACTAGGACACATACACTCACAACCCTACAAGGTATGTTTGCGACTAAAAAAACCTTTTTAAAAAACTAGCCAACAATCAAAAAAACCCCAAAAAAACCTTTGGGACAGCAAGTCCCAGAAACCCCTGCGCCAAGAAAAAAACCGGCCATGGCCCAGGCCCGCGATTCAGCCTCTAAACGTCCCCCTCCCAAATGAAAAAAATAAGCTCCCTTAAGGCTCCAAGAAGGGGGCTAGCCTCGCGCCAAACGTCCTCTTCTCATCCCTCCCAAGGGATCGCGCGCAAGAAGGGGCAACCCTTGTGCCAAACCTCCTCTTCTCACCCCTCCCAATGGATCGCGTGCACAAAAGCGTGGCGCGCTACAACGCTTCTGGCCACCTCCTCACCCCCACATAAACAACACACCGTGCGCGCGAACGGGAAAGAGCAAAGAAAGGGGCGGGAAAGAGCAAAGTAAAAGGCCTCAAAAACAAGCCCAGTGGAGGAGGGGGGAATCTCCGTTGGGTGCCTGCAAGAAGGATGGAAAACGGAAGGATAGCACGAAGGGAGGGAGGGACAGGAGGAGAAAACAAGGGAAGGAAAGAAAGAGGGAAGGAAGGTAGGATGGATGGATGGATGGAAGGAAGGAAGGGAGGAGAAAGGAAGGAAAAAGAAAGGATAGAAGGAAGGGAGGGGAGGAGAAAGGAAGGGGAGGACACAAGGAGGGAAGGAAGGTAGGATGGAAGGAAGGAAGGAAGGAAAAGGGAAGGCTAGAGGGAAGGAAGGAGAGGAGGGAGGACAAATGAAGGATAGCAGTAAGGGAGGGAGGGGAGGAGGAAAGAATGGAAGGATATAAGGAGGGAAGGAAGGTAGTATGGATGGATGGAAGGAAGGACGGAAGGAAGGAAAGGAATACGATTTCATTTTCTTCCTTTTTCTTCCTTCTTTGCCTCTTTCCTGCCTTTCCTGTCCACCAGACTACGCCACAGCAACGTGTGGCCGGGTAAAGCTAGTAAAATAATAAATAATGTCCTGCCAACTTCACAAGTTTGCCAAGTGACCATTGCTTCGTCCCCTCTCCAATGGAGCAATTCTCCATTTGGCATCATTTCTCCATTAGTGAAGCTGTTGAAAGCATTGCGCACACTTTTTCATAATTATCTCTCAAACCAAACATGGAAAGAAAGTTGATGCTTCAAGTAAGCATATGTTGACCTTCTTGGTCAGGAGTTTTTTTCTTTCTTTCAACCAAGGAGTTTTATTACCGCAGGGTTTAATCACTGAGCATTAAATGCCCATTTCCCAGCTTAAGAACTTCAAAGGATATTGGTTTGTGTTTACGTTTGGGATTATCCGGCACATGCCAAAGAGCATGACGTCCCCTAAACAGCTGGCTCCCTGGCATGGGGCTCACCTTGCACTGAGTGAGAACGATGTACCCGGAGTTCTTGTAGTGCTTCTTTTTTTCTTGGTATTTGTGATTGATGCATTCCCATTTCATCTGATGGAGGGAAGAAATGGGATTGAGGTTGATGAGGACTCAAGTTGCAATGCACAGCAGAACGCCATAAATCAGGCATGGGCAAACTTTGGCCCTCCAGATGTTTTGGACTTCAACTCCCACAATGCCTAACAGCCACTAGTGGCTGTTAGGCATTGTGGGGGTTGAAGTTCAAAACACCTGGAGGGCCGAAGTTTGCCCATGCCTGCCATAAATGGAAATTTGCTTAGCTAGACTGGATGAAAATAGAGGATTCACTTCCCTAGGCCCATAGCAAATATTTGTCAAAGTTCCAATTTTTAAATTACAATTGTACAAATTATTAAAAAAATATGAAAATGATTCAAATCAGGAGACTTTTTAATCTTGCAAATCCAAGACTGAACACTAGATGGCGCTAAGTTGATCAAAAGATCTAAAGAGCAGAGCAGGAGTCGAAAGTCTGCTGTATGGCTATAACTTAGATTTATCGAAAAAGCAAGGCATAGAAAGGCAGAGGAAGCCTGTATTGCCAATAGAGAGGATTTGTGGGAGTTCCAGTCAAAAGAAAGGAACTTTTTTCTGGGTCTCTCCATAGATAAGGGAGAACTTGTGAGCTGTGTGTGGGAGATCAGCCTGAGACTCCTGAGGCTGATGGGCTCGTTGATGATTTAAAGAGGATTATGGGATTGCCTGTGGAGTTTCCTGGGGCTCGACTTGATGAAGAATCGAGTCAGGGAAATGATGCTTCTCTCTCTGAGAAATCTGGCTTGGAAAGTTCAGGACTTCAAGGTGAGTCAGAGGAGCCAGAAATGGCAACATTAGATAAGGAGTCAGGTGAAGAGATAAGTTGCCATAAGGGTGAGAAAGGCAGGCTACAAATGCCCTAAACAAACAAACAAATAAGTGATACAGAAGATCTCAGGCGAAAACAATTGAAATTATGAAGATCAACACAAATCTTCGTTTACAGATCAGAGCAGAAAATAGGCACCGTAGGTCCAAGCGATTACGTGGGAAAGTTGGGGAGAGATTTCGTGGGGAAAAACATGACTTCATGGGTGTCTATTAATTAGCAAGTTGTTTATCTAAGAGTTAGTTCGGGCAATGTAGCGTTCAAGTGTGAAGCTAGGCCTGCGTTCTTGTGTTATGCTGTGGTCACGGGTGTTTCCAGGCCTGGGGTGTAACACTGTGTTTCTCCTCCCCACCCCTCCCCTCCCCATTTCACTGCATTCCATCTTGCAATTGGAACTACCTCTGCTCCTTCGGAGGCCTGCAGCATTTCCTGGAAGTTGGTGCTGAACTCCCCAATGTAGTCGTGCTTTCCGCTGGAGTCGTGATCATAAATGATGCACTAGGAAGAGGAGAAGACAAGACAAGGGACCCAGATCAGAAACAACCCAGGGCTAAAGAGTCAGGTTCTGAAGGCAATCGAAGGAGACCAGTTCTAACTATATGGATCCTTCTCCCTACAACTTGTAAAGCGCAGCACAATTCCGGACATGTCAAAGGCTGCATCAATATTGGAGAATTCTTGCAGTTTTATCCCACTTGAAGGGCCATGTCTCAATGCTATCGATCTGTGGGAGTTATAGTTTGGCCAGACAACAGCACTCTTTGGCAAGAAAGCTATAAAACTACAAGTCCCAGGCATTGCAACACGTTTAAAGGCTGCAAACTATAGTATAAATCCATGCATTGTCTTATATGCTAGCTATATTATATTAAATTATATATTATGATTTAATAAATTATTATCTATTATAAATTAGTTAAAATTATATATGCTTTTAAGCACACACATTGTATTATATATTAACTATGTTATATTAAATTATACCTTATATTATATTATATATATTAACTTGTATATTATATTTATATTTATATTATATATTTTATATATTGATTTATCATGTTATTATCTGCCTTATTTTATTGTGCATATATTATTCATTGTATTTATTTCAGTTGTAAGATGTCCCGAATCCTTTCGGGGAGATGAGATGGGCTATAAATAAAGTTTATTATATTATTTAAATTATTATTAATTAATAATTATTATATACACACATATACCTGCACTGTATTACGCAATAGCTCCAAATCCATGCATTGTATTATATGCTAGCTGTATTATATTAAATTATAACATATATTAAAGCTGTATATATAGAGAGAGAGAGGGAGAGAGAGGGAGAGAGAGAGTATTATATACTAACTGAAATAAACCCAATGCTGTCCAGGGCAGTATATAGTAATATGCCCAAATAATGCCTTACTAGAGCCCCCAGTGGCACAGTGGGTTAAACCGCTGGGCTTGTTGACCAAAAGGTCACAGGTTCAAATCTGGGAAGCGGGATGAGCTCCAGTTGCCAGCCCCAGCTTCTGCCAACTTACCAGTTCGAAAACATGCAAATGTGAGTAGATCAGGAAGGTAACAGCGCTCCATGTAGTCATGCTGGCCACATGACCTTGGAGGTGTCTACAGACAACGCCGGCTCTTTGGCTTGGAAATGGAGATGAGCACCACACCCCAGAGTCAGACACGACTGGACTTAATGTCAGGGGAAAACCTTTACCTTTCCTAATGCCTTACTTCCTGTTCATCCTCTTTACTTTAGCTTCAGGAATCTTACAAGCATTCCCTCTTCTCTTCTTTATTCCTGGTTCAAGAATCTTGGCCCCCTTCTACACTGCCATATAAAATCCAGATTTCTCTGTTTTGAACTGGATTATATGGCAGTGTAGACTCATATAATCCAGTTCAAAGCAGATAATGTAAATTATGCCAGGTAACTGAGATAAAGTGGCCATAAATCTGCTATGTTTGTATATCTCAACTCTTCCCAACCTTTCAAGGACTCTGCCTTTGAAGGCACGAGGAAAAATCTGCTTTGATAATCTGGATTATATGGCAGTGTAGAAGGGGCCTTAGAGAGGCTGGCTTCTCCATCTACTATCCCCTATTTCTTTCTCAGAGAACTTAAACAAATAGATTCTAAGGTGCCTGACAGATACAGACGGGCCATTATAAGATTCTGACTTCCAGATTTGCTAGCAACCATGGAGACGTGGGTCTTGCAACTCAATGTTTGTAAATGACATCTTGGGGAACTGCAGGTAGGGTTGCCACCTGTCCCGTATTATAGGGGATGTCCTGTATTTTTGCTCTGAATTTCGTGTCCCTATTTTCAGCTCCTGTCCCATATTGACAGGGCAGGACAGGACAGGTGGCAGCAGGAGCGGGAATTGCCATTCATTTTGGGAGTTACAGTTCACTCGCACCCAGAGAAACTGTGAGTCCCGTTCCTCCCCCCCACCCCCCGCGGCAACGGACTGGACTTAGACTTGGCACAGAGAACCCTCATGACCAACTGAGCATACTGGAGGAGTCTGGGAAGGAACTGACCTTTATTTTTGGGAGTTGTAGTTCCTCCGCATCCAGAGAAACGGTGGCGGAAGAGGGAGAGAGAGAGAAGGGCCTGGCTTGGTTGTCCTGCCACTCCCAGAATGCAAGGCCAGGCCTGCCATCTCCCCGTGCCCATTATGGTACATAACAAGGCTTCTCCTTCCCAAGCCCCCCGGCACTCACACCGCCAAGCCACACCCCCGCCCCTCCGCACCCCCTCAGCAGGGCCCCACCCCCCGTCAGGCCACCTCCATGCGAAGCCACAGAGTTCGTTCTCCATGGCAGCCCCCATGCCCGGATTACCCATAAGGCCAATGAGGCCATGGCCTAGGGGCTCAAGCGGGGGGGGGGGGGGCGCAGATCACAGACCAAAAAACCCCCAATACTGGTCTGCGCCCCTCTTTCCCCCTTTCTCATGCCCCTCCTCACTCCTTCTCCTGGCAAAGACTCTGCTCCGTCCCCTCCGTCTCTCTCTCTCTCGTGCTCTCTCTCTCGTGCTCTCTCTCTCGCTCTCACGCTCTCTCTCTTGCGCGCGCTCTCTCTCTCTCTCCCTCTGTCACGCTCACTCTCTCTCTCTCACGCGCGTGCTCTCTCTCTTGTGCGCTCTCTCCCTCTCCCTCTCTCGTGCGTGCCTTGGGAGCGAGTTTGCACCCGCTGCGCTCTTCCCAAGCCTCCCGACTCCAGAGGAGACCTTCAGAGCACAGCAGAGCTTTCCAGCCGGTGGGAATGGGGACCTTGGAGGTGATGGGAGTTTGTCTTAAAGGGGGCGTAATTCCAAATGGTGGCCTAGGGCGCAAAAAAGTGTTAATCCGAGCCTGCCCCCCCCCTGCCTGCCCGCCCAAGGATCCACCCCACCTGCTCGGCTTTGAAGTGGGCGACAGGTAAGGCCGGGTGGGCTCCCATCGCCCGCTCCCAAGCGGCCTCCCCAGCCCTGCCCCTCCTCCTTCCTTTTGACCTTTGCTTTTCTCACCCAAGCAGCCATGCAGAAAGAAGTATCCCTTATTTTTGTGAAAAATCCCGTATTTTTAAGTAAATGTCCCTTATTTATTATATCAAAAAGTGCAACCCTAACTGCAGGTCCCAGAAATTCCCAAAGTACCCAAGAAAGTAACTTTCCCCGGTACTTTTAAGCATTCCCAAATCAAAACTTACTCGGATGGTTTTGTCGGGGTCGCAGCTGCAGAGAGACTGCAGAGAGACGCGGAAAGGTTCCCACCGGGGACTCAGGTTGTTCTTCACGACCTGGTGCGGGACAGAAAAAAGTATTTTAAAAAACCCACACAAGAAAGGCATTGCTCCCAAAGGATATTATTTACCCAGGGTATCCATTGCTTCCTTTGCCTTCCTGCCCTTCTACATGTCCGTTTGGATTAGCATAAAGGACAGGGCCTTTTGGGTGGTGGCCCCAGATCTTCGTTATGATTAGTGCATTTTCCAGTGCAGATCAGGCCTGGGCAAAATTGGTCCCACCAGGTGTTTTGGACTTCAACTCCTACAATTCCTAACAGCCAGTGGGCTGTTAGGAATTGTGGGAGTTGAAGTCCAAAACATCTGGCGGGACCAAGTGTGCCTATGCTTGATTCAACCCCACGAAAGGCCTACTATTATCCTTCTTTCCATTCTGGCAATTCAATTTCCCTCTTCTCCATCCTAAAGACACAGCAGCCCATCAGACCCTCACCTCTGTCCTCCAAACGAGATGCTCCTTCTCATTGGCATTGACCTTATAGATTTCCAGAAAAGGGTCGGATTTGCTGAAGAAATCCTACAGGGAGGAGAAAACCAATTCAATCATGGGATGTGGCACAGTTTCAAGCACACGGCTTCATATTTCAGTGTAGATCTAACCTTAGAGTTTGAGACTTGGCTTGGAATTGCGTTATATGCTCAGCAAAGATCCATATAATGCAGTTCAGAGCAGTCTACATTTGACCATATAATGCTGCATTATATGGCAGCGTAGATGGGGCTTTAGCACAGCAGGCTAACAACCAACCAGAAGGTTGACAGTTCAAAGCCCGGGTCAGGGTGAGCTCCAGGCCTTTAGCCCAGCTTCTGCCTACCTAGCTGTTTCGAAAACAGCAATGCGAGTAAATAAATAGGTACAGCTTAAGCGGGCAGGTATTTAAGGCATGAAAATGCAATGATGAAGTGGACCTGAAGGGAATATATTCACGTGGCTAGAACACGTCCCAAAAAGGTAAACATTGGCAACGCATGGAGGTATTTAAGGCACCCAGAAGGAAATGACAGAAAAATGCAGCGATTTGATCACGGAGGAAGCTTAATAATAATAATAATAATAATAATAATACACTTTATTTATATTCCACTCTTCTCACCCCAAAGGGGACTCAGAGCGGATTACAGGTATACATACCTAGCAGACAATCCCTGCCGTTTTCACATATACACACATATAGACGAACAGAGGCAAACTCTGGCCACCAGGGGAAGCTGATGCACTCCTCATCTCTCAGCGTTCCCAGCGTCCATTGCTGTTCCTTCCGCATTCTCAGCGTTCCTGGAGTTCTTTAATGGCCTCACAATTCAGTCAAAATTTTCCTCCCCACTTAATGTGGTCCCTTTATCTCCTACTTGACAGATGCAACTGTCTTTCGGGCTGCAAAGGTCGACAGCAGGCTACACTTAAAGGTCGAGCACCCACCTCAACCCGGACAGGCCTCAAACTCATGGCCTACTGGTCAGAGAGATGTTATGCAGCTGACACTTAGCCAGCTGCGCCACATTCCCTGTTACAAACAAAGCTCTTTGGCAGGGAAAGTGGTGTGACAGCACCCCCTTGTGGCTGGAACTAAGCCCAGCCTCCAAGATGCCAAAGATGGAAAAGCCTCTCTCTCTCTCTCTCTCTCTCTCTCTCTCTCTCTCTCTATATATATATATATATATATGTACCTGAAGCAGTGGGAGGGGCTGCAGTTCACGTGACTGACTCAGTGACAATGTTTAGGTTTAAGGAATGACTGTTAGAGAAGTGTGTTGTGCCTTGAATGAGATTGAGTACAGAAGCCTGTTAGAGTGCAGAAGCTCATGTTAGGAAGTCAACTCGTTGGTCCAAGGTGCTGGTTACCCCCTACCTTGTCGTCCAGCTCTTCCCCATGAAACTGTAGCTGCACAAATTCGTTTGTCCTGGACACCTCCTCGGCCTCAATCTATCAAAGGAATGGACTCAGATAAGTAAACAAACCCCAAATATTCATAAATAGACACTAGGCCTGGTTAGGTTCGTCGGAATGATCGTAAAATCGGAATGAATTTGGATTAAATTCACTTTTGAAGTGGTTTTGAAGCAATGTAAGCAACCCGGAAGTGAATTTGCCATTTTGAAGGCACTGCAGCCATTTTCGGAAAGGAATCGGCAGGTTTCCCTTCACTGGCCTTCCCTTCCGTGTGCGGCTCTCACACCAGTTCTGACGCGTAGGGAAGGACCTCTACATCCAAACTGGGTGTTTAACCCAGTTTGGATGTGGATGCTTTCCCTCTCCGTTAGATCTGGGGTGAGAGCCACACATGGCTCTCATGGCAGTTCTGACCCGGATGTCTTTCTCTCCGCGTCCAAATTGGGTGTTTAACCAGTGCTGTTTCTTTCTTATACGCATGCGTGTCTCAGTGTGAGAGAACCCTCAGTGTGAGAAGCCTCAGTGGGTAAAAGGCCTCAGTATGAGTAGGTCTCAGTGTTAGTTCGCCTCAGTGTGAGAGAACCCTCAGTTTGAGAAGCCTCAGTGGGTAAAAGGCCTCAGTATGAGTAGGCCTCAGTGTTAGTTTGCCTCAGTGTGAGAGAACCCTCAGTATGAGAAGGCGTGTCTGACATTAATGAAGCCATTCCAAAATTTCCGAAAAATTCGTAAAATTTCCACAATTTTTTCAGAAAATTTCGGAAGTCATTCAAATTAGAATCGCCAGCACCCCCTACATCCGCAATGAGTTTTGAACCCTTGATCAAACAGGCCTAATAGACACATACTTTAATTGGAGCTTCGCAAAGTTCATTTCGTGGGTTTCAGTTCCCAGAATCCCCTGCCTAGCACGGCTATTTCCCAAGTTTAAAGCTTGACGGTGATCGGTTAAGAGAGCTCATTAATAAGTAAAGGGGGAAAGGCATCCTAAAAAGCCTTTCTGAGTTCTCAGCGGAACGACATTTCCAAATTCTTCCCATCTGCAACTTTGCATTCCTGAGCATCCATTAGCTCTTTGCTTACATAACAACCACCCTTCTCACAACAGCCATGTAAGGTAGGACAGTAGGGTAGCAAAGATGACCTCTTACGTTAAAAACCCTATGCCTTAATCGTAATCACATGGCAGTTCAGCAGCACCATATCACTCTGCACATGCTCAAAAACACTTTTCTGGCCAAATGACTCTAAGGCTGCTTTTAGAAGTTGGAAAGGGGGGTGGATTCTGGGAGTTGTAGTCTAATCTTTCCCAAACTCTTTCCATCACATTTCTTAAGGCAGCATCCACACTATAGAATTAATGCAGTTTGGCCCCACTTTGACTTCCATGACTCAATGCTATGGATTCTTGGGATTTGTAGTTTGGCAAGGCATAAACATTTAGCAAAGTAGACTAAAGACGTTGCAAGGAACATCTCCCTTGATTCCACAGCATTGAGTGAAATTGCCTTCAAGGTGTTGGTATTGACCTTTAAGGCCTTACACGGCCTAGGGCCTGCGTACCTGAGGGACCGCCTTACCCCGTACTTACCCCCGAGATCACTGCAGTCAGACGAACAGAATCTGCTGACGGTACCACCAGTCCGCTCCTGCCACCTATCTGTAACCAGACAGAGAGCCTTTTCTGCAGTGGCCCCAGTGCTGTGGAACTCTTTGCCGGACAGTGCTCGAGCCATCTCAGAGCTGGCTCCATTCAGAAGGGCTTGTAAGACCACCCTCTTTGGACTAGCCTTTAATTAGGCATAGAAGGATTGTGCCTCTAGAACTATGTATGTCACCCTGCACCTTGAAATGTGTTAATTGTGTTTTTAATGTGTTTTATGCTTTTATTGTAGGGCCCCATGTCTGTGACATGATGCCCACTTATATTGCTGTTATCCGCCCCGAGCCTGTGGGGAGGAGCGGAATACAAGATCGAAGAAATAAATAAATAAATAAATAAATAGTGGGACCAAACTGCATTAATTCCACAGTGCTGATGCACCCTTATTTTTCTTGCCTTGTGGTAGCGGGTGGCTTCCAATGAATCTGTTCTGGGTTTTAGTCAGAAGGTAAGGCACCAAATCCCATCTCCAGCACAGTGATCGCTGCTCCAGGCTTTAGTGCGACCATTAAGGGCATGATCCGAGGTGCTAGACTAGTGTTTCCCAAACTCTGAACTTCCAGGTGTTTTGGACTTCAACTCCCAGAAACCTCAGTTGCCTTGTCCAAGGATCAAGGATTCTGGGGAATGAAGTCCAAAACACCTGGAGGTTAAGTTTTGGAAACACCTTAGAGAAGGCCCTTGAGGTTTGCACTAGAACCCGGAGCGGATCCAAGACTGCACTACTGGCTTGGAAGCCACAGGTATCCCTGCCCTTTTCTCCCAGCCACATCTTCTTTTTGTCTCTGCATCCTCACCTCCCCAAGGGCTTCTCCTTCCTATACCCCCCTCTGTCCCTGATGGGCTTTACAGTACCGTGATTGTTGAGTTCTCCGCCTCCTCTCCATTTGTCAGCACCAGCGGTTTGGTGGCCTTAGTCTGGGAGACAATCTGTGGAGTCAGATGTTGAGTCACAAGGGCAGGGAATGGATAGAATGAAGAAAAAGAAAGGGAGGAAGGAAGGGAGGGAAGAAAAGAAAGGAAAGGAAAGAAGAATGGAAAGAGGGAGGGAGGAGAGAAAGAAGGAAGGAAGGAGGAAAGAAAAGGAAAAAGAAAGGAAAGGGGGCAGGAGGGAGGGAAAGAAGGAAGAAGAAAAAGGAAAGGAAGGAAGGAAAGAAAGGAAATAGAAGGAGGGAGGCGGGAAGGATGGAGGAAAGGAAAGGAAGGAATGAGGGAGGAAAGAAAGGAGAAGGGAGGAAAGAAGGAGGAAAGGAAAGAGGAAGGGAGGTAGGAGGGAAGGAAGGAAAAAGGAAATGGAGAAGGGAGAAAGGAAAGGAAAAGAAAAGAAAGAAGGAGGGTGAGAAGGAAGGAAAGGAGAAAAGGAGAGAGGGAAGGAGGAGGGAAGGAAAGAAGGAGAAAAGGAAAGAAAAAAGGAAAGAGGGAGGAGAGAAGAAAGGGAGGAGGAAAGAGGAAAGGGGAAGGATGGCAGGAGGGAAGGAAGGAGAAAAGGAAAGGAAGGAGGGATAAAGGAAAAGAAAAGAAAGAAGGGGTGAGAAGGAAGGAATAAGAAAAGAGAGGGGGAGGAGGAGGAAAGGAAATAAGAAAGGAAAGAGAGCAGGAGGGAGCACAGGAAGAAAGGAGAAAAGGAAAGAAAAGAAAAGAAGGAAGAAATGAAAGGGAGGGAGGAGGGAGGGAGGGAAGGAAGGAAGGAAGGAAGGAGAAAAGAAAGGAAGGAATAATGGAGGGAGGGAGGGAGGAAGGAAAGGGGATGAGAGGAGAAGGAGGAAAGGAAAAAAATTAAGAAGGGAAAGAGGAAGGGAGGTGGGAGGGAGGGAAGGAAGGAGAAAAGGAAAAGAATGAAGGAGAAAGAAAAGGAAAAGAATGGAAAGGAAAAGAAAGGAAAGGAAAAAAGGAGGGAAGGAAGGAAGGAGAAAGGGAGAATGAAGGAGGAAGGAAAGAAGGATTCGTTTCACTTGTTTACTCCAAAAGAGAAGTTTATTGCTTTGGCATGTAGGACAAAATATTAGCTTGGATTTAAAGTCTATTCCACGATTTGGTTCCTGGTAAGGATGTCAGTTTTGTATACAAACATCATTTCCAAAGTATTATCTTTGCTAGAGGGGAGCATTGCAAAAATATGCCAAAAAAGAGCCCCAAAATTGGAAGAGAATGCCTGTACCCATACAAATGGACTGCATTTATGATTTTCCACAAATTGAGAAATCTAATCAAACTCAAGAAACTGGAAAAGTATCAGAAAAGTGGAAACCAGTGATTGAATATATGAGAAAAAAATAGGAAAAACGAGTCATTTTAGATAATTACGTGCAATTAATTAATTTCATAAATAAGTAGCAGTGATACCCATAATAGATAAGCATGATCAGAGTATAAATATTTGTGTTTTCCACGAGATAGTTGATATCTTATAACCATAAACTAGCAAGTTGAAAGTAATGTATCTCCCTATGTTAGTTTGTTTACAGTAGGCCTGGGCAAACTTGGGCCCTCCAGGTGTGTTGGACTCCAACTCCCACAATTCCTAGCAGCCTCAGGCCCTTTCCTTTCCCCCCTCAGCCGCTTAAGGGCCCTGAGGCTGCTAGGAATTGTGGGAGTTGGAGTCCAACACACCTGGAGGGCCCAAGTTTGCCCAGGCCTCATATAGATGCACCCCAAATCTGATAAAATAATACATTGCGTACAGTACTCAGAAGACACCTGATGACCAAGAGCAACTAGCTTCAGACCTGCTTTCCAGGTTGACTACTATTGGAAACAGGATACCGGGACAAATACACCTGCGGGCCAATCTAACAGAACCTTTCGTGTTTTTCTCCCTCTTGCCTTTATTTTTGTCTGGCTATCGGGACCAGGAATCAATCAATCAATCAATCAATCAACCTTATCTAATTTCTTTCGTTCTTTCTTTCTTTCGAAAGGCATGACCTTGTTATAAATCACAACCTTTTGGAAAAACGAAGCCATAACCTTTTGGGAAATGGAAATCCCCATAACCTTTTGGAAAATGGCATTCGCCACCATTTTGGGGAAATCAGGAATCTCCTTGAGAAGCGTTAAAAACTCACTTGAATCAACCTTCTCCTTAGTGGCAAATATCCAATAGTATTCATGCAAGTCAATTAGGTTTCTCAGCTGTTAGACTGATATACCTAGATAGCTCTTTGAACTGTCAGGGACAAAGATATGCCAATGCACAAAAACATATATTGGTAATATTATAATGTAATACAATATAATACTAATAATAATAATAAGATATTATAATTATATATTTTATATTACATGTAATATTACTAATAATATTACAGTATAATGTCATAGTACAATGTAATATATAATATTAATATTGTGCTATGGCAATAATATAATATATTGTATTTACATTTTACTTGTAAGCCACTCTGAGTCCCCTTCGGGGTGAGAAGGGCAGCATATAAATGCTGTAAATAAATAAATAAATAAATAAAGCAGAGTTTCAGAAGTGTTATTTCAGTTGCCCAAAAAACATCAACTCCCCCTTCAAACATCCTGGTTTAAATCATGCTCTCAAGAGACAAAAATAAGTGGACTACTTTAAAAGTAACATAGTTGGTTTACTCACAAACTTCATGTATCCAGCATACAAGGACATTGCATATCAATCCAGTTATAGATAGGAATTGAAGTAGTTTCTCTGTGCAGTAACACAGGACATCTTTCTCATAATCTGAACAGTCCATAGCCTAATCATCCCTCTGTTTTGAGAGTCGAGGAACTCATCACACTAGAGAATGAATCCACTTTAAATCCGGTTGCTGCCTCCTGCAGAATTCCGGGGTTTGTAGTTTAGGAAGGAGCACTTAATAGCCTCACTAAATTACAAACCCTAGAATTCTGCAGGAGGTAGAAACCGGATTTAAAGTGGATTCATTCTCTAGTCTAGTGTGATGAAGC
Source organism: Anolis apletophallus (assembly GCA_030556195.1). Classification (NCBI taxonomy): domain Eukaryota; kingdom Metazoa; phylum Chordata; class Lepidosauria; order Squamata; family Anolidae; genus Anolis; species Anolis apletophallus. The sequence goes on along the minus strand of JARBWK010000008.1, from coordinate 144,145,487 downwards.
ACTAATAGAGTCTCTGTCTAGTTTGAAAGTCCAATGGAGTCTGTTTCTACTAGTGCAGGGGTCGGGAACCTATGGCTCGTGAGCCAGATGTGGCTCTTTTGATGATTGCATCTGGCTTGCAGATAGGGTGGCAATGCTAGTGCACGCGCAATACGCTGGGGCAATAACTCAAGTTCAAATGAGGTACACCGCAGTGGAGAAAGTGCATGCTCTAGTCTTCCTCCTTCAGTCAAGGAGACAGCACTAACGCAAATGTGTCATCTGGGAGCCTTCCCTGGTGCAGGCGCAGTGGCGTTGCCAGCTGAAGAGCGCGGATTCTGAGGCTGGAGGCGGAGGAAGAAGAAGGCGACGAGGGGAGCCCGCTGCCTCAGAATCTGCGCACTTCAGCTGGCGATGCCACTGCGCCTGCGCCAGGGAAGGCTCCCAGGCGATGCCCCTCAGCGGTTTCTCTCCTTTGCCCTTTCTCTCTCGCTCATCCGCGCCGTGTTGCCCTGGCCTTGCCGGTCTCTCGTCACTGCCTCGAAGAGGTGATGGTGAGAGGCTTCGGCAAGGCCAGGGCAACACGGCGTGGTGCTGCCACCGAGCGCGGCCGCGGGTGAGAGAGAGAGAGAGAGAGAGAGAGAGAGAGAGAGAGAGAGAGAGAGAGGGCGAAGGGGAGAAACCACTGAGGAGCGGTTGAAGAGGTTGTGGCCTAGTGTCAGGGGGCATGGCCATACTCTGCCAGACTGCCAGATCCCCTTTTGATCAGAATGGGAGAATTCAGTCTTAAAATATATTATATGGCTCTCGCTGAAATAAATTTCCAAATATTTTGTTTTCATGGCTCTCTGAGTCAAAAAGGTTCTCGACCCCTGTACTAGTGTCTGAAAGCATGCTGTTTCTCAAATGAACTCTGAGTCCTGAAAAATCCCAGTTCTGATCACATGGTCTACAGCCCGCCCACAACATTGAGTTAAGGAGAACTGCATACCAATACACATATACAATACAGTCAGGGGCGGATTTAATGGTAAGTAAAGTAAGCGCCAGCTTAGGGCGCCACGTAGTCAGGGGCGCATCGGGCCGCCAGGTTCCGCACATGCGCCATTGCTGCGGAGGGACTCCAGCTGGACGGAGATGCCAATCGCTTGTAACAAGGCCGAAAAGGAGGAACTTCTTGCAGCCAGAGGTGGGAGGCTCCGCCTCGGCTGCAAAAAGTTCCTCCTTTTCGGCCTCGCTTAGGGCGATTGGCGTCTTGGTCCAGCTGGAGTCCCTCCGCAGTAATGGCGCAAGCTTGGAACTAGCTGGCCCTGTGCATGTGCATCTGGCGCACATGCGCAGAACTAGCTGGTTCTCCTCATGCGCACCTGGCACGCATGCACACCCTCCACAAGGCCGGAGAGCGAGGGGGTGCTAAAATAATGTTCACTTACCATTTTAAATTACCTTAGTCTGACCCTGAATACAGTAAACAATCTGAATGATATACAAACCAATAACTAGTGGAAGCTTAAAGAAGGTTGCTATTTCCAATAGGAAGAGACCCCAAAGGTTATCCAATCCAGCCCCATTCTGCCAGCAGGGCGGCACCATTAAAGCACTCCCAATAGATAGCCAACCAGCCTGAACTTAAAAACCTCTAGAGAAGGAGACTGCAATACTCCAAGGCAGCAAGTGCCCCTATTTGAGTTGTAAGCAACCTCAAAGACAAACCAGCTCAAGCTCCTGTTCTGCAGAAACACACAATCAAAGCACTCCCGACAGATGACCAAACAACCTCTGTGAAAAACCGTCACACTCCAAGGCAGAATATTCCACCGTCTAATCCAGGCATGGGCAAAAGGTGTCCTTCCCTCCAGGGGTTTTGGACTTCAACTCCCACAATTCCTAAGAGATTCTACCTAATGTATAGGTAGAATCTCTTTTCCTCCAAAAGGGGAGTCCACATTATTTGTCCCACTGAGATGCGGCCAAAGAAGGTATGACAATTGGAACAGAACTGTACCTTACCTGGCCTAAAGAACATTCAACCGTCCCAAGAAGGCTGCCCTCTTCAAGCCCCACGTTCTCAGCATCCTCTCCGTCGGCATCAAAGACTTCGAACCGCAAAGTCTGCATCTCTTCGAAGAAATAGTCCAGAGCAAAGACGTGAGCGAAGACAGGGTTCTGGGACCCATGCAGAACTTCGGAGCGACTGACCTGGAGAGAAAGACGGAGATGCATAGACCTTAAGGTAGGCATGGGCCAACTTTGGCCCTCCAGGTGTTTTGGGCTTCAATTCCCACAACTCCTAACAGCAATTGTGGGAGTTGGAGTCCAAAACACCTGGAGGGCCTGACCAACAGCAGGGACCCCTATCAAGTCCTGTCCCAATTGCTCATTGTATGGACAGACACGCCAATGGTGGACAGACACGTCATCCTTCAATTGCAAGGCTTTCTCGCTATTACGGTGGGCTTTCAGGGTGCTTTTTCAATCGTACAATAGTGCCATGATCATCATATCTATACATGTAATAAAAGTGAAAATGTGTATGTGGGAGTTGTAGTTCACCCTGCACCCAGAGCACTCTGAACCCCACCAATGATGGATCTGGACCAAACATGGCACACAGAACTCTGGTGACCAAACAACATACTGCAGGTGTTTGGGGGGGGGGGGCACCTACCTACATGTAAGTTGTAGTTCACCCTACACCCAGAGAACTCTGAACCCCACCAATGTTAGATCTGGACCAAACATGGCACACATAACCCTGGTGACCAAAACAACATACTGCAGGTGTTTGGGGGGACAAGACAACGGGACACTGACCTACCCACATGGAAGTTACAGTTCACCCTGCACCCAGAGCACTCTGAACCCCACCAATGAAGGATCTGGACCAAACATGGCACACAGAACCCTGGTGACCAAAACAACATCCTGCAGGTGTTTGTGGGGAAACCGACCTACCTACATGGAAGTTGTAGATCACCCTGCACCCAGAGCACTCTGAACCCCACCAATGAAGGATCTGGACCAAACATGGCACCCCTGGTGAGCACTTTGAACCCCACCAATGAGAGAGCACTCTGAACCCCACCAATGAAGGATCTGGACCAAACATGGCACACAGAACCCTGGTGACCAAAACAACATACGGCAGGTGTTTGTGGGGGGACTGACCTACCTACATGGAAGTTGTAGTTCACCCTGCACCCAGAGCACTTTGTACCCTACCAATGATCTGGTCCCAATATGGCACACAGAAACCTAGTGACCAACAGAACATACTGAAGGGGTTGGGAAGGAAATGACCCACCCGTGTGGGAGTTGCAGTTCACCCTGCATCGAGAGCACTCTAACCCTCTCAATAACAGATCTGAACCAAATTGGTACACAGACCCAATATGCCCAACTGTGAATACAGAAGGAGTTTGGGGTGATTGCCCTGGAATTTGGGAACTGTAGTTCACCTGCATCCAGTGAAACAGTGACCCTCCCCAACCGACAATGGACCGGGACCAAACTTGGCAAAGAGAAACCCCATGACCAACTGAACAGACAGCTGGGGTTTGTGGGAATTGACTTTGATTTTGGGAGTTGTAGTTCACCTGCATCCAGAGAAACTGTGACCCCCCCCCCACCAGCAGCAAAGGACCCGGACCAAATTTGGCACAGAGAAACTCCATAACCAACTCAACTGACTGCTGAGGTTTGTGGGAATTGACCGTGATTTTGGGAGTTGTAGTTCACCTGCATCCAGAGAGCACTGAACCCAGCCAATGTTGGATATGGACCAAACTTGGCACACAGAAGCAACATGGCCAACTGTGCATGCACAGGCTTGGTTTGGGGAGAATTGACCCACACTTTTGGGAATTGTAGTTCACCCACATCCTTATGGAAGTATTCATTAAAAACCAAATCAAAAACTGGATTTTTCCCTAATAAATAGTGTTATTAATTAACTAAATAATATGACCTAACACCCCAAAACAAACAATGCTTTTTTCCAAATAACCCGGGCATCACTGGGTACCCAAGCTGGTACATGAATAATAAAATTTAGACTAGATTATGACCTCATAAATACTGACCGTGACACCAGCTAACATTTATATTCAAAAGATGCTCATTGCTTCCACGGCAAGGGGATGTTTAATCTGTTCTGGATTTTGTCCAGATTTTACTCCCCAAAATAGATCTACATAGAATATCAGGCTTTTACAATGTGTAATAAAACGAGATGTTCAAAAGGGGGTCACGAACCTTCATAAATAAAGCAGAGTATGCGTAAAATGCTGTCGTTTCTATTTAAACATTCATCTGCGGGCAGAGCAATTCACTCGGAGTACATCTATCCTGGCAAACTAATGAAGCTTACTTACTTATTTACAGTATTTATATTCCACCCTTCTCACCCTGCAAGGAACTCAGGGTGGATTACAATGCACATATACATGGCAAACATTCAGTGCCATAGACCAGGGGTGCTCACACTTTTTCAGCATGCGAGCTACTCTTAAAGCAACCAAGTCCAAAAGATCTACCTGCCCCCGCTGCCGTGCGCTCCCGCCGCCGCATGCTCTTGCCACCGCGCGTGCTCCTGCTGCTGTTTTCCGCCCGCACAGCGCTTCTTCCACCTGCGGGGCATTGCAGGAAGGAGAAAACACGAGGCGGGGCATCCAGAGGGAGCGCTCCACCCTGCCTGTCTCACCGGCAACGGAGGCTGCACAGCTGCTTCTAGACGAAAGAGAGGCAGGGCGCTCCCCCCAGAGGCCCCGCCTCGTGCTTCCTTCTTCCTGCAATGCCCTGCAGGTGAAAAAAGCACTGCGAGAGCAAAAGCCAGCAGCAGGAGCGCGTGTGCGCGCAGGGTGTGCGTGCGCATGGCAGGAGCGCCCCACCTGGCTGGTGAGGCTCGAAGATCACCTGGAAGAGGGCCGAAGATCTACTAGTAGCTCCCGAGCTACCTAATGAGCACCCCTGCCATAGACATACAACATATATAGACAGACACAGAGGCTATTTAACATTCCAGCTTTCTGGCTTCATGAGGGTATGCTCGGTTCTGGCCACCGGGGGAGCTGCTGCTTCACCGTCAACTTGTGACACTGAGTCCTTGATCGAGTACTTCCTCATTCTTCTGCATGCTGCTGGAAGGTTTTTATGGTGTCGTAAATTAATTAAATTAGCCTCCTTGTATAAAGCAGTACCTAAATTTCCTACATGACGAATGCAACTGTCTTTCGGGCTGCATAGGTCAACAGCACGCTAGACTATTAATAGTTGGGAGCTCACTCCGACCCGGCCTTGCTTCAAACTCATGACCTCTCGGTCAGTAGTGATTTAATGCAGCTGGCTACTAACTAGCTGTGCCACAGACCAGTCTTTGACATCCCTTTGACTGCTGCGGAATTTGGGAGGTGAAGTTTTACAAGGCCTTCGTTGATGAAAAGAGCTGGAGCAAACTACAACTCTTAGGATTCCAAGTCATTGAGCTATGGCATTTAAAGGAATGTTGAGCTGCATTAATCCCATAGTTTAGATGAGGCATGTGCCAATTTTGGACTTCAACTCCCACCATTCCCAACAGCCTCAGGCAATTCCTTTCCCCCCTCAGCTACTTAAACTTAAGCTTAGAGGTCTCTGTGTTAGTAGGCCTCAGTATGAGTAGGCCTCAGTGTTCATTTGCCTCAGTATGAGAGAAACCTCAGTGTGAGAAGACCTCAATGGGTAAAAGGCCTCAGTATGAGTAGGCCTCAGTCTTAGTTCACCTCAGTGTGAGAGGACCCTCAGTGTGAGAAGGCCTCCGTGGGTAAAAGGCCTCAGTATGAGTAGGCCTCAGTGTTAGTTCGCCTCAGTGTGAGAGAACCCTCAGTGGGTAAAAGGCCTCAGTATTAGTAGGCCTCAGTGTTAGTTCGCCTCAGTGTGAGAGAACCCTCAGTGTGAGAAGGCCTCCGTGGGTAAAAGGTCTCAGTATGAGTAGGCCTCAGTGTGAGAGAACCCTCAGTGTGGGAAGGCCTCAGTGGGTAAAAGGCCTCACTATGAGTAGGCCTCAGTGTGAGAGAACCCTCAGCGTGAGAAGGCCTCAGTGGGTAAAAGGCCTCAGTATGAGTAGGCCTCAGTGTTAGTTCGTCTCAGTGTGAGAGAACCCTCAGTGTGAGAAGGCCTCAGTGTTAGTTCGCCTCAGTGTGAGAGAACCCTCAGTGTGAGAAGGCCTCAGTGGGTAAAAGGCCTCAGTATGAGTAGGCCTCAGTGTTAGTTCGCCTCAGTGTGAGAGAACCCTATGTGTGAGAAGGCCTCAGTGGGTAAACGGCCTCAGTATTAGTAGGCTTCAGTGTGAGTAAACCTGGTGTGAGAAGCTTAAGCGGCTGAGGAGGAAAAGGAAAAGACCTGAGGTTGTTAGGGATGGAGGGAGTTGGAGTCCAATATACCTGGAGGGCCGAAATTGACCCATGCCTGGTTTACAGTATGGTATAGTATAAGTTAGACCTATTTAAATAGTAACTCAAGCAACCAGAAACTATACTTATCCATCATCTATCAATTTCCAAGGGTGCTGGTTAACTGAGAGTCTACTGAACTTCCAAAATAAAGAGTGGGATAACATAGCAGCTTAGTATCCAACCTCATTCCATTGTTCGCCGCTGAGCAGCTGGAGCACCAAACAGGGATCCGGTTTGATGGCGCTTCCACGTTGCGGGAGGCCCCAGCAGGAGACCCGGAGCTCCACTCGGGACGCCCCGAGGGCCACCGGCTGGGAGTCGACCCCTTCGGACATGACGCTGCCTGAGCAAAAGAAGAGGGAGAAACAAAGCAAGAGGAAGGTGAACAGGCTGGGTTGAGTAACCACATGAATTTCACAAACTTACAGTGTCAGCAGTTCCCAAGTTACAAACAAGATACGTTCTTTGTGTTGTCGAAGGCTTTCATGGCTGGAATCACTGGGTCGCTGAGAGTTTTCCAGGCTGTATGGCCGTGTTACAGAAGCTTTCTCTCCTGACGTTTTGCCCACACCTATGGCAGGCATCCTCAGAGGTTAAGAGGTCTGTTGGAAACTAGGCAAGTGGTGTGTGTGTGTGTGTGTGTGTGTGTACACACACACACACACACACATATACACACACACATACACACACACCTGTATATATGCAATGATGTCCAGGGTGGGAGAAAGATCTCTTGTCTGTTTGAGGCAAGTGTGAATGTTGCAATTGGCCAGCTTAATTAGCATTGAATAACCTACCAGCTTCAAAGCCTGGCTGCTTCCTGCCTGGGGGAATCCTTTGTTGGAAGGTGTTAGCTGGCTCTGATTTTTTCATGTCTGCAATTCCTCTGTTTGAGTGTTGCTTGCGAACAGTTTGCCATAGGAATCTGGGTCAGAAGGTCCACGAGGCCTCTTCCAACTCTATGATTCTAGGATTGTAAGAACTTCCTGACTGTGAGAGCCGTTCAACAGTGGAACTCTCTGCCCCGGAGTGTGGTAGAGGCTCCTTCTTTGGAGGCTTTTAAACAGAGGCTGGATGGCCATCTGTCAGGGGTGCTTTGAATGTGATTTTCCTGCTTCTTGGCAGAAAGGGGTCGGACTGGATGGCCCACGAGGCCTCTTCCAACTCTAGGATTCTAGGATTTTAAGAACTTCCTGACTGTGAGAGCCGTTCAACAATGGAACTCTCTGCCCCAGAGGGTGGTAGAGTCTCTTTCTTTGGAGGCTTTTAAGCAGAGGCTGGATGGTCATCTGTCGGGGGTGCTTTGAATGTGATTTTCCTGCTTCTTGGCAGAAAGGGGTCGGACTGGATGGCCCATGAGGTCTCTTCCAACTCTAGGATTCTAGGATTTTAAGAACTTCCTGACTGTGAGAGCCGTTCAGCAGTGGAACTCTCTGCCCCAGAGTGTGGTAGAGGCTCCTTCTTTGGAGGCTTTTAAACAGAGGCTGGATGGCCATCTGTCGGGGGTGCTTTGAATGTGATTTTCCTAGGATTCTAGGAAGAACGGCACAAAAAAAGAAGCTTCCAAATTCTCCCGGATCCGGAACGTGTCCTTCCCATCTTCCTTTCTTTTAGTCGTGATGCAGAAGCTAAGGCAGGATGGTTGGCAAGCGGAGATCCCAAATGGCATGAGAACCTTTTGGTCCCCGTCGGTGCTGAGTCAGTCGTACTATTCTCTTGCTTCCCCAGCCTTTCCTGGCCGTGATTTATGAGGCTGCGTCCTGGATGGACAGCTCTGGCTCCCACCAGGGACCTGAGTCAGGTCCAATAATCCAGGAAGCTCAGCCAGGGAAGGAGACAAGGCCCCAAGGAGGGAGGGAAGGAGGGAGGGAGACACAAGGAAACCTACGCTGAGCTGCATCTCTCTGTGTGTTGGTGTGTCAAAACAAGAAAAACAATTTCCGTACATCGGTGTCTCTCAACCTTCCTAATGCCGCGACCCCTTAACACAGTTCTTCATGTTGCGGTGACCCCCAACCATCACATTATTTTCGTTGCTACTTCATAACTGAAATGTTGCCACTGTTATGAATTGTAATGTAAATAATCTGACATGCAGGATGTGTTTTCATTCACTGGACCCAATTTGGCACAAATACCCAACACGCCCAAATCTGAATATTGCTGGGGTTGTTGGGAGGATTGATTTTGTCATTTGGGAGTTCCAGTTGCTGGGATTGGTAGTTCACCTGTAATCAAAGAGCATTCTGAACCCCACCAAAGAGAAAATACTGGGTTTGGTGGCCACTGACCTTGACTTTTAGAGTTGTAGTTCACCTACATCCAGAGGGCACTGTGGACTCAAACAATGATGGATATGGACCAAATTCGGCACTAATATGCCATATGCCCAAATATGAACACTGCTGGGGTTGGGGGGTGGGTTGTTTTTGTCACCCGAGTGTTGTAGTTTCTGGGATTTATAGTTCACCTACAACCAAAGAGCATTCTGAACTCCACCAACGATGAAATTTAACCAAGCTTGACACACAGAACTCCCATGACCAAAAGAAAATACTGGAAGGGTTTGGTGGCCATTGACTTTGACCTTTAGAGTTGTAGTTCACCTAAAGCCAGAGGGCACTGTGGACTCAAACAATGATGGATCTGGACCAAACTTGGCACGAATATGACATATGCCCAAATATGAACACTGGTGGGGTTGGGGGTTGATTTTGTGACCCAAGTGTTGTAGTTTCTGGGATGTGTAGTTCACCTACAACCAAAGAGCATTCTGAACTCCACCAACGATGAAATTTTACCAAGCTTGGCACACAGAATTCCCATGACCAAAAGAAAATACTGGAAGAGTTTGGTGGCCATTGACCTTGACTTTTAGAGTTGTAGTTCACCTACATCCAGAGGGCACTGTCGACTCAAACAATGATGGATCTGGAACAAACTTGGCATGAATATGCAATATGCCCAAACTGTGGAGTTGGGGGGATTAGGTTTGTCATTTGAGTGTTGTAGTTTCTGGGATTTATAGTTCACCTACAACCAAAGAGCATTCTGAATTCCACCAACGATGAAATTTAACCAAGCTTGGCACACAGAACTCCCATGACCAAAAGAAAATACTGGAAGGGTTTGGTGACCTTGACTTTTAGAGTTGTAGTTCACCTACATCCAGAAGGCACTGTGGACTCAAACAATGATGGATCTGGACCAAAAGAAAATACTGGAAAGGTTTGGTGGGCATTGATCCTGAGAGTTGTAGTTCACCTACATCCACAGAGTAAACAATGATGGATCTGGACCAAACTTGGAACGAATATACAATATTCCAAATGTGAACACTGGTGGAGTTTGGGGGAAATAGACCTTGGCCATTTGGGAGTTGTAGTTGCTAGGATTTATAGTTCACCTACAACCAAATAGCATTCTGAACTCCATCAACGATGAAATTGAACCAAGCTTGGCACACAGAACTCCCGTGACCACAAGAAAATACTGGAAGGGTTTGGTGGGTTTGGAGAGTTGTAGTTCACCTACATCCACAGAGTGAACAATGATGAATCTGGACCAAACTTGGAACGGATATGCAATATGGCCAAATGTGAACACTGGTGGAGTTTGGGAAAAATAGACCTTGGCCATTTGGGAGTTGTAGTTGCTGGGATTTATAGTTCACCTACAATCAAAGAGCATTCTGAACCCCACCAATGATAGAATTGGGCCAAACATCCCTCACAGAGCAACCAGAAAATACTGAAGAGATTTGGGACAGTGATTTAGGGGAGATGTAGTTCACCGACATCCAGAGACCACTGTGGACCCAAACGACTATGCCAAAGGAATTCCTAAGACCATCAGAAATATGCTGTAGATTCTCCTGCACAATTCTACAGTCAACTTCCATCAAAGGGTTATACCAGGCATGGGCCAACTTGGGCCCTCCCTCCAGGTGTTTTGGTCTTCAACTCCCACAATTCCTAACAGCCTATCGGCTGTTAGGAATTGCGGGAGTTGAAGACCAAAACACCTGGAAGGGAGGGCCCAAGTTGGCCCATGCCTGGATTATGGGATTTGTTGTCCAAAAACGAAAGCTTTCTATACACATTCCGATTTCTTTTGTGTGTATTACTTGAGGGCTTCCTGGAAGGCGCACACTGCGTCCACTGATGGAAACAGGATGCTGGGCTAAGTGGACCTTGGGTTGGGTCCAGCAGTGCTATTTTCTGAGGTTAGATTCTGCTTCATTTGCATCTCTGCAAGGCGGTGTCAGCAAGCAAGCGGAGAAAGAAACGAACCACACGTTTGTCCACTTCCAAGTATTTCCTGATGAAGCAGGACTTGAGAAAAGGTGGTCCTTTCTATTGTTGGGTGGGATCACAACTCCCAAAATTCCCCAGACCAGTGTTTCCCATCCAGTGTGCCGTGGCACACTAGTGTGCCGTGAGCAATCATCAGGTGTGCCGTGGGAAATTGGAACCTCCAATTCCCTTTCTTCCCCCTCCTGCCCACAGTGCTCTCTGGGTGTAGGTGAACTACAACTTCCAAACTCAAGGTCAATTCCCAAGCAAATTGTTTCAGTACTTTCTGTTGGTAATGAGAGTTCAATATGCCAAGTTTGGTTCAATTCCATTGTTGCAAGAGTTCAGGATGCTCTTTGATTGTGTGTTAACTATAAATCCCAGAAACTGTAACTCCCAAATGTCAAGGTCTATTTTCCCCAAACTCCATCTGTGTTCACATTTGGGCATATTGAGTATTCATGCCAAGTTTGGTCCTGATCCAACATTTTTTCAGTCCACAATGCTCTCTGGAAATAGGTGAACTACAACTCCAAAACCCAAGGTCCATGCCCACCAAACTCTTATAGTATTTTGTCTTGGTTATGGGAGTTCTCTTGGTTGTGTGAAGTTTGTGTCTTTCTGCCATTCCTGTCAGGATATCTATGTTGTGTTCATCGAAACAGGTCCAGGTTTCACACTGAGTGTATAAATACATTTAAAAACATATTAACTATATGTATTACTGTGTTAGAGTGCCATTTTGTGTCATTTTGGTTGGTGGTGTGCTCCAAGATTTTGTAAACGTAAAAAATGTGCCGCGGCTCAAAAAAGGTTGAAAAACACTGCCCCAGACAATAGAATGATTGCGAGATTCTGGGAGTTGTAGTTCCCCAAAGAGAGGCAGCATGATGTAACGGTTTGAGAGTTGGACTACGAAACTGGGAGGACAGGTTTCAAAGGTGTCTCTGCCAAAGAGTGCTGGTGACTCTTCAGGAAGTACACAAAAAAGAATGAAGGAATGCGACAGCTCCCCCTGGTGGCCAGAAGCTGGAATGTTAAATTGCCTCTACATATGTTGTATGTCAATGGCATTGAATGTTTGCCTGTATATGTGCATTGCGATCCGCCCTGAGTTCCATGCAGGGTGAGAAGGGCGGAATATAAATACTGTAAATAAATAAATAAATAAATAAATAAATAAATAAATAAACAAACTACAGCTCCCAGGATTCCATAGAATTGAGCTGTGGCAGGTGTCAAAGTGGTGTCAAACTGCATTGGTTCTGTAATATATTCCAAAACAATGTTAACAGAAATGAAAATGAACAAAATCTGACTACCAGGCAAGTGTGAATGTTGCAATGAGCCACCTTGATCAGCATCAACTGGTCTTGCAGCTTCAAAGCCTGGCTGCTTCCCGCCTGGGGGAATCCTTTGTTTTGTTTTTATTTTGTTGTACATTGTTGTTCGGGCTTGGCCCCATGTAAGCTGCCCGAGTCCCCGTTGGGGGAGATGGTGGTGTGGTATAAATAAAGATTATTATTATTATTATTATTATTATTTATAGAAAGCATGGGATGAGTCCTTCCTGATTTTTCTTTCGCGAAGAAAGCCAAGATTATTTAGAGTATTAAAAAACTCCCAAATCAGGACAGTAAATAAAGAACAATACTCAGAAAACACAGGAATTCAAGACAGGAAACAACTGGGGCCAGCTAACACCTTTCAACAAAGGATTTCCCCCAGGCAGAAAGCAACCAGGCTTTGAAGCTGCGAGGCTATTCAATGCTAGCCAAGGTGGCCAACTGCAACATTCACACTTGCTTCAAACAGGCAACAGTTCTTTTTCCCTGGACATGATTCCACAGATATATAAACCTCACTTGCCTAGTTTCCAACTGACCTCACAACCTCAGAGGATGCCTGCCATAGATGCGGGAGAAACATCAGGAGAAAATGCTTCTGGAACATGGCCAGATAGCCCAGAAAACTCACAGCAACTCAATGTTAAGTTTAACTGCTATCGTCCACAATCTAACACTTATTGTTATTGTGGGCCTTCAAATTGTGCCAAGGTGAAGGTGAGCCTATTGCAGAGTTTTCTGGGGCTGAGAGAGAGAGTGAGTGGTCCAAGGGGAGATCCAATGGGCTTCCATGCCTGAGCAAAGAATCAAACTCTTGTATCCAGAGCCATAGTCCAATGCTCAACTGCTATGCCACTTTGGCTCTTACTTCACTGCTAAGGCGATAAGACCAGATTGGAGGGACCGCTGTTTCTGACGTCCAATGGACACGGAACGGAAAGCTTTACCTTTAGGATACTCAAGGCACCCTAGAAAAATGTCCATCCTGACAAGCAATATAATAATAATAATAAACTTTATTTATACCCCGCACCAGGAATGTGGCACAGCTGGCTGGGTGTCAGCTGCATAAGATCTCTACTGACCAGAGGGTCATGAGTTCGAGACCTGCCCGGGTCAAGGTGGGCTCTCGACCTATTGTGTAGCCTGTTGTCGACCTTTGCAACCTGAAAGACAGTTGCATCTGTCAAGTAGGAAATTAAGGAACCACTTAGTGGGGAGGCTAAATTTAACTGATTTACGAGGCCATAAAAAAAAATCTCCAGAAAACGTGCTGAGGAATGAAGGAGTGTGACAGCTCCCCCTGGTGGCCAGATGTTAAATTGCCTCTGTCTGTCTTGTGTGTTTGTGTGCCTAATGTAATGTGTACATTGTAATCCGCCCTGAGTTCCCTGCGGGGTGAGAAGGGCGGAATAGAAATGAAGTAAGTAAATAAATAAATAAATCTCACAACAAGGGACTCGAAGCGGCTTACAGTCATAAAAAGGGGCCTGAGGCTGTTAGGAATGCTGGGAGTTGGAGTCCAAAACACCTGGAGAGAAGGTCCAAGTTTACCCATGCCTAAGCTAGAAAGTGGGTCAGTTGGACCCCTTTAAGCAAGTACCAGGTATGCAAGCTTTGGAAGTCCACAGAACTCTTCATCATATATTACTAAAGAATGGAAATGCCTGGTCATACAAGATTTATTATGGTCAATCACCAGCATCAAAAACTCTAACAACAATTAAACATTTACTCATTGTTTTGTGTGCCTTCGAGTTGTTTATAAATTACGGCAACCTTATCGCGGGGTTTCCTGGTGATGAGAGAGTGTTACTTGCCCTGGATCGCTCAATGGCTTTTCATGGCTGAGCGAATAAGGATTCCAACCCGGTTCTCCAGAGTTAGAGTCCAAACACCAAAACCACGAAGAGAAGAAGGAGGTGATTCATCCTGGCGACCAAGGCTGCTCCTTAAAGCTTCTGCCTAATTGAGTGCCTTCCTATTCATTGATCAGGGATGACAGGGGACGTCGCAATACTTTGCAGCAATCCATCCCATCGTTCAGTATGGTCTTGCAGGAAAATGGATCCCTTCTTTGCCCAACCCCTGCCAGATTTCTCCTTGGCAAAGAGCCCTGTGGAACCCAAAAGCCTACATACAAAATCCAAGTTGATATGATTGAAGGATCATCTTCCTGACTATATCGCCAACTTCAAAAACCAATAAACTCCTATTAGGTGCATCCTCTATCCATCCATCCATCCATCTAATATAGATAGATAGATAGATATAATATTAGATAGATGGATGGATATATATAATCATCTATCATATTCATATATATATATATATATATATATATATATATATATATATATATATATATATATATAGCCAATAGGAGTTAATTGGTTTTTTAAGTTGGTGATATCTATCTAATATTATATATATATATATATATATATATATAGTCATCTATCTATCTATCTATCTATCACACACACACACAGATATAATAGACGCACACATATATATTTTCTGTTGACACAAAGAACTCTCAAGACCAACAGAAAATACTGGAAGGGTTTGGTGAGCATTGACCTTGAGTTTGGGAGTTGTAGTTCACCTACGTCCAGAGAGCACTGTGGACTCAAACATTGAAGGATCTGGACCAAACTTAGCATGAATACTCAATATGCCCAAACGTGAACACTGGTGGAGTTTGGGGAAAATAAACAATGACATTTGGGAGTTGTAGTTACTGGGATTTATAGTTCACCTACAATCAAAGAGGATTCTGAACTCCACCAATGATGGAATTGGACCAAAGTTGGCATGCAGAACTCCCATGACCAACAGAAAATACTGGAAGGGTTTGGTGGGCATTGATCATGAGCTTGGGAGTTGTAGTTCACCTACATCCAGAGAGCACTGTGGACTCAAACAATGATAGATCTGGACCAAACTCAGCACAAATACTCAATATGCCCAAATGTGAACACTGGTGGAGTTTGGGGAAAACAGACCTTGAAATTTGGGAGTTGTAGTCCTGACGTTTTGCCCACATATATGGCAGACATGCTCAGAGGTTGTGAGGTCTGTTGGAAACTAGGCAAGTGGGGTTTATATATCTGTGGAATGATGTCCAGGGTGAGAAAGAACTCTTGTCTGTTTGAGGCAACTGTGAATGTTGCAATTGGCCACCTTGGTTAGCATTGAATAGCCTTTCAGCTTCAAAGCTGCTTCCTGCCTAGATGAATCCTTTGTTGGGAGGCGTTAGCTATTATCTCACAAGCTCTGAGGATGCCTGCCATAGAGGTGCGCAAAACGTCAGGAGGGAATACTTCTGGAAACTGGCCATATAGCCCGGAAAACCCACAGCAACCCAGATTGTTGTGTTTGACCACACTAGACTCCTCCAACTGTCTCTTTTAAGGGGTTCAAAATAGTGCGGGGAATGAATGGACTCCTATAGAAGAGGATAGAAAAGTCATTCACCTATGGGAGCATGAGACAAATATATTAAATATTCCAGACTCCAGGATGACTACTCGCAGAATCCCCCAGTATCTGAGGGATTATGGAAGCTGCAGTCGTCCCCCCCCCCAATGTTTGTCAGTTCTGAGAAGCATCAAAATCACACATAAATGGAAGATACCATAACAAACGCAGAAGACCAAATGGAATCTAGGAACTGTATTCCAAAAAAGTAACTTGGTTGAGCATTGGGATGTGACCAAAATCGGATCCTAAAACCAACTCCTGGAACCAGCGAAAGGTCAAGCAAAACTGAAACAGAATGTCAACAATCCAGGTTCATGTATTTGGAGCTATGATGCACCTGAACATATAAGGTATAGTTTGTGTTTGGGATTAAGTCCTTGCCAAACACTAAAATATGGGCTAAAACCAGTCCAATGAGTGTTGGGATGAGACCAAAATCTGATCCCAAAACCAACTCCTGGAACCAGCGAAAGGTAAAGCAAAACTGAAACAGAATGTCAACAATCCAGGTTCATGTATTTGGAGTTTTGCTGCACCTGAACATAGAGGTTATATTTTGCGTTTGGGATTGAGTCCCCGCCAAAGACTGAAAGATGGGCTAAAGCCAGTCCAATGAGCATTGGGATGAGACCAAAATCTGATCCCAAACCCAACCATCAGAACCAGCAAAAGGTCAAGCAAACCTGAAACAGAATGTCAACAATCTAGTTTCAGGTATTTGGAGCTATGCTGCACCTGAGCATAGAAATTATATTTTGCATTTGGGATTAAGTCCTTCCCAAAAACTAAAAGATGGGTCACGAATCAGTCCAGTTCTTTAAACCAAGGAAAGGAGAAGAAGCTGTTTCAAGTTCAGGTCAATGGTCACTTTGAAAAGCAGGATATGTAATTGTCCCGTCCCCCCCAAATGATGTATGGCTCTATGCAGCACCAAAAGAGTGACGGAAAGGGGGAACATCAATAGCCTTGCAGTCAGCGAGAGCGGGCAAAGGTCCAGGGCATTAACACAAAAAAGACACACCGAGTCACAACACGCAAGACGGAGCTCTCCGACTGTATCCCATCAAATCACAACCTGGATGGAATAAGAAGCGCAGGAAAGGAGGAAAAACAACACAGCAGGATCCAGGCTATTCAGGCTAGTAACAAGGAATGAATGGATAACATTCCCAAGAACGCACACAAGTACACACCTCGGAGGGAAAGACCACAAGGCAGAGATGCACCTAACATGCACATGCCAAAGCATGAGATCCCAAGGGAAGGCTCAGTCCCACTCCATTATGCTCTGGTCAGACCTCACCTGGAATACTATGTCCAAATTTGGGCATAGGATATTGACAAGCTGGAAGGCGTCCAAAGAAGGGTGATGGAGATGATGAAAGGTTTGGAAGACAAACCCTATGAAGGATGGCTGAACGAATGGGGTGTGTTTCGCTTGGAGAAGAGAAGGCTGAGAGGGAACACCAGAGCCAGACTTAAATATTGGGAAGGATGTGCCACGGAGAAGAGGGCAAGCTTGTTTTCTGTTGCTCTAGAGACCAAGACAGAATGATTTCCAATTGCAGGAAAAAATATTCCACCTAAACAAGAACTTCCTGATAGTAAGAGCTATTCAACAGTGGAACATGCTGCCTACGAGTCTACTGAGTCTCTGTCTCTGACATCTTTAAGCAGAGGCTGGATGGTCATCTGTCAGGACAACTTGGGTTGTATTTCCCTGCATGGCAGGGGATTGGAGTGGATGGCCTTTGGGTCTGTTCCAACTCCAGGATTCATTCTATCTATCTATCTATCTATCTATCTCTATCTATCTATCTATCAATTGGGGTTGAGTTGGTTGACCCTTGGGGTCTCTACCAACTCTAGGATTCTGTCTACATCTATCTATCTTTTATCCATCTTCTATCATCTATCCAAAGGTCTCTCTCTCTCTCTCTCTCTCTCTCTCTCTCTCTCTCTCTCTCTCTCTCTCTCTCTCTCTCTCTCTGAAAGGAGTTGGCCTGGATGGCCCTTGGGGTCTCTCCTATCGATCTATCGATCTATCTATCTATCTATCTATCTATCTATTTCTACAATCTCTCTGTGTGTCTGTCTAAAGGGGATTGAATTGGTTGGTCTTTGAGTCTCTTCCAACTCTATCCATCCATCCATCCTTCCATCCATCATCTATCTATCTATCTATCTATCTATCTAGTCATTCTTCCATTCATCTATCCACCATCTATCTATCTATCTATCTCCATCCATCCATCTACCCATCTATCCATCATCAATCCATCCATCCATCACCTATCTATCATCCATCTATCTATCCATCCATCCAAAAATCATCTATTTTTCATCTATCTATCCATCTATCCATCATCAATCTATCCCTTCATCCATCATTTATCTATTCATCCATCTATTCATCTATCCATCCATCATCAATCTATCCCTCCATCCGTCATCTATCTATTCATCCATCCATTCATCTATCCATTACCCATCTATCTATCCACCCACCCACCTGCCCACACATCCAATCATAATCTATCTTTTCATCGCTCTATCTATCAATCCATTCATCCACTCTATCTACCTACCTATCTATTCATCCATTCATCTATCCATCCATCCATCCCATCTATCCATCATCAATCTATCTATCTAGCCATCCATCCATCATCTATTTATCTATTCACCCATCCATTCATCTATCCATCATCTATCTATACATCCATCATCTATCTATCTATCTATCTATCTATCTATCCATCCACCCATCCACCCAATCATCATATATCTATCTTTTCATCCATCCATCCATCTATTCATCTATCTATCTATCTATCAGGTTGGACTGGATGCCCCTTGGGAGTCTCTTTAAACTCTAGGACTCTGTATGTGGGCACTGCCAACACCACAGAAGCAACCTAACCCTGGGGATTGAGAAACCCAGCCCCACAGGCAGGACCCAAAATCCAGAGAGCCTTTGCCCTCATTGCATTGCATTGCAGTTCCAAGCAGGGACATCGGGTGATGTGGCATGTGCCATGCACAAGAAGACGGCCACTCAGCCAGGAGCACGGCACTGTAAAGGCGTGAGGTTGATTGGAGCACGGCGCATGGTCTCAGTGGGGTGGAGGAAAACCCAGAGAAGCATGCCAAAGGAGGGCAGGTCCACACATGCCACAAGATGCACCACAGAGACACCCACGCTGCAGGGACCTGCGCATGGGTGCCCATTGGGGATTGGAGGTGTCAGTGTGCCTGATGGGAACCCCACAGAACCGGTCTCACCCTGGGGGGTTGTGGGATACACCGTCTGGGCTGTGCCAAGCTGCAGGAAGCCCCACAGATGAGAGAGAGCATTTCCTTCTATGCGCTGCAGGGATGAAATGGCACATCAACCTGAATGCGCACCAGGGTTATTATACAAGGAAGGGGAGAGAGATGCTCAGCAAAGAGAGCGGCGACAGACAGCCCACAACCTTGGGTTGGTTGGTACCACTGCAGGGAGAAGGAGGAAGGAGGGAAGGAAACAGTTACCTGGATGGAGGAGTGCAAAGGATGGAGGAGCGGTCCTTTCTCCCTCTCTCTTTCTCTCTCTTCCTCTTTCTCTCCTTCTTCTTCCCTCTCCTTCTGGGCGACTCCTTCCACTCCTGGAAGTCCTTGTGAGAGTCTCTCTGGGTGTCTTATCTCTCTTGTGTTTTCCTCCCTCCTCCTTTTCCTCTGCTGTCCCGTGCGCGCGCGCTCTTTCTCTCTTTTTCTGCTGCTGTCACGTTCCCTCCATCCCGTGTGGGTTTTTTTTTTGGTGTGGCTCCACCTCCTCCCTAGATTCTGCAGTGGAAGGGAGGAGGAGGGGGTAGAGAGAAGAAAACCGACACAAAATGATACACACACACCGGTCCATGGATGGAGCGACACGGGAGATGCCCACAGGATGGAGGGAACGCGACAGAAGCAGGAAAGGAGGAGAAGAAGCATTGTTTGTAGGGCCTTTTGGGCTCTCATTCCTCTTGGATGCTCCCCCAAAAGAAAGAGAAAGCAAAAGGGGGAGGAGGGATGTTGTTGATGCTGCTGCTGTTGTTGAGGTTGTTGTTGAGGTTGTGTTTATATCCCAGCTTTTTGCCCATATGTTTATTTATTGTGGCAGGAGCGAACCAAACAGTTGTATTGCATTAAAAACAAACAAACAAACAAACAAAACACAAAGTTTGCAGACTTGGTATTCTATTAAATGTCCTTTGACCAGTAGCTGGCCACTTGGAGTGCCTCTGGTGTGACAATAAGAAGGTCCTCCATTGTGCAAGTGGCAGGGTTCAGGTTGCATTCTAGTAGTAGTAGTAGTAGTAGTAGTAGTAGTAGTAGTAGTAATAATAATCTCTCTTGGCATTACTTCGCGAACGAAGATTCAGGAAGGACTCATCCCACGCTTTTTACAAGCGCGTTGATGACTAAAAAGGCCAATCTGAGATAGGCAAGTTTGGTTGCAGAAAGCACAGCAGAAAGTCTCCTTGGGTGATGTTGTTTCCAAGTTGTGGTTCTTTCTGCATTGTCATTTCTCTTCGAGACCCATTCGGCATGTCTTCTCGAAAGAGGCCACAGCATTGTAGAGAGTGCGTCTCCATGCCTCCCGATGTGAGGCCAGGGTGGACCATTGTTGGTGATCAATCTGGCCGAGCCTGAGATGTTGTTTCAGGGAGTCCTTATATCTCTTTTTGGGGGTGCCTCTCTTGCGCTGACCTGTGGCGAGTTCACCATAGAGTAGTATATAAACATAATATATGTAAAAATAATGAAAAAATAATTATTTATATTTATTATTATTGATAAATATTTATATTATATTATATATTATATTATTTGCTTTTTATTGATGCTCATTCATTCATTCGTGACCATCTGCACCTCTTTAGTAGGTGGTCTGTGGTTTGCTCTTCTCCACATTCGCATGTTATGGAGTCCACTTTGTGGCCCCATTTCTGAAGGTTGGTTCTGCATCTCATGGTGCCAGAGCGCCTTCCAAGTCGCCCAGTCTTCTGTGTGCCCAGGAGGGAGTCTCTCATTTGGTATCAGGCATTGATTGAATTTCTGGGTTTGAGCCTGCCACTTTTGGACTCTGGTTTGCTGAGGTGTTCCTGCAAGTGTCTCTCTAGATCTTAGAAAACTACTTCTTGATTTAAGTCGTTGGCGTGTTGGCTGATATCCAAACAGGGCATGGGCTGGAGATGCCACTGCCTTGGTCCTTTCACTATTGGTTGCTACTTCCCGCCGGATGTCAGGTGGCGCAATACCGGCTAAACTGTGTAATTTCTCCAGTGGTGTAGGGCGCAGACACCCCGTGATAATGCAGCATGTCTCATTAAGAGCCACATCCACTGTTTTAGCATGGTGAGATGTGTTCCACACTGGGCATGCATACTCAGCAGCAGAGTAGCAAAGCGCAAGGGCAGATGTCTTCACTGTAACTGGTTGTGGTCCCCAGGTTGTGCCAGTCTGCTTTTGTATGATATTGTTTCTAGCTTTTTGCTTGATATTCAAGCAGTGCTTCTTGTACGTCAAAGAACGGTCCAGGGCAGGCTTGGGCAAACTTTGGCCCTCCAGGTGTTTTGGACTCCAACTCCCACAATTCCTAACAGCCTACTGGCTGTTAGGAATTGTGGGAGTTGGAGTCCAAAACACCTGGAGGGCCAAAGTTTGCCCAAGCCTGGTCCAGGGTAAATCCCAGGTATTTGGGTGTGCTGCAGTGCTCCAGTGGGATTCCTTCCCAGGTCATCCTCAGAGCCCATAATGAGACTCAAGTTGGCCAACAACACAGTATAAGACACTCCACAGACCTAATAATTGTGGTGGAGTATACAATTCCCAGGTTAGGCCAGCTCCACTGACTGCCAGGTTGCTACCGAGCACAATTCAAAGTGCTGGCTTTGGCCTATAAAGCCCTAAACGGCCCCGGGCCAATTTACCTGCCCAAACGCATCTCCCCCTATGAACCATTGCGGACATTAAGATCCTCTGGGGAGGCCCTGCTCTCTGCCCCACCATTGTCACAGGCGTGATTGGTGGTGACGGGAGACAGGACCTTCTCAGTGATGGCCCCCCAGATATGGAACTCCATTCCTGGCGAGATCGGATCGGCCCCCTCCCTCCTGTGGGACCAAGCTTTCGGGACAGGGCAATAAAGCAGCAATAGGAAAGATTACCAGGCCAATTAGATTAGACGCAGATGACCAAGACGGTTTTAAAAGGTGTATTTTAATTATTGAGATAGATGTTTTAATGTTTATGCATGCGTATATGAATTCTTGTCTCAGCATTGAATGTTTGCCGTATATATGCTGTGCTCCACCCTGACTCCCCTTCGGGGCGAGAAGGGCGGGTTAGAAATACAGTAAATAAATAAAATATAAATGTTTTAAATAAGTAATGAATAAATAAATAATAAAAGTCTAAATGCAAGGCTGCAAGCCCCTCAAGGAATTCCAAAGTCAAAACATAGAACATTATAAATATTCAAATGCATTTAAACAGAATACAAGCCGGGTTGCTGTGAGTTTTCTGGGCTGTCTGGCCATTTTCCCAGAAGCATTCTCTCCTGACGTTTCACCCACGTCTATGGCAGGCATCTTCAAAGTTTGTGAGGTCTGTTGGAAAATCTGCAAGTGGGGTTTATCTGTGGAATGATGTCCAGGATGGGAGAATGTTTGACCACACCAGACTCCCCCAACTGTCTCTTTTGGGGGTTCCAAAAAAAGGGTGCAAGGAATGGTTAGAGACCCTATAGCAGAGGTCAGAAAAGTCATTCACCTATGGGAGCATGAGGCGAATGTATTAAATATTCCAGACTCCAGGATGACCACTACCAGAATCCGAATTCATTCAGAGGGCCAACCACTGGTTTGGATCAATAGGCAATCATTAAACATGAATAATCAATATACCAGTGGGAGATTCTAGGACCAAATATAATTCTTATTATTCAGTGAAAATCCATCATTTCCATCATTTCCAAGTCTATAATCCACACTGAAAAACCACAGATGTGGTACTAGTAATCCACAGTGTTGGTATTATCCAATGGTTTGTGTGATTTACAATAGTCTCAAAGTCTATAATCCACACTGAAGAACCACAAATGTGTTATTTGTAATCCACAGTGGCGGTATTGCCAAATAGTTTTTGTAATCCACAAAAGGTAAATACCGCTGGCCGCTAAACAAAAGCAGCAGATTCAAACGCCAAAGACTCTTGGAAGCGCTCTGAGGATCCCTTCATTGTGTAGACGCTGGTACTCCATACGTAATGAAAGGCGAGTTACTCCGGGCCGACGGGGGAGTAAGTACCTCAGAATTCCTACTCGTTTCGACCATTCAGGTCTTTCTCAAGGCCACAAGCATAGAAAATTAAATTATAAGGGTATCCCAAGCTGGGTCATTGAAAGCAGCTACTACAGTAGATCATCTAAGAGGAAAATATAACAACAATAATAGACATTTGTGGATGTTATACACAGCTCTTGTTAAGCAGCTAGAACAACAGATAAGCGTAAGATTCAGTTTATCAATAATTCGGATTATATAAACATGAATTAAATATATTAGGCTAAATTTGAAGAGGAGCAACTGATTACAAAAACATAAGTTGATCATATAATTACCCAGGTTGAAGTCGAAATGTGTTCATGCAAGCGTGGAGTTCATAATAGCAAATGCAAGGAGAGAAAGGAACAAGAGATACTTATATGGTTTGTAGAACGCACAGGTGAGGTTTATGTTAGAAGTGCATTAATGGAATTTCAGTTTTGAAATTGATTATGCACCGGGTCTTGGCCCTAATTAGGGCTCTGTTTATATCCCCATGAGGAGCAGTTGATACTTTTTCAATTCCAAAGACTCGGAGTGAGTCTGGGCTATGTCCCAATGTTTTACAGTGGAGATACAGTGGTGAGTCTTCCGATTGTTGACGCACTCGAGATCAATGTTCACTAAATCGGACTTTTAGAATCCTTTTCGTTTCACCTATATAGAGGAAGCCCACACGGGCCTTTTAATCTGTAAATGAGACATTCCGAATTACAGGTGAAGAATTCCTTGAACTTAAAGTGACAGGATTTGCCCGGATTGTAAATCTCTTTTTCTGAGTATACAAAATGACATTGGGCACATCTTCCACATGGGTGTGTCTTTGAAGTTAACAAGCTTCTTATAGGCTGTGTCCCAATGTTAGTGTGTACTAGAACATCTTTCAGATTTTTGGTTTTCTTATGAGCGATCATGGGAGGGGTCTCCAATCCGGGGATGTCTTTTACAATAGGCCAAAATTTCTTGACAATTTTAATAATATCATTTGATGAGTTGGTCAGAGTTAAGGGCTCCACAATTCTATTTTGATTTGCTTTAGGTTTCTTTGTGAAAAAAGAAGTACGAGGGACTGTGACAGCTTTATGTATTGCTGATGCAATTATATTCTCTGGGTAGCCTCTGTCCCTAAGTTTGATGGTAAACTGTTGTAATTCCCGTTGATACGATGCGTCTGTGGAGGAGTTTCTTTTAAGTCTGAGCATCTGGGAGAACGGCAAGTTCCGTTTTAAAGCATGACTGTGGAAGCTATTGTAATGTAATAAGGCATTCCTGTCTGTCTTCTTGTGGTAACATTGGACCTGAAGAGTATGATTCTGGATATATACTGTGACATCCAGGAAATTAATGCTTGTCATGCTGCTTTCCATAGAAAAATTAATAGTCTCCTCCCAAGAGTTAAGCCAGGTCTCAAATTCCATCAAATTAGTGCTCTTATCCACGATCATAAAGACGTCATCGATAAACCGGAAGCACTGTTTTATTTTGCTAGAAATGGGGTGATCATTGGTGTTAAAGACATGTCGCTCTTCGAGATGATTCATATATAAGTGGCCACAGTTGGGACCAAAGGACTGCCCATGGCCACACCCCCAATTTGCAAATAATATTTATTGTCAAAAGAAAAGTAATTATAGTCCAAAACCGAGTCCGTGAGATCCATGAGGAAATGAGTAGGTGGTCTATGCAATCTGGAAATACTGTCAAATGAATCCATTAGTATTTGTCTGGCCTGATCAAGAGGTATGTTTGTATACAAAGATACAATGATTTCATAGCATTGAACCAGGGGCAGTTCAAGTGATACCAAACTGCATTAATTCTTCAGTGTAGATGCACTCTCAAATATCTTATCCTCGTGTGTGTGTGTGTGTGTGTGTGTATACGCTTTGTTCGTTTTGAGTGACATCATAACTCAAAAGCCACTGGACTAATTGCCACCTACTAACCCAAGGAGTGACCATCACTAAAAAAATTGATTTTGTCATTTGGGAGTTGTAGTTGCTGGGATTTATAGTTCACCTACAATCAAAAAGCATTCTGAACTCCACCAACAATGGAATTGAACCAGACTTGGCACACAGGACTCCCATGACCAACAGAAAACACTAGAAAGATTTGATGGGCATTGACCTTGAGTTTGGGAGTTGTAGTTCACCTACATCCAGAGAGCACTGTGGACTCAAACAATGAAGGATCTGGAGCAAACTTGGCACAAGTACTCCAAGTGTGAACACTGGTGGAGTTTGGGGAAAATAGACCTTGATATTTGGGAGTTGCAGTTACTGGGATTTATAGTTCACCTACAATCAAAGAGCATCCTGAACCCCACCAATGATGGAATTGGACCAAACTTGACACACAGAACTCACTTGACCAACAGAAAACTGGAAGGGTTTGGTGGGCATTGACTTGTGAGTTTTGGAGTTATAGTTCACATACATCCAGAGAGCACTGTGGACTCAAACTATGAAGGATCTGGAGCTAACTTGGCACTAATACTCCATATGCCCAAATATGAACACAGATGGAGTCTGGGAGTTGCAGTTACTGGGATTTATAGTTCAAAGAGCATTCTGTACCACACCAACTATAGAATTGGGCCAAACTTCTCCCACAGAACCCCCATGACCAACAGAAAATACTGTATTTTCTGATGGTCTTTGGCGATCCTTCTGATACCCCTTCTTGCCTCCCCCAGGTTGAGAAATGCTACCTCAAGGCCCTCCAGTCCAGCTTCCTTCCCCAGGACAGGAGGAGGAGGAGGTGGGGGGGGGGTGCAGTAGAGGTTGGTTTGGGGGCGTAATTCCAAAGTGTGGCCTAGGGTGCCAAAAGGGGTTAATCCAGGCCTGGCAGGAGATGGCTAGTGTAACTATATAAGCAAATCCAGCTATTCCTAAATACAAAATGCCTCAAAAATGTTCCTTGTTTGAATATATGCCTGTTTGATCCCACGCCTCCTTCTTCAGTGTTGGTTCCCAATCATTATGGAGTTTCCAGATCTACCCAATCTCATCCATCTGAAAGCCCCATGCGGAGCGCACAGCTTGCCTTTCCATGCTTTACAGCTGCTGAGCCATAGATTGCAAGAAACTGACAATTCCTCGGAGGACAAATTATTGTTTTCCTGGGGTTGCTTTATCCAGGAGAACAAAATCCACCCTCTGTGACTTTTAAAAGTGTCAGAGGACATACATTTATGCGGCGTATGGAGAAAAGTATTTGACGATTCCAACAATAGCTGCATTTGGGGGACTTGCAAGGCCTTTAAAAAAAATTCTGCAAAATGCCAGAGAACTCAAGCAACCAAAAACTCTCAAGCAACAGCAAAAACCACAATGAAATAATAGTTTATTTATTTTCTTTATCTATTTCAAATATTTGTACCCTGTCCTTCTCTATCCCCCGAAGGGGGACTCAGGGCGGCTTACAGCCGGCAGTGATTTGATACCCCACATATCTCTCGGCATTACTTCACGAACGAAGATTCTTAGGAGGACTCATCCCATGCTTTTTACTAAAAAGGCCAATCTGAGATAGGCAAGTCTGGTTTCAGAAAGCACAGCAGAAAGTCTCCTTGGGTGATGATGTTACCAAGTTGCAGTTCTTTCTGCGTTGTCGTTTCTCTTCGAGACCCATTCAGCGTGTCTTCTCGAAAGAGGCCACAGCATCATGGATAGTGTGTCTCGATGCCTCCCGATGTGAGGCCAGGGTGGACCATTGTTGGTGATCAATCTGGCCGAGCCTGAGATGTTGTTTCAGGGAGTCCTTATATCTCTTTTTGGGGGCGACTCTCATGCGCTGACCCGTGGCGAGTTCACCATAGAGTAGTATCTTTGGGAGGAGGTGGTCCTCCATCCTAGAGACGTGCCCTGCCCAGCGCAGTTGCGTTTTCAATAGCATGGCCTCAACGCTGGTGATCCCTGCTTGCTCAAGGACAGCAACATTCGTCACATAGTCGGTCCAGTGTATATTTAGGATTGTGCGAAGACAGCGCTGATGAAAGCGTTTGAGGAGTCGTAGGCGTTGGCTATAGGTGATCCATGTTTCAGACCCATAGAGGAGAATAGACAGTACGATAGCTCTGTACACACTGATTTTGGTACTTTGCCTCAGGTGCTTGTTGCTCCAGACTCTTTTGTGAAGCCTGCCAAATGCACTATATGCCTTTGCTAATCTGTGATCTATCTTTTGTCAATCTTGGCGTCTGAAGAGATGATGCTTCCCAGGGAGGTGAACTGCTGAACGGACTTAAGCACAGATTTATGATGGTTTGTTTGACCACACATATACAATCAATAAAAACAACAGTTACATAATAAATAACA
Organism: Anolis apletophallus; assembly: GCA_030556195.1. Lineage (NCBI taxonomy): Eukaryota > Metazoa > Chordata > Lepidosauria > Squamata > Anolidae > Anolis > Anolis apletophallus. The sequence continues at coordinate 144,118,273 of JARBWK010000008.1, read as the reverse complement.
CATTAAACAGATTAAAAACCATTTAAAAAGTAAAAATAGTCTGAGTTCTACAATCACGACTTAATCCGAAGCCAGTCCACAGTCCGTTTTCCATAGCATTGTCATAATTTTATTGTCCGCCTGCTACCCGAATGTCTAACCACATGCCTTGTCCCATAGCCACGCCTTCAACTAAAGGAAAGGAGGGGAGAAGTTGACCTAATTTCACTGGGGAGGGAGTTCCACAGGTGAGGGGCCACCACTGAGAAGGCCCTGTCCCTCATCCCCACTAAACGTATTTGTGATGAAGGTGGGATCGAGAGCAGGGCTTCCCCGGAAGATTGTAAATTTCGAGGTGGGACATAAAGGGAGATACATTCGGGCAAGTAAGCTGGGCTTCTTTCACCATCCCCTTTGGGGCTATATGAAGTGACTCAAACTAGAAACACTCTCCCACTGCATGAACTATTTCTTCCACTGCATGAACTATTTCTCCCACTGCATGAACTATTCATTCTGGTTCATTCTGGTTGTGAGAGAGAGAGAGAGAGAGAGAGAGAGAGAGAGAGGGAGAGAGAGGGAGAGGGAGAGAGAGAGATGTTGTCAGTTCCATTAGGTAGTGTTCCCAGTGTTTTCTCCAGTTTCCATAGTTCCCTTAGTTTCCAACAGACCCCTCAACCTCTGAGGATGCCTGCCATAGATGTGGGTGAAACGTCAGGAGAAAATGCTTCTCGAACATGGCCAGACAGCCTGGAAAACTCACAGCAATCCATTGATTCTGGCCATGAAAGCCGATAGGCTGTTAAGAATTGTGAGAGTTGAAATCCAAAATGCCTGGAGGGCCAAAGTTTGCCCATGCCTACTCTATTGTATTTTTTGGGCCACAATTTCCATAAAGTGATATCAAACTGCCTTAATTCTATACTATAGATCAGGCATGGGCAAACTTTGGCCCTCCAGGTGTTTTGGACTTCAACCCCCACAATTCCTAACAGCCCACCAGCTGTTAGGAATTGTGGGATTTGAAGTCCAAAACACCCGGAGGGCGAGAGTTTGCCCATGCCTGCTATAGATGCTATCCAGGATATAGTTGGCAAATCCAGTCTGTATTTTAGTCCAAAAAGCTATCCAAGGTGCTGAACTGTCCATTCCCCATTGATGCAGCTCATTTAATGTTTGGACCCCAAAAGCTGGTGTTATAGAATTAGTATATGTAGCATTTTAATTTTGGGCCTATGAGAGTAAGCAGATAAGTGAAAGACCCAAGAGATGGATAAATAATTTACTTTCTGTAAATTCATCTTTCCTCCTTTTGACAGTATCTCTGCTGCCACCTGCTGGCCACTTGGGAATAGCAGTGTTAAGGTTTGGTGCTTACAAAGTCATTTCTGATTTAAGGCAAGCCCAAAACAAACCTATTATTGGATTTTCTTGGTAATATTTGCTCTGAGTTGTGGCTCCTTTCTACCTATATACTGCCCTCATGTGGTTCCATCTGCGGCAGACATACATACCTACTGGAAGGCTCTTCCTACTGAGGAGAACAGAAAGGAACACAAGCTCTGGCAAACTAAATGCAAAGCAACCGTCAGGAAAGCCAAGAGAGATTTTGAGGCACATATAGCTAAGAATATTTTAAAAAATAGCAAAAACTTCTTTAAGTACATCAGAAGTAGAAACCCAACTAGAAAAGCAGTTGGGCCACTTGACGAAAATGGTAAGAAAGGGACAATAAGTGAAGACAAGGAGATTGCCGAGCGGCTAAACGACTTCTTTGCCTCCGTTTTCACACAGGAGGACAGACAACATATGCCTGCAGCTGAGTCAGTTTTTTCAGGGAGGGAATTAAATGAATTAAACCAGATAGAGATAAACAAGGAAGATGTTCTCACATGCCTTACTAAACTAAATGTCAACAAATCACCAGGGCCAGATGGCATCCACCCCAGAGTTCTTAAGGAACTCAAGTGTGAAATTGCTGAAATTCTAGCCAAAATATATAACCTTTCTCTAAGATCAGGCACTGTACCCGAGGACTGGAGGGAGGCAAATGTAACTCCGATCTTCAAGAAAGGATCCAGGGGTGATCCAGGAAATTATAGGCCAGTTAGTCTAACCTCAGTTCCAGGCAAAGTGATGGAAACCATTATTAAAGAAAAAATTACTAAAAAAAATTACTAAGCACATAGAAGAACAGGCATTGCTGAAGGAAAATCAACATGGTTTCTGCAAAGGCAAATCATGTCTTACTAACTTGTTAGAATTCTTTGAGGGTGTAAATAAACACATAGATAAAGGGGACCCAGTCGATATTGTTTACCTTGACTTTCAAAAGGCTTTTGACAAAGTCCCTCACCAAAGGCTCTAAATAAGCTCTTCAGCCATGGAATCAGAGGACAGGTCTTGTCCTGGATTGGAACCTGGCTAAACTGTAGGAAACAAAGGGTGGTAATAAATGGACATTTCTCTGGGTGGAAAGAGGTGAGAAGTGGCGTACCCCAAGGTTCAGTTTTGGGTCCGTTACTTTTTAATTTATTCATTAATGATCTGGATGTAGGAGTGAATTCTGAGGTAGCAAAGTTTGCAGACGACACTAAATTGTTCAGGGTAGTTAAAAATGAAACTGATTGTAAAGAGCTCCAGAAAGATCTCTCGAAATTGAGTGAATGGGCAACAAAGTGGCAAATGCATTTTAACCTAAACAAGTGTAAAGTCATGCACATCGGGGCAAAGAACCCCAACTACACCTACCAATTGATGGGGTCAAAGCTTTCCGAGACAAACCAGGAAAGGGATCTTGGGGTTTTGGTGGACAGCTCAATGAAGATGTCAACCCAGTGCGCAGCAGCAGTAAAAAAGCAAATTCTATGCTTGGCATGATCAGGAAGGGAATCGAAAATAGGTCGTCAAATGTTGTATTGCCTCTCTACAAATCTATGGTGAGGCCACATCTGGAGTACTGTGTACAATTCTGGTCACCGCACCTTAAGAAGGATATAACGGAACTGGAAAAGGTACAGAAAAGGGAAACAAGAATGATCCAAGGGATGGAGCAGCTCCCTTACGAAATCAGGTTGCAACGCCTTGGTCTTTTCAGCCTTGAAAGACGGCGTTTAAGAGGTGACTTGATCGAAGTGTATAAAATCATGCATGGGATAGAAAAGGTGAATAGAGAAAAAATATTTTCTCTGTCACACAACACAAGGACTAGGGGGCACTCCCTAAAGCTCCAAGGTAGGAAAGTTAGGACAAATAAAGGGAAATATTTCTTCACCCAGAGGGTCATTGGGTTATGGAACTCACTTCCAGAGGAGGTTGTGACAGCGGTCAGCCTGGACAGCTTCAAGGCAGGATTAGACAGATTCATGGATACCAAGGGAATCAGTAGCTACTGAAATGGACATCCAAGGGCCACCTCTGTGTTGATGGAGGCAGGCAGGATTTCCCCGGGTACTGGTTGTGGGGGGTCGGGAGCAGGTGAGGGTTTTGCCCTCCTTTCTGCTAGAGATCCCTGTGTACAACTAGTGGGCCACTGTGTGACACAGAATGCTGGACTAGATGGGCTGAGGCCCGATTCAGCATGGCTCTTCTTATGTTCTTATGTTCTTATACCTACAGACCAGTAGCTAATCCTTTCTATTTGCTACCCTTTTGTATGTCGCACAGCATACATACATACCTAAAGGCATATCTATAAAAACAACCTGTAGGCCAGCAGCTAATCCTCTCTATCTATATACTTCCCTCTTGTGGTTCCTTCTGAGTGATGCAGACATACAAACCTTGAGGCAAGTAGTGAATCTTTTCTATCTATAGACTGCCCTCTTGTGATTGCATCTGAGCACTGCATGCAAACATACAAAGATCAGTAGCTAATTCTTTCAGTCTATAGACTGCCCTCTTGTGGTTGCATCTGGGCACTGCATGCAAACATACAGAGATCAGTAGCTAATTCTTTCAGTCTATAGACTGCCCTCTTGTGATTGCATCTGAGCACTGCATGCAAACATACAGAGATCAGTAGCTAATTCTTTCAGTCTATAGACTGCCCTCTTGTGGTTGCATCTGGGCACTGCATGCAAACATACAGAGATCAGTAGCGAATCCTTTCAGTCTATAGACTGCCCTCTTGTGGTTGCATCTGAGCACTGCATGCAAACATACAGAGATCAGTAGCTAATCCTTTCAGTCTATAGACTGCCCTCTTGTGGTTGCATCTGAGCACTGCATGCAAACATACAGAGATCAGTAGCTAATCCTTTCAGTCTATAGACTGCCCTATAGACTGCCCTCTTGTGGTTGCATCTGAGCACTGCATGCAAACATACAGAGATCAGTAGCGAATCCTTTCAGTCTATAGACTGCCCTCTTGTGGTTGCATCTGAGCACTGCATGCAAACATACAGAGATCAGTAGCTAATCCTTTCAGTCTATAGACTGCCCTCTTGTGGTTGCATCTGAGCACTGCATGCAAACATACAGAGATCAGTAGCTAATCCTTTCAGTCTATAGACTGCCCTCTTGTGGTTGCATCTGAGCACTGCATGCAAACATACAGAGATCAGTAGCTAATCCTTTCAGTCTATAGACTGCCCTCTTGTGGTTGCATCTGGGCACTGCATGCAAACATACAGAGATCAGTAGCTAATCCTTTCAGTCTATAGACTGCCCTCTTGTGGTTGCATCTGAGCACTGCATGCAAACATACAGAGATCAGTAGCTAATCCTTTCAGTCTATAGACTGCCCTCTTGTGGTTGCATCTGAGCACTGCATGCAAACATACAGAGATCAGTAGCTAATCCTTTCAGTCTATAGACTGCCCTCTTGTGGTTGCATCTGAGCACTGCATGCAAACATACAGAGATCAGTAGCTAATCCTTTCAGTCTATAGACTGCCCTCTTGTGGTTGCATCTGAGCACTGCATGCAAACATACAGAGATCAGTAGCTAATCCTTTCAGTCTATAGACTGCCCTCTTGTGGTTGCATCTGAGCACTGCATGCAAACATACAGAGATCAGTAGCTAATCCTTTCAGTCTATAGACTGCCCTCTTGTGGTTGCATCTGAGCACTGCATGCAAACATACAGAGATCAGTAGCTAATCCTTTCAGTCTATAGACTGCCCTCTTGTGGTTGCATCTGAGCACTGCATGCAAACATACAGAGATCAGTAGCTAATCCTTTCAGTCTATAGACTGCCCTCTTGTGGTTGCATCTGAGCACTGCATGCAAATATACAGAGATCAGTAGCGAATCCTTTCAGTCTATAGACTGCCCTCTTGTGGTTGCATCTGAGCACTGCATGCAAATATACAGAGATCAGTAGCTAATCCTTTCAGTCTATAGACTGCCCTCTTGTGGTTGCATCTGAGCACTGCATGCAAAAATACAGAGATCAGTAGCTAATCCTTTCAGTCTATAGACTGCCCTCTTGTGGTTGCATCTGAGCACTGCATGCAAACATACAGAGATCAGTAGCTAATCCTTTCAGTCTATAGACTGCCCTCTTGGGGTTGCATCTGAGCACTGCATGCAAACATACAGAGATCAGTAGCTAATCCTTTCAGTCTATAGACTGCCCTCTTGTGGTTGCATCTGAGCACTGCATGCAAACATACAGAGATCAGTAGCTAATCCTTTCAGTCTATAGACTGCCCTCTTGGGGGTTGCATCTGAGCACTGCATGCAAACATACAGAGATCAGTAGCTAATCCTTTCAGTCTATAGACTGCCCTCTTGTGAGTTGCATCTCAGTAGCACTGCATGCAAACATGCAAACATAGATCAGAGATCCCTCTTGGGGTTGCATCTGAGCACTGCATGCAAAATATACAGAGATCAGTAGCTAATCCTTTCAGTCTATAGACTGCCCTCTTGTGGTTGCATCTGAGCACTGCATGCAAACATACAGAGATCAGTAGCTAATCCTTTCAGTCTATAGACTGCCCTCTTGTGGTTGCATCTGAGCACTGCATGCAAACATACAGAGATCAGTAGCTAATCCTTTCAGTCTATAGACTGCCCTCTTGTGGTTGCATCTGAGCACTGCATGCAAATATACAGAGATCAGTAGCTAATCCTTTCAGTCTATAGACTGCCCTCTTGTGGTTGCATCTGAGCACTGCATGCAAACATACAGAGATCAGTAGCTAATCCTTTCAGTCTATAGACTGCCCTCTTGTGGTTGCATCTGAGCACTGCATGCAAACATACAGAGATCAGTAGCTAATCCTTTCAGTCTATAGACTGCCCTCTTGTGGTTGCATCTGAGCACTGCATGCAAATATACAGAGATCAGTAGCTAATCCTTTCAGTCTATAGACTGCCCTCTTGTGCACTGTGCAAATATACAGAGATCTGAGCACTGCCCTGCAAACTGCATGCAAACATACAGAGATCAGTCTATAGACTGCCCTCTTGTGGTTGCACTCTGCAAATATACAGAGATCACTGCATAGCAAATCTGAGCACTGCATGCAAATAGAGATCAGTAGCTAATCCTTTCAGTCTATAGACTGCCCTCTTGTGGTTGCATCTGAGCACTGCATGCAAATATACAGAGATCAGTAGCTAATCCTTTCAGTCTATAGACTGCCCTCTTGTGGTTGCATCTGAGCACTGCATGCAAACATACAGAGATCAGTAGCTAATCCTTTCAGTCTATAGACTGCCCTCTTGTGGTTGCATCTGGGCACTGCATGCAAACATACAGAGATCAGTAGCTAATGCTTTCAGTCTATAGACTGCCCTCTTGGGGTTGCATCTGAGCACTGCATGCAAACATACAGAGATCAGTAGCTAATCCTTTCAGTCTATAGACTGCCCTCTTGTGGTTGCATCTGAGCACTGCATGCAAACATACAGAGATCAGTAGCTAATCCTTTCAGTCTATAGACTGCCCTCTTGTGGTTGCATCTGAGCACTGCATGCAAACATACAGAGATCAGTAGCTAATCCTTTCAGTCTATAGACTGCCCTCTTGGGGTTGCATCTGAGCACTGCATGCAAACATACAGAGATCAGTAACTAATCCTTTCAGTCTATAGACTGCCCTCTTGTGGTTGCATCTGAGCACTGCATGCAAATATACAGAGATCAGTAGCGAATCCTTTCAGTTTATAGACTGCCCTCTTGTGGTTGCATTTGGGCACTGCATGCAAATATACAGAGATCAGTAGCTAATCCTTTCAGTCTATAGACTGCCCTCTTGTGGTTGCATCTGAGCACTGCATGCAAATATACAGAGATCAGTAGCGAATCCTTTCAGTCTATAGACTGCCCTCTTGTGGTTGCATCTGAGCACTGCATGCAAACAAACAGATCAGTAGAGAATTCTTTCAGTTTATAGACTGCCCTCTTGTGGTTGCATTTGAGCACTGCATGCAAATATACAGAGATCAGTAGCTAATCCTTTCAGTCTATAGACTGCCCTCTTGTGGTTGCATCTGAGCACTGCATGCAAATATACAGAGATCAGTAGCGAATCCTTTCAGTCTATAGACTGCCCTCTTGTGGTTGCATCTGGGCACTGCATGCAAACATACAGAGATCAGTAGCTAATGCTTTCAGTCTATAGACTGCCCTCTTGTGGTTGCATCTGAGCACTGCATGCAAATATACAGAGATCAGTAGCGAATCCTTTCAGTCTATAGACTGCCCTCTTGTGGTTGCATCTGGGCACTGCATGCAAACATACAGAGATCAGTAGCTAATCCTTTCAGTCTATTGACTGCCCTCTTGTGGTTGCATCTGAGCACTGCATGCAAATATACAGAGATCAGTAGCTAATCCTTTCAGTCTATAGACTGCCCTCTTGTGGTTGCATCTGAGCACTGCATGCAAACATATAGAGATCAGTAGCTAATGCTTTCAGTCTATAGACTGCCCTCTTGTGGTTGCATCTGAGGACTACATGCAAACATACAGGGATCAGTAGCTAATCCTTTCAGTCTATAGACTGCCCTCTTGTGGTTGCATCTAAGTACTGCATGCTCACATACCTAGAGGTCAGTAATTATATCTGACTATGGTATATACTGCCATTTTTGTAAGTGGGGGTGGAGGCTCACCCCAAAACAGTATTGTTTTTATAGTTGAAACCCCATAATTATTTAAAGTTCAGTAATGAAGGCTACGTGTGTCAAATTTGGTCCAGATCCATCATGCCATGTAGGAACCTTTTCAGTACAAACCAATCTACTAATCAACATATATAAGTTTGATTTTTATGTGAATAAAGCTTTTTTATGTTGATCTTACTGAAATTAGTGTGTGCCTTACAATCGAAGAAATATGGTAAGGCATTGCTGTTGTTGTTTATTCGTTCAGTCACTTCCAACTCTTTCTGCATTCGTCAAGCCCCGCACGTTGCGTGATGTGTTCTGCATACAAGTTGAATAGGTTGGGTGAGAGTATACAACCCTGCCGTACACCTTTCTCAATCTTGAACCAGTCTGTTGTTCCATGGTCAGTTCTTACTGTTGCTACTTGGTCATTATACAGAGTCCTCAGGAGAGAGACAAGGTGATTTGGTATGCCCAGACCAACAAAAACTTTCCAGAATTTATTATAATCCACATAGTCAAAGACTTTAGAATAGTCAATAAAGTGGAAATAGATGTTTTTTCTGAAACTCCCTGCCTTTCTCCATTATCCAGCGGATGTTGGCAAAAGCTCTTTCCTCTGCCTTTTCTAAACCCAGCTTGTACATCTGGCAATTCTCTCTCCCCGAGGAGTTGCCTTGCCTTAACCCTTTGAGTTAGTATTCTAGGTGCCTAGCACTGCGTCAGACAGGTCACAGTAGGAGACGCCGTATTATCTGACATTTTCATTTATCTGACATTCTTTTGTTGTTGTTTATTCATTCAGTCGCTTCCGACTCTTCCTGACCTCCTAGACCAGCCCACGCCAGAGCTCCCTGTCGACCGTCACCACCCCCATCTCCTTCAGAGTCATTCCAGTCCCTTCAAGGATACCATCCATCCACCTTGCCCTTGGTCGGCCCCTCTTCCTTTTTCCTTCCATTTTCCCCATCATCATAAGCTTTCCTGACTTCTCATGATGTGGCCAAAGTACTTAATCTTTGCCTCTAATATCCTATTGGCCTGTTTATGACTCTACTGTACTATCTCGTTTCCCTGAAAATAAGACAGTGTCTCATATTAATGTTTGCTCCCAAAGATGTGCTGGGTCTTATTTTCAGGGCATGTCTTATTTTTCCATGAAGAAGAATTCACTTTTATTGTTGAATTAAGAAAATGAATATTTATAATATACTGTACAGTAGTTCTCTGGATATAATAAATATACTGGCCCTCACACACAGGGCCACAAAAAATAAGGTCTGTAAAGCACCTGGCTCCTACACACTGTCTGGAGACGGTAACAATCTGCCACAGCAGTTCCTGGACCACTTGTACAGCAGGGACGGTATTGCAGCTTCCGGCCACCAGGGGGAACCTTTATTCCAAACAAAAGCTTTGCTAGGTCTTACTTTTGGGGGAGGCCTTATATTTAGCAATTCAGCAAAATCTCTACTAGGTCTTGGAAGAAGCAAAGACCACCAGCATTGAAGCAATGGTCCTCCATCATCAACTCCGCTTGACCGGCCACGTTGTCCGAATGCCTGACCACCATCTCCCAAAGTAGTTGCTCTACTCCGAACTCAAGAACGGAAAACGGAATGTTGGTGGGCAGAAAAAGAGATTTAAAGATGGGCTCAAAGCCAACCTTAAAAACTCTGGCATAGACACTGAGAACTGGGAAGCCCTGGCCCTTGAGCATTCCAGCTGGAGGTTGGCTGTGACCAGCAGTGCTGCAGAATTTGAAGAGGCACGAATGGAGGGTGAAAGAGAGAAATGTGCCAAGAGGAAGGTGCGTCAAGCCAACCCCTACCGAGACCGCCTCCCACCTCGAAACCAATGCCCTCACTGCGGGAGAAGATGCAGATCAAGAATAGGGCTCCACAGCCACCTACGGACCCACCAGAACACTGGACTTGGAAGACTATCCTACTCCATCAATGAGGGATCGCCTAAGTAAGTAAGTAAGTACTAGGTCGTATTTTCAGGAGCTGCCTTATTTTCAGGAAAACAGGGTATAATGGAATTAAAAATTACAAGAAAATGCCTTTTGGCTCCCCCAAGTGGTCGATTCAGATATTGCACTTTCAGAAATCTGGACAAAAATACATTGCAAAATAAAATTTAAAAAACCTCACAACCTGTGAGGATGCCTGCCATAGATGCAGGAGAGAATGCTTTTAGAAAATGCCCATACAGCCCAAAAATCGTACAACAACCCAATTAAAAAAAACCCTTTACTTCCAAGCGACCCTCCCTTGCCTTCCTCTTGTTGCTTGCAATGGGATAGCACCTTTTCACCAAGGAATGAGTAACTGAGAGACATTCCAAATAAAAAAAGGAAAGTCAATGGTAGAACTGGAGTTCTCAGGAATCATTCATTGAGGACCGACTCCAGGTATTGAATTTTGTACCAGGTGTTCTCCTGATACATAAAACAGATCAAACTGTACAGTGACCTGACCTCATCCTTCTGGACAAGATCCTGAAAGCGAAGGCTCCCGATCGCTGCCATAGAGACCCCAAAGGCATTGAATTAATTTCCATATATAATTTATTACGATTCTCTTTTCTTTTATACAAGCTGAAAATAGAATGGGTGAATAGAACGGCGGAAGGTGGGGGGAGTGTTTCCCTTTGGGGACCTGGGCACGAAATGCAGGAGCAGCGGCAAGGAAGGAGCTGGAAGATACAATGAGAAAGAAATGGAAAGCAAGCAAAACAAGGCCGTGTCGACGCTCTTCCGAAGACCCCCAAATATTTTCATTATAGGGCGGAAAGGAATTCATTGTGGCTTTTCCCCTCTTGGCTTTCCAAAGGAGGGCAAAGTCCCTTCTGGGATAATGGTTTAGGTTGGGGGTCCGACCCAGAAGCAGAGGAAGGGAACAGGCACAAACGGAGGAGTGGGGAAGAGAATGAAGGGACAGCAGCACTGGATCGGAGACCATAAGGGCCGACAGTTTCTATAGGGTGGGAGGCCAGTCCCTCTTTCTCTCTTTCTCAGAGGTCTCCTGGCCTTTTCCTCTCTCTTCTGCTCTCTTTTTCACGTTCCCTCGCTCTTCCTACCAGGAGACGAAAAGGCCTCGCAGCTTCCAGCCACAGCGACGACGACATCAAGGGAGCGCCTGTCTATCATTCTGTCCCAGATTCGGGAGTTCCTAAAGAAAGAAGGAACTATAAAAAGGGGGAGAGAAGGGAGAGAACATGGGGAGGGAGAAAGCATGATGTCAATCTTCCATGGGGCATAGGAGGGCACCTATACGTACCCACCGTCCAGTTGGCCGGGAGGAGAGGCTGGGAAACTGCGGGGCGGGATTTCCAGGTGGGTTTGTTGCACTCAGGTGGGGGAGGAGGGGGGTCGGGCAAAGGTACGTCGCTGGCACCTGGGGGTGGGATTTTGGGATCATGGGGAGGGAGAGAAAGGAAGAAAAGGGTGCAGGTTAGACATGGGAATCTGGGTCTAAAGCAGATGGGCAAGCTGGGGCCCTTCAGGTGTTTTGGACTTCAACTCCTCTCTCACACTGAGGCCAGGCCTGGATCAACACCTTTTTGCGCCCTAGGCCACAGTTTGGAATTACACCCCCCCCGCCTCTCACCGCCGCATTAGAGAGGCCTATCCCCATCCCTCCCCCCCCCGGCTCCCCCTCAGCCCTTCCTCCTCTTCTCCCCCGACATCCATCCACTCACCACTGAGGCTCCTCCCCGCGCCGGGAACAACCGGATGGGAGGGGGCCCTTCCGCACCACCCTGCCGCCTGGCGATCCCAAAGAACTACGTGTCCCAGCATGCCCTGCGGCTGAGAGGCTGGTGCTGCCGGCTCATCCCGGCAGCCCATGTGCCCCCGAAGGCGGCTCTGCGGCCTCGCGCTGGGTGCGCGGAGGGCAGCAGCTGCAGAGAGTTGGGGCCTTCCTCCCCCTCGGGAGCCAATCGCAACCAGCATGGGCTGAAGGAAGAGGCCTCCTCTTTGTCCTCATGAGGCAGCAGCAGCGAGAAAGGCCCCGACTCTCTGCAGCCGCTGCCCTCTGCGCACCCAGAGCCGCTTTTGAGGCCGCAGGGGCTGCCAGGATGCGGCAGTGGCGGCGCCAGCCTCTCAGCCGTGGGGCATGCTCCTCTCTTCCTCCTCATGCTGCTGCTGCCGCTGCCTTTATGTGGAGCCCTGTTCACGCCGTGCGCCCTCCGCCGGGTCACGTAGGGGCTGGCTCCCGGCTATATTGTCTGCAGGGTGCTGAAGAGGGAGCCCCCCCCCTCCCTCCCTTTCTTTTGGGTACTAGGCGGCAGGAGCCAATCGCGGCATAATTTTTTAATTATTTTATAACATTTTTATTTTTATTTTGGTCCGTGATCTGCGCCTCCCTCGGCTCGCACCCCTAGGCCATGGCCTCGTTGGCCCTATGGGTAATCCGGGCCTGACTGCGGCGAACTAACACTGAGGCCTACTCATACTGAGGCCTAACACACTGAGGCCCCTAAGCTTAAGCTTAAGCTTAAGCGGCAGAGGGAAAAAAGGAAAGGGCATGAGGCTGTTAGGAATGGTGGGAGTTGAAGTCCAAAATACCTAGAGGGCCCAAATTTGCCCATGCCCGGACTCTAAAGTGTCTTGGTCATTGAGTGTATTCCAACTCTATGATTCTAATCTGTTCCAGTCCAGGAAAATGGCACATCCTCACATCCTCAACAAAGAAAATGACGCCCCTGAACATGCGCAGAGTATCCCAGCCCTTGCCTATCACCAACTTATGGGGATTTTTTTCTTTTGCTGAGTGGGGAGGAAGGGTCTGTGCGTCACCTCCGGAGCCCAAATTCCGGCACCGATCCGAGTCCAGCTTGTCACAAGACTGCGCCCGTCGCGTCCTCTTTGGTTTGAGAGGGGCGGTCTTCCTTCCCACCTCAGGCTCCCCTGGAAGGAAAGCAGGCGGCTCAGAGAGATTTGCCTGGGTCCCATGGGAGGAAAGAAAAGGGGGAGGGAGGAAAGGAAAGAAAAAAGGAAAAGGAGGGAAGGAGGGAGGGAGGGAAGAAAAGAAGGAAATGGAAAAATAGGAGGAAAAGAAGGAAGGAAAGAAGGAAGGAAGGAGAAAAGAAATGAGACAAGAAAGGAAATGGATGGATGGATGGATGGATGGAGGGAAGAAAGGAAGGAGGGAAGGGAGGGAGGGAAGGATAGATGGAAGGAAATGGAGGGAAGGAAGGGAGGGAGAGAAGAAAGGAGGGAAGGAGGAAAAGAAGGAAATGGAAAGATAGGAGGAAGGAAGGAAGGAAGGAGGAAAGAAATGAGATAAGGGAGGAAATGGATGGATGGTGAGAAGGAAGGAAGGAAGGAAGGAGGGAAGGATAGATTGAAGGAAATGAGACAAGGAAGGAAAGAGAGGGAAGGAAAGAAGGAGGAAAGGAAAGAAAAGGAAGGAAGAGAGAGAGGGAAGAAAGGAGGGAAGGGGGAAGGAGGAAAGGAAAAGGAAGAAGGAAAGGAAGGGAGAGAGGGAAGGAGGAAAGGAAAAGGAAGGAAGAAAGAAGGGAGGCAAGAAAGGATGAGGAAATGGAAGGAAGGAAGGAGGGAGGGAAGGAAGGGAGAGAGGGAAGAAAGGAGAAAAGGAAGGAAGTGGATGGATAGATGGATGGAAGGAAGGGGGAGGGAGGGGAGGAAGGGAGGAAAGGATAGAATGAAGGAAATGGAGAGGAGGAGGAAAGGGAGGGAAGAAAGGAGGAAAGGAGGAAAGGAAATAAAAGGAAGGAAGGAGGTGGAAATGGAAGGAAGGAAGGAAGGAAGGAAGGAGGAAAGGAAGGGAGAGGGGGAAGAAAGGAGGGAAGGGGGAAGGACGAAAGGAAAAGGAAGGAAGGAAAAGAAAGGAAGAAGGAAAGGGAGGGAGGGAAGAAAGGAGGGAAGGAAGGAGGGAAGGAAGAAGGAGGAAATGGGAGGAAGGAAGGACAAAAGGAAGGGAGAGAGGGAAGAAAGGAGGGAAGGAAGGAAGAGGAAAGGGAGGGAGGGAGGGAGGGAGGGAAGGAAGGAAGAAAATGGAAGGAAGGAATGAGGAAAGGAAGGAGGCAAGGAAGGAAATGGAAGGAAGGAAGGAAGGAAAGAAGGGAGGGAGGGAGGAAAGGAAGGAGGCAAGGAAGGAAAAGGAAGAAAGGAAGGATGGAAGGAGGCAAGGAAGGAAGGAAGGAAGGAAGGAAGGAAGGAAGGACAACAACACTGGATTCGTTGATGGGTTTTCCCAACAATGGAAAAAGAAGATTCAACCATGCTTCAAATGCAATGCAACTATGGGAGACACACGATGTTGTACAGTATTAAATCTACATTATAGATGCACCTCAGCTGGCAAACAGCATAGCTGTGATACTTTGTTTGTTCTTTAATTTAATGGATTGTTGACAGAGTGACTAGCATCTCCAGAAGTTGGAAAAGTTCCCTTTGGGGACTTCCACCACTTAACATGGCAGAAGGGGATTTACATCAATGTAGACTTAATGCACAACAGCTGCTTCAATGGATCGATGTGGGGAATTGGATGGATTGAGCATACACCATTGGATGGACGGACTACAAAGTGGTTCCCGACCTGTGGTTCCCCAGGTGTTTTTGCCTACAACTCTCAGAAATCCTGGCCAGTTTAGCAGCTGTTAGGATTCCTGGGAGTTGAGGGCCAAAACATCTGGGGAGCCACAGGTTGAGAACCACTAGAAGAGAAAGGTTGCTGGGCTCCAATCGCTATATCGCCCTATAAACACTCAATCTGAGCTGATTTTGGAAGCTCAGCAGGTTTGGGCCTGGTTAGTCCTTGGATGAGAGACGATCAGGAAGAAATACTTTCTTGGAAGGATATAACTGTTGGTCAGAGTGGACAAAATTGGGCAATTTAGAATAAGGGCAGCTTCATACAACATTGTCAACATTTGGAGAGATACATGTTCTCCATGGGATCTCTAGCTTCAAACTAAGGATACACCCACGCTTTGGGGAGGCTGCTTTGACTACAACTCCCATCATCCTTGCACCGAGCTTGCCAAGACTCCTCTTTAAATAGACCAGCAAACAGGGAGGGGGATGATCACAGACTGATGAGCCCCCCCAATACAAATGGAGTGAAGACAGATCTTTCTTGCCTCCCGCCCCAGCCTCGCTTCACCTTCGTTCTCCTGCTCCTTGGGTCTGCGTCGGGGTGGGGCTATTGGGGGGGACCTACGTGTATCTTCTGGGACGGACCCTCCTGCGACTCCCGGCTCCTCGTTGCTTCGGCTTCTCTCCGGCTGGTTGGGGGGCTTCCGGCCCCGAGGAAGAGCAATGGGCTTGGGAGGGCGCGGGACCGACGGGGGTTCCCTGAACTGCTGCAAGGCGGAGAAAGCAAGGAGGGATGTCAATAGCAGGAACCTTAGGGTGTATCTACACCAGGCATGGGCAAACTGTGGTCCTTCCTCCAGTGTTTTGGACTTCAACTCCCACAATTCCTAACAGCCGGTATTATTTATTTATATTATTTATATTCCGCCCTTCTTACTCAGAAAGGGATTTGGGGCGGATCACAATGCACACATACACGGCAAACATTCAATGACATTTTAGACATACAAGAAAGACAGACAGATAGAGGTATTTTGCCGTTTTCCAACTTCGGTGCCTGGAGGTTATGCTCGATTCCAGCCACAGGGGGTGCTGTCGCTTCATCCACTATGACGCCAAGCCCTTTTGATCATAGTACAATGTTCCCTCGCTACTTCGCGGTTCACTTTTCCCGGGCTCGCTGTTTCGTGGGTTTTTCCTCCCGGTTTATGAATGGTTGCTGTTGCCCAGAGCGGCGTTCTAATCCCGCCTCCTGGCAACGGTGGAGTGTGGAAGGGGGCTTCATCCTCCCCCTCGGGAGAGAGGCAGCCAATCAAGAGAGATTGCAAAGCAAAGCAGAGATAGCTAGCAAAGAAAAGGTGTGCTGTGCCTTTAAATCTCTCCTCGCTTCTGCCTCACCCTCAGAACTCGATATACATAGATAGTATCCCTACTTCGTGGATTTTCACTTTTTGCAGGTGGTCCTGGAATGTAACACCCGCAATAAGTGAGGGAAGACTGTATTTCCTCCTTGTTCTTTGATCGTCAGCATTTTTATGGGGTTGTAAAATACCTCCCTGTTTTAAGCTGTGCCTAATTTCTCTACTCACAGCTCAGCTGTTTTCGAACTGTTTAGGTAGACAGTAAGCTAGTCTTAATAGTCGGGTGCTCAATCCGACTCAAGCTTCCAACTTGCCACCTTCTGATCAGCAATGATCTATTGCTGCTGGCAATTAACCAGCTGTGCTACAGCCCAGTATGCTGTTAGGAATTGTGGGAGCTGAAGTCCAAAACACCTGGAGAGCCAAACTATGCCCAGGCCTGATCTACACTGTTGAATTATTGTAGTCTACCCAATGGGTACCTCTTTCCCCCACCCTTCCAATTCCATGCACCCCATTTGTCTACCTTGGCAGGTACCTTCGGCTGCTCCTTCTCAGGGTTCGGAGAAGACACAGCAGCGCCCTGCTCATCCGTCCTGCCAGCATTTCCTTCTGGAGGGTTATCTTGGGAGGTCTCCTTGTCCCTGCCTTCCCGGGGAGAGCTTTCTTCCGCTGGAGAAAAGGAAAAAGAGAAACAGAGGAGTACAGCAAGCCCCGCACATCTGTGAGATGGGACTGGCTAGTGACCCAAACTACTTTGCTGGATCAGACAAAGATTGCATTGCCCCAGTACAGGGCCGTAGCCAGGATTTTGATTCGGGGGGGGGGGGGGCTGAGACTGGGTGGAAGAGGGTCTACCCTACCCTTTTGTATTGTTATCCCAATAACCCCATTAATGTGGGATATATTGTGCATGGTGATCAGATCATGATATGAATAAACATAACAGTTTAAATAATGTACCAGTAAGGCCTTCTCGCGGACCATCCTGAGAATTTCGGGGGGGGGGGCTGAAGCCCCCTTAGCCCCCCCCCTGGCTACATGCCTGCCCCAGTATCCTATTCCTAATTACTATTCGTTCTCAACCTGTGGGTCCCCAGGTGTTTCGGCCTACAACTCCCAGAAATCCCAGCCAGTTTACCAGCTGTTCTGATTTCTGGGAGTTGAAAGCCAAAATATCTAAGTTATCTTAAGTAACTTACAAGCTGAAGATAGCGTCATGGCTCAATGCAATGGCATCCTGGGAGTTGTAGTTTCACAGGTTCGTTAGCTTTCTCTGCCGAAGAGTGCTAGTGCCCCATCCAACTACAAGTCCCAGGATTCCATGGCACTGCTCTATGGCATTTAAACGTTGCATGACATGGGTTGGCTAAAAGTACATTTCTTGAGTATTTTCATAGAGAGAGAGAAGGGTAAATAATAATAATAATTATTATTATTATTCATATCAGGGAGGGGATCACACTTCAAGAATCTTATTCCCTGCTCTCTCAAAATAGTCGAAGTAGGAAAGAAGCAGGAAAGAAGGTTAGCAATGGACTGAATGAAGTAGAGGAAGACATTAATTTTTCTTATCCCAATCCAGAGACTAAATGAAGGATAAATAAACGTTTACTTACTGGATATCTTTCCCCCCATCCAAAACTAAAAGTCTGTCCCCACTATTTTATTTTGGGCCCCCTCATTTGCTTTCTCCTACTCCTATTTCACCCTAGTGTTTTTATCATTTTATCATGTCTACTCGGCCTGCCCATCCTATTCCTTGTGTGTGAATTTCTTGTATTTTATTTATTATTGTAATTGTATTTTTCTTTTATTATTATTATTTCTGTTTTGCATTTTGTATTTCACTGTGTTGTATTGCAGTGTTTCCCAACCACTGTGACGCGGCACACTAGTGTGCCGTGACAGACCTCCTGCTGTGCTGCGAGAAAAGCTCTCTGCCCCCTTCCTTCCCCCCTCCTCCTGCCGAATTCCTGCTGCTTGGGGGAGGAGGAGGAAGGGCTGGGCGGCCGCGAAGAAAAAGAACAAGGGGCCGGGGCACCGCCTCCTTCGGCTGTTTCCCTAGCCAGCCTCCAATTTGCCATGACTCCCGCCATGACTCTCGCCCCTCGCTTGCTGAAGCCGCGCGGAGGATGAGCCCTGCCCACTGAAGCCCGTCCACCGCTCATGATCCTCCTCCTCCGTGCGGCCTGGCTCCGCCCCCTCCCCCCGGCTTCAGCTCTCCCACAGCTTCGCCAGCCTTGAGGGGGCAGTGCCAAGCCAGCGGTGGCAGAGCCAGCACAATGCTGGCTTGGCACTGCCCCCCAAGGCTGGCTGGCGGCTGTGGGAGAGCTGAAGCCGGGGGGAGGGGGCGGGGCATGGCGTGGCCTGGCTCCTCCCCCTCCCCCGGCTTCGGCACTCCCAGCAGCTGCTCCCAGCAGGCCACCATCCCCCCAGCCGTTCTTTACTGTGTTAGAGTGTCATTTTGTGTCATTTTGGTTGGTGGTGTGCCCCCGGATTTTTTTAATGTTAAAAGTGTGCCGCGGCTCAAAAAAGGTTGGGAAACGCTGTTGGATTGTATTTTAGAAGGGTTTGGCTTCATGTTAGCCGCCCCAAGTCTCCATTGGGGAGATGGTGGTGGGGTATAAATAAAGATTATTATTATTATTATTATCTGGACAAAGTGTGGTTTGTGGTGAAAAGATGTTTGTGGGCTCTAGTGCAACAGTTACAGAATATCTTTCGCTTTAAGGAAAACCTAGCAGATCTAACCAAACTAAAAGCAATGTAATAATAATACAATCTACAAATATAGCAGACACTACTCACCGATGTCCCAGCTGGCTTCTGCTCGACGAATGGTGGCAAAACTTGGCTTTGTACTCTGTAGCGGAGGATGTGGTTTTCTCCCTCCTTGCCCTGTTTGTTAAAAAAGAAAAAAAATCCACTTGAACTCACAATTCAATATTGTGTCCAATTTAAAGATGGGAAGGACAGAGTTTGGTCAGGACAAGGTGCGATGCTCATCTAAAAATGGAATGAGAAGAATAAATGTAAGCCCAAGTCAAAGCCTGGATGGAGTGACCCACCTGAGTCGTCCGAGGATCGCCTTCTCTGCCTGTCCTGCATGCTACCTTCTCGCTCCAGGTCAACACTCTAGAGCAAGACAGGAATGTACAAGAAAGTCCAGAAAGTCCAGGGTTAAATAGAACTTGTCCTCTTGACTTCCCAAAAGCCACGCCTCCTCCCCAATTACCCACCAATCACCTCCAACTTGGCATCCAGGCTCCACCCCTTAGCGCATCCCATTCCAGGCAAGGCCACACCTTGGACTCGCGAAGGCTGCAGAAGCTCCGCCCCTTTGGAGTCTGGCTCCGCCCTCTCAGGCTCAAGATTGGGACCCTTTTTGTGGACAGAAAATAGCAAGGATCTTTTCCAAATGTTTGCACATATGTGTGTGTTTTAAGTAATACAATTGTTTCATATTCTCCGGTCCACTGAATTTTTTTTCTAATTTCTATATTGTTTGAAAACATTTAATGCATGTTTAATTCATTAAACTTTGTCATATTCCCTAGTCTCTAATCCAGTGTTTTTCAACCTTTTTTGAGCTGCGGCACATTTTTTACATTTACAAAATCCTAGGGCACACCACCAACCAAAATGACACAAAATGACACTCTAACACGGTAATACATTTAGTTAATATGTTTTTAAATATATTTATACACTCAGTGTGAAACCTGGGCCTGTTTTGATTAATAGTCCGTCGGCTTGTTTTGAACGGAAGGATGTTTCATTTGGAGATGGCATTTAAGCTTGCCTGGCACCACAGCTTCTCACCACACACCAAGCACAGCGGAGTCGGTGCCGTCGCATTCCCGGTGAAAGTGAATCCAAATGAAAGATAGCTTTCGCTGTATTGCCTCGAGCTCACCGTCTTTTCTTTTTTCTTTTGTCCACCACTCATATTAGGGCCTTCATCTGTGTCATAATTTTGTCCAGGGCCCTGTTCGGCACTTGCATTTTCCCTTCTCAAAAACTTCTCCATCACTGTCACTTGCTTGTCTTGTTGTGATCCCAAATTGCCACTGTCACTTGACGCGCAGCTGCAGTACTAACTCTAACATTGTTTACTTAGTCGTGTCTGAGCGAATCCAAGATGGCGCGACCATAGCACTCTCGCGAGAGTGCTATGGTTCCATTTCTTAAAGGGACAGATGCGCCTGATGGTCTCTCACGGCACACTAGTGTTCCACGGCACACTGGTTGAAAATCACTGCTCTAAACTTTTTTCCAATTCTATGGAATGTAAAAACAATTAAATTGATGCAATTTGTATGCCACCAAAATTAGAATATAAATATTTTTTAAATGGTATCTTGTTGGGCATACATAAAGATTGCTGTATTGGTTGAACTGAAAAAAGTTCTCTCTAGGTCAGGCATGGCCAACTTGAGCCCTCCAGGTGTTTTGGACTTTAACTCCCACAATTCCTAACAGCCACCGGAGGGCCCAAGTTGGCCCATACCTGACCCAGAGTATAAATAAAGAGGAAATATTTGTCGGATATGTGATGAAATCTATGGGAACAATTTAATAAATTTGTATAGGGTTGCACTGTGTTTCCTAGGCAAGGTGAAGCCTTCCTTACCTGTTTATTTCTGCTTGGCAACCCTTTTACGCTATTTCCTGCAGTTCCCATTCCAGGGAGGAGTATGGCCAGCCCTGTCATGTCCTGCCCCGACCTCCGGTCTTCCTCCTGGCTGCTAGCCTGGCGTAATGGGGGCTTTGGTCCCTCCCCGCTCATGGGTGGTGGTGGGGGGCTCGGGGGCAGGTCCTCAGGGTCCCGCTCCCCCTTCACGCTCCGGTACTTGCGGAAATGGAAGAGGCCCCGCCTCCTCTTCTTCTGGAGGGGTGGGAGGGAGTCAGAGGGTCCAGGCCTCACCCCACAGCCCTTCGGGGTCCGAGGGTAGCTACGGGAAAGAAGGAGAGAAGAGGAACCGGGTTAGAAGACAGGCAAAATGTGGCTCACTGGTTACACTGAAGCCCCTGGTGGCGCAATGGGTTCAACCCTTGTGCTGGCAGGACTGGTTGACTGACAGGTTGGCGGTTCGAATCCAGACAGCAGGGTAAGCTACCGTCTGTCGAGCTTTAGCTCCGCATTCGGGGACATGAGCGAAACCTCTCACAGGATGGTAAAACATCAATAATCCGGGTATCCCATGGGTAACGCCCTTGCAGTCAACCATTTCTCTCACATCAGAAATGACTTATTTATTTATTTATTTATTTATGGCATTTTACCCCGCTCTTCTCAACCCCCGAGGGGGGACTCAGAGCGACTTGCAGTTTCTCAAGTTGTTTCTGACACACACAAAAATGGTTACACTAAATCCTTGACCACCACCTCTGCAATCCCCATACAATTTGATTCCCCCAAAATATAATATGTAATCCATCAAAATGTAATCCATCTAAGATGGAGATCCTCTGGCTGGGTCATCCAGGTGGGTGTGAGCTCCAGCTGCCTACTCTGGACGGCGAGGCACTACGCCTGTCGCACTTAGTAAAGAGTCTGGGGGTCCAGTTGCACCCGCTGCTGACAATGGAGGCTCGGGTCTCTGCAGTCAGCAGATCCGCTTTTTTAGTGATCCAAGCGACGGTCATCTCGAGGCTAGACTACTGTAACGCCCTTTACATTGGTCTTCCTTTGTCGGCAATCCAGAAGCTTAAACTGGTGCAGAACACAGCAGCGAGACTCCTGGCCGGGATGCCAGCCAGTATATAAACAAGCCAAGTTATCTTACTAAACAGTGAAAACAACAAGGATGCCAGCCAGGGCACACATCACTCCAACTCTGCGGCGACTGCACTGGTTGCCAATTGAGCACCGAATCATCTTCAAAGTGTTGGTCTTGATCTTTAAGGCCTTGCATGGTCTGGGGCCGGAGTAGGGGTTACAGCTTAAGAGATTGAAGCCTGACGGAACAGGGTGGTCTTACAGGCCATCCGAAAAGCCTGGAGATCAGTTATTGCTTGTGCCTCCTCCGGGAGGGCGTTCCAAAGGGTAGGCGCTGCAACAGAAAAAGTGTGCTGCCGCATTGAGGACAGGCGGCAGATCTTAAGTGATGGATCCTCCAATAGGTTTTGATCCATGGACCGTAGTGGTCTCTGGGGAACATGCAGAGAAAGGCGGTCCTTCAGGTACACTGGCCCCAGACCATGCAAGGTCTTAAAGGTTAGCACCAGCACTTTGAAGGCAATTCGGTGCTCGATAGGGAGCCAGTGCAAGCGCTGTAGGACTGGTGTGATGTAACACGATAGTGTCACTCCAGCCAGCAGTCGAGCCGCAGCGTTTTGCACCATCTTCAGTTTCCGGATTACCAACAAAGGAAGGCCAATGTAAAGGGCGTTACAGTAGTCCAGTCTCGAGATGACCGTAGCCTGGATTACCATGGCCAGGTCGTCACTGGAAAGGTAGGGCGCCAGCCGCCTTGCCTGGCACAGATGGAAAACGACATTTCATCCCAGCCTGCTGGGATGAGAGGGATTTGCCCCCCCGGCTCCGATGAGAGCGAAGGTTCCAGAAGGAACCTTCTGGCGTGGGGGCGGGGCTTTTTGCGAGGCCCCGCCCCAACAAGCCATTGCTTGCTTGTTCAGCGTCCCACCACTCCCGCCCTTGGTTTCAATTCAGGCCACCTTAGGGGCCAGGTGAGGTATTTTGACTCCTACTGCTGCTTTTAAGCCGGGGAGGATTTTTGCCCACCTCCTAAATTCATTAGGGCTATGTGGTTGTGGTGTTGTTGTATAACTAGGTTAGTTTAAATAGAGAGGCGGTTGGTTGTTAGGGAAATTCCCTAATTGGTGTCACCGGAAGGCACCCCCCTTAAGGTGTGAGGGACAGTTGGTTAAAGCCTCACAGTAAAGTTCTGTTGTTGAGTGAGGTGGATTGGATGGCCCTGGAAGGGTGGGGGGCCATGCTCAAGCTCGGGTGAGTTGGCCCCTTACCCTTTCCTTGGTTTGGCTGGATCTGGTGTTTTGGCAGATCGGCCTCGGTGTTCGCCCCCAAATTTGGTTGAAGTTGATTGATTCCTAGCACCCCCTTGAGTTAGTGGTCAGGAATCCAATAGGTAACAATAAATGTTGCCCAAAGATTTGAACCCAAAGTTACTTGTCCGTGTTGTTATTGTTGTCGGCTCGTTATTCGGGGTTTGGGTGGGCAAACACTGCTCTGCTCACGGTAGAGACCTGAGCCTCCATCGTCAGCAGAGGGTCCAGTTGGACCCCAGGCTTTTAACCAGAGGTGACGGGCTAACCACCTCACCATCCATTATTGGCAGCTGGAGCTCCCCCCCCCCCCCCGGGGCGACCCAGCCACAGGACCTCAGTCTTCGATGGGTTCACCTTCAACCTGCTGGCCCGTAGCCACCCAGTCACGGCTTCCAGGCACTGATGGAAATAATCGGGTACAGAGTCCGGCCGGCCTTCCATCCTCAGCACCAGCTGGGTATCATCAGCATACTGATGACACTCCAGACCAAAACTACGCAGCGGTTGGGCAAGTGGACGCATATAGGTGTTAAATAATAGTTGAAGGCCATTGTGTGTGAAGCTCCAGTGTGAAGGCGGCAGTGTGTAAAAAGCTATTTTGTGAAGCTCCTGTGTAACGTAGGTGTGAGAGGAGGCTCTGTGAAAGCAAAGATATTTATCTGCATGAGAAAGAAGCCCAGCGTGGAAGCAAAGAAGGAAATAAAGAACTTTATTTGTGTTATGGAAACCTTGTTCTTGTAAATAGTGCAACCATATTATTTTGCTATAAAGAAAAGCCTCATATGGAAGAGATAACACTGGTCTGTGTATTTTTGTTCTTTTTATCACTTTGGACTGCTGCTGCTGGGTCATGCTGCTACTAATTTTATTTTGTTTATTTTATTTATTTATTTTGAGATTTATTAATCACCCATCCGAGTTGGCTCTGGGCGATTTACAATAAAACACGCAGCTAAATATCTAAAACATCTAAACAATTTAAACAATCTAAACAGTTCCTCAGTCAAACGCCCTCTCAAATAGCCACGTTTTACAAGCCGTGCGAAAATCTTTTAAATCACGGGTAGCTCTGATGTAGGGAGGGAGGGCGTTCCAGAGTGATGGAGTAAACACCGAAAAAGTTCTAGGCTGGGTTGATGTCAGATGGGCTTCCTTAGGGCCAAGTTCTGACGGTCTGAGCGTGGTGATCTCCAGGTAGGTACGCTGACCCCTGGCCGTACAAGGCCTTGAAGGTTAGTACCAGCACCTTGTGGGTAATCCGGAACTCAATCGGAAGCCAGTGCACTTGGTATAGAGCAAATTACTAATAAGTTACTCTGGGGAAAGTATTTTGTTAATAAGCCCACTCACTCAACAAAGTTTTCGGAGCCACTTGCAAGGGAGATTGTCGAGGAAAATTGACTCCACTGGGAATGTGGCGCAGCTGGCTAAGTGTCAGCTGCATAAGATCTCTCTGACCAGTAAGTCATGAGTTTGAGGCCTGCCCGGGTCAAGGTGGGTGCTCAACCTTAAGTGTAGCCTGCTGTCGACTTTTGCACCCCGAAAGACAGTTGCATTTGTCAAGTAGGAAATAAAGGTACCACATTAAAGTGGGGAGTCAAATTTTGACTGATTTATGAGGCCATTAAAAAGAACTACAGGAATCGCTGAGGAATGCGGAAGAAATAACAAAGGGACGTTGAAAATGCTGAGAGATGAGGAGTGCATCAGCTCCCCCTAGTGGCCAGAAGTTTGCCTCTGTCTATATATGTCTATATATGTTGTCTATATATGTTGAACTGCAGGGATTGTCTGCAAGTATGTGTACTGTAATCCACTCTGAGTGGAATATAAATAAGTGAGAAGAGTGGAATATAAATAAAGTAAATAAATAAATTTGCCCAGCCCTTGTGCTATGAAGATGGAGGAAACAATGAGCTACAAGAAGGTGGGACGGGGACTCACCTGGCATCAGCAAGCACCTTCTTGTTAAAAAACTCATCTAGGCCTTCATCCAGCCGTGGTACCAATCCATTTTCTTGTTCTCGGGACTCAATGGAACTCAGGATTCGGTTCTGAAGAAGAACAAAAGAAAGTGCTTTACTCAATGAAATTGTTTCATATTCTCAAGTCCCATAGATTCCAAGCAATATTTCCTCTTTATTCATACTCTATAACAGGCAAGGGCAAGCTTGGGCCCTCCAGGTGTTTTGGACTTCAACTTCCACAATTCCTAACAGCCAGTAGGCTGTTAGGAATTGTGGGAGTTGAAGTCCAAAACACCTGGAGGGCTCAAGCTTGCCCATGGCTGCTCCACAAGATAAAGGATATCACAATTCAGAAATCTCATTTAGTACCCAAGGGCAATAAACAAAAAGGCTCTGAGTTTATTGGTGTTGGGTTAGAGATAATGTTCTGGAGTATTAACACCTTTAGGGAAGGATGGAGGTTGAGACTACAAGAGGCAGACTCCTTCAGATGAATTTGGGCAAGGAAGTACAATATCTGCACAAGGTAAGTTCTTAGCTTTATTGTAGAGCCACAGATCACTGTGAATCCTATTCAAATATATTTCCGGTGAAAGCATAACATAGAATATTATTGGAAAACCTAAAAATTATGTAGAAGAAACACTTTATTTGCATTTTCT
This sequence comes from Anolis apletophallus, assembly GCA_030556195.1. Lineage (NCBI taxonomy): Eukaryota > Metazoa > Chordata > Lepidosauria > Squamata > Anolidae > Anolis > Anolis apletophallus. The sequence goes on along the minus strand of JARBWK010000008.1, from coordinate 144,092,633 downwards.
GGGTCCCCAGTATAACTGCATGGTCAACCTCTGGTGGAAGCATATCAGAGAGTCATTCTGAACGACCTAGAAAATGCCTAGAGAGAATGTTTATTTTCTGATACAGGTGAGCGGGATTGTGAGTTCCAGTTCTGTGAATATGGGTGTCGTAATGTATGTTGAATCTATAGCAAGTCCTACTACAACCAACATTTAGAAAATAAGACAAGGAAGGAATATATAATAATAATACATAAAGCTGACATGATACGAGGATTTAAAGATAAAACTGCAAAGACTCTGGCACAAGTCAGTAAAGATGGTCCCAGTGGTGATCGGCACACTAGGTGCAGTGCCTCAAGACCTTGGCCTGCACTTAAAAACAATCGGTGCTGACAAAATGACCATCTGTCAGCTGCAAAAGGCCACCCTACTGGGATCTGCACGCATTATTTGCTGATACATCACACAATCCTAGACATTTGTGAAGTGTCTGACGTGCGGGCCAATACAACAGCCAGCAGATTGACTTTGTTTTCTGTATAGTAATCTTTTTTTGTGTTTCAAATAATAACAATAACAATAATAAGCTTTAAAGCTACATGCTAGAAAGTTAACTTAACTTTTTTCTTAACCCAATGAAAGCAATCAAAGGCTCTATTCGAAAGAAGATTTTAGACACAAGAGGACATTCAAGGAATCAGAAACTGGGGGACAGAGCAATGAATGAATAAAAGGATGTAAGTCTAAATGAGATGGAGGAACGGGATGGAGCGGAGGTGGGAAACAAACGTAGGAAGCTGCATGAAGCACACTTACATGGGACCGAAAGCCACTCTGTGGAACGGTGCGGGGAGGCCGGGGTCGTCCGCGGGTTCGATGCTCCAGCCGGATGCCATCTGTCGGCAAATCGGAGAGACCCTCGAATGAAGTGCTGCGGGAATGTGAGTATTGGCTGCTGCTGGCCAAGGATATCCAGCCCAGCGGAGATCCCATGCGTGGTACGATCAGATCACCTTCTTGTTCAGATCCACCTGAAAAAGGGAACGAGTCGGTCAGAGGATGGAGTGGGGATCATGTTAGATCAGCGGTTCTCAACCTGTGGGTCCCTAGGCTTCTTGGCCTACAATTCCCTGAAATTACTGTTAGGATTTCTGGGAGTTGAAGGCCAAAACATCTGGGGACCACAGATTGAGAACCACTGTGTTAGACAGAAATGCCTCAACACTGAATATATGTGAGAAATACAGTTTTGATGGGCATATGATAACACTTGCGGAATGACTAAGTAATGAAATATCTAAGAGGCATGTAGTAATGGCTGAGTCATAATCATGAAAAGTTTTTTTGCAAGGGGTTGCATCAGTCATTTGTCCCTTCCTGGTGACAAGACAACGGGTGGTTATAAAAAGGGAGACGAGATTCCTGTGTGAATCTCATTGTGAATGCCTCTCTGTGTGTGACTCCCTGAGGATCGTTTGTAAGTAAGCTTCCCAATAATTTTGGATGAGAAACTGAATCTGTGAGTTTACTAAACAGTGTCTGGCGAAGATCATATGTTGCAGTTGTACTCTGCTGACAAGCTGATTAACTAACTAAAACATTTTTGCTGTGAATGGACTCTGGTATGTTTTACTTGCCTCTGTTGCACTTGTTTATCCAGGTTGCAGCGGTTCCAGGGAGATTGTGATTAGGAAATTTTATTTATTTATTTAAATATTTATACCTCGCCCTTCTCTACCCCCGGAGGGGGACTCGGGGCGGCTCACAACTGGCAGCGATTTGATGCCCACATACAGTATACAATCAATAAAAACAACAATTACACAATAAATAACACATTAATCAGATTAAAACCAATTGAAATACAATTAAAAATACAACTATACAAATAGTCTGAGTTCCGCAATCTGAAGCCAGTCCACAGTCCATTTTCATAACACTGTCATCATTCTATCATCCGCCTGCTACCCAGTTATCTAACCAAATGCCTGGTCTCATAGCCACATCTTTAACTTTTTCCTAAAGGAAAGGAGGGAAGAGGTTGACCTAATGTCGCTGGGGAGTGAATTCCACAGGCGAGGGGCCACCAACAAGAAGGCCCTGTCTCTCGTCCCCACCAAACGTATTTGCGACAATGGTGGGATCGAGAGCAGGGCCTCCCCGGAAGATCGTAAATTTCGAGGTGGGACATAAGTGGAGATACATTCGGACAAGTAAGCTGGGCCAGAACGGTATGTCACTTCATGAGCCGATCCCACGACAGATCAGTAGGGGACACTTATGGAGACAGATGGTCTGGGTGAAAAAATCTGCATACAGTAGACGAGCCATCAGTGCTTCAATATTTGTCTCATACATACTGATGAATGCAGAAGCAGGTCGGATTCTCCGGCAGTTTTTCTGCCTCTTGATGGCCATTGTGTCCTGTGGGGCAGAGGGTACAAAAAAACATGAAAAAAGACACAGGAACCCAGAGACTTGCAGAATTTTTCCAACAATCACTTACAATGTTGGAGCCAAGTTCGTCATCCATCGACTCCTCATGATCGCGGAGCCGGGGTTTCCCAAGCTGATCTGGGAAGATGCCACTGTCTTGTCCATCAGAAAGCCTTCGGAGGTGGATGATATTCTGGGCCTGCCATAGCAGAGAAGAGGGGTTTATATGCTGGAAATAGCAACCTTCTTCAACCCTCCTCTAGTTATTTGTTATGTATATAATTCTGTTTGCTTACTGTACTTTATGTGTGTGTGTGTGTTGTTTGGCAGTTTTCCTTGTTGTGGGAGGGGCTGCAGACCATGTGATCAGAACTGGGCTTGTTCGGGGCTCAGACTCCATTGGGCTTTCAGACTAAACAGAGATTCTATTAGACTCTCAGAACAGAGAGATGCTTTATATTATGGGCTGTTGATTATGAGAAAAATGCCCCGTGTTACTTGCACAGAGAAACTACTTCAAATCTACTTGTAACTGGAATGATATGTAAAGTAACTGTGTATTTAATTCATGAAGTTTGTGAGTAAACCAACTATGTTACTTTTAAGGAAGTCTGCTTATTTTGGTCTCTTGAGAGCAAATATATTTTAAGGCCGGGTAGATGTTTTTGGTCAACTAAAAGAACACTTCTGAAACTCTGCTGTATATGTGTATGTGTATGTGCACTGGCATGTTTTTGTCTCTAACCGTTCAAAGACATACCTTGTAGGCCTGGGAAATCATGGTTTTAAATGGTTCTAAAGTACTTACAAAACTAAAGTTCTGGTGGTGAAAACTAGGTGGCGCTGGTGCTTTTCTTCTACAGTGTTGCTAAAGTTCTGGTGGTGAACATTCCATAACTCTAACAAAACTTTCAAAATTTCGTTATAAATGGCAGTTCCTAATTGGTTCTGTCTTAAAAATCGCCAATAATGAAATAATAATGAAGTTTTGAAAGTTTTGTTAGAGTTCTGAAATGTTCACCACCAGAACTTTAGCAACACGGTAGAAGCAAAGCACCAGCACCACCTAGCTTTCACCACCAGAACTTTAGTTTTGTAAGTACTTTAGAACCATTTAGAACCATGATTGAGAAACCTAATTGCCTTGCATAAATGCCATTTTCCCAAAATTGTTAAGTCATCATTTTTCAAAAAGGTTATGGCAAGGTCATGCCTTTCCAAAGATCATAAAATCTCCAAAAAGTTCTGGAGATTTCCATTTTTCACAATTGTAGTGCAAGAAGCAGAATATGCACACAAGCTGTGTGCATTTTAAAACAGAAATAGACAGAATTGGTTGAGAAAATATAGATGCAAGGTTTAGTCAATGGGGAAAAGTTTTGTAAATGGGTAAAGCATGCAAATAAATCCACAAACGGGGGGAAAAACACATTTTAAAAACAGCAAATTTCTACCTGTGTCGACAATAATAATTTTAAAAAATTAATAGAAAAAAACACCTCATAAAACTACAACTCCCACAACTCTGTTATATTGTGCCAAGCCAGTAAAAGTGGGGTTAAAATGCATTCATTCTACAATGCAGATGCACTCTGCGAGGAGTTCGCCTTCCCCGGATTAAAGCAACACAGAAGTCCTAAATACCTGGAGGGCCAAAGTTTGCCCATTGTGCTAGAATCCCTAGAAGTGTGGAATCTAGGATACTGTTTTCTCACCAGATTCTTGTGCGCGTGATACAGTTCCTGAAGCAGCTCCTCCACAATAGTGTTGGTGAGATAGGTTACGACAGACAACTTCACTTCGCTGGAGAGAGATCAGAAGTCAGCAAGGTCAAAAAGACAATCGGCATACTGTGTTTGGACACCAGTCTTAATCTCTTCCCTTCCAAAGTCCTATTCCAGGCATGGGCAAACTTTGGCCCTCCGGGTGTTTTGGACTTCAACTCCCACAATTCCTAACAGCCTACCGGCTGTTAGGAATTGTGGGAGTTGAAGTCCAAAACACCCGGAGGACCAAAGTTTGCCCATGCCTGCCCTATGCCCTCTAGTGCTCCACAGAACCGTCTCTGCCAAATTGGGACAATTGAAGGGTACACAGGCATGACTCTCGAGTGGATTTCCAAATGCCAATCTTGCCCCTGGCCTATTAAGGTTTTCACCCACCAGTTCTCCCTTACTTCCCACTCAAGGCCTCAATTTCTCACTTGAGTTTGTTCTGAATGTCCTGACCAGCCTGCTCCAAAAGCGCTCCCCGGATGAAGTTGCGGGGTACGGTGACGCGCTCCGAAACGGTGGCCAACATCTTGTTATGCTCCTCGGCTGCTTGGACAGCGTGGGGACACAGCTCTTGCGTCAGCGTGACCATTGACTCCAGAATCATCTGGCAAGGGAAAAGGAACCGGTCATATCTGAATGTTATCATTACGGGACATCTCCACAAATGCTTACCCAAGGAGAAGTGAGAAAGAAATAATAATGATAACTAGCTTGGGGACCTGGCGGTGCCCGGGTTATTTGAGAAAGGCATTGTTTGCCAAGGTTGGTCTTTGGTACTTCAAGTCCCATCATCCACGGTCCACCCTCCTCCAAACTGCAGTAGAAGATAGAGTAGGTTATGGGGGCTGTGTGTGTCACGTTTGGTCTTGATCATTCATTGGATGAGGGTTGCAGCGGTCTCGGAAGGTGAATGAAGGTACTTCAAGTCCCATAATCTGTGGTCCATCCTCCAACAACAGCACCAGGGTGTGGAGTGCGTCAAGGGGGCTCTGTGTGCCAATTTTGGTCTGTATTGGTCATTGGATGATGGTCGCATTGTTTTCAGGAAGTGAGTGAAGGTACTGCAAGTCCCATCATCCATGGTCCATCCTCCTTCAAACTGCAGCAGGATATAGAGTGGGTCATGGGGGCTCTGTGTGCCAAGTTTAGGCCTGGTTTGTGATTTGTAGGGGCTACAATGTTCTGTGGGAAGTGAATCGGTGAAGGTACTGGAAATCTAATCATATGTGGGCCATCCTGCACCAGGTTGTAAAGTGGCTCATTGGGCCTCTGTGTGCCAAGTTTGGTCCTGATTTGTCATTGTTGTGGGCCACAGTGCTCTAAGGAAGTAAATTCAAGTACTGTAAACCCCATCATCCATGGTCCATCCTCCCTCAAACTGCACCAGGATGTAGAGTCCATCTTGGGGAATCTGTGTGCCAAGTTTGGTCTTGTTCTGTCATTGTTGGGGGCCTAGTCAGGAAAATCAAGTTGAGGAAGCCTTACTGTCAATTCAGGCCCTAAACAATATCCCATGACCTGAGGCCTAGTCAGGAAAATCAAGTTAAGGTAGACTTACTGTCAATTTTGGGCCTGGTCTGCGATTTATAGGGGCTACAGTGTTGTTTGAGAAGTGAATCAGGTGAAGGTACTGCAAATCCCATCGTTCATGGCCGATCCTGCCCTAAACCACACCAGGTTGTGAAGTGGCCATTGGGCCCCTGTGTGCCAAGTTTGGTCCTGATCTGTCATTGCTGTGGGCCGCAGTGACTGACTGCCTGAGGCCTTTCATTTTCTTTCTGTGTCACCTTAGAATGTTGGAATGTAGATGGCCAATCAGAGTCCCTTATGCAAATACTCCCTCAGTGGCAACCAATCCCCTCTGTCTGGTGCCTTAGAATGTTGGGGTTCTGAGGCTGGCCAATCAGAGTCCTTTATGCAAAAAATCCCACAGTGGCAACCAATCGAAACGCTGCCACATATTCCTCTGCACCTCCACATAGATAATAACAACAAACCCTGCGTGCATCTATGTTGGAGAATTAGTGACCTCACTTGAACTGCCAGGGCTTAATTTTATGGAATCAATGGAGTTGTAGTTTTGCAGGCTCACTACCCTTCTCTACCAAAGACTGCTTGTAGTCTGTGGAGCAGCATTCTCTGGCAGCGAAAGCTACAGAGCTTGTAAAACTACAACTCCCATAGATTTGTGTGTGTGTGTGTGAGGAGTAACTTGAGAAACTGCAAGTTGCTTCTGGTGTGAGAGAATTGGCCATCTGCAAGGATGTTGCCCAGGGGATTCCCAGATATTCTGATGTTTTACGATCCTTGTGGGAGGCTTCTCTCATGTCCCTGCATGGGGAGCTGGAGCTGACAGAGGGAGCTCATCTGCGCTCTCCCTGGATTCGAACCTGCAACCTGTCGGTCTTCAGTCCTGCCGGAAAAAGGGTTTAACCCATTGTGCCACCGGCGGCTCCTACTCCCATAGATTGTGCCTTGTCAGTTCAAGTGGGGCCAAACAGAATTCCTTTTCCAGGGTAGATGCACCCGCTGTGTGTTATTTCCAAGAATAAAGAATTCAACTTCGTTTCAGTGCTATTATATGTTTAGTACTAACCAAACATTTCCATTGGTCCTAAATGGAAAAAGAAATAGGCAGTCTCCTTTTGTATTACCTGAAGCTCCTTGTCCACTGCTTTTGACACCTCATTGGCCACAGACTCGAGCTTGTGCCGGACGGGCCCATCACTGGCCAATATGTGCCCGAGCTCATACAAGCTGGGGAACAGCTGGGAGAAAGGAAGCAGAAAAAAAAGTTTTAATTTGAATCGTTAAAACCATTCACAGACTGCCTGCAGGCTGCAAACCTAATTTAGATGTGTTCTAGAAAAATGCTCAGAGAGGATTGGTGGGAAGAGGAGAGGGACTGCCCTGGATTAAGCAGCCAGTGTAACATGACTCCAGTCTTGAGTTTGATACATGTGATCTAACCCTATTGCTTTGACTGCTCTGAGACATCCTCGACTTTCCGCTGCTAAACATTGATGCTGTTCAATTCAAAGTGCTGGTTTTGACCTATAAAGCTGTATATGGTTCTGGCCCAGCTTACTTGTCCAAACGTTTCTGCCTCTACGTCCCACCTCGTAACCTAAGTTCATCTGGGGAGGCCCTGCTATCGCTCCCGCCAACATCGCAAACTCGGCCCCTCTCAGGATTTCCTGTTGCATCTCCGGACAGGCCTTTCATATACTGGTAACGCAAGGCAGCGGGATTCCAGGCCACTTGGGCTGCCAACACATGTACTGGGACCCCTCTCCGCCAGCTTTGCATTCACGGGGTCTCCCCAAGTAGTCTTGATGGCCTCCAGGAACGCCGCCAACGTGGCCACTTGTGGGGAGGAGGACTGCAACTGCGTGGTAGCCCATGCCGCCGCCGTCCCTTCCAATAGAGTGTAGACAAAGCCCACCTTGGCTCGCTCGGTGGTGAACTCCGTGGGCCGGAGTTCCAGGTACATTTCACATTGTCAATGAACACGTTGACTTGGGCCGGGTTACCACCAAACCGGGCCGGAAGATACAGAAGGGTGTCGTGCCAGCTCTAGCCCGCAATTCTCCCAGTTCCTGCTGCATCTCTGCAACAGACGGTCAACTGAGCCATCTCGCACCCGCTGTCTGCGTCGCCTGGAGCGTCCCGTGGTGTGAAAAGGGGTTCGTGGATTCGGCCAACTGTCACGATGCAGGGTCTTGGCCCAGCCCCTTAATCACACACACAGAGACGGTAATCAGCTAACTATTTATTGAATAATAAGAAACAGGTGAAAAGGTAAATTGTCCATAAAAAGTATCAAAAGTTCAATCCAAAAGGTAAAGAGTCCGTAGGTAAAATCCAAAAGCAAACATGGCAAAGGCTCCGCAAAACTATGCGGATCAAGGACTTGGTCCGTGGCAAAGAACAAGGCAAAGTTCAGGAACAACTCCAAGAAACTACTTGGCAAGGCTCGAGCCGGCAACTTGGCTCCATAGAACTCCGCTGTCACTCCTCTTAGAATAGAAGTGGCCGAGCTACTGAGGATCCATTCCCACGGATCCTATACTTAATCCCTTGGCGAGGCCCCGACGCTCTAGGCTTCTGCGCCAATCTGTGCTACGGGATCTCGCGCCTCTCTGGCGCTCTAGGCTACGGTGCCAATCCCTCCTGCTGGACTCAATGCTCCGTCTCCTAAATACCCAGCACCTGGGTCGCTATCTTCATGAGAGCTGAACTCCCTTTCAGCTTCCATGGGCTCATCCTCCACTGTTTCCCTGATCCTTTCCTGCGACCCGTAACCACCTGGTTTCTCATAATGATCAGAGTCATCACTGGGTCGCTATCTTCATGAGAGCTGAACTCCCTTTCAGCTTCCATGGGCTCATCCTCCACTGTTTCCCTGATCCTTTCCTGCGACCCGTAACCACCTGGTTTCTCATAATGATCAGAGTCATCACTCTCAGGGTCAGCCTGAACTTCCCAGCTAGCATAGCCGTCAGGCCATTCATCATCCCAGGCCAGGCTCTCTGTGGGAGAGGAAGGCCCAGCTAACTCATCAGCCCCTTCCTCCATGTCCTCATTAACTGCAGCTGGCCCTAATGCAAGTGGGACCCCCGGTGCTGCCCCCTGCCCCCCAGGCACGAAAGGGAACTGGGTTGCTACAAATGCAAAGTTTAAAGCATGAACATAAATCCAAGGGTAAAATCATGAGCTTGAATAATCCAAAGATGAGGAATAAAACATCCACTTAAGTGATCCAAGAATCAAAGAACAACACAATAGGTGAGTTCATGGTAAAATCCCCAAGACTTAAAGCAAAACTTATTTGACATGATTTGAAGCGGGAACTAAGGCAAGAGTCTGATCTGGCTACGGTCATCCATGCTCTAGTTACATCCCAAATAGATTACTGCAACACGCTCTACGTGGGGCTGCCTTTGAAGACGGCTCGGAACCTACAGCTGGTCCAATGGGCGGCAGCCAGATTGCTAACTGGGGCAACATACAGGGAACATACTATCCTCCTGTCGTATCAGCTCCACTGGCTACCGGTCCATCTCCGAGCCTAATTCAAAGTGCTGGTTTTGACCTTTAAAGTTCTATACGGTTCTGGCCCAGCTTACTTGTCCGAACGCATCTGCCTCTATGTCCCATCTCGCAGCCTAAGATCATCCGGGGAGGCCCTGCTCTCGCTCCCGCCAGCATTGCAAACACGTTTGGTGGGGACGAGAGACAGGGCCTTCTCGGCAGTGGCCCCCCGCCTATGGAACACACTCCCAAATGAGATAAGATCAACTCCATCTCTCCTGGCTTTCAGAAAAAAAATTAAAATCATGGTTCTGGGACCAGGCCTTTGGACAGCAGATGTAATTGGCACTTTTGACACTGACTGGAATGGCGTTGTGGCAGATGACACTGCACTTTGTCTTATGGTTTTAACTAATGCTCCATATATTGGTCTTAATGACTATGTAATTGTTTTTAATGTTTTTGTATGTGACTTTAAATATATTGTTGTATTTGATTATATTCTTGTATTGTGGTGTAGCGGCCTTGTACCGTTGCAAATGTAAGCCGTCCTGAGTCCCTTCGGGGATAGAGAAGTGACGGGGTACAAATACCAGAAATAAATAAATAAATAAGAGTTCCTTGCTCTATCTGCTAAGTTGCTTTATCTGAAAAGCAAAAGCTATTCTCCCCCTAATTAAGGACAGCAAAGCATGAAAGCATTCCTTCAACCTTCAGTAGTCCCTCTAGTTTTCACTTTCCCATGGCCTGGCTTGCACCTGACTTGCACCTGGAATCCTTCTGCCCGCAGAAGTAGCCCCACAGAATTCTTCCCCCCCGCAGAATAGCTCCCTTCCTGCCTGTCAGCTTCTAAAACAGTTGCATGTTCACACAGAGAATCACCCAAATCCTCCCTTTTCTGAGCATCTCCAGACCCCTCATCATCATCCTCAGCTGTCTGAACTACACCAAAATCCTCATCCTCAACTGGCTGAGCTACAACACCCACATTCTTTCATGGAGACTTTCTGGCTAAACATGCAAGAAGGAAGCTTTGCTGCTCACCGCCCGCGAATTCTTGGCTTCCTTCATGAGTTCCCTGGCATACAGGACCTCTTCTTGGACTGTATCGGCCGAGCAGGTTCTCAGCACCCGCACTTCTTCCTGGACCTTCACACAGAGGCGGCTCATCATCTAGGGAAGGGTAAAACACACAGCCATTAACTCCTGTCCAGCTGAGAAGCCAGCTCTAGATCTTGTCTACACAGGTGAAAAAAAATCTGCTTCAACTCATAGTGACATTATCCCTGCATACATTCTTATTAAACCAAATCAAGAGCAGAGCTTCCTGTCTATAAGCCATCATGGAGGTTAAGATCTTCTGGAGAGACCTTACGCTTGGTCCCACCACCTACATAGACGTGACTGGTAGGGACAAGAGACAGAGACTTCTCAGTGGTGGCCCCTTGATTGTGGAAACTCCTCCCTAGTGAGATTAGATTGAAAATTTGGCTTTGGGAGCAAGTATTTGGCCCAGCTTAATTATCTGTGCAATACAGTTGGAATTGTCTTTGGGTTGATGAATATGATTATCTGATGATCTGGCTTTGGATATATGCACAATAGTTGTCTAATGTTTATATATGTTGTTTTAATTTTGTTTTAAACTGTTGTTTAATTGCTTTTAATTGTTGTTGTTGTTTGAGCATGAAATAATGCCACTTATGTAAGCAGTCCTGAGTCCCCTTTGGGGTGAGAAGGGTGGGATATAAATGTCATAAACAAACAAACCAACCACATTTGCCACCTATGAGAGCTCACTTTGGTATCAAATGGCAGTCTTGCAATGATCAGATGTGTTATACGTCACATTATTTTCAGACACACAGACATGGCCACTGATTTTTTTGCACTGCATCAAGCAGGTATGTCCACATTTTGTATGGATGTCTCCATTGACCATCCTATTAAGTGAAGTGGTTGGTATTGAAATGATGACAGAGGGAGGTGGGATAATATCAATATGCAATTGTCTGCACAAATGTACCTTTAAAACAATAAAGGCAATTAATTGCATGCTCGCAAAATGGAAACAAGGCAGGAAGGATCCCATTTACCTGTGAAAGCAATGCATCCAAAAAACTATTGTTTATTAATTATTTTTATTATTTACAGTATTTATATTCCATCCTTCTCACTCTGGAGGGGACTCAGGGTGGATCACAGAACACATATGCGTCAAACATTCAATGCCAACAGTACAGATAGAGATATATAGGCTTATTTCCATCTTTGACATCTTGGATGTTGTGTTCAATTCCGTCCATGGGGGGTGGGGGTGCTGTCGCTCCATCCTCCATGTCAAAGAGCTCTGTTCACAGACTTCCTCTGTTTTGTGATTGAATCCCTGGAATTTTCTGGTATTTCCTTATGGTGCCATTAAAATACCTCTCTGCTTTAAGTAGTGCCTATTTATCTACTCACAGCTGTTTTTGGTCTGCTAGGTGGACAGTGAGCTGGGCTGAAGGTTGGGTGCTTACACAACCCGGGATTCGAACTACCAACCTTTCGATTGGCAAGATTTATTGCAGCTGGTTATTAGCCTGCTGTGCTAAAGCCTGGCCTCAACATTTGCTTAACACTGAAGTTGACTCCAACCACAGGCACATGTAAAATAACTTTAGTTTTCCAAAAACGTATGGGGTTTAGGGCTAATCTTTAAAATCCTTAGGACTGAATTAGATACGTGGTAATTACAATTTTCTTCTGCCCATGCAGACAACCCATCAGAAGCCTTCGAGCCAAACCAATAAATAAACAAATAGCCCAATAGTGGGAATGCTCTCCTCTTGCCCCAAATCCTACACTTTCCTGCACCCTTTTGAGAGAGGGAAACCCGCAGCGACAACTGCCGTGAGGTTAAGAGGGGACCATACAGGGAGATGGGAACGTTTACTTGCTCGGCGCTATTGGTGACGATTCCCTGGTGGAGGCGGAAGGCTTGGTCCTGGGGGTACTTCTGCGAATGGTTGTTCCGGAGGAGACACCACTGGATCTGAAGGGGGAAAAGGTGGGATCAAAGAGGGAAAGGGGAGATAAAGGGCGAAGCTGGGGTCGGCATTGCTCCAGCACGACAGGAAGAAGTGGCCAGGACACTGTTAAAGGAGCGGATGGACAAGCCTAGTTGGTATCATGAGATTACAAATTCAAAGAATGCAATGAAGAGGGGGAGAAAGGATACAAAACTATACCAGGAATGAGCAAAATTAGGCTCTCCAGATGTTTTGGACTTCAACTCCCATAATTCCTAGCGGCTGGTTGGAGTTACATTGGATGAGTGGGCTTATTAACAAAAGACCCTCCTCATAAATGTACAGCAGAGTAACTTAGCAGCAGCAAGATGACCCAGCACCAGTAGCCCAAAGTGATAAAAAGAACAAAAACACACAGACCGATGTGTTCCATAGGAGGCTTTTCTTTATAGCAAAATAATATGGTTGCTCTATTTACAAGAACAAGGCTTCCATAACACAAATAAAGTTCTTTATACTTCCTTCTTTGCTTCCACACTGGGCTTCCTTCTCATGCAGATAAACAGCTTTGCTCTCACAGAGCATCTCACACCGAAGTTACAAAGCAGCTTCAAACAGCAGCTTTACACCTAACAGCCATCACACTGAAGCTTCACAATGACCTTCAACCTGGGGCTTCTCTCACTGAAGCATCTCACAACAGGCCTTCCTCATACTGAGGCCTACCTCACACTGAGGCCTACCTCACACTGAGGCCTTTCTCATACTGTGAGGCCTTCTCACACTAGGAACTCTCTCAGACTGACACCTCGCATACACTGAAGCAAACTCACACTGAGGCCTTCTCATACTGAGGCCTACTAACACACTGAGGTCCTTCTCCCACGGAGACCTCTCACAGACTGAGGCTACTAAGCTACAGGCACACCTGCTAATATTGAACTGCAGCTTTTGCTGAGTCATTGCATTCATTTAACCCTTTCACATTTTTGTAATTAAATAGTTAATATTTAATATTTCTGATAGTCCAAAACACCTGGAGGGGCCAAGTTTGCCCATGCCTGGCCTAGAGATAGAGGAAAAAAATTCAATAGTTGGCGAAAGATTAAGAGCCACCATGTTGTCATGGTCTGAGTTTTAGAGTACTCTGGAGACAAGGGTTCAATTGCCCACTTGGCGATGGATACTCACTGGGTGACCTTCGACATGGTGCATAAATCAGAAACGACTTGAAGACACACAACAGTAAGAGGAAAGTTGACATAGAAATAGGGTAAACAATGCAAGGAAAAGGAGGAAAGATGGCCAAGATAGGGGGAAAGATTGCAGAGACAGAAAAGAAGATGATACAGAGGATTATCAACGTTTCCCAAACTTTGGTCTTCCAGGTATTTTGGACTTCAGCTCACAGAATTCCCAACTATTGGGCAAACTGACTGGGTTTCAAACCAGCTGGAGAACTAACATCTGGGTACCACTGGTACTACAGAATTGATCTTGACAACACTTTAGCTGCCATGACTCAGTGCTATGGACATTTAGGGCTCATGGATTGGTGAGGTACCAGCACTCTTTGGTGGAGGAGGCAAAAGACCTTGTCAAACGACAACTCCCAGGACTCCATAGCATGGTTTTTGGAAGTTGTGAATGTTGAAAGAGTTCAGGAGTGAATGCATCATCTAATTCGTATCTTAATATATTGGTATTTCATTGTACAACTGTGTCCAGCTGTTCGTATTATGTTCCATAGAGCGCCAAGTCAAGTTAACCCTTGAAGACCAAATACATGATCCAAGGAGTAATGGAAAAAGGGGGGAAATGACTTGTAGGAGCCCAAGGGTTTGGGCACACAGGGCCAGAATGGAGGTATGGAAAGGGGCTCACCTTTTGCCACACCTCATCCGTCCTTTCGGGAGCATTGCGATACGCTGCGGTGATGTCGCTCATGGGGAAGGACATGAACTTGAGGGTGTAATTGCTGGGGAAATTAGAAGCACATTGATATATAGACACTTCCACAAGTAGCATAAACTACCTGTTGTGTGAAAAGGCACACACCATTATCTCCAAAGCTTTTTTGAATTGTGGCCACCAAGATCCATGTGGAATTCAGCCATGGACTGAAGTTTTGCCCTCCCCTGAGCTTCAAACAACTCAAAAGAGGAAATGATACGTTTTCATCCTGCAACTGACCTCAAAAATTCCATGGTCCCAAAAGTCACTCACTTTTCCAAGGCCCGAGCAATGTCCTGGAACCCTTGAGCAGTAGTATTGTTCTTGTCCCAGGATATACTCCTGCAAAACAGGAAGATGCAGAGAAGGTCATCCGGTCTCATGATAGACTCATAAAATCCTTACCACTGCCAGCTCCCTCACTATTTAGACCAGGCATGGGCAAACTTGGACCCTCCGTGTGTTTTGGACTTCAACTCCTATAACTCCTAACAGCCGGTAGGCTCAAGTTTGCCCATGCCTGGTTTGGACCCATAGAATCATAGAATTGGAGGAGACCACATAGGCTATCACCATACTGTAAAAGCACCATCTAAGCACCCCTGACAGATGACCATCCAGACTCTGTATCAACGATTCCAAAGAAAGAGCCTCCACCAAACTCTGAGGCAGAGAGTTCCACTGCTGAACAGCTCTTATGGTCAAGAATGTCTTCCTAACGTCCAAGCGAAATCTTCTTTCCTGTCATTTGAATCCATTGCTTCATTGAGTCCTAGTTTCCAGGAGAGAAGAAAGGAAGCCCTGCTACCTTTTCCTTATGACATCCTTTTAGATATTTAAACATGGAGTTTGTGTCTCCTCTCAACCTTCTCTTCTGCAGGCTAAACAGACTCAGTCATGGAGTAATAATGTACTTTAATATAGAAGTAGTGACTGAGAACACAATTTATTTCCATCCATTCAGTAGACTATATTGACTCATTGGTATTTCTCATTAATTTTGGAACCTACGTACCATGCTTTGTAGGGCGTTTAAGGGAGGCATTACTTGAAAGTTTTAGATCTTTTTCTTATTGGGGTAAGGATGATGACCTGTTGAGATCAAAAACTATTGGAGAATATGGATTATGACATGTTAGGATCATAACCTATTGGGTAGCAGAGTTATGAAGGCATTCCGTTAGTTTATTGCAGTGGTTCCCAACCTTTTTTTGACCAGGGACCACTTGACCAGGGACTACTTGACCAGGGCCACTTTGACCAGGGACCACTTGACCAGGGCCACTTTGACCAGGGACTACTTGACCAGGGACCACTTTGGCCAGGGACCACTTTGGCCAGCGACCACTTGACCACAGACTTACTGAGTGAAGTTAAAAAGTAAAAAGTGCCCCCCAAGGGGAGGAAACGCTCCAAGTGCCCATATGTCAGCAATAATCTGCCTAGAGACAACAGAACAAGAAAGAGCAATACTAAGGGTTAATGTGAAGAATGTTACTTGCAGATAAGAAAGAGTATAAATACTTTTCTGACTGCGCAACACACACGGTAGCCATTTGTTCCTTGACCTGCATGGTCAAAGGCTATCCGTCTCATTGCTGATCAGATTGAAATAAAAAGTCTTGTTTGGATTCACTGGTCTTGGCTGAGATTCTTCCACATAATGGACTCTGCTACCTAAACCCAAGTTCCCTTATAACTTGACCAGGGACCACTTTGACCAGAGACCACTATGAGCAAGAACATTAGTACCAAAAGGGTTACAAATCCATTTTTGGTCAACTTTAGATTCTGTTTGGGGTGTTGATTCAGAAAATTGCATTGGATAGATCACATCAGCTATGGTTTTTGATACAGAATATATACCATAGTCAGTGACAGTGAAGGAGTGGCAGGTGGTACAATAGGACCGGAAATAAAATAAAAAATAAATAAAGAGGTAGGAGGCTCGCGGATCATATTTTTGGCCTTGCAGCCCACGTGTGGTCCGTGGCTCACAGGTCAAGAACCACTGGTTTATTGAGTAATGGATGATTGCTGAGCTTGTAAATATCTTGTTTCTATTCAATACTCTCAACAAACAAAGATTCAAGTAGACTTCTTTTAAAATAACTTGCTTGTATACTCATTCTAAACAGTCAAGTGATCTGCAGCCCCTCCCACTACGTCTAGTACAGGGGTGCTCACACTTTTTCAGCATGTGAGCTACTCTTAAAGCAACCAAGTCCAAAAGATCTACCTGCCCCCGCCGCCGTGCGTTCTTGCCACCGTGCGTGCTCCTGCTGCTGTTTTCTGCCCGCGCAGCGCTTCTTTCGCCTGCGGGGCATTGCAGAAAGGAGAAAGCACGAGGCAGGGCATCCAGGGGGAGCGCTCCACCCTGCCTGTCTTGCCGGCAACAGAGGCTGCACAGCTGCTTCTGGATGAGAGAGAGGCAGGGCGCTCCCTCCAGAGGCCCCGCCTCATGCTTCCTTCTTCCTGCAATGCCCCGCAGGCGAAAGAAGCACCATGAGAGCAGAAGCCAGCAGCAGGAGTGCGCGTGCGCACAGGGTGTGGACTCGCATGGCAGGAGCGCCCCATCTGGCTGGTGAGGCCCAAAGATCACCTGGAAGAGGGCCGAAGATCTACTAGTAGCTCTCGAGCTACCTAATGAGCACCCCTGGTCTAGTATATAGACCTAAGGAATCTGCAAACCAAAGAAGACATACACCCCAGGAAATAAAACGACACACCACAAACAGAAAAAAAACCCCATTAAATAGAGAAGGCTTGAGAAGGTTGCTATCTCCAACATATCTTAAATATAAATTCATTTTTCATTCATGTTAAAGAATAAAGAAATCAAACAATAACAGGAAAAAAGAATGACTTAAACAACATTTTTAAAAAATCTATAGAAAAATACCTAGCATTAAGAGCAACATATTACCATTGTGTAACGTATTCCTATTGCAAATTCCTATTGCAAGTGCTTGAGCTTTCTCACCTCAAGGTGCTGTTGATCTGAAGGGCTTTGGATAGCATCTTGGCTCCGATGTCTTCCATGCAGTTCCCACTCAGGTCCACTTTGGTCAGGCAAGTGTTGCTGCCCAAGGCGTTGATCAGGATGCTGGTGCGGGTTTTCAGCCGGGAATCAGCAACTGAGAAAGTCTGCAGACACTTTGGAGAAGGGAGAGGAGGCAAAGGCACTGAACGGAGAATTTTAATCCTTGATTCACCCTGTCTATTTAGTCCTGATGAAATGGCTATGGGAAGGGTAAACTTCGGCCCTCCAGGTGTTTTGGATTTCAAAATTAGGAATTGTGGGAGTTGAAGTCCAAAACACCTGGAGGGCCGAAGTTTGCCCATGCTTGGTGTGATGAAGCGAGATATAACAATATGCTTTATTTCAGGAAATGTGTTCTTTGCCTTTTTGAAATGTGCAAGTATTGAATGTTATGTATATGAAATGTTGTTATGGCTTTAAAACTGTTTATTTACAGATTAATGTATATAAAAGAATGCTCAGGTAAGATGGGGTTTGTTAAAAGGAGAACATAGGCTACACGTTGCTATGGCAACCTGCTTCAAGCTGGAAAAGGGACGGGGCCAACTGTCACTGGCAAGAAAAGGGTTTGGTTTTAAAAGTCAGTCAGTTTTGAGCAGTCGGTTAGAGCAGTCAGGTGTAGAAGTCTGTCAGTTGATAGGGAAGGTAGCAAAAGCTAAGGGTTAGCTGTATTCTGAAGAAACTTGTTAGTCAGGAAATTGGAGTTAAGAGATTAGCTTAACTCAGTTAAAGAACTAGCTAGGGAACTAGGATAGTTGACTGACAACAGGGAGCTGTGACAATATTTATTTATTTATTTGCAGTACTTTTACCCCGCCCTTCTCACCCCTGAAGGAGGACTCAGGGCGGCCAACAAGGCAACAATGTGATGCCTAAATACAATATAAAAACCATAAAAATAACAAGGGCCACGTGGTCAAGACCCTTTTGTCAAGCTCAAGTTATTCAGGAACCAGTTGTCTAGTGTTAGTATATTGCAACCTTGTTTGGCAACATCTTCTTAAGTGAATGTACACATCGTAACCATTATGCTCGTAACTTTGAAACTAGTACGCTTCTGTCATAAAATAAACCAAGTTACGGATCTTTTGCCAACAAGCCTCTCTGTCTCATTGTGGAAATCTCCTAATATATGGTGGCAGCGATAAGAAATTAAAAGTCAGAAAGTAAAAAGGGGTTTCTGACAGGAAAGAAGATCGTCACAAGTGGCGGCCATTACACAGTTTGAAACCTCACATCCTCACACTTGGGTTATATAGTCATACCCCCATAACTACAGAGCCCATACACCCAGGGAAAAATGGTCTAAGAATTTGTAAAAGTGGTGTCAAAACTCAATAATTCTACCATGTAGATGTATCCCAAAATATCTAGAGGGCAACCAGATTGGGAAAAGTTGTCCCACACTTTTGTGTCTGAGAGCGAAATAACTTACACAGTCTTCCTCCTGGATAAACTGAACAATCTTCTGAAGGATCTCCTCCAACGTTCTGGGAAAAGAGATGGGACGAGTCACATTGAGGACACATAGACCCTTGGAATTGATCTCCTATATAGGGGTTACAGTCCATGCAATGTAGTCTTTGAGCATTGAGCACTATATTTCTGGAAGCCAGGGTTCAAATCCCCACCTATCCTTGGGAAAGTTGCACTCCCTCAGACTCAATCCAGAAGCAGATGTAGGGCCAACTCACCGGGATTTGACGTTGAAGTTCTTGCCCAACCAGAGATGCTTCAAGGACTTGTTCTTGGCGAGTGCCGGGACGAGGGTCAGCAGATCGGCATCAAAACCTGGAGCAAAGAGAGAATGGTGTTCTCAGCTTCCCACCATCTTGGGATCCTTCCTCTCTTGTGTATGTTATTTTATCTGCTTAATTGCGTTAATTTTATATATGTATATTTTATATATGTATTAAAAATATTTTTATCTAAATAAATAATTTTATTTATTATTTTATAATATAATGTAGTATAATCTGATATAATATAGTATAATGGTATGGTATAATATGCATATAATATGGATAATGTTGTAATGTAATACAATATAATACTAATAATAATAAGATATTATAATTGTATATTTACATTCCATGTAATATTACTAATAATATTGCGACGTAATTTGTTATAACACAATGTGATATGTAATTGTTGTATTGTGACAATGACATAGTATGTTGTATTTAATACTATAGTATAATATAGTATGGTATAATATATTGTGTATACATATAATATTCTTAATGTTGTAATGTAATGCTATATATTACTAATAATAATAATATGATACTATAACTATATATTTTGTGTTACATGCAATATTACTAATAATATTGCGATATAATTGTTATATAGTTTAATGTGATATTGTTATAGTACAATGTGATATGTAATATTGATGTTGTACTGTGGCAATAATTATAGTTTATTGTATTTGCATTTTGCTTGTGAGCCGCTCTGAGTCTCCTTCGGGGTTGAGAAGGGCGGCATATAAATATTGTGAAATAAATAAATAAATGGATAGTAATTGTAGAATAATTGTGTCAAAAAGGGACCACAACGACCATTGAGTCTAACCCTTGACCATGCAAACTTAAAGTCCTCCTGAAAGACGGGTACCCAATCCCTGCAGGGAACCAGCTGGAGGATATGCAGACTCACCGTTGTCGGAGAGGTCTAGACTACTCAATGCGCTGATGCCAGGCAACTGTTCTTGAAGCACCTGAGCTCCCGGTGAGCGCAGCTAATGGAGAGAACAGTATCATAGACTCATTGGAAGAGATCTCAAGGGCCATCTAGTCCAACGGGAAGGGAACCTATGGCTCGGGAGCCAGATGTGGCTCTTTTCATGATTGCATCTGGCTCTCCAGAGCAGCCCAGATCTCGGTTTCCCAGCATGCAGCGGGGAGGAGTGACACAAATGTGTCACAACTGCTGCTTCCGCGCCGCTCTCTCCCCTTCCTTTCCTCCATTCTCCCTCCCTCCCTCCCTTCCTTCCTTCCTTCCTTCCTTCCTTCCTTCCTTCCTTCCTTCCTTCCTTCCTTCCTTCCTTCCTTCCTCTTCTATTCTTTCCCCCCAAGTCTTCCTTTCCTTCTCCTTCCTTTCTTTTCACTTCCCTCTCTCTCCCCTTCTTTCTTTTCTTCTTTTCCCTTCATTATTTTACTTTTTCCTCACTCCCTTTTCGTTCTTTCCTTTCCTCTCTTCCCATTTCCTTCTTTCTTTTCCCCTCCTTGTCTCTCTCCTGCTTTTCTTTTCTTCCTTTTCCATAGTTCTTCTTTTCTTTCTTCCTCCCCCTCTCTCCTTTATTTCCTTCCTTCTGCCTTCTCTTCCTTCCCAGTGTCCTGAGCATGCCTTTTGCAGAGCCAGGTCTGAAGTGTCCCGTCAGTCTACCGGGGGAATCCTTTTCTCATCGTATGTACGTATATACTCACATTTAGTTGAATTCAGTCTTAAATTATATTATATATATTATATGGCTCTCACTGAAATAAATTTCCAAATATTTTGCTTTCATGGCTCTCGGAGTCAAAAAGGTTCCCGACCCCTGATCTAGTCCAACCCCAGGTAGGGAGACACCATCCAAGCCCTCCCAACAGATGGCCATCTGGCCTCTGTTCAGAAACCTCCAGAGAAAGCTATTCCGCCACATTCCCAGGCAATATATTCCACTCGTAAACAACTCTTTCCCAGGATGATTCAATCCCCCCCAAATCCAGAATCTCTGAGTTCAACAGGCAGAAAAAGACATTTTCAGAAAAGAACAACCGTTACCTCACATCCACTCAGGTCCAAATGGAGTTCGCTAAGATGGGTGTTGGCTGACAGACCTTGGAAAAGGGACCTGAGTGAGGAATGGAAAACATAATAATAATAATAATAATAATAATCTTTATTTATACCCCACCACCATCTCCCTGATGGGGACTCGGGGCGGCTCACATGAGGCCAGGCCCAAACAACAAATACCATAAATAAAAATCAAAAACATCAGCAACAACAAAATACAAATACAGACATATAAATAAAAACAATATATCTACAGGAGGATAGTTTTGAAACTATAATAGGCCCCTTCTACACTGCCATATAATCCATATTATCAACGCGGATAATCCACATTATTTGCTTTGAATTGGATTATATGAGTCTACACTGCCAAATAATTCCGTTCAAAGTAGATAATCTGGATTTCGTCGAAGGCTTTCATGGCCACAATCACTGGGTTTGCTGTGAGTTTTCTGGGCTGTCTGGCCATGATCCAGAAGCATTCTCTCCTGACGTTTTGCCCACATCTATGGCAGGCATCCTCAGAGATTGTGAGGTCTGTTGGAAACTAGGGAAGTGGGGTTTATATATCTGTGGAATGATGTCCAGGGTGGGAGAAAGAACTTTTGTCTGTGTGAGGTAGGTGTGAATGTTACAATTGGCCACCTTGATTAGCATTTAATGGCTTTGCAGTTTCAAGGTCTGGCTGGTTTCTGACTGGGGGGAATCCTTTGTTGGGAGGTGATAAACTGGCCCTGATTGTTCCTTGTCTGGTTTTTATATGGCAGTGTAGAGAGGGCCTAAGTGTGCTTTACAAACACTCCTAATGTGCAGCAATGCTGTGGAATTAATGCAGTTTGGCACCTCTTTACCCCCTATGACTCAAGGCTATGGAAATATGGGACTTGCAGCTTTCACAAGGCTTTTAGCTTTTTTTCCTGCCAAACTACAAATAGCCATGGCAATTCAAGTGAGGTCAAAACTGCATCAATTCTCCAGTGTGGCTGCACTCTTAAAGCTCCCAATGTACACATAATCCTAAAGTATATGCCTACAGGCAGTCCCCAAGTTATGAACAAGATGGATTCTGTATAGTCATAGAATTATAGTTGGAAGAGACGTTGTGGGCCATGCAGTCCAACCGCATTCTGCCCAGAAGCAGGAAAATTGCATTCAAAGCACCCCCGGCAGATGGCCATCCAGCCTCTGCTTAAAAGCCCCCAAAGAAGGAGTCTCCATCACACTCCGGGGCAGAGAGTTCCACTGCCGAACAGCTCTCACAGTCAGGAAGTTCTTCCGCTCCCAGGTTAAAAAAACACATATTTATTAACTTTCCCCCCATATTCATGGGGGTCCTGATTCAATAATAGTGAATGTGGAGGTCAGATTGTGTTTTAGTTCAAACAATATTTCAGAATATTGGCACTGACCAATAGAGGGCAGTAAAGCCCACAAACTGGGAATAAACAAGAAACCTGAAGCAACTTTAGAACCCTTTAAAACACAGTGGTAAACAGGGGCGGTCCTACAAGATAGGCCAAGTAGGCGGCTGCCTAGGGCGCCATCTGGGAAGGGGGCGCCATCCTGGCCCTGCCGATGTTCCTCAGACAGTGCTGCAGCTGCCTGCTTTTTGACCCCGGCCTTGTGCGCTCCGACGCCGCATGCCCAGTAGCTCCCTTGCGCAGAAGCCTAAGCAAAGCACTCCCTATCGGGCAGGCAGGGAGTGCTTCCCCTCTCCCTTTGTCTCCGCCGCATGCGCGCGTTTGCAGGGAAGGAGAAAAGAATCAGTGAAGAAAGTGTAAGTGAAGGAATGAATGAAGGGCTTTCCTCCTCCTCCTCCTCTGTGACCTCTTCTCTCCCTCCTTCCTTTCTTCGGCTCTATTTCTGTCTAGACTTGAGGGGCCTGAGGCTATGAGGAGTTGTGGGAGTTGGAGGCCAAAACAATTAAAAGGAGGGAGGGCGGGCCCAAGTTTGCCCAGGCCACGCTGCCTGTATTCGACCTCATTTGAACATTTTGGCTGTTTTTCTATTTACATTTACATTGGGATCCTAATTTTGGACTTATGGGAGACTCCTATGAATTATGAGACGGGTGGTAGGTAATATATTCTGATTTTGATGCATTTACATTGCATTTCTTGTTGATTATTATACAGTTCTGCTTAATATTGTCATACAATATAATACAAATACAATATAACAATAGAATAATGATATATTTTATATTACATGTAATATTACAAACAATATTGCAGTATAGTGATATTTCACAAAATAGTAATATATAATATTTTATTTTACTTTATTTTGGGTTATTTGAGTTTTATAGGAGTAATGAAAATATTTAGTAGAGGATAATTTTATTTAAATAAATAATTTTATTATTTTATAATAATAATATAACAGAATGTTACATTATATTATAATGTCAATATATTATAATATAATTATGATATAATATAGTATGAGTATGGTATAATATATTGTATATACAGTACATTGATACAATATAATACTACTAATGGTATTGTGATATTATAATTGTATATTTGTTTTACATGGGGGGCGGCAAAATAATGTTTTTGGGGGGGGGCACCAAAATAATGTTCGCCTACCATTTAAAATTACCTTAGACCGCCCCTGGCGGTAAAGTATAGTTTTCCAAGGTCTGGACAAACCTGGCCCCTCCAGGTGTTTTGGATTTCAACTCCCACAATTCCTGTTAGGAATTGTGGGAGTTGAAGTCCAAAACACCTGGAGGGCCCAAGTTTGCCCAGGCGTGATCAACAGTGTAGAATTAATGCACTTTGGACATCACCAATGGGATCCTGGGAGTTGTAGTTTCACAAGGTCTTTCTCTGCCCAAGAGAAAGGTGAATCTCAAGATTCTTGCGCCGTGGCAGTCAAAATGGTATCAAACCCCATCAATTCCACAGTGTAGATCAGGCCTGGGCAAACTTCAGTCTTTCAGGTGTATTGGACTTCAACTCCCATAATTCCTAAGTCCAAAACACCTGGAGGACCGACGTTTGCCCACATGCCTGATATAGCTGCACCCAAAGGGATATTATGACGTATATAGTGCAAAAAGACCAATGTTACTCATTTAACATAATAAGATAGTCAAGCCCAGAAGAAATGCTCACCTTAATGCTTCCACGGGCATTTTGATGCCTGACAGGTTAACGTAGCTGAGGGAATAGGCGCTGCAGAAAAACTGCTTCAGCGAAGGGGGCAGCCCTTTCCCTTTCCTGTGGAAAGCAGAAATAAAAATCATTTTCTTTTTCCTAATGGCTCAAAAAAGCGATCCTGCGGAAGATGTGATGCTGTAACAGGTAAAGGACGAACAACAACAACAGTAAAGGTAAGGGTTTCCCCTTGACATTAAGTCGAGTCAAGTCCGAATCTGGGGTTGGTGCTCATCTCTATTTCTAAGCCAAAGAGCTGGCATTGTCCATAGATGCCTCCAAGGTCATGTGGCCGGCATGACAGCATGGAGCGCTGTTACCTTCCCGCTGGAGTTGTACTTACTGATCTCCTCACATTTACATGTTTTTGAACTGCTAGTTTGGCAGAAGCTGGGGCTAACAGCGGGAGCTCACCCCACTCCCTGGATTCGAGCTGACGACCTTTCGGTTAGCAGGTTCAGCAGCTCAGCGGTTTAACCTGCTGCTTCACTGGGGGGGGGGTCCGTTTTAGGTATAGTACAGGAAAAATAAAAGGAATATGCTGAGATCTATGTTAGATTGCTAAAAATAGAGCTATTTTTCCATTCCTACCTGCCTTTACACATGAAACATAACTGTGCAACGACACAATCTAGGGTTGCGATGAAGCACAGTACGAACAAGCCTTTGTTTTTCTCCACTGAGGACAATGCAAGGTTTTTGGGGAATAGCAAAATGACAAAAATATCTTGTTCCTTACCGATGGGAGAAGGTGTTTCGTGCAAGGTTGAGGTAGCTAAGCCTTGGGCAACAGCCATGGAGCAGGGCCCCAAACAGCTATGGGGAAAAGACAGGCTTAAGTTAAGGAAGGAACACTCAACACCAGGCATGGGCCAAATTTGATCCTCCAGGTGTTTTGGTCTTCAACTCCCACCATTCTTAACAGTTTCAGGCCTTTTCCTTTCCCCCCTCAGCCGCTTAAGCTTCTCACACTAGACTTACTCACACTGAGGCCTACTAACACTGAGGCCTTTAACCCACTGAGACCTTCTCACACTGAGGGTTCTCTCAGACTGATGCCTCTCTCACACTGAGGCGAACTAACACTGAGGCCTACTCATACTGAGGCCTACCTCACACTGAGGCCTTTTACTCACTGAGGCCTTCTCACACTGAGGGTTCTCTCAGACCAATGCCTCTCTCACACTGAGGCCTACTCATACTGAGGCCTACTCACACTGAGGCCTACCTCACACTGAGGCCTTTTATACCCACTGAGGCCTTCTCACACTGAGGGTTCTCTCAGACTGATGCCTCTCTCACACTGAAGCAAACTAACACTGAGGCCTACTCATACTGAGGCCTACTTACACACAGAGGACCCTAGGCTTAAGTTTAAGTGGCTGAGGAGGGAAAGGAAAGGGCCTGAGGCTGTTAGGAATTCTGGGAGTTGAAGTCCAAAACACCTGGAGGGCCCAAGTTGGCCCATGCCTTATCTACACTGTAGAATAAAGGCAGTTTGATACCATTTGAACTGCTATGGCTCAAAGCTACAGGATCCTGGGTCTTTATGATGGGCTTTAGCCTTCTCTGCTAAGGAGAGATGGAGTTCCACCAAAACTACAGCTCCAAGGATTCCAATAGCAGTTAAAGTGGGATCAAACTGCATTTATTCCACAGTGTAGACCAGGCCTGGGCAAACTTCGGCCCTCCAGGTGTTTTGGACTGCAACTCCCACAGTCCAAAAGTTGCAGTCCCAAACACCTGGAGGGTCAAAGTTTGCCCAGGCCTGGTGTAGACGCACCGCTTTTGCTATTGTTTACACCCTACCCCATCGCAAAAGCGTGGCCCCCTTAAAACCTTACTGCATCCACGGCGCAGTCTGTGGATGATAGGTCCAGGTGAATCAGGGCGTTAGGCTGGGCCAGGAATGAATAGAAACCCTGCAAGACAGAAAGATAAAAGGAAATGGTTGAAAAGGGACATACAAAAAAACCACGATGGCATCCGTCCAAGGGACAGAAGGTCATTCTGGTACAAAATCTTCTTTCCCCAAGACCTTGGATATTACAGCCCTTAAATAACACGCTGTTAATGATCGGCATGCTTTGAATGGTAAAGAGGGTTTTCTTTGTCCTCTGAAGTTCAAAAACTCCAGACTTGGCTTTAAACTTGGTGGGAGAAGGTCAAGATTTGAAGTGCGTCTACGCTGTAGAATTAATGCATGTCGGCGCCACTTTAACGGCCATGGCTCAATGCTATGGAGTCGCAGAAGTTGTCGTTTACAAGGTCGTTTGCTTTCTCTGGCAACTAGTGCTGGTGCCTGGCCAAACTACAACTCCCAAGACTTCACAGCATTGCGCCACAGCCGTTACAGTGGACTCAAACTGCATTTATTCTAAAGCACAGATATACTTGTCGTTTTATGACATAGGCATCGTTCTAATTGTCAGCCTCCCGCATGCTGAACCATAAATTGAGATACATGTTGAATGTACGAGGGTTGAATGAAAAGTAATGCCTTCACCTTTGTTACTTGGGTTTGGATGGGAATATTTTAATAAATCAAACAAGAAATAATCCTTAAAATGTGCTCTTTAACTACGACTATTCATTTTTCCACATAATCACCAGACAATTGGATACATTTCTACCAACGATGAACAAGTTCTCTGAAACCGTCATGGAAGACGTCGACTGTTTCCGCAACCAGCACCTCACAGTTCTCTCAACGTCTTCATAAGGAACATAATGATGTCCTTGCAGATCTTCTTTCATTATCGGGAACAGATGGAAGTCAGACGGTGCTAAATTTGGTCTGTATGGAGGATGCCATACGGTGGTGAGATGAGTCTCTGAAGTTCTGCTGTGTACCCATCATGCACAGATCTTCCGATAGCCAAGCAAAGCAATAATGTGATCCACACGTTTTGGTGAAATGCCGATTATGCTTGAAATTTCTCTCTGAGTGATACGACAATCATCCTGAATCAATCTGTCAACCTTTTGCTTGTGCTGTCACGGGACATCCAACTCTGTCATGCAAGTCAGATGTTCCCACTTCAACATCTTTAAACTTACTCACCCAAAGACACAAAGTACTCACATCAATACAATCACCATAAACAGCTTGCATTCTCTGATGAATTTCCTTTGGGGTGACACCTGCTATCAAGAATTCAATGACTGCACATTGCTAAAGTCGCATTGACCGACCATCTGCGCAGGGTTCCATACTTTGCACTTTAACAACATAACCGTTCAATGCTAAGGCTTCCCAGCAAGATGGAACTGCAGAGGAGAGTCTACTGAACAAGCCAGTACCTGACGCATACCAGTACTGCCGTCTCTTGAGGAGTTACAAAGGTGGAGGCAGGCATGTAGCCAGGGGGAGGCTTAGGGGGCTTCAGCCCCCCCCCTCTCAGGGTGGTCCACGAGAAGGCCTTACTGGTACATTATTTAAACTTATGTTTATTCATATCATGATCTGATCACCATGCTCATTATATCCGACATTCATGGGGTTATTGGGATAACAATACAAAAGGTTTGCTAGGGTAGACCCTCTTCCACCCAGTCTCAGCCCCCCCCCCCCGAACCAAACTCAGCCCCCTCCAAATCAAAATCCTGGCTACGGCCCTGCGTGGAGGCATTACTTTTCATTCAACCCTCGTAATATCCACCCACAGCTAGAAGATACAGAGAAAGAGATATATAGAAATTGATATAGAGATAAAGTAACAGTAAAGGTTTCCCCGACATTAAATCCAGTCATGTCCAACTCTGGGGGTTGGTGCTCATCTCCATTTCTAGGCGGAAGAGCTGGCGCTGTCTGTAGACACCGATCCAAATGCTAACATGGATTGATTATTCTTGTCCATCGTAGCCACATCTTCACCATACTTCTTTTGCAACTTACGTTGGCCTCGTCTGTCCCCAGGAGACCGGGATTTTTGCTCAAGTCCAGGTGGCGGAGGGAGCTGGTGAACGCGGGGTTGGCACCGAAAGTCTGGCACAGAACGGCGAGTCCTGGGGCAAAGAAAAACCCGAAAGACACAGATATAGGGTAGGTGATACAAGGCTGGAAAACAGTACATGCAAAAGGGATCTAGGAGTCCCTTCCAGAGAGGCCCTATATCCCAGGATCTGATCCCAGATGTTTTGTTTATCCCAGATTATCTGGCAGTGGGGACTCATATAATCCAGCTCAATGCTGGAATATAGGACCTGTCCAGAAGGGCCATTAGTGGACCACAAGAGGAACACGAAACAACACTATGATACGGCAGCTTAAAAAAAAGCCAGTGCCAAGGAGCCTTGTAGTCTCTGGTTCTTTGGATTTTTTAAAACTGAGTTTGGAAGGCCATCTCTCAGGAGGGCTTTGATGGCGTCTTCTTGCCTGGCAGAAAGAGGTTGGAGTAGATGGCCTTTGGGGGACTCATATAATCCAGTTCAATGCAGAAAATCTGGGATAATATCCTGGGCTATAGGGCCTGTTTAGAAGAGCCCTTAGTGGACCACATGTCTCTCCTTCTTTGGAGCTTTTAAAACTGTGTTTGGATGACCATCTGTCAGGGGGGCTTTGATGGCGCCTGGCAGAAAGACTAGATGGTCTTTGGGGGTCACTTCCAAGTCCCTTCTACCTTTAGCAGTGATGCTGGTCTTGGAAAGGCAGAGTTTGCTGAGGCCTTGAGGGAAACATAAAAACTGCTGGCTCAAGGCAATGAGACCTGTGGGTACGACAGAAAGGTAACATGAATCAGATAGTGAATACAGTAATGTTTGTTTCCCCAGACACCTTTTCTTTTAGGATCGGACGCCCCAAACCTCACCTTTATCCTCCAGTGGGTTGTGGGAGAGAGTCAGTGCATGGAGAGCTGTGTTCGGGTTCTCCGACAAAACGCAGGACAGTTTCAGAGCAAATTCTCTGCACGAAACCGAGAAAGAGACAGAGCAAAGAAAAACAATCAAAGCCACTTTCTTAACACTGGTTCAAGGGCCATAAATAGTGGCCACTACTTTAGCTTTTAGGGAAGTGACACAGGAATAATAATAATAATAATAATCTTTATTTACTTAGAATAGTGTCCAATGGCTCTGGTTCAAAGCCATCCACGGTCAGGGCCCTAGATACCTCAGGGATCGCCTCTCATACACTCATCATTTGAGATCACCAAGACCAGCCCAGGAAAATCTTCTACATGTCCCAGGTCCCAAAGAAGCACGCCTTGAATCTACAAGGCATAGGGCCTTCTCAATCTCTGCCCCAACCCTGTGGAACTCTCTACCACCATATATAAAAGCCATGCCCGATTTACGGTCATTCACACAAGCTCTTAAAACCTGGCTCTTTGTTAAAGCTTTTAATTTGTAATAATTTCATATTTTGTACATTGTTTTTATCTGTTATGTAAGTCTCTTAGAGCACTTTAGTGGGAAGTGACTAATGAAATAATAAATTTGATTGATTGATTGAGAGTATAAAGCACTGATTCTCAAAGTGGGTGGTACCGCCCCCTGGTGGGCGGTGAGGCAATCCAAGGGGACGGTGTGAGGCTCAGGGGAATTTGGGGGGTGGTGGTGAACCCCTTTAAGGGGGCGGTAAACCATTGGACATTTAGGAGGGGTTGCGCAGCCCTCTTCTTTGGCCCCGCACCCTTCGCTTTGACGTGCATATTAGATATTTGGATTAGAATTAGTAAGAGTAGCAAAATTATTTATGAAGTAGCAATGAAAATATGGTTGGGGGTCACCACAACATGAGAAAACTTATTTAGGGGTCATGGCATTAGAAAGGTTGAGAACCACTGCATTAATACATATATCTTTCTGTTTAATTGCTAGTATTTTTTTAAAAAAAATTCTAGGGGGACAGTGAGTAATATTTTTTCTGGAAAGGGGGCGGTAGGCCAAAAAAGTTTGGGAACCACTGGTATAGAGTATAGAGTATATAGTGTCCAATATGATATGGAGCAGGCATGGGCAAACTTGGGCCCTCCATATGTTTTGGACTCCAACTGCCACAATTTCTAACAGCCAGTATTAGTTTTCTCAGACTGGTGCCTCTTTCACACCTAAGCGAACTAACACTGAGGGCTACTCATACTGAGGTCTACTAGCACACTGAGGCCCCTAAGCTTAAGTTTAAGCGGCTGAGGGGGGAAGGGAAAGGAAAGGGCCTGAGGCTGTTAGGAATTGTGGAAGTTGAAGTCCAAAACACCTGGAGGGCCCAAATTTGCCCACACTTGA
The DNA here is from genome assembly GCA_030556195.1 of Anolis apletophallus. Classification (NCBI taxonomy): domain Eukaryota; kingdom Metazoa; phylum Chordata; class Lepidosauria; order Squamata; family Anolidae; genus Anolis; species Anolis apletophallus. Next base: position 144,062,215 of record JARBWK010000008.1, on the reverse strand, counting down.
TCTACACAGTAGAATAATGCAATTTGACCGCACTTGAACTGCTCTGGCTCAATGCTACGGAATTATGGGAGTTGTAGTTCGGCGCAGCCCCAGCACTCTTTAGCAGGGAAGGCAGAAGGCCTTGAAAACGAATAACTCTAATGATTCTATAGCTGTAAAATGTGGCCCCAACTGCGTTAATTCTTCAGTAGTGTAGCTTAGATGGGAAATCAGAGAGACAGAGACATGCACCTGGGAGAAAAACGGGAAATGCCCTTCAAATCTCGCAAAGCAAAACAAAAACGGGAATGTCAAAAGTCCAGGCAAGCCTCACGTTTTTAACCCTGCATTGTCCAGCACCAGCTCCTCCAGGTGATGGGACTTGTTCACCGTGTGCAGAACCTGCTCTGCGACCTCTGAACCCTGAGGAGAAGGGAGACACAGATACACCTTAAGAGATTCCACCTAAAAATTAGGAAGAACTAATGTTTATAAGAACTGCTTGACAGTGAAATATGCTGCAAGGAAGCCTCATCCTCCAGATGTTTTAAAGCAAAAGCTGGATGGCCATCTGTCGGGAGTGCTTTATTGTGTCTTCCTGCATGGCATAATGGGAGTGAGCTGAATTGCTCTTAGGGTTTCTCCCCCAAGTCCATGGTTTTATGGTTTATATTGGGCTTGAAGACCTGGTGGTTTCAACAAGTCTGAGAACGACTAGTTCTCACTCAGCCCCAGATATGGTTGAATATGGCTATATTTTTTTTCCTACCAATTACCCAGGTCACTTCCTCCCTATTAGGTCCCGGAAATGAAAAGCCGCAGACTGTACCTATTATTGTTGTTGCCTGCTATAGCACTGCACCTAATTTCCCGGGCCCTCTAGAAATTTTGAGATTGCACTAGCCTCGGCCCGGCCTTTAAAAATTGCCTTGAACAAGCAGGATTATATATATATATATATATATATATATATATATATATATATATATATATATTTGTGTGTGTGTGTGTGTGTGTATTGTGATTTTTTGTGCTTATATTGTTTTGCTAATTTTATGTTTATGTTTTTTATTCTGTATGTATTGATGATGTTACTTGGAAACCTCTCTGAATCCCCTCGGGGAGATAGGGCGGTATATAAATAAAGTTTTGTTGTTGTTGTTATATACTGGGCCCATAACCCTTGTTGGGAGAGTGGGCTTAATAATCAAAGATCAGGGCATACAGGGCACAGGGTACAGCCTGTGCTTGACGGGGTTACACTCCCCCTGAAGGCTCAGGTTTGCAGCTTGGGAGTGATCCTGGACTTTGCTTTGATTTGGGTTATCTGAGTCCAAACTCAAATAATGTGGGATTTTCTGCCTTGATATTCTGGGACATATTTATTTATTTATTTCTGGTATTTGTACCCCGTCACTTCTCTACCCCCGAAGTGGGACTCATAACGGCTTACATTAGTAATGGTACAAGGCCGCTACATCAAAATTACAATAATATAATCACAACCACGTACACAAACATTAAAACAATTACATAATCATTAAAAACCAGTACATGTAGCATTAGTTTTAAACCATAAAACAAATCACAATGTCATCTGCCACAGTGCCATTCCAGTCAATGTCCACTAAGGTGCAAATTACGTCTGCTGCCTGAAGGCCTGGTCCCAGAACCATGATTTTAATTTTTTTCTGCAAGCCAGGCAGGATGGGGTCGATCTTATCTCATTTGGGTGTGCGTTCCATAGGCAGGGGGCCACAGCCAAGAAGGCCCTGTCTCTTGTCCCCGCCAAACGTGTTTGCAATGTTGGCGGGAGAGAGAGCAGGGCCTCCCCAAATTATCTTAGGCTGCGAGATGGGACATAGAGGCAGATGCGTTCGGACACGTAAGCTGGGTCAGAACTGTATAGAGCAGGGGTAAGGAACCTATGGCTCGAGAGCCAGGTGTGGCTCTTTTCATGATTGCATCTGACTCTCCAGAGCAGCCTGGGCCTTGGTTTCCCTCTCTCCCCTTCTTTCCTCCATTCTCCCTCCCTCCCCCCTCTTATATTTCCCCCCAAGTCTTCCTTTCCTTCTCCTTCCTTCCTTTTCACTTTCCTCTCTCTCCCCTTCTTTCTTTTCTTCTTTTCCCTTCATTATTTTACTTTTTCCTCACTCCCTTTCCTTTCTTTTCCCCACCCTTTCCTTTCCTCCCTTCCCATTTCCTTCTTTCTTTTCCCCTCCTTGTCCCTCTCCTGCTTTTCCTTCCTTTCTCATAGTTTATTCTTCTTTTCTTTCTCCATCTCCCCCTCCCTCCTTTATTTCCTCTGTCTGTCTTTCCTTCCTTCTTTCCCCTTTCCTTCCGCCTTCTCTTCCTTCCCAGAGTCCTGAGCATGCCTTTTGCAGAGCCGGGTCTGAAGTGCCCCGTCATTCTGCCAGGAGAATCCTTTTCTCATAGTATGTACGTATAGACTCACGTTGAGTTGAATTCAGTCTTAAAATATATTAATTTCCAAATATTTTGCTTTCATGGCTCTCTGAGTCAAAAAGGTTCCCGACCCCTAGTATAGAGCTTTATAGGTCAAAACCAGCACTTTGAGTTGGGCTTGGAGATGGACCAGCAACAAGTGGAGCTGACACAACAGGGGTGGTGGTGGTATGTTCCCTGTATGTCGCCCCAGTTAGCAATCTGGCTGCCACCCGTTGGACCAACTGTAGTTTCTGAGCTGTCTTCAAAGGCAGCCCCACGTAGAGCGCATTGCAGTAATCTATTTGGGATGTAACTAGAGTGTGGATGACCGTAGATAGAGCTGTGTGGAAGGGCCCATAGAAGGGAGGTGGGGGGGTGAACAGTTGCGGGAAGGTGTGTAAATAAGACAGCTGTTTTGTGTGGGAAATGGAAACTGCAGTTAACAGACCATGGCCACAGTGTTTCCCCACTAGGGGGCAGGTGGGAGTTGGGCACAGCAGGTTTGAGTGGGAAACTTTAGAACTGTCTTTTTTAGGGATTGTGGGGAAAAAAGGATATGAACACTAGTCTTTTATTGTTATGAGCTCAATTTTAACTCCCAAGATCTTCCGGAGTCTCACATTATGATCTCTAAAAGGTTTCCAAAAGCAAAACCCCTTAACAAAATACTTGCAGGGGTTGGAGGTGCCTGTTCTTTGGTGAATAAAAGGGACATCTAGCCAAGATCTCAGAACATATTTGGAAAAAGGAGGACATACCAGCCGCAGGTCCTTGCAGAAAAGTTTGGTGAACCACTGGTTATAAGCCAAAGCAGCCACGATCAGCGCTAAGTCCCTAAAGAGATCGAGAGAGAGGGAGGGAGGGAGGGAGGAATGGAAGAACAAGTATTACAGAAGGGAAGATATCTCAACCCTCATCTCTTTGTTTGGCCCCACTTACTCTGAGGTCCAAGAAAGATGAAAGGGGTAAACTTGCCATGAGAAAGAGGAACATGGGTGCGATTTCACAGAGACCACACTGAAAAATAATGGTTTTCTCAGCCTGTGGCAGCTCTATCACCGAAATCAATAGGGCCAAATGGGAGTCGTAGGACCACACATGTAGAGGAGTTTGGGGTGGAGCTTTTTAATCTCTCTCTCTCTCTGCATGTTTGCCTCTGAATCTCTAAATCCTTTACAGCCACCTGGCACTTCACGCTCTGCTTCCTGCGAGCTGAATGCTCAACTATAAGTATCCTGCTTTTGCATTTTGGATGTTCTGCTCTATGCCGCTTTTGCGTAACACAGACAGAAAATCCTAAAACCTATAAGTCATCTAATGAGCTTATAATGGCCCGAAAATTAATTGATTGATCGATTGGAGGTTTGTTGAGTTGTGAAGTGGGTACAAATGGACCTCAGGTAGTGTCTTCTCACCGACTTTCCAAGTGACAGAAATCGAGCAGATTGAATTCCCGGTTGTCCTCCGAATGATAAATAGTGTCAACATCCTGGAGCATGAAAGAAGAAGAAAAAAATGGATGAGGTTATTATATTTTTAAGTGCAGACATCCCACTCCTAGAAATGTAGGGCAATATCCTGGAGAACAAGCCCAATGAGGAGTGGCTTAAAGAACTGGGCATGTTTAGCCTGAAGAAGAGAAGGCTGAGAGGAAACATGATACATATGTGAGAGGAAGTCATAGGGAGGAGGAAGCAAGCTTGTTTTTTTTGCTGCCCTGGAGACTAGGATGCAGAACAATGGCTTCAAACTACAGGAAAGGAGATTCCACCTGAACATTAGGAAGAACTTCCTGACTGTGAGAGCTGTTCAGCAGTGGAACTCTCTGGCCCAGAGTGTGGTGGAGGCTCCTTCTTTGGAAGCTTTTAAACAGAGGCTAGATGGCCATCAGTCAGGGGTGCTTTGAATGCGATTTTTCTGCTTCTTGGCAGAAAGGGGTTGGACTGGATGGCCCTCGAGGTCTCTTCCAACTCTAGGATTCTATGATTCTATGATCAACCTTTTCTTCCCATCACATTCAATGCTATGGACCTGGGAATTGTAGTTTTTACAAAGTCCTCAGCCTTCTGTCCTGAAGAGAGTGAGTGCCTGAGCAAACTACAAACTCCTACAATTCCATAGAATCGAGCTATGGCAATTAAAGTGGTTTCAAACCACATTAATTTCACAGTGAAGATGCACCCATAGATGCAGGATGGGAAAACAACGGCTTTCTCTCCATAAAGCAAAGGCAAGGAAAAGTGAGCTTTGTTGGGTCCTAGCTCCTAAAGTCATAACCAAGGGTCACGGTGATTGGGGATTCTGGGAATTGTAGTCCACAAAGGTCCATTTCCCAAAATCTGCACAAAACTTGGTGAATACATACACTGGGCTTTAGCACAGCAGGTTAACCGCCAGCTGCAGTAAATCTTGCCAACCAGGTCAGGGTGAGCTCCTGGCCTTTAGCCCAGCTTCTGCCTACCTAGCCTGCCACATTATATGCCAATGACAGATTAAATCCATCTATTTTAGAGGTCCCAACCTCTTTCCAGCTGGAACATCCCTATAACTGATTGCACCTTGAATTTTCCAGTCTTCAGACTCCACTTTAAAGTCCTCCCATCTCAAATTTTAATATAATTTTGATCAACATATGAACATACAGTAGGTCCTTGGTATCAGGACCCCCTATGGATACCAGCCACCCAAGGGCACTTAAGCCCTGTTATATATAATGGTGCTCCTTATATAAAATAGAGAATCAAGGTTTGCTTTCGGGGATTTTTTTTCTCACATTTTCCAAGCCCTGGGTGGAAAGTTGTAGCTTCGAGGGGCTACTGTATTAAAAGAAAACTGCACCCTAAAATTTGCTCAAGCCACCAACAGTCAATATTTCAGTGGGTGGAGATCATTCAATGGGCATAGGAAGGGGTGAGAAATTGTTCATGAAAGTGACCACATCCTCAGCAATTGGTACTTTTTATAACATTTCTTTCAGGATGTGGTTCGCACCACCCCATGTTCGCACACTGACACAGGGTGGTGCATTTCGGAGGACCAAGGGCACTTCCACACTACATAGCAATAGCACTGCAGTTCTATTTTAACTGCCATGGCAACATCCTGCAAGGTCCAGGTCTCACATTTTAAGTGCTTATAAGTCTCGCCCAGAGAGCTCTAGTGCCTCAGTTGTGCTTTGTTGCGCAAGGCAGATACAGCGCAATTCCGATAGGATAAAGAGTTTAGCCACAGACCACAAGCTGAATGTGAGACAAGAGTGTGATGCAGAAGCTAGAAAAGCCAATGTAATTCTATTTATTTATTGACAACTTTCCTACCCTTCTTTCTCCAACCCAAAGGGGACTCAAGGTGGATTTAAAGCCAAGCAAGCATTATACACCAGCAGTCGTCTTATATGCCGGGAGTCGTCTTATAGAGCGGGTGCTGAAACTTCCAATCCAGATTGGAGAATCTGTGGTTACCGCATATGGTGGGGGGAGTTCAAAAATGACAGTGGCTGCGTCCCTGCCATATGCAGCGACTGTACGAAAGCATTAAGGGTTACGCTGTACAAGTACGGTAGAAGAAAATCCATTCACACTGGGAATGTGGCGCAGCTCGCTGTGTGTCAGCTGCATAAGATCTCTACTGACCAGAAAGTTATGAGTTCAAGGCCTGCCCGGGTCGGGGTGAGCTCTCAACCAATTTGTGTAGCTCGTTGTCGACCTTTGCAACCCAAAAGACAGTTGCATCTGTCAAGTAGGAAATTTAGGTACCACTTTGTGGGGAGGCTAAATTTAACTGATTTCTGGAATGTTAAATTGCCTCTATGTCTGTCTATATATGTTGTATGTCAATGGCATTGAATGTTTGTCTGTATATGTGCATTGTGATCCGCCCTGAGTCCCCTGCGGGGTGAGAAGGGCGGAATATAAATGACGTAAATAAATAAAATAAATAATTCATCAGGATTCGTGGACTTAATGCAGTCCCGATGGTGAGGTGAAGGGGCGCCTTACGGGGAAGGTGTAAGTGAAGGGTGGAGCAAGCTGCAGGCATCCGGGGCGCCCGGGGTATGGAAAAAAGAGATAGAGTGGCTCTGGGCCCAGAAAGACACACCTCTTTGACCTGTCTGGCCCACCCTTGTATGCTATTACCATACCTCCTCCTCTGCCTCTCAGATCTCACTCCTGAAGACTGCAGTGAAGTCGTGCAGGTGTGCATGTGTGAGATCTGAGAGGCAGAGAAGGAGGTACAGTAATAGGAAAATTACCATATTGAAATCAAATCTGATGTTTTAAAATTTTTATTTGGTGTGTGTTGGAAATATACGGCGAGTATATCCCAAACTCTATATTTTAATTTGAAAAGTTGGGGGTCGTCTTACATGCCCAGTCATCTTATACGCCGGCAAATACGGTAAACTCTTATTAAAGAGAGCTTTATAAAGCAACATAGTTTATGAAGAAACTGTTAAAGATTCTAAGTTCAAGATACAATCTCTCTAAAATGTTACGGAAGTTTTTCACCCTTGACAAGAAATGTGCCTGTATCTTGAAATACATGAAGTTATCCGTAAACAAAACTTCTTATCTCTAAAAAGACGTCTGCTTTCATTATTCTCTGCTGAAAGCATCAAACAGAAACAAAATATCTACATTCCCAGTGATTATCTATTACCAAATAAACTCTGCTAACTCAATTAGGTTGTGATCCTAACAGGATCTATGTCTTGATAGTCAGTGATCCTAACAGGTCATGATCCATTATCCCAAATAATAATAGTATAGTCTATCTATATAGTATAGTGTCTACTAGTAGTCATGGACCCAAAATTTGTCCCATTTGTTTGATTCGTGTTTCTGTTTCGTTCCGTGCATTCGGATGGCACGAAGCGGAAAGGCCCCTCCTGGAATGAAAATGCAATTGATACAAAGGCAGGTGGGAGCGGGTACCGGTTCCAAACCTGCTTTTCGGATTGATTGCCTGTGGCCTAGCAAAGCCTGTAGTTGAGTGCCAAGTAAGGAGCGCTGCAAGGTCCTGCAAGGCCTGGGTGCATAGGCCCAAAACCTGCACCCTTAGGCCTGGGCGCTTTGGGCCTATGGGTGAAGTCCTCCCCCCTCCCCCTCCCCCTATAATGGGCTGAAAGAAAATAGATCTTTTGGTCCCAAAAATGAAAAACAAATATCTGATCTTCTGATTTTGGGAGGCTCTGACGAAAATGGATAGGAGACCCCACTGTAAGCCGGGACATGAAACGGACAAAGGTAAGTCCCAAATGCACATGACTAGTGTCTGGATCGAGAACGTCCTAATCCCACTCTCTTCTGGCTTGGTCGGACCTCTTCACCTGGAATAACCCTGTGTCCAGTTCTGGGCACCACAATTCAAAAAGGATACAGACAAACTGGGATGTATTCAAAGAAGGACGACCAAAATGGTCCAAAGTCTCGAGGTCAAGCCCTATGAGGAACAGTTGAGGGAGCTACATATGTTTAATGTATTGTCAAAGGCTTTCATGGCTGGAACCACTGGGTTGTTATAGTAGCCTGTAGCCTGTTAGGAATTGTGGGAGTTAAAGTCCAAAACACTAGAGGGCCAAAGTTTGCCCATGCCTGAGTTAGACAGTAGAACATGCCGCCTAGGCATCTGGTGGTCTCCTCCACTGGAAGTTTTTAAGCAGAGGCTGGACGGACATCTGTCAGGAGGATTTGGATTGTGTGTTCCTACATTGCAAGAGGTTGGACTGGGTGACCCTTGTGGTCTTTTCCAACTCTATAATTCTAAAGCACCAAAATCAATGTGTACAGAGCTATCATACCGTCTAGTCTCCTTTATGGGTCTGAAACATGGCTCACCTATCGACAACACCTATGACTCCTTGAACGCTTTCATCAGCGCTGTCTTCGCACAATCCTAAATATACACTGGACTGACTATGTGACGAATGTTGCTGTCCTTGAGCAAGCAGGGATCACCAGCGTTGAGGCCATGCTATTGAGAACACAGCTTGCGCTGGGCAGGGCACAGCTCTAGGATGCAGGACCACCGCCTCCCTAAGATACTACTCTATGGTGAACTCGCCACGGGTCAGCACAAGAGAGGCACCCCAAAAAAGAGATATAAGGACTCCCTGTAACAACATCTCAGGCTTGGCCAGATTGATCACCAACAATGGTCCACCCTGGCCTCACATCGGGAGGCATGGAGATGCACTATCCACAATGCTCTTTCGAGAAGACACGCCGAATGGGTCTCGAAGAGAAATGACAACGCAGAAAGAACTGCAACTTGGAAACAACATCACCCAAGGAGACTTTCTGCTGTGCTTTCTGCAACCGAACTTGCCTATCTCAGATTGGCCTTTTTAGTCATCAACGCGCTTGTAAAAAGCGTGGGATGAGTCCTTCCTAAGAATCTTTGTTCGCAAAGTAATGCCGAGAGAGAGAATTCTAATGTTGATGGTGATGATGATGGTACCTAATTCCTGTGAAGCTCAGATACAGGAAAAATTTCGACTTTCCAGCTTCTGCAGTGCAATTAAGGACCATGAAATCGCTTCCTTTTTAGCCAGTTTCATATCAACCTCAGTGGTCAGTGTGGATGTGCTCAAAAACACATGGTTGTGTCTCTCCTGTAGTTACATTGCACTTGAATTGTTATTGCATCGACTATGGAATGCTCTTCCAACTGAATTAAGATCAGTCCCCTCCCTCCTGGTTTTCCGAAAGAAATCAAAGGCATGGTTTTGGGACCAGGCTTTTGGGCAATAGATATAGCAGCAATTTAAGGGACAAATTGCAATGGTGATGTGACTTTCGAGGCTGGTTTTTATTGTTCAATTTTTGTATGGTTTTTAACTATGCATTGTTTTTATGATGTGATGTTTTAATATGTGATTTTATTATTGTAATTTTGTAAATAGCCTCTAATTGGGCTTAATTGTAATGCCGTCCTGAGAAATAATATAAATATAAATGTGAGAAATAAATAAATGAATGAATGACTCTAATATAATTGTTGAGCCGGCCCTCTGTCTTTTGCAATAATTTCTTTCTGCTGCAGTCCTGATATTGCAAAGTGGAGGAAGGTGACTGCTCAGTTGCGCCAAAAGTGAGGGGATTTAAAAAATTCCTATGTTGATGCACCCAGGCCCGGATTAACACCTTTTTGCGACCTATGCCACACTTTGGAATTACGCCCCCCCCCACACACACACACACACCCTTTCATCCGCTCGTCCCCCTTAGGGCCCTGCATCCAGCTCTCCAAGTGTGGCCCCACTAGGTCTGCCACAGGAGTTTCCCTCTCGGCAGGCACTATGGATGCAGGCATGGGGGGAGGAGCCTCCTCCCCGATGCCGGGGCTTGAGGCACTTGGCTCCTACCCGGTATCGGGGATTGCGCATGCTTTGTAGTCAGCAGCTGTACTGATGCTGCGCTTCCCCCCAATACTGAGGCTTGTTGCATTGGACTTCTGTCCTGTACTGGGGTTTGCGCATGTGCTGTAGCCGGCAGTTGCGCTTCTCTCTCCAGTAAGGAGGAGTCTCTTCCTTGTGTTGGAGGAGGAATACCAGCTTTCATGGCGTTAGGGCATGCGCAGACTGCGCAATGGAGTTTCCTATACTTGCACTGAAGGAGCCAGCAAGTAGATGCTGTCGGCATCGAGGGAGTTAATTGTTCCTCCTGTCGACCTCAACGCCAGTGTCGAGAGCCCCTGCGCATACGCCGTTTGCGCAACAATAGCAGAGGCAGGAGCTGGTATTCAGGAAGGGGCAGGGGCGCTGCCGAAAAGGAGGACCTCCGGTATCCTTCCTTCCTTATATCCATGCGCGTTGCATTTTTATTTGTTTCAACATTAACTTTTTTTGGTCCGTGATCTGCACCCCCTGTCATCTTGCACCCCTAGGCCATCGCCTAGGTTGGCCTTATGGGTAATCCAGGCCTGGATGCACCTAGAGAAAGTTATGGACCTTGGGAAACTATAACTCCTAGGACCATATAGTATGGAGCTGTGGTATTTAAGGGCATTCGTTCCATATTGTAAATGCACCAAGAGAAGCGTATGGACCTTGGAAAACTTATGACTCCCGGGACTGCACATCACAGAGATATGGCATAATAATAATAATAATAATAATGGCATTTACATTAAGTCCTGACTGCATTTATTATCTAGTGCAAATGCACTCAGAGAAGGGTACTTTTGGCTCCTCCCGCAATTTCCCCTCCCACAAATTGAGAGAAACATTTCATTTTAAACCTGAGCGCAACAAATGCCATCACATTACAGAACTGGCCAACCATCCAGATCATTACCAAAAATCCACTTCCCTGCCACCTCCTGAAACATTTGAAAAGAATGCTGGTTTCCACGCTTAAAATACGCAAAGAATGCTCTACCCTACACTTGAACACCACCTAATGTGATGAAGACAGTGGCTCATCACGTTTTAAGTGTAGCGCTCAGTGGAATTTAGTAAATGTAATGTAGTAGTAATAACACGCCAAGTAAGGCAAGCAGGAGTTGAAGCGAGGCTGCGAGAAAGACCAATCATAGAATTGCACATTAGCAAAGTGTGAACGTAGTGAAATTCTAGCGAGCTGTGAACAGTACACAGTGCAATTGCACTGAGCATGGCGCCACTGCAGAAAGGTTGTGTCAACAAACCGAAACATGCCATTATCGGAATGGTGCATTTCCATTTGCTGAAAACACTGTTGTGGTGGGGCTACATTTGCTATTGCAAATCCTGAAATTCCAAACTGATCCAATGCTGGTTGAAGTGGAAAGGAAGTGCTATGCAAACTGTGCAAAGCAACACAAAGTCTTCCTTCTCTGATTTTGAACGTACCCACTGGACCTCTTCGCGGCACGAGTGTCCATTGTAGTCGCAAAGGGCTGCGTACGTTTCCGAAAACCCACCTGAAAGAGCAGCAAATGGAGTTGTGTTATCATTGAGCCTCTTTCAGAGAGAAACATGCATCTATTATTTATTTATTTCAGGATTTTACCCCGCTCTTCTCAACCCCCGAGGGGGGACTCAGAGTGGCTTACAGTAAGGCGCAATTCGATGCCCACACAGCAACAATACAAGACCCCAGAACCCCTCAACAACCAAAATACAATTAAAATACATCAAAATACAACCATCCAAACATCATACGCATTCATTCCAGATGAAAACAATGTTCTGGCCATAAAAGCATTGGCCCTGATCATCCACTTTCCGTTAAAATCCCATCTAAAGTGCTGCCTTGTGCTGGTGTGCAAACGCCTGGTCCCACAGCCAGGATTTTACTTTTTTCCTGAATGCCAGGAGGGATGAGGTGGATCGTACATCCAGGCATGTAGCTAGGGGGGCTAAGGGGCTTCAGCCCCCGAAATTCTCAGGGTGGTCCGCGAAAAGGCCTTACTGGTACATTATTTAAACTGTTATGCTTATTCATATCATGATCTGATCACCATGCTCATTATATCCCACATTAATGGGGTTATTGGGATAACAATACAAAAGGTTTGCTAGGGTAGACCCTCTTCCACCCAGTCTCAGCCCCCGAACCAAACTCAGCCCCCGAATCAAAATTCTGGCTACGGCCCTGCGTACATCGATAGGGAGCCTATAGCAGGCCTGAGCAAACTTCGGCCCTCCAGGTGTTATGGACTTCAACTCCCACAATTCCTAAACAGCCAATAGGCTGTTGGGAATTGTGGGGGCTGAAAGTCCAAAACACCTGGAGGGCCGAAGTTTGCCCAGGCCTGATCTATAGTGTAGATTTAATGCAGTTTGGCATCACTTTAACTGCCTTGGCTCACTACTATGGAATCCCGGGAGCCGTAGCTTGATTAGGCATACAGTGCATTACAGTAATCTAGACCAGGCATGGGCCAACTTGGGCTCTCCAAGTGTTTTGGACTTCAACTCCCACAATTCCTACTAACCTGGCAGGTGTGTCAACTAAACCGTTGAGTGTTCAGAAGCATTTAGCAGTGTTGAGTGATTTGTGTATTTTTGAATGTACTGTGTAAATGTAAAAGCTTATTTCTCTGTTAACACAAGGAGGGTGTTAGGGCATATAAGAAATCAGTTAGTGTGTGTGTGAAGTGTAAAATAAGATGCATGAAGCTGATTGGTTGGGCCATGCCCAGGTAGATAGCTGAGCCTGGAAGTTTTGGTAACTGTTACATTTTTCCGGCTTGAGCTGTGTAGGTGCTTGCAGAGAAGCAGAGAGATAGAGAGAGAGGGAGTCTCCACGTTCCCATGGTGCAGGGGTCAGGGACCTTTTTGACTCAGAAAGCCATGAAAGCAAAATATTTGGAAATTTATTTCAGTGAGAGCCATATAATATGTATAATATATTTTAAGACTGAATTCAACTCAATGTGAGTATATATGTACATACTATAATAAAATGATTCCCCGGCGGAATGACAGGACACCTCAGACCTGGCTCTGCAAAAGGCATGCTCAGGACTCTGGGAAGGAAGAGAAGGCGGAAGGAAGGAAGAAAGAAAGAAAGACAAAGGAAATAAAGGAGGGAGGGGGAGAGGAAGAAAGAAAAGATGAATGAACTATGGAAAAGAAAAGCAGGAGAGAGACAAGAAGGGGAAAAGAAAGAAGGAAATGGGAAGGGAGGAAAGGGAAGGGTGGGGAAAAGAAAGGAAAGGGAGTAAGGAAAAAGTAAAATAATGAAGTGAAAAGAAGAAAAGAAAGAGGGGGGAGAGAGGGAAGTGAAAAGAAAGGAAGGAGAAGGAAAGGAAGACTTGGGGAAAAGAATAGAAGAGGAAGGAAGGAAGGAAGGAAGGAAGGAAGGAAGGAAGGAAGGAAGGAAGGAAGGGGGAGGGAGGGAGAATGGCGGAAAGAAGGAAGAGGAGAAGGAAAGGAAGAAGAAGGAAGGAAGAGGGAGAATAGAGGAAAGAAGGAAGGATGGAGGGAGGGAAAAGGAAGGAGAGAAGGAAATAATGGAAGAGGAAGGAAGGAACGAAGAGGGAGGGAGGAAAGAAGATAGGGAGAGAGGGAGGAAAAAGAACGAAAGAAAAAGAGAGGGAAAAAGAAAGGAAGAGAAAGGAAGGAAGGGGAAGAGGGCACGGGCCAAGGCGGACCTTGATGTCGACATCAGCGAGGCAGTCCCTCCAGAAGGCGTCGAAGAGGCTGCGGCTCTTGAGCTGCCCAACTATGAGGATGATGAGCTGTGTGTCCCCCGGGGGGAAGCGAGGCCGGGTCTGCAGTGCCAGGGCCAGGCCCGCCTTCCCCAAGGCCCATTATGGAGGACGAAGAGGAAGACAAGGACGAGGTGGCGCCGCCCGGCTCTGCCATCCCCGGCAAAGAGGGTGCGGGGCCCCGAGAGCAGCGGGGGATGAGGAAGAGGCGGAGATGGTGGCGCTGAAGCGGCAGTCGTGGCACATTTGCGTCACTCTTCCCCGCTGCATGCTGGGAAACTGAGACCCGAGCTGCTCTGGCGAGCCAGATGCAATCATGAAAAGAGCCACATCTGGCTCCCGAGCCATAGGTTCCCTACCCCTACCATGGCAGATCAAGAAGCTCGATTGGAGGAAAAAGAGAAATCAGTTGCCATTATGGCAACCTATGAATTTAAATTTCCATTGTATTAGCTTGAGCGCCTGAGGGAGAAAAGGAAGGGGTCCGAGGCTGTTAGAGATTGTGGGAATTGCAGACCAAAACACACGGAGGGCCCAAGTTTGCCCATGCCTGGTATAGATGTATCTTTTTTTAAGCCAGAAGACAGCTATGACTGGAAAGCCCAGTTTGAGACTTGTACTGGAGTTAAATGGACCTTGAAGCTTCATACAGGAAAGCAATTTGTATCTCCTTCGGAGAACTCTTCCGGGATTCAGGTCAGTGGGTTAAGTGGATAATGCAGAAGCTGTAATTAAAATTTCATACAATCTCCTATGAATGAACACTGACTTCCTGGAATGCAACCAACGCACGGCTGAAGAGAAACCGGAGGAACCTTGACCGAGCTGGAAATTTCCACCTTCTGCCCTCTCTACTTTTTTTCTGCTTCTGCAAACTGGGGCTTTCGGTTCCCCTATTTCTCACCGCAAATGCTGTGGGTGGTGGAGTTAGAGGTTTCGGAGTTGGGGGACATGTCCCGCGGCGTTTCGGGGGTCTCCACGTTCCCATGGCGGATCAGGCAGCTGGGTGGAGAGGAAAAAGAGAAATCAGTTGCCATCATGGCAAACTTATGGATTTTAATTTCCATTTTATTAGTACAGAATGAGTCTATTGCGTTTTCATCTTAACATATTGTGTTGTCGAAGGCTTTCATGGCCGGAATCACTAGGTTGCTGTGAGTTTTCCGGGCGGTATGGCCATGTTCCAGAAGCATTCTCTCCTGACGTTTCACCCACAGCTATGGTAGGCATCCTCAGAGGTTGAGAGATCTGTTGGAAACTAAGCAAGTAGGGTTTATACTGTATATCTGTGGAATGATATCCAGGGTGAGAAAGAACTCTGTTGGAGGCGAGTGTGAATGTTGCAATTGGACAGATTGAGTAGCACTGAATGGCCTTGCAGCTTCAAAGCCTGGCTGCTTCCTGCCTGGGGAAATCCTTTGTTGGGAGGTGTTAGTTGGCCTTGATTGTTTCTTGTCTGGAATTTCTTGAATTTGGCCCTGCTCCCTGTGCTCATGTTTACTGTTTTAATGTTCTGATTTTATAGTGTTATGCTGTTTATTTATATTGGTTTTTGTATTTTATGTATTTTGTTCTCCTTGATGTTCTTGCGTTATCTTGTGTTATCTTGTGTTACTCTACTGAAGGGTGTGGCCTCATGTAAGCCGCCTCGAGTCTCCTTGGGGAGATGGTGATGGGGTATAAAGATTGTTGTTATTATTAAGATCTCTACTGACCAGAAGGTCATGAGTTCGAGGCCTGCCCAGGTCGGGGTGAGCTCTCGACCAATTTGGGTAGCTTGCTGTCAACCTTTGCAACCCAAAAGACAGTTGCATCAGTCAAGTAGGAAATTTAGGTACCACTTTGTGGGGAGGCTAAATTTAACTGATTTCTGGAATGTTAAATTGCCTCTATGTTTGTCTATATATGTTGTGTGTCTATGGCATTGAATGTTTGCCTGTATATGTGCATTGTGATCCGCCCTGAGTCCCCTGCGGGGTGGGAAGGGCGGAATATAAATGATGTAAATAAATAAAATATTATTATTATTCCCTGTTTTTTGAGTGTTGCTCTTTTTTACTGTCCCGATTTTAGAGTTTTTTAATACTCTAAATACCTCCTAACAAAGGATTCCTCCAGGCAGGAAGCAGCCAGGCTTTGAAGCTGCAAAGCCCTACTATGCTAATCAAGGTGGCCATTTGCAATATTCTCACTTGCCTCCAACAGACAAGAGTTCTTTCTCCCACCCTGGACATTATGCCACAGATATAAAAATCTCACTTGTCTAGTTTCTAGCAGACCTCACAACCTCTGAGGTTGCCTGCCATAGATGTGGGTGAAGTGTCAGGAGAGAGTGCTTCTGGAACACGGTCATGCAACCTGGAAAGCTCACAGCAACCCAGATCCGGGAATGACTTTCCTGGGGCAATTGCTGTCTTGGTAATTTCCATACCCCAGTACTTTGTTCCATTTTGCTGCAAAACTAGTGTGAATGTTGCAATTGGCCAGCTTGAATAGCATTGAGTAGCCTTGCAGCTTCAAAGTCTGGCTGCTTCCTTCCTGGGGGAATCCTTTGTTGGGATGTGGGTGAAACGTCAGGAGAGAATCCTTCTAGAACAGTGTTTCCCAACCAGTGTGCCGTGGTACACTACTGTGCTGTGAGCAATCATCAGGTGTGTCGTGGGAAATTGGCACTCTCCCCCCTCCTAGCAGCCCCCTCACAGGTTTCCAAGAAACAAATTGAGCCTCTCCGCTTGGAAATGTGTTGGGTTTTCTTTACTATTTTACTGGATTTTCCAAGAGTGCCCCCAAGGAACTGTTTATAACAGCTTCATGACATTCATAGTTAACTGGAAGCAAGTTTCACTCAGGGTGAAATTTCACAAAAGGTCTGGAGAACAAGCTCTATGAGGAGCGGCTTGAAGAGCTGGGCATGCTTAGCCTGAAGAAGAGAAGTGCTGAGAGAAGACATGATAGCCATGTATAAATATGTTAGAGGAAGTCATATATATGTTGTGTTCATCGAAACAGGCCCAGGTTTCACACTGAGTGTATAAATACATTTAAAAACATATTAACTATATGTATTACTGTGTTAGAGTGTCATTTTGTGTCATTTTGGTTGGTGGTGTGCCCCAGGATTTTGTAAATGTAAAAAATGTGCCGCAGTTCAAAAAACGTTGAAAAACACTGTTCTAGAACATGGTCGTACAGCCCGGAAAACTCACAGCAACCCAGTGATTCCAGCCATGAAAGCCTTTGACAACACAGTTTGACTTCATCATCATCATCAATATTAGGAGAGAATGCTTCTGGAACATGGCCAGACAGTGTGGGCTCAGATATCCCAATTCAAAGCAGATATGGGTTATTCTACCTTGATATTCTGGGTTATATGGCTGTATGGAACGGCCTTGGGATCACAGTGGAGTTCGAATCCCTGCTCAGCCATGGAAACCCACTGGGTGACCCTGAGCAGGTCACACTTTCTCGATCCTCTCCGAACAAATCTTGACAAGATAAACCCTGTGATAGGTTTGTCTCAAGTTGGAAAGGCACACAAATACAACAAAATGCATTTTTTCTTTGGAATCTGGGAGTAGAAATACCAGAAAGAACCACGGTGACGTTTGACTCCAACTTTTTTTGGTCTCGAGAGCTGTTCCATCTTTCAGAACAGTCGCCCACGCCGCCCACAACCCAGCTGCCCAACTTCCATGTTTTCCAAAACTTCATCTGCTGCTAAGGTTGCCAACTGACCAGACAACACAAGACTCAGATTGCTCTTCTGCCTTTAAGAGACGAATGCCCAGAAATCAGGAACTGAACCATAGATTAATACCAGATAATTAATGCAGTTTGATAGCACCAACACCTACTGTATGACTCAAGGCTATGGAATCTTGAGAGTTGTAGTTTAACAAGGTATTTAAACTTCTAGCGGAGCCCCCTCTGGCACAATGGGCTAAATCCTTGTGCCGGCTGAATTGCTGACCGAAAGGTTGTCGGTTCGAATCCGGGGAGCGGGGGTAAGTTCCTGTCTGTCAGCTCCAGCTTCTTATGCAGGGACAAGATAGAGGCCTCCCATAGGATGGTGTCCCCTGGACTACGTCCTTGTAGATGGCCAATTCTCTCACCCCAGAAGCAACTTGCAGTTTCTTGAGTCACTCCTGACACACACAAAAAGAAAGAACCTTCTAGTGCCTCACCAAACGACAACTCCCAGGATTCCATATTCTTCAGCCGTGGCCATTAAAGTGGTGTCAAACAGCATTAATTCTGCAATGTAGATGTATCCATAGCTGTGGCAGACCCCTGACATTTCTGCAACCCCGCTGTATGCACTCAGCCCTCCCAATGCATACTCACACAGAGGCTGGGCTTGGGAAGATTTTGGCTAAGGCAGTGTTGACGTGTCTTGTAACCTGGTCAGCACTTTCTGGGTTGGGGAATTTCAAGCTGTAGTTGGCTTTCTCCGTTTCCACCAGGATCTGCAACAAAAGTCCATCTGCATCAATGGAATATTTATCTATTTCTTCATTATTTTTTAATGCATTCACATGTTCGAACGACCTAGGAACCCATTTTCATGCATCTAGATCAGTGGTTCCCAAACTTTTTTGGCCTACCGCTCCCTTTCCAGAAATTTTTTTACTCAGTGTCCCCTAGAAATTATTTTTAAATTTTTAAATAGCAATTAAAAGCAGAAAGATATATGTATTAATGTTTCTACCTTTTTCGTAAAATATAGTAATGAAAGGTGTAAATTACAAACATTGAATTCCAGAAATAATCACAAAAACAATATGTTTGGGGCACTATGAGCAATGGATGATGGGATTTGCAGTACCTTCAGCCAATTCAGCTGAGATCCCCATGAATGACAGATCTGGATCAAACGGCAACGCCTGCCTAGGGATCACGCACTTGCGACTGTGTCCCTGTGAGTTGGAATCCCCGGGCAGGCGTTGCCGTGGAAATCGCAGCATGCGTCTCCTTCCTCTCGTCAACCCCGCCCATGGCGCAGTCCTGTGTATTGGCCTCTTTCTTCCAACTGGGACGTCCTCGCAAGCGTGCGACCCTGCAAATGGCAAGCCTGGCTCACTCCACCACCCCCTTACAAGGGTTCAGTGCCCCCCAAATTCTTCTGAGCCTCCCAGCGCCCCCTTGGATCGCCCCAGCGCCCACCAGGGTCACCCCACCACCCACTTTGGGAACCACTGATCTAGATGATAACAACCAATTTTTATACATTGACAACGTAAGTCTGGGCACCACAATTGAAGGGAGCTGTTGGCAAGCTGGAATGTGTCCAGAGGAGGGTGACTAAAATGATCAAGGGTCTGGAGAACAAGCCCTATGAGGAGCGGCTTAAAGAGCGGGGCATGTTTAGCTTGCAGAAGAGAAGGCTGAGAGGAGACATGATGAGGGCCATGGATAAATATGTGAGGGAAAGTCATAGGGAGGAGGGAGTAAGCTTGTTTTCTGCTGCCCTGGAGACTAGGACGCAGAACAGTGGCTTCAAACTGCAGGAAAGGAGATTCCATCTGAACATTCAGAAGAACTTCCTGACTGTGAGAGCTGTTCAGCAGTGGAACTCTCTGCTGCGGAGTGTGGTGGAGACTCCTTCTTTGGAGGATTTTAAGCAGAGGCTGGATGGCCATCTGTCGGGGGTGCTTTGAATGTGATTTTCCTGCTTCTTGGGAGGGGGTTGGACTGGATGACCCATGAGATCTCCTCCAACTCAATGATTCTATGAAACTTGAGTGATTCAGAGAGTTATTTGTGTTTTGGTTTGGTGCATGATGGGTTAGCTTCCGAGCCTTTTGGAACACACTATCTGGGAGTTTGCTGGAGTTTTCTTCTCTGAAGGGCTGGATGGCCCTCTGTCAGGAGGGCTTTGATTGTGCCTTCCTGTATGACAAAATGGGGTCGAACTGGATGCCTGTTGGGTCTATCTGTGATTTCAACCACCACCACCCCACAAACCCAAAACAAAGCCATGTCCGCCACTTTTGAACTCACTGGGGGAATATTAAAGCAAAATATGACAACAATACTTTTGTACTTTGGGATGTTGGCCGAAGACCCTGCCTCTCACCTGATGGTGATTGAGTGCATTCAGTGCTCGGATCTCCAAGACATTGAAAGAGCATTCAACCTGCGAAGGAGAGAGAAGAGAGGGTCAGACTCTTGGGATTGCCAAACTGAAAACCGGAAAGGGCTCCTGTGCCTTTAATGGCTGTCCAGAAAGGGGAATAATCCATATTGTAGAATCGATGCACTTTGGCACGCTATGATGACTCAATGCTATGGAATCATGAGAGTGTTAGCCAAAAAAGACTGATGCCACACCAAACTATAGCCGCATGGATTTCATTGCATTGAGCCGTAGCAGCTAAAGTGGTGTCAAATCGCATTTATTCTATAGTGCAGATGCACCATCACCCATTTTCACTAAAGGCCACATCAGCCTTATGGTCGCCATCAGCCTTATGGAGAATCCATGGATATAGAGCAGGCATGGGCAAACTTCGGTCCTCCGGGTGTTTTGGATTTCAACTCCCACAATTCCTAACAGCCTATCGGCTGTTAGGAATTGTGGGAGTTGAAATCCAAAACACCCGGAGGACCGAAGTTTGCCCATGCCTGATCTAGAAGGCCAACTATATTATTTTTTACATGGTGGTCCACAGGTGTTATTAAATGACAACTCCCATCACTTTTAGTTATCCACCACGTGGACTGGAGATAATGGCAACCTTATTTGGCGGGTCAAAGCAATGGGTCCCATACCCTTCGGCACATCGCACTCCTCCCTCCCTCCCTCCCTTCCTTCCTTCCACTCACCTTGGCTGGCACCTTAAGAGCAAAGAGATATATTCTCCAGGTGGTAAGAACCTGTTGGAAAACACCAAAGAAATGAAGGTGGTGAACAGAAAGGAAAAAGATGTGGATACTTGCTTCTCCAAGGGTGCATTAATAATAATAATAATAATAATAAACTTTATTTATACCCTGCCATTCATAGTAAAGATAAAGGTTTTCCCCTATCTATGAAATTACATGAACTTTTGGTGATGGGGTGTCACAAAATGGTAGTGTCTTGTATATAGTTGTAATTCATGTTCCTCTTATGCAAGAAAATGGGAGTTATGATCAATGATGCAGGCGGAGGGGCTGCTATGAAGCGCCGCCAATGACTGATTTTAAATTATTCATCTCTTTCTTTTTCCTGCTTCCGCTTTAGCCCCTCATGTAATAATAATCATGCTGAACTCTCCTGAGAAAGGCACCATGAGGGGGAAATGGATGCGGAAAGCCTTTCCTGGGAAGCCCACGAGAATCCCATCGGAAGATGCACATCACCACCAAGCCAGTTTGGCATTAGGGAGGGAGGGAAGTGGTTTGGGAACAGCTCGGAAAAGTGGATTTGGGGGATTGTAGGTCCCAGTATCCCCCAGTACTTGGTAAACCCCCCTTCCCCCTGAAAGAAAGGAATGGAAAAGAAGAGAGGGAGGGAGGGAAAGGATGAAACAAAAGGACTGAAGAAAGGAATGGGGAAGGGAAGAGAAAGTAAAGAAGGAAGGAGAAGAAGGAAGGAAGAAAGGAATGAAAGAGAAATTAAGGAAAGGAAGAAGGGGGGAAGAAGAAAGGAAGGAAAGACAAATTAAGGAAGGGAAGAAGGAAACAAGGGAGGAAAAAAAGAAGAAAAGGGGTAAGGAAGGAAAAAGAAAAGAAGGAAAGAAAGGGGGAAAGAGGGAAAGAAGGAAAAGGAAGGAAGGGAAATGAAGGGAGGAAGGAAGAAAAAGAAGGGAAGAGAAAGAAAGGAATGGAATAAGGAAAGAAGGGAGGAAAAAGGAGGGAAGGGAAAGGAAGGAAAGAATGAAAGAAAGAAGGAAGGAAAGAGAAAGGAAGGAAGGGAAGAAAGGAAGGGAAGAAGGAAAGAAGGTAGGAAAAAGGAAGGAAGGACAAAAAAGAAGGAAGAGAAGAGAAAGGAAGGAAGGAAGGGAAGAAGGGAGGAAAAGAAGAAAAGGAGGGAAGGAGGGAACTGATGGAAGAAGGGAGGGAGGGAAAGAAAGAAAGAAACAAAAGGAAGCAAAGAAGGAATGGGGAAAGGAAGGGAGGAAAAGAAGTAAGAAAAAGAAGGAAGGAAGGAAAAAAGGAAGAAAAGAAAAGAAGGAAGGAAAGAGAAAGGAAGGGAAGAAGGGAGGAAAAAAGGGAAGAAAAGGAGGGAAGGAATAGAGGGAAGGAAAAGGGAGACGGAAACTTTCCCAAACTCCCAGGGCATGCATCTACACAACACAATAGATTCTTTGGGCCCTTCCTCACAGCCATATAACCCAGAAGATCAAGGCAGAAAATCCCACAAGATCTACTTTGAACTGGGTTATCTGAGTCCACACTGACATATATTCCAGTTCAAAGCAGATAATGTGGGATTTTATTCAGCTGTGTGGAAGGGGTCTGAATGGTATGTAATCACCAAATGGGCCAAAAAACCCCACCGTAATGGGATCAAAATGGACAAAATTCACCTTTTGCCTGAAACTACAGGGAAGGGTGAGATTTTGGGTGCAACTGCACAGTGGAATGAAAGCAGTCTGACACCTCTTTAACAGTCATGGATCAATGCTAGCGGATCCTGGAAGTTGTAGTTTGATGAGGTACCAGAAGGCGAAACACAGAAGGCGAAAAACCTTGCAAAGCTACAATCCCCATGACTCCATAGCATTGAGCCATGGTAGTTGAAGTGGTGCCAAATTGCATTCATTACAGTGTAGTAGAAGTACCCTTACTCAAAAGCAGGGGCTGAAACAATAGGATGAGACTATGGAAGCCAGGCTGGGTTAATTTTGGGAATGGAGGGTTGGCACGATTGGGTTGTATTGTGACAGCAGCCTTCAATTCCTTTAGAGGAGCAGTGGGCAGGTGAATTATTCGGAGATGTGCAGAACAGAGGCAGAAAGATTTAGAAACTAATGTGGGTGGAAGAGAAGGGTTTGGAAACTGGGAAAAGCTGGGAGGAGATTGGGTTTGATCCCAGGAGTGGGAAAGTCAAATTTAGGGGATTGGATTGAGAATCAGAAGCCCTTTTGCAAGGCTTCCCTGGGTCAATGCAAGCAATTGGCAATGAAGGCTGTGGCATTAAATAATGAATAGGAAAATACAGTAGACTGCAACTGACACCTATTAAAAATAGCCCTAATCCTATACCCCTAACCCTATACCCCATGATATACCATACCATCAACTTTGTGTTGACTTGATATTAATATTGAAATACAGTCATTAAAGGCAAATTAATGTGTTGTCAAAGTCTTTCCTGATTGGAATCACTGGGTTGCTGTGAGTTTTCCCAGGCTATATGGCCATGTTCCAGTAGCATTCTCCCCTGACGTTTTGCCCACATATACGACAAGCAAATTAAGTCAAATAAAGACAAATAAAGACAAACTTACCTTAACGTAATACAGTTCCACAGCTTTGTGAATGCTATGTTTTAAGTTGTTCAGTGTTTTGAGTCTTTTTTGGGAGGGATGATAACAACAACAATAACAACAACAATAACAACTTTTGCACAGTTCCTTGTGTTCTGTTTAACTGAGGCTCCTTCCACACAGATGCATAAAATCCCGCATTATCTGCTTTGAACTGGAATATATGGCAGTGTGGACTCAGATAACTCAGTTCAAAGCAGACAATGTGGGATTTTCTGCCTTGATCTTCTGGGTTATATGGCTGTGTGGAAGGGCCCTCAACCTTGCTCCCATATGCATGTTTTCAGTTGATATGTTTTGACTGTTGTTTTACTTTGCCTACAACTATGAGGAGAGGCAGGTAACAAATAACAACAACAACAACAACAACTCTGTGGCCCAAATGATTCACTGGAACTTATGTCACAAGAACCACCTGTCGGTAGTAAAGAACTGGTAAAAAGATTATAAACCTGCAAAGGTAGTGGAAAATAAACACGCAAAAATACTGTGGGACTTTTGAATCCAGACTGACAAAGGTTTGGAACACAATATGCCAGACTTTGCGATTGCGGAAAAAAGTTTGGATTATTGATGTCGCCATTCCAGGTGACAGCCAAATTGATGAAAAACAACAGGAAAATACATCACACAATCCTAAAGGCTTGGGAAGTGTTTGACTTGTGATTTTGTCATATGAAATCCAGCATATATAGGGAGAGGGTGGGGGGAGACCTGTGTCATACACTGTTTTGTGTCAGTAAAATGATGATGATGATGATTATAATTCCCAGGAACCTCCTTACCAGCACCCTGTCTTCATTTTTCTTCGGCTTGGTTTCTAGTTTCACCCTCACCAGGAGATGGATCGGAGGTCGGTTCAAAATCTTCCGGATGCTGTCTGTAAAGAAGGGTTAGAAGGTTACAAATAAGGAGAAATGAGGAAATGGTTGAATTGAGAACACCATAAATGTTGGATAAGCTTGGCGGCGGCGGGGGGGGGGGGGGGGAGTGTGTCTGGCACTGAGTCTACACGCTGTAGAATTAATGCAATTTGACACCAGCTCTACTGCTGTGGCCCAGTGCTATGAGGTATATCTATATCAGGCCTGGGCAAACCCGGTTGCGGCCCCTTGAGCTCTTTTCTCAGGCCATCCTCTTGCTCACCATCCTATCCTCCTTCCCTCTTTCTCCTTCCCTTTCACCCTTTCGTCCTTCCTTCCTTCCTTCTCTCTTTCCTTCCTCCTTCCCTCCCTTCTTCCCTTCCACCCTTCCAGCCTTCCCTGCCTTTTGTCTTTTGTTCCTTCTCTTTCCTTCCTCCTTACCTCCCTCACTTCCCTCCCTTTCTTCTTCCATCCTTCCCCCTCTCCCTTTCTCCTTCCTTCCCCTTTTGTCTTTCTTCTCTTTCCTTTATCCATCCATCCCTTCCTTCCTTCCATTCTTCTCCTCAACCCTTCCGTCCTTCTCTTTGTCCTTCCTTCCACCTTCCTTCCTTCCTTTCCTTCCATCCTTCCCTTCCACCATTTCATCCATCCATCCTTCTTTCTTTCCTTTCCCTTCCTTTTGTCTTCTCTCTTTCCTTTATTCCCTTCCTTCCTTCTCTTCATCCCTTCCTTCTCTTTTTCCTTCCTCCTTTTTCCTTTTGTCTTTCTTCTCTTTCTTTTATCCTTCCCTTCCTTCCTTCCATCCTTTTCTTCATTCCTTCCTTCTCTTTTTCCTTCCTCCTTCTTTTCTTTCCTTCCATCCTTCCTTTGCATTGTTTCATCCTTCCTTCCCTTTTGTCTTTCCATCCCTCTTTTCTCCCTCCTTCCCACTCTGGCTTTCTCATTTTATCCTTCCCTTCCTCCCTTTTGTCCTTCCTCCCTTTCATCCTTCCTTCCTTCCTTCCTTCCTTCCTTCTCTCTTTCCTTCCTTCCTTCCTCCTTCCCTTCCTTCCTTCCATCACCGGGCAGCAAGACTTCCTAGCAGGGAGTGCTAGCATGTGGCTCCCAAGTTAGAAAGTTTGCCCATGCCTGATCTACACTGTGGAATACTTTTAACTGCTGTGGTTCAATGTTATGGAATCAGTGGATTTGTAGTTTTACAAGGTCTTTATCATTTTCTACCAGTGAGTGCCAGTGCATCCCCAAACTACAACTCTCGTGATTCCATATCATTAGGGCCGTGGTAGCACAACAGGCTAAACCATTAGCTGCAGAAAAATTTGCTGACCGGAAGTTTGGCAGTTCAAAGCCGTGATTCAGGGCGAGCTCTCACTGTCGGCCCTAGCTTTTGCCAACATAACAGTTCAAAAACATATAATGTGAGTAGATCAATTGGTACTGCCTTGGCGGGAAGGTAAAAGGTGCCCATGCAGTCATGCCGACAACACAATCAGCAGGGTCTACGGACAACAGGCTCCTTGGAATTGAAATGGAACAAGTGCGACTCCCCATGACTAGAGTTGAGCACTGCCTCCAGATGCAGGAGATGGAAAGGGAAACCTTTGCCTTTGCTTGTGTATTGTATGTCATTCTTCACTGTATAAAAGGCATTGAATGTTTGCCTATATATGTGTATATTGTAATCCGCTCTGAATCCCCTCGGGTAAACAGAGCGGCATATAAATAAAGTGTATTATTATTATTATTATTATTATTATTGAGCCACGGTGGTTAAAGCAGGGTCAAATTGAATTAATTCTAAAGTGTAGATGCACCCAGTAACCAGTTGTAGGAACTCCTCTATGAAACCCACCTCCAGATATACACAAAGGTAAACAGATCCATTTTTCTGGTTTTATAGGCGACTCTTTCGGAGCCAGCCAAGCAAGAGTGTGTGGATTTAAAAGAAGTTAGTGCTTGGTTTGCTTCCCTTTGCAACGCCGGAGGGTAAACTGAGGCCGCAGGTCTCCTCTGCTTGGTGTGTGCAGGGAGATGAAGCATTGGAGGTGACAAGTGTGGGCGAGGAGACGGATCAGTCCTGACAGCCAAACCAGGGTGCACTGGCTTCCTTGGAGGAAGGAAAAGCCGTTTGAAACTTTCCCCAAGGTTCACATCCCCACATGCCCACTGAGCTGCCCTTGGGGGCATCTACACTGGGGAATGAATGCGGTTCAGTACCACTTTAACTGCCATCATTCAGTGCTATGGATTCCTGGGAGCTGCAGTTTGGTAAAGCACCAGATCTATTAGGCAGAGAAGGAGAAAGACCTTTTAAAGCAGTCATGGGCAAACTTTGGCCTTTTGGTTGTTTTGGACTTCAACTCTCACCATTCCTAACAGCCAGAATTGTGGGAGTTGAAGTCTAAAACACCCGGAAGGCCAAAGTTTGCCCATGACTGCTTTAAAAGGTCTTTCTCCTTCTCTGCCTAATAGATCTGGTGCTTTACCAAACTGCTTTAAAGCTACAACTCCTATATCATTGCACCATGGGTGTTAAAGTGGTATTAAACCACATTTAATTCTGCAGTGTAGAATGAGGGCCAGCACGGTCAAGTCAGATATGGCGATGCTCTCTCAGAGCCCTTTCTGATAACTAATGGAGTGAAGC
The DNA here is from genome assembly GCA_030556195.1 of Anolis apletophallus. Taxonomy (NCBI): domain Eukaryota; kingdom Metazoa; phylum Chordata; class Lepidosauria; order Squamata; family Anolidae; genus Anolis; species Anolis apletophallus. The sequence continues at coordinate 144,035,660 of JARBWK010000008.1, read as the reverse complement.
AAGGTTGTGTTCTTGCACCAACCCTATTTACAATCTTCTTCAGCATGATGCTCCAAAGGGCTACGGCAGACCTCGAAGAAGAAGACGGCATATATATACGCTATCGTACTGATGGAAGCTTGTTCAACTTAAGCCATCTGAAGGCTCGCACTAAGACTAGTCTGTGAGCTCCTTTTTGCCGACTATGCTGCCCTTGTCACCCATACAGAAGCAGCTCTGCAGCGCCTCACATCCTGCTTTGCAACAGCTGCAGAGCTGTTTGGGCAGGAAGTCAGCCTGAAGAAAATGGAAGTCCTCTACCAGCCCGCACCACAGGAAGAACACCATTATCCCCATGTCAGCATAGGCAAATCTGTGCTTACATCCGTCCAGCAATTCACCTACCTGGGAAGCATAATCTCTTCAGACACCAAGATTGATAAAGAGATAGATCACAGATTAGAAAAGGCATATAGTGCATTCGGAAGGCTTCACAAGAGAGTCTGGACCAACAAGCATCTGAGGCAAAGCACCAAAATCAGTGTGTACAGAGCTATCGTACTGTCTATTCTCCTATATGGGTCTGAAACATGGGTCACCTATCGCCAACATCTACGACTCCTCGAATACTTTCATCAGCGCTGTCTTCGCTTAATCCTAAATGTACACTGGACTATGTGATGAATGTTGCTGTCCTTGAGCAAGCAGGGATCACCAGCGTTGAGGCCATGCTATTGAGAACACAGCTGCACTGGGCAGGGCATGTTTCTAGGATGGAGGACCACTGCCTCCCAAAGATGCTACTCTACGGTGAACTCGCCACGGGTCAGCACAAGAGAGGCGCCCCAAAAAAGAGATATAGGGATTCCCTGAAACAACATCTCAGGCTCAGCTAGATTGATCACCAACAACGGTCCACCCTTGGCCTCACATCGGGAGGCGTGGAGACGCACTATCCACAATGCTGCGGCCTCTTTCGAGAAGACACGCCGAATGGGTCTCGAAAAGAAACAACAACGTAGAAAGAACTGCAACTTGGAAACAACATCACCCAAGGAGACTTTCTGCTGTGCTTTCTGCAACCGGACTTGCCTATCTCACATTGGCCTTTTTAGTAATCAACACGCTTGTAAAGCGTGGGATGTGTCCTTCCTAAGAACCTTCGTTCGCGAAGTAATGCCAGAGAGAAACCGTATTTAATTCTGCTGTGTAGAATGCAACCAGTGAAGCTCGCCTTTCAATCTCCTCTCCAAGTTGGGAAAACCAGGGCATGATTTATATTGTTTTCAAAATGCCAACAGTTGAGTTTTGGAAAAGGTTAATTGAATAGCAACAACATTAATCTGATTGACAGATTAATGCGTAACAAGTCTGTCACCTGCTTACAGCAACGCTCATATGCATTGAATCGGCTCCTGGGTGTATACCTACATAGTAAAATTAATGCAGTTTGATGCCACTTTAATTGCTACGTATAGGATTTGTAGCTTGACAAAGTCTCTTCGAAAGAGTGTTGTGGGAGTTGCAGTCCAAAACACCCGGAGGGCCCAAGTTTGCCCATGCCTGTTCCAAAGACTTTCACCCCTATCTTGGGTACATCTACACTGTAGAATTAATGCAGTTTGATACTGCTTTAACTGCCACAGCTCAATGCTATCTCTCCATCTTGTTAGGAATTGTGAGAGTTGCAGTCCGAAACCCCTGGAGGGCCTAAGTTTGCCCATGGCTGGCCTACACACACTGGCCATACAATGCATTCGCAAACTGGATTGTATAGCAATGTAGATGGGGCCGTGCGGTGGGGTTTCTTTCATAAGGATTGTGCAAAAAAGGAAGTCGGGATTTGCATACGAGTGAAACGATGCTTCTAAAAATACAAAAAGCCATTTCCCTTTGATGATGCCGAGAGACACTGGGAAGAGGACCGGCTCTATCTATCCAGGGCTTTTGCAGCCTGAATAATTAACAGTTCCAGGATTTAAAATAAAACCTCACTGCAGCAAATCAAAAGCATAACCAATTGATCTGCTAACGGCGGGGGCAACGGGGGCGGATCTCTTTGGGACCCAAAAAATGACAAAACACAGAACTTAGAGCAACGTTTCTTAACCTGCGGGTGGGGGTCGCAAGGGGGAGTCAGAGGGGTCGCCAAAGACCCTTGGAAAACACTGTATTTTCTGTTGTGTAGGAAGTTTGGCCCAATTCTATCATTGGTGAAGTTCACAATGCTCTTTGAGCATAGGTGAACTATAAATCCCAGCAACTACAACTCCCAAATGCCAAGGTCTATTTCCCCCAAACCACCAGTGTTCATATTTGGACATATTGAGTATTTGTGCCAAGCTTGGTCCAGATCCATCATTGTTTGAGTCCACTGTGATCTCTGGATGTAGGTGAACTACAACTCCCAAACTCAAGGTCAATGCCCACCAAACCCTTCCAGTATTTTCTCTTGGTCATGGGAGTTCTGTGCACCAGGAATGTGGCGCAGCTGGTTAAGTGTCAGCTGCATAAGATCTCTCTGACCAGTAGGTCATGAGTTCGAGGCCTGCCCGGGTCTCACAACCTCTGAGTATGCCTGCCATAGATGTAGGTGAAAGGTCAGGAGCGAATGCTTCTAGAACATGGTCATACAGCCCAAAAAACTTACAGCAACCCAGTGATTCCAGCCATGAAAGCCTTTGACAATACTTTCCAGTATTTTCTTTTGTTCATTGGAGTTCTCTGTGAGAACTTTGGCCCAATTCCATCATTGGTGGAGTTCAGTATGCTCTTTGATTGTAGGTGAACTATCAATCCCAGCAACTACAACTCCCAAATGTCAAGGTTTGTTTTTCCCAAGCTCCACCAGTATTGAGATTTGAGCATATTGGGTATTTGTACCAAATTGGTCCAGTGAATGAAAATACATCCTGCATATCAGAAACTTACATTACAATACATAACAGTAGCAAAATTACAGTTACGAAGTAGCAACAAAAGTAAATATAGGGTTGGTGGTCACCACAACATGAAGAACTGTATTACGGGGTCGCGGCATTAGGAAGGTTGAGAAACACTGACTTAGAGAGATTGGAAAATCCTGGGTGCATTGACACTGCAGTTTGACACCACAATTACAATGTACATATACATGGCAAACATTCAATGCCATAGACACACAACATATATAGACAGACACTCAGGGGCTATTTAACATTCTAGCATCTGGCCACGAGGGGGAGCAGTCACATTCCTTCATTCTTTGCATACTTCCTGGAGATTTTTATGGCCTTATAAATCAGTTAAATTAGCCTCCCCACACAGTGGTACCTAAATTTCCTACTTGACAGATGCAACTGTCTTTCAGGCTGCAAAGGTCGACAGCAAGCTACACAATTTTGGTCGGGAGCTCACTCTGACCCGGGCTGGCTTCGAACTCATGACCTTTCGGTCAGTAGTGATCTTAACGCAGCTGACTCCCAGCCAGCTGTGCAACAGTCCTGTCAAATTATGTTATGATTTTACAAATTAAGCACCAAAACATCATGTTTTACAAAGAAATCAACAGAAAAAGCAGTTCAATACATGGCAACGTTATGTAGCAATCACTATATTTACGAGTTTAGCACCAAAACGACACAATGTATTGAAACAGCTGTGGATCCGAGCTGGAAGCAGGCTGCATTGGATAATACAGAATGTTGAATGACTGAAGGTTGGATAAGCAAAACTCTACTGTACTATGAAATCCTGGGAGTTGCAGTTTGCTGTGGCATGAGCACACTTTGGCAGAGAAGACTTTGGAGAACTGCAACTCCCATGGATGCATAGTATAGTGTCTAACTGCATTCATTCTACAGTATGAATCATACATGTTAGGAATTGTGGGAGTTGAAGTCCAAAACACCTGGAGGGCCAACGTTTACTCATGCCTGGTATAATGGTTTGACAACTATTCTAGGAACCACTTATTTATTTATTATTTATTTACCGCATTTCTATCCCGTCACTTCTCAACCCCCGAAGGGGGACTCAGGACGGCTTACCTTGTGCCCCGTTAAGAGGCTATTACAAGCAATTACAATAATAAAATCACAAATTAACATATCATAATTAAAACAAAACATAATTAAAAACCATACATAAGCCAACATTTAAACAGTAAACCAGTCTCGTTAGTCGTATCGTCATTGCAATATGTCCCTTTAAAGTGCTGCATTACACCTATTGATCAAAAGCCTGGTCCCAGAACCATGCCTTTAATTTATTTCGAAAAGCCAAGAGGGAGGTGGCCGATCTTATCTCAGTTGGGAGCGTTTTCCATAGGCGGGGAGCCACTGCTGAGAAGGCCCTGTTCCTCGTCCCTGCCAGGCACATTTGAGCTGTTGAGCAGGGCCTCCCCGGATGATCTTAGATTTCGAGGTGGGACAAAGGGATGGATGCGTTCGGACAAGTACACTGGACCAGAACCGTTTAGAGCTTTATAGGTCAAAACCAACACTTTGAATTGGGCTCGGAGATGGACCGGCAGCCAGGGGGGTGGTATGCTCCTTGAATGTTGCCCCAGTTAGTAATCTGGCTGCCGACCGTTGCACTAGCTGAAGTTTTCGAACCGTCTTCAAAGGCAGCCCCACGTAGAGCGCGTTGCAGTAATCTAGTCAGGGTGTAACCAAAGCATGGACTACTGTGGCTAGGTCAGACTTCCCAAGGTACGGGTGCAGCTGGCTCACAAGTCTTAGTTGTGCAAAAGCTCTTCTGACCACCGCCGAGACCTGGGGTTTCAGGCTCAGCGATGAATCCAGGATCACTCCCAAGCTGTGAACCTGCGTCTTCAGGGGGAGTGCAACCATGACTTTGCAATGACTGATCTCAAGAAAGTCAAATTTCCATATTGCCATGCTTGATCCCAAGCAAGCCACTTACTCTCAGTCCCACAAAACTCTCTCCTAAGTTTGCCATAGATATACAATGATTTCCTTGGATGAGGTCACTGCTAGAAGCTTCTGGTGGGTTTTGTGTTTTTTTGGAAATACATCACTTGCTTGCCATAGATTCAAGCAGAGGATAAATGAAGGATCACAGCTTGGATCTACGGGAGCATGGGTCATCTTCCAGACTATAAAAAATGTAAACGCTATCTTTTGTCTCCTGCTCCCAGACGGATCTGACTCAACTCCCTTCTCTCCTTGTCAAGGAGGAGAAATCATCGTGAGTCATCGCTGCCCATGCCGTCGATGCCTTTTTAGGCCATCTCGGCTTCCCATGGAGACCCACCACCTGAATATTATAGATTATGAACAACATCGAACGTTAAAAGCAGATTACCGCAAAACCAATTCTCCGTTTGGAGATATGGTCAAGGGAGCCACAAATTAAAGCACGGCTCAATCTCAACTGGGTCACACAGCAAGCACATCATGGAAGGAAGGAAGGAAGAGGAACCTTGAGAGTCGCAAAATTTGCTTTGGGACACAAGGTGCCCACGCTAGCATTATTATGCCAAGGACAATTCATAGCAATTTGTTTCCTCACAAAGCCAGTATATAAGCAGGGGCAGATTTTGACGATAAGAAAAGTAAGCGGCCGCTTACGGGTGCCATGTGGCCAGGGGCGCATCCGGCCGCGGCCGCCAGGTTTGGCGCGTGCCTTGCCATTGCTGCAAGCCGGCGCGCGGGAGCAACTCCAGGTGGATGGTGACACAAAACGCACTCCATGAGGTCGAAAAGGAGGACGTTTTGCAGCCGGGGCGGAGCCTCTCACCTCCGGCTGCAAAACGTCCTCCTTTTTGGTGTGCGTTTTGCATCACCATCCACTTGGTGTCGCGCCGCAGCAATGGCGCATGCACCAAATTAGCTGGCCCTGCGCATATGCACACCGGTGCGCATACACAAACTGGTGTGCATGCGCACACTGGCACACATGCGCCAAACTAGCTGACCCTGCACATGTACACACCGGCACACCACTGGCGCACATGCGCACCCGACATGAGGCCAGCGAGCAAGGGGGCACCAAAAGAATGCTCGCGTACCATTTGAAATTAACTTCGTCCGCTCCTGTATCTAAGCAACATTACCCAGAGCCATTTTGCTACTCAGGGATCAGTCTACACTGTAGTATTAATGCAGTTTGACACCACTCTGCCAAAGAGTGCTGGTGCAACTCCTTGGATTATTCCGTGTCAGGCAGCTTCATGCATGGCCAGTGACATTTTGCTGCCTATTATTATTATTATTATTATTATTCTGACACAAAACCACAGTATGTCACAGCAAAGGAGATCTATATGCTGGATTTCGTATCAAAAAATCACAGGTCGAACACTTCCCAAGCGTCTAGGACTGTGTGATGTATTTCCGAATGATGCACGCAGATCCAAGTCAGGTGGCCTTTTGCAATTGACAGATCGTGATTTTGTCAATGTTTATTGTTTCCAAATGCTGGCTGAGGTCTTTTGGCACGGCACCCAGTGTGCCGATGACCACTGGGACCACCTGTACTGGTTGATGCCAGAGCCTTTGCAGTTCAATTTTGAGGTCTTGATAACAGCTGAGCTTTTCCTGTTGTTTTTCCTCAATGCAGCTGTCACCTGGAATGGCAAGATCAATAATCCAGACTTTTTCTTTTATACAACCGTGATGGCTGGTGTATTGTGTTCCAAAACTTTGTCAGTCTGGATTCAAAAGTCCCACAGTATTTTTGCATGTTCATTTTTCACAATCTTTGCGGGTTTATGATCCCACCAATTCTTTACTGCTGGCAGGTAGTACTTGTGACGCAAGTTCCAGTGAATCATTTGGGCCACAGAGTTGTATCTTTGTTTGTAGTCCGTTTGTGCGATTTTCTTGCAACAGCTGAGAATATGGCCCATGGTTTCACCAGCTTCCTTAAACAGCCTACATTTTGAGTCATCAGCTGATCCAAGTAGGGTGGCCTTTTGCAGCTGACAGATGTAATTTTGTCACTGCTGATTGTTTTTAAGTGCAGGCAAAGGTCTTTAGGCACTACACCCAGTGTGCTGATCACCACTGGGACCACCTTTACTGGCTTGTGCCAGAGTTGTTTGTTTGTTTGTTTATAGCATTTTTACCCCGATCTTCTGACCACCATAGGAGGACTCAGAGTGGCTTGTTGTTGTTGTTGTTGTTATTTCTTCTTCTTCTTCTTGGTTTTAGTCCTCATCTTCCCTTGATGGCGCAGCGGGTTAAACTGCTGAGCTGCAGAACTTGCTGACCAAAAGGTTGGCAGTTCAAATCTTGGGAGTGGGGCGAGCTCCTGCCGTTAGCACCAACTTCTGTTAACCTAGCAGTTCAAAACCTTACAAATGTGAGTAGAGCAATAGGTGCTGCTCTGGCGGGAAGGTAACCACGTTCCATGCAATCATGCCGGCCACATGACCTTGGAGGTGTCTACAGACAACAGGGGAAACCTTTACCTTTTTACCTGAGGCAATTCTACCCAATGGCACACAGACAGTTAGTGCTGGTGAGAAATAAGCTACCATAATAGTAGTAGTAATAATTTTACTTGGTGTCTTGCCTTTTTAGGCCTGTGCCTGGGGTTCTTTGGGGTGCTGATTCAGAAGATTGCATTTGATAGACTGCATTGGCTCTAGTTCCTTGATGAGTGGATGAAGAATGATAGATTGCATGTATTCCCTATATCGAAAACTAGAGCTAATTGGACGATACTGGTGGCATTTATGGAATCGGCAGGTCAAATAAACCCAGAAACAAATCTAACATTTAAGGCACCAAAATGAATGATGATGGTGATGGTTTGATTCCTCATCTCCTCCTCCTCCTCCTGGGATAAAGTCCAAGCCACTGTGGTTAATCCTGATGTTACCTGAGCCCATTTCTTCTGCCTCAGCAATTTTAAACCTGTTTTCTCTTGGCCAGTTTCCCATCTTCTGCAATCTGCCAGCGTGAGAGAGAAGGTGGGAGCAAGAAACCAATGAGGCCACAATTGAGGGCACGAAAGAGATGGAGGACCCTACTAGGATGGAGAGGGAGCATTGGGCCATTGCCAGTCAAAGCGGTGTCAAAGTGCATTAATTCTACAGTGCCGATGCACCCAACATAAGAGGTAAAAGCCTTTGGAGCAGGCATGTGCAAACTTTGGTCCTCCCTCCAGGTGTTTTGGACTTCAACTCCCACAATTCCTACCGGCTGTTAGGAATTGTGGGAGTTGAAGTCCAAAACACCCGGAGGGCCCAATTTTGCCCATACCTGCTTTGGAGAGATGAAGCATGCGTGGTTCGCATGCTTCATGACTTAGATCAGGGGTAGGGAACCTACGGCTCAGGAGCCAGATGTGGCTCTTTTCATTATTGCATCTTGCTCTCCAGAGTAGCCTGGGCCTCAATTTCCCAGCATGCAGCAGGGAGGGGTGACTCAAATGCACTGCCACTTCCGCGCCACCATTGCTGCCTTTTCCTCATCCCCTGCTGCTCTCGGGGCCCTACGGCCTCTTTGCTGGGCCTGGGCCTGGCACCGCGGACCCGGCCTCGCTGCCCCCGGGGAACTCCTAGCTCATCGCCCTCATCGCCGGGCAGCTCAAGAGCCGCTGCCTCTTCAATGCCTTCCGGAGGGACTGCCTCACCGACGTCAACACCAATGTCCACCTTGGCACCGCACCCTCCTCCCCCTTCTTTCCTTTCTCTTCCTTTCATTTTCCCTCTCTTTTTCTTTCATTCTTTTTCCTCCCTCTCTCCCTGCCTTCTTTCCCCCTCCCTCTTCATTCCTTCCTTCCTTCCTTTTCCATTTTTTCCTTCTCTCCTTCCTGTTTCCTCCCTCTCTCCCCTTCCTTCTTTCCTCCATTCTCCCTCTTCCTTCCTTTCTCTTCCTTCCTTTCTTTCTTCCCCCTTTACCCTTTCCTTCTCCCTTCCTTTTCCCTCCCTCTCTCCCCTTCGTTATTTTCTCAATTCGTCTTCCTCCCCCCTCCCCTCGAACACGCTCACGGCAGCGAAGCGAGCAGAGCGAGGCTGGGAAGAAGGGAGCCTGAGTGGAGAAGAAAAAGTGTTTGGCAGGAGGGGGAAGAAAGGGTATTGGAGCTTCCAATTTACCACAGCACACCTGATGATCGCTCATGGCACACTCGTGTGCCACGGCACACTGGTTGGGAAACACTGGCCTAGAGAACAGCTTGCTTAGAGATAAGAGAGTGAAAGTAGCCATACAATTGCCTTTGCTAGAGTACATGTGAACTCTGCGTGATGCAAGATATGCAGTCAATCAAAACGTACATGATCAGGACAAGTAGCCAGTCCTGGCAGAGAGCAATGAGGTAATGCTAGTTGCTGATAAGAAAGTAATATAAACACTTTTCTAACTGCGCAACAGGCGCGGCAGCCTTTTTGTTCCTTGACCTGCAACATCAAGGGCTGTCCGTCTCAATGCTGATCAGCTTGAAATAAAAAGTCTTCTTTGGATTTTTCGGTCTTGGCTGAGTTCTTCCAACTTATGGGCTGCTACCTTCCCTTACAATAGGGAGGAGGGAACAGGCTTTGTTTTCTGCTGTCCTGGAGACTAGGACGCAACAGGACAAGGGCTTCTAACTACAGGAAAGGAGATTCCACCTGAGCATGAGGAAGAACTTCCTCACGGTGAGAGCTGCTCAGCAGTGGAACTCTCTGCCACGGACTGTGATGGAGGCTCCTTCTTTAGAGGCTTTGAAGCAGAAGCTGGGTGGCCATCACTCGGGGGTGCTTTGAATGCAATTTTCCTGCTTCTTGGGAAGGGGGTTGGACTGGAAGGGCCAAGAGGTCTGTTCCAACTCTATGATTCTAAGAGGCTTTGGAGCAGGCCTGGGCAAACTTGGGCCCTCCAGGTGTTTTGGACTTCAACACCCACCATTCCTAACAGCTCTTAGGAATGGTGGGAGTTGAAGTCCAAAACACCTGGAGGGCCCAAGTTTGCCCAGGCCTGCTTTGGAAACATGAAGCATGTGCAGCTCTGTTGCCGTGGTTGCATCTTCTCTCCTCGGTCTCAATTGCGCTCTGGGGAAAAGGAGAAACCGTGTCCAATTTTAGACCCCGATGTGCCGCCTTTTTCCTGTCTGCGCCTCAAATAAAGAAATACTCCTTGGCTGTTGCACACCAAATGGCTGTTAGGCAACGAAACCTCGAGACAAGAGGAAGTTTTGCCAACACACAACACATTGCTTGAAGCAACAGGGAAGCTTGCCTCATAATGAAAAAGGGATTGACAGCCGCCTACAGACTCAGAATCCAATATCAGTATATTTTTGAATGTTTTGGTCGGGTCACCTTTGCAAATTCGTTTTGAGCTGGATTAGGAGATTTAAATGGGTGCTTACAGTGAGTGTGCCATGGTGAAAGGCAACATTAATGCTCTCTCCCCATGTGTGTGTGTGTGTGTGTGAGTGTGTGTGTGTGTGTCTGGAACAGGAGAGAGAAAATAGGAGATTGATTTCCAGCAGCTCCCTTTGCACATCTGCATTTCTCTTTAGAGGTCCGTGTTCAGGATGGCTGATGGGATCTTTATAAATTATTCCTACGCCGATTGGCGCACTAAGGAGGAGCATGAGAGGCGTTTTGCAGGTCTCGGTGTTTTTAAAACGGGAGCGGTGTGGCTTAAGAGCCTTGTCGCTTTGGATTATAACACCAAGCAGTTCCAGTTCAAGAGTAATGTTCCCACTACCACGCCAAAACCACATCTTGGAGTGGCAACAAGATGCAGGCTTTCTTCCTAATGGAAGGCTTCCCCTCTACTCTCCATGGGTTGTTGCCATAATGCATGGTTTGGCATGTATTGTTGATACTGCCGTCAAACTAACATGTCGACTCATGATGACCCCATGAACAAAAGGCCGCCAAGTCACGCTGCTCCGGTCTTGCAAACTCAGGGCTGTGTCTTTCTTGGTTCTCATGCACTCTTCCTCTTTTCCTACTGCCTTCTACTTCACCAAGCATTTTCTTTTCTTTTCTAATGAGTCATATTGTCTCCTGATATATCCTATATACGGCAGTATCAACTTAATGTGTTGTCGAAGGCTTTCATGGCCGGAATCACTGGATCGCTGTGAGTTTTCCAGGCTGTATGGCCATGTTTCAGAAGCATTCTCTCCTGACATTTCACCCACATCTATGGCAGGCATCATCAGAGGTTGTAAGGTCTGTTGCAATCTAAGCAAGTGGGGTATGTGTAAGTAAGTGTGTGTATATATACACATACAGTACAGTAGAGTCCTGCTTATCCAACTTTCACTCATCCAACGTTCTGTATTATCCAACCCAGTCTTTCTCCTGCCCAGATCCACAGCTGCTTCAATACATTGCAATGGTGGAACTGAATCCAGACAAGACAGAGGTCCTCCTAGTCAGTCACAAGACCGAACAGGGCATAGGGAACCTATGGCTTGCAAGTCAGGTGTGGCTCTTTTGATGACTGCATCTGGCTCGCAGAGGCAAAGGACCCGGCAACAAAGCTGCATCAACACCGGGCTCCACACTGCCCATCTTGAAGGGTGCTGGCATCACCAGAGTTGCTTGCTCTCCCTGTGCTGGCGTGCCCGCCAGCGTCATACACCCCGGCGCATGCACCGATTGCGCAGCCGCAGCCTCAGCCATATACACAGCCTGCATCTCAATGGCCGGTAGGGGGAACTCAATCACACCCTGCTGAACTGCTGTAGGAGGGAGGGAGGGAGCCTTTCCCACCAAGTCCAAGAGGCTCTCCTGCCGCCAAAAAGGCTGGGTGCCATCTTGGTGGCAATTAGTCTTAGATTTTTTGGCTTTCTTCTTCGGCAGGCCCAAAGCCTTGGCAGCCGAGCCAGGTAAGATCTGTGGCCTGCAAGGAGCAGTTGCCTCCGAAAACTGCTGGGAAGGGGCGGAAGGCAAAAGGGCTCGTTCGTAGAGAGCCGCTTTGAGTCGGAGCTTGCGGTTTTTCCTAGTTTGCGGGGTGAAGGCCCTGCAAATTCCGCATATTATATGGCTCTCACTAAAATAAATTTCCAATTTTTTTGCTTTCATGACTCTCTGAGTCAAAACGTTTCCAGACCCCTGGCATAGCGTTACAATCTGTGCTGGATGGAGTTACACACCCCCTGAAGATGCAGGTTAGGAGCTTGGGAGTGATCCTAGACCAGGGGTGCTCATTAGGTAGCTCGGGAGCTACTAGTAGATCTTCGGCCCTCTTCCAGGTGATCTTCGAGCCTCAGCAGCCAGATGAGGTGCTCCTGCCATGCGCGCGCACACCCTGCGTGCACGCGCACTCCTGCTGCCGGCTTCCGCTCTCCTGGTGCTTCTTTCGCCTGCGGGGTATTGCAGGAAGAAGGAAGCATGAGGTGGGGCCTCTGGAGGGAGACAGGCAGGGTGTAGCGCTCCCTCTGGATCCCCCGCCTCGTGCTTTCTCCTTCCTGCAATGCCCCGCAGGTGGAAGAAGCGCTGCGTGGGCAGAAAACAGCAGCAGGAGCACGTGTGACGGTGGTAGCATGCGGTAGCAGGAGCACGCGGGAGCGTGCGGCGGCAGGGGCAGGTAGATCTTTTGGACTTGGTTGCTTTAAAAGTAGCTCGCATGCTGAAAAAGTGTGAGCACCCCTGTCCTAGACTCATTGCCTAGGTCTCAGCGATGGCTAGGGGAGCTTTTGCACAATTAAAACTTGTGCGCCAGTTGCGCCCGTACCTTGGGAAGTCTGAGCACATACAGAGAGCATACAACCCCTCTGTTACGCCAGCTCCACTAGCTGCCAATCTGCTACCAAGCACAATTCAAAGTGCTGGTCTTAACCTTTAAAGCCCTGAACGGTTCCGGCCCAGATTACTTGTCCGAACATATCTCCTGTTACAAACCATCACGAAGTTTATGATCAGCTGGAGAGGCCCTGCTCTTGATCCCAGCACCATCACAAACACGACTGGTGGGGACGAGAAACAGGGCCTTCTCAGTGGTGGCCCCTCATCTGTGGAACTCCCTCCCCAGTGACATCAGATTGGCTACCTCCCTCCTATCCTTTAGAAAAAAACCTGAAAACCTTGTTATGGGACCAAGCATTTCAACAGTAGCAGCAGCAAACAGGAATAAGACTCAATGTGATATGTATGGCAATGGTCTGTCCCAAACACTAATTTTAAATCGGTGCAAATGTTTCTTAATATTTTAATTAAAGTGTTTTAAAATATGTTTTATCACTGTGGTTAGCACTCAAATGAGTGCTTGTAGTGAAGCCACCCTGAGTCGTCCATTGTCCGCCCCCCCCCCCCAACTCCTGGGGGTGAGAAGGACAGGGTACAAAGGTATGAAATAAATAAACAAATAAATGTTTTGGTGCTAAATTTGTAAATACAGGAATTACTATATAATGTTACCGTGTATTGATCTGCTTTTTCTGTCTATTTGTTGCCATTGGACAGCTTGATTAGCATTAAATGGCCTTGCAGCTTCAAAGCCTGGCTGCTTCCTGCCTGTAGGAATCCTTTGTTGGGAAGCCAGGAAAACCCGCAGCAACCCAGTATCAACTTCTATGTTTCTATGTTTTGTTTTGCTTTGAAACCATTGTTTTGACTTTTCGGCAATCCGTGCTATCTATAGAAATCTCCTTCAGCACCACGTTTCAACTACTGTACGTATATAGATAACACTAGTAGCCAACACACATTTTTGGTGCCTCAAACGTTAAGCCATGTTTCTGGGTATATTTGACCTGCTGATTCCAAAAATGGCACCCGTTTCCTGCTACCATCTGTAGTTTTTGAGAAACAGAACATATGCCACCTTCCTGTCTCCATCTGCTTGCGCATAGAAAACCATTACAGCTATATCCAAGAAACTAGAGTTGGTGCCGTCTATCCGATGCAATGTTTTAAATCGGCACCTCAAATAACTAAAAAAACAGGCCAAAGAACCACGACACCAAGAAAAACATTTTTTTTTGTTTTGCTGTGTTATCTGCCTATCAGTTTTCTTCATTGTCCATACATTGAAATGGAAAATACAATGGCGCAGACAGTACTAACTGCAATAGCCAATGATATATCTTTGGACTTGAGGATCCTGTGCAGATCCTGCCCTTCCACGTCCTAGGATGCATGATTTATTTATTTGCTATATTTGTATACCGCTCTTCTCAGCCCAAAGGCGACTTAGGGCGGTTTGCAGTCAAACCTTGAGCATAAAAACACAGTAAAACAATTAAGAGAATATAAAAACATGATAAAATTGATAAAAACATATATCATCCAAGTCATCTTGTTAAAACCATTGTCCGATTTCATTTGACCAATAGTCCATTTTCCTATGTCCGTTACACTGTATTTAAAACGCTTGCTCAAAGAGCCATGTCTTAACTTTCTTCCAAATATTAAAAGAGAGTGGGCCGATCTAATATCCCTAGGGAGGGCATTCCATAGCCGAGGGGCCACCACTGAGAAGGCCCTGCCTCTCGTCCCCGCCAACCGTGCTTGAGACTAATTTATTTATTTATTATTTATTTAAAACTTTTGTACCCCGGCCTTCTCATCTCTATCGAGGGACTCAGACCGGCATAACAGCAAAAATTCAATGCTATACAGATTAAAACAACTACAACAACATATTAAAAGACATTAAAACCCAGCATAAAACACATCGCCATTAAAACACTTCCACTCAATCTGTAAACGTGGTCATTCATTCAGACAATAGCCAATCTCAGCCTATTTTGGGAAGGCTTGGTTCCACATCCAGGTCTTCACCAGCCTCCTAAAGGACAACAGAGAGGGGGCAGATCTAGCATCACTTGGTAGAGAGTTCCACAGCCGAGGGGCAACCATAGAGAAGGCCCTGTCTCTCGTCCCCACCAGCCGCGCGCGCGAAGCTGGCGGGACTGAGAGCAGGGCCTCTCCAGAGGATCTTAATGTTCTTGATGGTTCGTAGGGGAGAATCTGTTCAGACAGGCGGGATCGAGAGCAGGGCCTCCCCAGATGGTCTTAAAGCCCTAGGAGGTTCATATGGGGAGATGCGTTCGGACAGGTAAGTTGGGCCAGAACCGTTAAGGGCTTTATAGGCTAAAGCCAGCACTTTGAATTGTGCCCGGTAGCGGACTGGCAGCCAGTGGAGCTGGCGCAACAGAGGAGTTGTGCGCTCCCTGAGCGCCGCTCCTGTTAGTAACCTGGCTGCCGTCCCTTGGACCAATTGAAGCTTCCGGACAATCTTCAAAGGCAGCCCCATGTAGAGAGCATTGCAGTAGTCTATATGGGATGTAAACAGAGTGTGGACTACCGTGGCCAAGTCAGACTTCCCAAGGTACGGGCGCAGTTGGCACACAATGCGGTCACCACCGAAATCTGAGGTTCCAGGCTGATCTACACTGTAGGACAGGGCTGTCCAACAGGCGGCCCTGGGGCCGTACACGGCCCCCGAGCCCCTTCCCTCCAGCCCCCTAACTTGTTTTAATAAAATACAAATAAAAAATAAAATAATAATAAAAAAAATACCTACTTCTGTGTTTAGGCAAGCATCACGAGACTACGCCAGCCACAAACGGGATTTCGAGGGAGATCAAAATCCCGTCTGTGGCTGCATAGTCTCGCGATAGCTGCCGAAATCTTGGGTCCGGCGGGATTTGCGGCTGGCCTGGGCGCGCACCTCCTCCTCCCTCACAGCTGCTTCCAGGCCAGCCCGCATTCCCTCAGAGAGAGGGAGGAGGGGAGTGAGGCAGGGAAAGCCCCTCCTGGCTCCGTCCTCTTCCTGTGGAGGGCCCTCGCTTTCCGCCCCGTGGGTGGGAGAGCCGCCGCGCCCAGCCTGAGCTTGGCCTCGGCTCCAGCGGGGCTCTTCAGGGACGGCGGCGGCGTTGGCGCTTCAGCTCTGTGGCGGGGCTCCCGCAGTATGGGTAAGGAAGGGCCTGGCTCGAATCAATAAATCTAAAAACAGTGGGATGTTGGGTGAGGGGGAGGGGTCCCTCAGCGGCGGTTTCCTTGGCGACGCTTCCTTCCCCTCCTCCACGCCCCCTCCCCTTGTTGTGCTGCCTTCCCCCGCGTGCAGGGCGCAACGTGGCTTCCTTTGCGCCTGCCCCCGCGGCTTGTTTTCCCTTCAGGGAGGGAGGGAGCTCTTTGGGCCTCCTCCACCCGCCACTGGGAAAGGAGGCCCCATCAAGCCCTGCGACGGCATTGAGGTGTTTGGGTTTTTTTTGGTGTGTCCCAATTTAAGTGTGGACTCAAATAACTCAAAGGTATTAGGAAACATTCCCCCAAATCCACCAGTGTTCCCATTTGGGTATATTGAGTATTCATGCCAAGTTTGGTCCAGATCCATCATTATTTGAGTCCACAGTGCTCTCTGGATGGAGGTGAACTACAACTCCACAACTCAAGGTCAATTGTAAGTAAATTGGAACCGGGGAGGGGGCAGAGCCGGGGAGGGGGCGGAGCCGGGGGCCGAGGCAGACCCTTCGGCCCCCAGGTGATCAGTGACCAGAATTCTGGCCCTTGGGCCCGTAGAAGTTGGACAGCCCTGCTGTAGGACAACAACTGTGGCTCAATACTATGGGATCCTGGTGGTTGTAGTTTTACAAGGTCCACAGTGATGAGATGTGTTCCACATTGAGTACGCATGCCCAGTGTGGAACACATCTCATCACACTAAAACAGTGGGTGTGGCTCTTAATGAGACATGTGGCATTATCACAGGATGTCTATGCCCCACACCACTGGAGAAATTATACTGTTTAGCCGATATTGCACCACCTGACATCCACCGGGAAGTAGCAGCCAATAATGAAAGGACCAAAGCAGTCACATCTCCGGCCCATCCCCTGTTCGGAGACCAGCCAGTGCTCCACTGCTTTAAATCAAGAAATAGTTTTCTAAGCTCTACAGAGATACTTGCAGGAACACCTCAGCAAGCAAGAGTCCAAAAGTGGCAGGCTAAAACCCAGAACCCCCATCAGTAGCTGAGACCAGATGAGAGACTCCTCCTGGGCACACAGAAGACCAGGCAACTTGGAAGGCACAGAACAGACTGTGCTCTCTGGCACCACGAGATGCAGAAATGGCGCCGCATGCGAGTGTGGAGAAGAGCAAACCACAGACCACCTATTATAATGCAGCCTGAGCCCTGCCACATGCAAAATGGAGGACCTTCTCACAGCCACACCAGAGGCACTCCAAGTAGCCAGCTTCTGGTCAAAGGACATTTAGCATCATACCAAGTTTTTAACTTTGTGTTCTTTTAAATACATTATAACTGTATTATATTATAATATTATATTATAACGAAGAGTCGGAAGTGACTGAACGAATAAACAAGCACAACAAATAACTGTATTCTCAATTGGCTTCTGACACAATAAATAAATAAATAAATAGGAAAGAAACAGGAAATCTCAGATATTTATAGGGAGAGCTATTAAGGTTACATTGACCCCCCAGTGGCACTGTGGGTCAAACCGCTAAGCTGCTGAACTTGCTGACCCAAAGGTCGTAGGTTCAAATCCAGGGAGCAGGGTGAGCTCCCACTGTTAGCCCCAGCTTCTGCCAACCTAGCAGTTCGAAAATATGCCAATGTGAGTAGATCAATAGATACTGCTCTGGCGGGAAGGTAACGGTGCTCCATGCAGAGATGCCAGCCACATGACTTTGGAGGTGTCTATGCACAATGCCGGCTCTTCGGCATAGAAATGGAGGTGGGCACCAACACCCAGAGTCGGACACGACTGGACTTAATGTCAGGGGAAAACCTTTACCTTTACCTATTAAGGTTAGACTCTGTTTCGGACTTTGAATGTGTCCCCTGCATGTTGAATTTACAATATATGTTGCTCTGAGCAATTTGGAGAAAAGTGGAAAGAAATGCATTTTTAATTTTTATGGCTACGTACGTACCTGCATTTACAGCCCTACATTTGGAGTCATGGTCCTATACCATTAGAGAGGGGGAAATATGGGGTCTGCAAAAGTTATTTATTCCTGGCAAGGAATGCTCTATGCTCTAATCCAGTGTTTCTCAACCTTCCTAATGCTGCGACCCCTTAATACAGTTCCTCATGTTGTGGCGACCCCTCAACCATAAAATTATTTTCGTTGCTACTTCATAATAGTCATTTTGCTACAGGGCTATCGTAGGTTTTTTGGGCTGTCTGGCCATGTTCCAGAAGCATTCTCTCCTGACATTTCGCCTGCATCTATGGCAGGCATCCCCAGAGGTTGTGAGGTCTGTTGGAAACTAGGCAAGTGGGGTTATATATCTGTGGAATGATGTCCAGGGTGGGAGAAAGAACTCATGTCTGTTGGGCGCAGATCTGTATGTTGTCATTGGCCACCTTCCAACAAAGGATTCCCCCAGGCAGTAAGAAGCCAGACCTTGAAACTGCAAGGCCATTACATACTAATCAATGTGGCCAAATGCAACATCCACACATACCTCAAACAGACAAGAGTTCTTTCTCCCACCCTGGACATTCCACACATATATAAACCTCATTTTCCTAGTTTCCAACAGACCTCACAACCTCTGAGGATGCCTGCCATAGATGCAGGCAAAACATCAGGAGAGAATGCTTTTAGAACATTTGTCATTTGGGAGTTGTAGTTGCTGGGATTTATAGTTTCACCTACAATCAAAGAGTATTCTGAACTCCACCAACATAGAACTCCCATGACCAACAGAAAATACTGGAACGGTTTGGAGGGCATTGACCTTGAGTTTTGGAGTTATAGTTCACCTACATCCAAAGAGCACTCTGCACTCAAACAATGATAAACCTGGACCAAATCTGGCACAAATACTCAATATGCCCAAATGTGAACACTGGTGAAGTTTGGGAAAAACAGGCCTTGGCATTTCGGAGTTGTAGTCGCCGGGATTTATAGTTCACCTATAATCAAAGTATTCTGAACCCACCAATGATTGAATTGGGCGAAACTTCCCACACAGAACCCCCATACTGTATTTTCTAATGGTCTTTGGCGACCCCTCTGACACCTCCTCACGACCCTCCCAGGGTTCCCAACCCACAGGTTGAGAAACACTGCTCTAACCAAAATGTTGAAGGTAGTTTGGAGACGGAAATTTTAGGAACACTTCCAAAGTTGCAATAAGAGAGAAAGAGTTACTGCCTTCCATTCATGGTGAATGACTGGAGTAAGTAGGACATGTCCACATCGTGACAAAGAGAAAAATATTCACTATTGCTCTGCACTTTTGGATGCCCCAGGACTGTTCCTTAAAACAGATGAGCCAAGGAACTGACGAGAGGACAGGAAGCCTTGTAGGCATTTCTATTTGGACTGGAGCTTCCAGAGTCCCCCATGTTGGCCATTAGAAATCAGGACGTTATGATATAAAATGTAACTTTGTCAAAGTCAAAAATGTAACTTGTTGGATCTCAAGAGGTACCTAGGGACAAAGACGCAAGATGCAAGTGCTGTTGCGCTCAATACAACAGGGGTATAAAGATTATTATTATTATTATCATCATTATTATTATTATTAATGCAACGTCACATTCAGTGCATATATAAGCAGGAAATAAATCCCAAAAAGTCCATCACAAGTTCTGTGTAATTGCAAAAGGAAACCTTTATAATAATAATAATAATAACAACAACAACATGTTGTTGCTATTATTGTTGTTGTTGTTGTTGGAGGCTTTCACAGCCAGAATCACTGGGTTGCTGTGAGTTTTCTGTATCTCCTGACATTTCGCCCACGTCTATAGCAGGCATCCTCAGAAGTTTATTTATTTATTTATTTATTATTCGGTTTTATATTCCGCTCCTCCCAGCAGGCTCGGGGCGAATCACAAATACAAGCATACAATAAGAACAATAAAAACATACAATAAAACATACAGTAAAAGCACAATACGTAGCCATGGTGGTACAGATCTACGATTCCTTGACTGAAGCAATTGAATTTGGATTTACCCAAACGCTAACCTGAAGAGGGCCGTCTTACATTCCCTTCGAAAAGGGAGAAGTTCAGAGACCGCTCGAATGTGGTCAGGGAGCGCATTCCAGATTACTGGAGCCGCCGCAGAGAGAAAGCTCTCTGTCTAGTACTGGACAGATGGCAGGAGCGGGACGATGGTACAACCAACAGATTTTGCTCTTCCGAGCAGAGTGATCTCGGGGGAACGTACGGGGTAAGGCGGTCCCTCAGGTACACAGGCCCTAGACTGTGCAAGGCCTTAAAGGTTAACACCAATACCTTGAAGGCAATCCGGTACTCGATGGGAAGCCAGTGCAGTTGCCGAAGAATGGGAGTAATGTGCTCCCTCACTGGTGCTCCCACCAGCAAGCGAGCCACGGCATTCTGCACCAGCTTGAGTTTCCGGATTGTCGACAAGGGAAGGCCAACCTAGAGGGCATTACAGTAATCCAGCCTCGAGATGACCGTCGCTTGGATTACCGTGGCCAGGTCATCCCTGGACAGGTAGGGGGCCAGTCGCCTAGCCTATCGTAGGTGGAAGAATGACGTCTTGCTGACCATGGAGACCTGGGCCTCCATGGTCAGCAAGGAGTTCAACTTGACACCCAAGCTCTTAACCAAGGACGACGGGCTAAGTTGCTCGCCATCCAGGGTAGGCAACCGGCACTCATCCAGCCCAGGTCGACCAGGCCACAAGATCTCCGTCTTCGACGGGTTCACCTTCAGCCGGCTGGCCCGCAGCCATCCAGTCACGGCCTCCAGGCATAGATGGAAACAATCGGGTACGGTATCCGGCCTGCCGTCCATTCTCAGCAGAAGCTGGGTGTCATCAGCGTACTGATAACACTCCAGACCAAAGTCGCGGGCCAGCTGGGCCAGGGGGCGCATGTAAATGTTAAATAGGGGCGAGAGGATGGCCCCCTGGGGGACCCCACAACTTAATGGGATCCTCCCGGAGACCTCCTCTCCCCTCTCCACATGCTGTCCCCGATCCTGGAGAAAGGAGGCCACCCATTTAAGGGCAGTCCCCCTGACTCCAGTCACGGCTAGGCGGTGGGCTAACAACACATGATCTACGGTATCAAACGCTGCTGTTAGGTCTAACAAAACAAGCAGGGCTGACCCACCCTGGTCCAGCTGGCGGTGAAGTTGGTCTGTAATGGCGACAAGCATGGTCTCCGTCCCATGCCCAATACGGAAGCCGGACTGGAAGGGATCAAGTCCAGCTGTGTCTTCTAAGAACCGCTGCAGCTGATCCGCTGCTGCCCTCTCAATTACCTTGCCTAAAAAAGTTGAGGGCTCTGTTGGAAACTAGGAAAATTGTGTGTGTGTATGTGTGTGTGTGTATCTGTGGAATGATGTCCAGGGTGGGAGAAAGAACTCTTGTCTGCCTGAGGCAGGTGTGAATGCTGCAATTGGCCAGCTTGATTAGCACCGAATGGCCTTGCAGCTTCAAAGCCTGGCTGCTTCCTAACTGGGGGAATCCTTTGTTAAGAGGTGTTTTTTTGGCCCCAATTGTTTCCTGTCTGCATTTTCCCTGTTTTTTGAGTGTTGCTCTTTACTTACTGTCCTGATTTTACAGGGTTTTTTTAAAAAAAAATGCTGCTAGCCAGATTTTGTTCGTTTTCATGGTTTTCTCCTTTGTGTTGAAATTGTTGAAATGGAGAGATAGATAAATAAATAAATATGATGAATGGATAGATAGATAAATAAATAAGATGGGTGATTGGATATAGGATAGTTATAGATCAATCTATCCAATGATCATCCTGTATCCAATCCTCTATCTGTCTGTCAGATGATCATACTACATCCAATCACCTGTCTATCTGTCTGTCTATCTATCGTTGGATGGGATGGATGGATGGATAAGATGGATCGATCATTGGATGTAGGATGGTTATCAATCTATCTCTCAGCCACTTAAGGAAGGGGCCTGGTGGGAGTTGGAGTCCAGGGTACCTGGCAGGAGAGCCCGGGTTGGCCTAAGCCTGTCCATGAAAATAATATAATGCAATAATAATAATAAAACTCCCTTTCCAAGTTAAAAAGAAAAAGAAAAATTGTCCACATGCCTGTGGATGCCAATGGCTTCTCTGTGTGGTCTGACATGGTGGTTTGTCCAGCATTGAACAAAGGATTCCCCCAGGCAGGAAGCAGCCAGGCTTTGAAGCTGCAAGACTATTCAATGCTAATCAAGGTGGCCAATTGCAACATTCACACCTGCCTCAAGCAGACCAATTCTTTCTCCAACCCTGGACATCATTCTACAGATATATAAACCTCACTTGCCTAGTTTCCAACAGACCTCACAACCTCTGAGGCTGCCTGCCGCAGATGTGGGGGAAATGTCTGGAGAGAATGCTTCTGGAACATCGCCAGACTGCCCGGAAAACTCACAGCCACCCAGTGATTCCGGCCATGAAAACCTTTGACCACACATTAACTTAGGTATATCTGTGTAGAAAGAGTGTACGTAGGCATTAAGAAAGGTAAGTGAAGTACAGGAAGGTGCCGTGCCAGCATGGCTAAGCAGCAATGGAAAAAGATAGAATGCTCTGTCTATGGCTGCCAATCAAAAGACTTTTTGGGAATGTCTTCTCCTTAAGAGGTTTTCTGTGGTTGGGGGGGGGGGGGAGCAATGCATAAAAACCTGTAGGAAAACACAAGAGAATTACAAATGGAAGGCATCATCGCCTATACTCCTTGGAAAAATCCTCAGAGCGAGACAGAGGGATTGCATTGTAAAATCTTGGCTTTAGCCTTCTCTGCACTTTCTCCAAATCATGACTCCCAGGAATTCATAGCATTGAGCCATGGCAGTCAATGTGGTGACTACAGTGTAATTCTACAGTGTAGATCAGGTGTAGACAAATCCAGGCCCTGGGCCCGGATGTGGCCCCTTGGGCTCTTTTCTCAGAACCTCCTCTCTCTCACCATCCTATCATTCCTTCCATCTCTCTTTCCTTCCTCCTTCCCTCCCTCTTTCTCCTTCCCTTCCACCCTTTTGTTTTTCTTCTTTCTCTCCTTCCTTCCTTCCTTCCTTCTTTCCCTTCCACCCTTTCTTACTTCCCTCCCTTTGGGGCATTCCTTCCTTCCCTCCATCACTCCTACTCCTTCCATCCTTCCCTTCCATGCTTTCATCCTTTGTTCCCTTTCCTCCCTCTCTCCTCCTTCCTTCCTTCCTTCCTTTTTGTCTTTCTTTCCTTATCTTTTTCCTTTATCCTTCCTTCCTTCCATCTTTCTCTTCATCACTTCTTTCCTTCCTTTTCTTTTTCTTTTTATCCTTCTCTCCCTTCCATCCATCCTTCCCTTCAACCCTTTCATCCTTACTTAATTCCTTTTGTCTTTCCTTTCTTCCCTCTTTCCTTCCCCCTTTCTCTCTTTCTGCTTTCATCCTTCCCTTCCCCTCTCTCGTCCCTCATTCCTTCTCTCCTTCCTCCTTCTCTTCCTTCTATCATTTAGTCCTTCCTTCCCTCTTTCCTCCCTCTTTCCCTTTCTCCCTCCCTCCTTCCTTTCCTTTTGTCTTTCTTTCCTTCTCTCCTTCCTTTATCCTTCCTTTTATTCCTTCCATCATTCTCTTCATCCCCTTCTTCCTTCCTTCTCTATTTCCTTTTATCCTCCTCCTCCTCTTCCTTCCCTCTCTTCCTCTTTCTCCTTCCATATTTCCCTTCCACCCTTTGATCCTTCCTTCCCTCTTTCCTCCCTCATTCTCTCTCTCCCTTTCTCCTTCCACCCTTTCGTGCTTCCCTCCTTCCCGCCCTTTTGTCTTGCCTTCCTACTTTCTTTCCTTCCTCCTCCCCTACCTTCCCTGCCTCTTTCTCCTTCTATCCTTCCCTTCTACCCTTTAGTCCTTCCTTCCCTCTTTCCTCCCTCTCTCCCTCTTTCTACCTCCTTCCTTTCTTCCCTTTTGTCTTTCTTTCCTTCTATCTTTCCTTTCTCTTTCCTTCCCTTCCTTCCATCCTTCTCTTCATCCCCTTCTTCCTTCCTTCTCTATTTCCTTTTATCCTCCTCCTCTTCCTTCCTTCCCTCCCTCCTTCCCTCTCTCCTCCCATGCTTCCACCCTTTTGTCCTTCCTTCCCTCTCTCCTCCTCCTTACCTCTCTCCTATTCTCCTTCCATCCTTCCCTTCCTCCCTTTAATCCTTCCTTCCCTCTCTCCTCTCTCACTCTTTCTCCTTCCATCCTTCCCTTCCACCCTTTTGTCCTTCCTTCCTTCCTTCCCTCTCTCCTCTCTCCTTCCTTCTCTCCTTTTCTCCTTCCATGCTTCCCTTCCACCCTTTAATCCCTCCTTCCCTCCCTCCTCTCTCCTTCCCTCTCTCCCTTTTTCTCCTTTCATCCTTCCCTTTCTCCCTTTAATCCTTCCTTCCCTCTCTCCTCCCTCCTTCTCTCGCTCCCTCTTTCTCCTTCCATCCTTCCACTCTTCCATCCTTCCCTCCCTCCTTCTTTCCTCCCTCCTTCTCTTTCTCCCTCTTTCTCCTTCCACTCTTTCCTCCCTCCCTCCTTCCCTCTCTCCCTCTTTCTCCTTCCATCCTTCCTTTCCTCCCTTTCGACCTTCCATCCTTCTCTCTTTTCTTCCTTCCTCCTTCCCCTCCTTCCTTCCATCCTCAGGCAGCCAGTCCTCATAGCCGGGAGTGCTAGCATCCCCCCCCCCCCCCCAAGTTAGAAAGACCTGGTGTGGATGCTCCCTACCCTAGGAAGGAGTTAAATGTGTGCTAAGCGGAGTCGGTGAAATTTACAGGAAGAGAGATGAAGGAGACGGAGAAACCAGTGCTTTGTGATGGGAGTCATGAGCCAAAAGCCGATCAAAAGAGGTGAAGCACTAAGGTTCCTCATCAAATTAAAAATTAACAAATGGTTTTGAGTCCAAATAGCACTTCTGACAAGAATATGTAACCTGCCTTGAAAATCAATCTCCATATCAAGAGGACTGGAAACTCGCCAATACAAAACGGATCTCAATCAAGAGGGAGCCAAGGGGATGTTGTGATAGGTAAGACAGGCTGGTGGAAAACACATTAAATTGTTATCAAGCCAATAGAAGAACGCATTTTGGGTTATGGATTGGGGTAAGTGGCTGAGGAAGAAGGAGCAGGCACTCTTAGGTAGGTCCATTCTCACCATGGAAGAACGGAAAGATGCATCTACACCAGGTATGGGCCAACTTGGCCCCTCCAGGTGTTTTGGACTTCAACTCCCACAATTCCTAGCGGCCTCGGGCCCTTTCCTTTTCCTGCCATAGCTCAATGGCATCTCTTGGGCGGGTTGTGAATGGGTGTCAGAGGGGTCGCCAAAGACCATCAGAAAACACAGTATTTTCTGTTGGTCATGGGGGTTCTGTGTGGGAAGTTTGGTCCAATTCTATCATGGTAGGGTTGAGAATGCTCTTTAATTGTAGGTGAACTACATATCCCAGCAACTACAACTCCCAAATATCAAAATCTATTTTCCCCAAACTCCACCAGTGTTCATATTTGGGCATATCGAGTATTAGTGCCAAGTTTGGTCCGGATCCATCATTGTTTTAGTCCATAGTGCTCTCTGGATGTAGGTGAACTACAACTCCAACACTCAAGGTCAATTCCACTAAATCCTTCCAGTATTTTCTGTTGGTCATGTGAGTTCTGTGTGCCAAGTTCGGTTCAATACCATCATTGGTGGGGTTCAGAATGCTCTTTGGTTGTAGGTGAACTATAAATCCCAGCAACTACAACTCTGAAATGGCAAAATCAATCCCCTCCCCCAATCCCACCAGTATTCATGTGGGCGTATCGAGTATTTGTACCAAATGCAGTCCATTGAATTAAAATCCATCCTGCATATCACATATTTACATTATGATTAATAACAGCAACGAAAACAACGTTATGGTTGGGAGTCACCACAACATGAGGAACTGCATTAAGGGGTCGCGGCCTTAGGAAGGTTGAGAAACACTGCCTTAAGTAGTAATTTCGTGGAGTCCTTGTTATTTCTTAAGTTCAGAAGGCTAAAGACTTTGTGGAACTACATCTCCCACGATTCCATAGCATTGAACTATGATGGTTAAAGGGGTGTCTAACTGCGTTCATTCCACAGTGTAGACACACCCTGAGAACCTTCAATAACGATCAATATCGCATTAGTTCCTTTCAGAACGAAAGGCAGAGATTGAAGCAGAAATAAGCAGGTAAAGATGGAAGGATCCAAAGATACATCATATGAAGAATACCCTTGTGCATCTACACTGTAGAAATAACACAGTTTGATACCACTTTCACGACCAGGGCTCAATGCTAAGGAATCCTGGGAGCTGTACTTTGGTGGGGCACCAACACTCTTTGGCTCCAGACCTTGGAAAACTACAGGATCCCACAGCATTGAGATACAGTGGTTAAAGTGGTATCAAACTGAGTTATTTCTACAGTGTAGATGCACTGCAATTTGACAGTGTTGGTGCACCCTAAACCAGCATTCCTGAGGCATCTTGGGGATGACGGGGTGTGTAATCCCACACATCCAAAAAACACAAGGTTGCTGAAAGGCTGCTTTGAACCTTGGGTGTGTCGGATTTCGGTTGGTTTTTTGTTGTTGTTGTTCCTTCCGTTCTGTGCCGTTGTGAGACGCCGATGTGTCAGAAAACATCTGTGTGCTCACAATTTATATCTCCATTCGCATATGAGAGTGTCTCTCTCTCGTCTCCCTTGTGTGTGTGTGTGTGTGTTTCACTGCAAAAAGAAAGGATATTGCAACACACGTACATACAAACACACACACAACGCCACTGGTGTCTCAACACCTTGGCTTCCTCTCTTATTCAGAGCTGGTTGCAAAAGAGAGGCAGCAGGAAGAGTGTATGTGTGTATGAGTGTATGTTGGAGACATGCTAGAGGTTGCAGCATTGTCTTTATCACACACACACACACATATAGATACACACATACACACACATACACCATCCCCAGCCTCAGGAGACCAGCCATTAACCCACAAGCTGCTCTCAGAGATAATCCTCCCGGCAAACCCAAGGTGGAGAGATAAACAGCATCCTGTTCCCTGGAAACCAGGCAGCTCGAGAAGCCCGTAATCTCCACCTTGGGGTGTCAGTAAAGATCCCCAATATTATCCTCACCCCCTAACATCACAACCTTCCTCCCTTCCGGACCCACATTGCCACCCCCCAAGGACCCTGCCATCTCCCAAAGAGCCATTACAGCAGATCGAAGGTGCCTGAGTGATGGCGAGGGGGAGGGGAAGGGAGGGGGCAGATGGGGTTAAGGACCATGGACAGGGATACTGGAGAGCAGCCAGCTACCATTCCTGGGCTCGCCTCCTTTACAGGCAGAAGAGTCCAGGAATTGTGACGACCCATGCTTTGGAGGGGGAGATAGGAGAAAGGGAAGAGTGGGGCAGAGTTGGTGGGGGGATGCAACATGGAGACCAGACCCGCCTTTCTTAAAGCCTAAGGATGGCAAGGAGATGGAGGAAGGGGTTATAGGGCCATAGAGGAGGATCCTGAGATGGAGAAGGGACTATAGGGCCACAGAGGACTGTGGGGCCATGGAAAAAGATGCTGAGATGGGGTAGGAGGGCTATAGGGCCGCAGAGGTGGATGCTGAGATGGAGGGAGGGGTTATAGGGCCATGGAGGCAGATCCTGAGATGGAGAAGAGGCTATAGGGCCACAGAGGACTGTAGGGCCATGGAAAAGGATGCTGAGATGGGGAAGGGGGACTATAGGGCCACAGAGGAGGATGTTGAGATGGAGGAAGGGATTATAGGGCCATAGAGGAGGATGCTGAGATGGATGAAGGGGTTATAGGGCCATAGAGGAGGATCCTGAGATGGGGAAGGGGCTATAGGACCACAGAGGACTGTAGGGCCATGGAAAAGGATGCTGAGATGGGGAAGGAGGGCTATAGGGCCACAGAGGAGGATGTGGAGATGGAGGGAGGGGTTATAGGGCCATAGAGGAGGATGCTGAAATGGGGAAGGACGGCTATAGGGCCGTAGAGGAGGATGCTGAGATGGAGGAAGGGTGTATACTGAGATGGGGAAGGGGCTATAGAGCCACAGAGGAGTGTAGGGCCATGGAAAAAGTTGCTGAGATGGGAAAGGAGGGCTATAGGGCCATACAAGAGGATACTGAGATGGGGAGGGGTCTATAGGGCTATAGAGGAAGACCCTGAAATGGGGAAGGGGCTATAGGTCCATAGAGGAGGATGCTGAGATATAGGAAGGGGCTATTGGGCCATGGATGAAGATGCTGAGGTTGCATGAGAAAACCAAGGATGGGTTGGGTGAGGGAGAGACCCCATAACTTGGAGATATATTCCAGGAGGGTGGGTGAGGGTCCTATCTCCAGAAAAAGAGGGGAGAGAAGCATATAATAGTAATAATAATAATAATAATCGATACATCACACAGTCCCAGATGCTTGGGAAATGTCCGACGTGTGATCTAATATAACAGCCAGCACAGTGATCTTGTTTGCTGTGTACTCGTTGTGTATCCAATCATAATAATAATGCTTTATTTATAGCCTGCCCTATCTCCCCAAGGGGACTCGGGGCGGCTTAAAACAAAATAAAACACAGAGGCAAACATTCAGTGCTGAGGATAACGTATAACAAATCAGAGAAGCAGTATAAATAAGCACGACATAATACATTTCACACATTTAACATATTAAATCCTTTAAAACTCTTAAAATTCGACTAACATTATTGGCGTTAAGATGGTATACAGCAGATATGGGAGCAAGGCTGGGATGCAGGTAAGAGTATTGGGAAGCGGATTTAGAGGTGGGGAAAGGAGAAAGCAAAGATTCCCCAGTGAGGAGAAGAGCGTGCCTATTATTATTATTATTATTATTATTATTAGATAAACAACAAGTTTAGTACACAGCGAACAAGATAATTATGCTGGATTTTGGATTCTATAATAATGATAATAATATTAATAATTTTTGAGTGTTGTTCTTTATTTACTGTCCTAATTTTACAGTTTTTAAATACTGACTGCCAGATTTTGTTTGTTTTATGGTTTTCTCCTTTCCGTTGAAATTGTCCAGATGCTTGTGGATTTCAGTGGCTTCTCTGTGTAGTCTGACATGGTGGTGGTTAGAGGGGTCCAGCATTTCTGTGTCCTCAAATAACGTGCTGTGTCCAGGTGGGTTCATCAGGTGCTCTGCTATGGCTGACTTCTTTAGTCTGCAGTGACTATCGTGTTGCTTGAGAAGGGGTTCATTAGATTAAAAGGGTGGGGAGGGGGATTTAAAGGTGTCTGAGCCTTTCCTGCTTGGGAGGGGCAGTTGTTTGTGGGGTCATAGAGGGCACCGATGGAAGGAAGAGGGAAGAGACAGGGATGTGGCTGAGCAGAGGAGGATGCTAGTGGTCCAGGGAGGTAAGAGGGTTATGGCTAGGAAGAGAGGGGTGCTGGTGGCCCAGGAAGGAAAGAAGGGTGCGGATGAAAAGAGAGGGATGCTGGTGGTCAAGAAAGGAAAGAGGGATGTGGATGAAACAGAGGGATGCTGGTGGTCGAGGAAGGAAAGCAGGATATGGATGAAAAGAGAGATATGCTGGTGGTCCAGGAAGGAAATAATGATGTGTTTGGAAGAGAGGGATGCTGGTGGTCCAGGAAGGAAAGCGGGATATGGATGAAAAGAGAGATATGCTGGTGGTCCAGGAAGGAAAGCGGGATATGGATGAAAAGAGAGATGCTGGTGGTCCAGGAAGGAAATAATGATGTGTGTGGAAGAGAGGGATGCTGGTGGTCCAGGAAGGAAAGCGGGATATGGATGAAAAGAGAGATATGCTGGTGGTCCAGGAAGGAAAGCGGGATATGGATGAAAAGAGAGATATGCTGGTGGTCCAGGAAGGAAAGCGGGATATGGATGAAAAGAGAGATATGCTGGTGGTCCAGGAAGGAAAGCGGGATATGGATGAAAAGAGAGATGCTGGTGGTCCAGGAAGGAAATAATGATGTGTGTGGAAGAGTGGGATGCTGGTGGTCTAGGTAGGAAAGCGGGATGTGGATGAAAAGAGAGGGATGCGGGTGGTCCAGGAAAGAAGGAACGATGTGTGTGGAAGAGAGGGATGCTGGTGGTCCAGGAAAGAAGGAACGATGTGTGTGGAAGAGAGGGATGCTGGTGGTCCAGGAAAGAAGGAACGATGTGTGTGGAAGAGAGGGATGCTGGTGGTCCAGGAAAGAAGGAACGATGTGTGTGGAAGAGAGGGATGCTGGTGGTCCAGGAAAGAAGGAACGATGTGTGTGGAAGAAGAGAGGGATGCTGGTGGTCCAGGAAAGAAGGAACGATGTGTGTGGAAGAGAGGGATGCTGGTGGTCCAGGAAAGAAGGAACGATGTGTGTGGAAGAGAGGGATGCTGGTGGTCCAGGAAAGAAGGAACGATGTGTGTGGAAGAGAGGGATGCTGGTGGTCCAGGAAAGAAGGAACGATGTGTGTGGAAGAGAGGATGCTGGTGGTCCAGGAAAGAAGGAACGATGTGTGTGGAAGAGAGGGATGCTGGTGGTCCAGGAAAGAAGGAACGATGTGTGTGGAAGAGAGGGATGCTGGTGGTCCAGGAAAGAAGGAACGATGCGTGTGGAAGAGAGGGATGCTGGTGGTCCAGGAAAGAAGGAACGATGCGTGTGGAAGAGAGGGATGCTGGTGGTCCAGGAAAGAAGGAATGATGTTGTGGAAGAGAGGGATGCTGGTGGTCCAGGAAAGAAGGAACGATGTGTGTGGAAGAGAGGGATGCTGGTGGTCCAGGAAAGAAGGAACGATGTGTGTGGAAGAGAGGGATGCTGGTGGTCCAGGAAAGAAGGAACGATGTGTGTGGAAGAGAGGGATGCTGGTGGTCCAGGAAAGAAGGAATGATGTGTGTGGAAGAGAGGGATGCTGGTGGTCCAGGAAAGAAGGAACGATGTGTGTGGAAGAGAGGGATGCTGGTGGTCCAGGAAAGAAGGAACGATGTGTGTGGAAGAGAGGTATGCTGGTGGTCCAGGAAAGAAGGAACGATGTGTGTGGAAGAGAGGGATGCTGGTGGTCCAGGAAAGAAGGAACGATGTGTGTGGAAGAGAGGGATGCTGGTGGTCCAGGAAAGAAGGAACGATGTGTGTGGAAGAGAGGGATGCTGATGGTCCAGGAAAGAAGGAACGATGTGTGTGGAAGAGAGGGATGCTGGTGGTCCAGCAAAGAAGGAAAGAGAGGGATGCTGGTGGTCCAGGAAAGAAGGAACGATGGAAGAGAGGGATGCTGGTGGTCCAGGAAAGAAGGAACGATGTGTGTGGAAGAGAGGGATGCTGGTGGTCCAGGAAAGAAGGAAAGATGTGTGGAAGAGAGGGATGCTGGTGGTCAAGGAAAGAAGGAACGATGTGTGTGGAAGAGAGGGATGCTGGTGGTCCAGGAAAGAAGGAACGATGTGTGTGGAAGAGAGGGATGCTGGTGGTCCAGGAAAGAAGGAACGATGTGTGTGGAAGAGAGGGATGCTGATGGTCCAGGAAAGAAGGAACAATGTGTGTGGAAGAGAGGGATGCTGGTGGTCCAGGAAAGAAGGAACGATGTGTCTGAAGAGAGGGATGCTGGTGGTCCAGGAAAGAAGGAACGATGTGTGTGGAAGAGAGGGATGCTGGTGGTCCAGGAAAGAAGGAACGATGTGTGTGGAAGAGAGGGATGCTGGTGGTCCAGGAAAGAAGGAACGATGTGTGTGGAAGAAAGGGATGCTGGTGGTCCAGGAAGGAAAGAAGGATGTGGATGAAACAGAGGGATGCTGATAGTCCAGGAAGGAAAGCGGGATGCGTTTGGAAGAGAGGGATGCTGGTGGTCCAGGAAGGAAAGAGGGATATGGACGAAAAGAAAGGGATGCTGGTTGTCCAGGAAGGAAAGAGAGGTGTGGATGAAAAGAGTGGGATACTTGTGGTCCAGGAAGGAAGGATGCTCTGGGGAAGGGAGGTGATGCCGGAGGGGAAGAAGACCATCCTAGGGATGGGAGGGTGGGATCATAGGGGGTGACCTGCCCCTTTGTCCCCTCCCTCCATGCCCAGTGCTTACCTTGCAGTTCCCTTGGCACCTCTCCTCCAACCTGAGCCATCTTCATCATCCTCTCTGTGGCTGCGGCATCAGGAGCCGGCACATGCCCGGCTGGGGCGGCGGTGGCACCAACCGAGGCTGCGCAGCCTCCTTCCCCTCCTTCCCTCCCTCCCACAGCCCCACCTCTTCCTCCTCCTCCTCCTTCCCCTTTTCTCCCTCCCAGATAGAAAGGGGGGAAAATCTAACTGCTTTGCTTTGACAGCCATTCAGTCTGGGAACTGAATCTCCACCATCACCACCACAAAGCCATTTGGAGGGTCTCCCTCTCCACTTTCATCACTCCCCTCCCTCCCTACCCCATAGAAATAGAAAGGAGGAATGAATTATTGACCTCCTTCCCTTTTCATCTTCCCTTTCCTCCCTGACTCTAAGGTCCTTGGGGCAGAGGCCTTTCCCCACTCTCATCCTCTCCACCCCAGATGAATGGAAAGAGGCTCAGGATGATTATGATGATGTACCTCCCGCCTCTCTCTTTGCATCTTTCCTTCCCTCCCACTCCCTGCCATAATTGGGAGCCTTTCTGGCTGTGTGAGGTCCTTGGGGACCCCGAGACCTTTCCCACTTTCATCCTCTCTCCCAGATGAATGGAAAGAGATTTGAATTATTTACATCCCTCTCTTTTCATCTCTCCTTTCCTCCTTCTCTTCCTCCTTGCCACAACTGGGAGCATTTAGAGCAAGCAGGGGCAAATGTTGACCCTCCAGGTGTTTTGGACTCCAACTCCCACCATTCCTAGCAACCTCAGGCCCCTTCCTTTCCCCCCTCAGCCGCTTAAGCTGCTAGGAATGGTGGGGCACACCACCAACCAAAATGACACAAAATGACACTCTAACACAGAGTAATACATATAATTAATATGTTTTTAAATGTATTTATACACTCAGTGTGAAACCTGGGCCTGTTTCGATGAACACAACATAGATATCCTGGCAGGAATGGCAGAAGACACAAACTTCCCACACAGAACTCCCATAACCAAGACGAAATACTATAAGAGTTTGGTGGGCATGGACCTTGAGTTTGGGAGTTGTAGTTCACCTATATCCAGAGAGCACTGTGGACTGAAACAATGTTGGATCAGGACCAAACTTGGCATGAATACTCAATATGCCCAAATGTGAACACAGATGGAGTTTGGGGAAAATAGGCCTTGACATTTGGGAGTTACAATTTCTGAGATTTATAGTTAACACACAATCAAAGAGCATCCTGAACTCAAGCAACAATGGAATTGAACCAAACTTGGCATATTGAACTCTCATTACCAACAGAAAGTACTAAAAAGGGATTGCTTGGGAATTGACCTTGAGTTTGGAAGTTGCAGTTCACCTACACCCAGAGAGCACTGTGGACTCAAACAATGTTATGTTATGTTGTTGTTTGTTTTCTATCCAAAATCACAATGTTGGAAGGAGACTCGCCACTTTAAGGTCCCTAAAACAGGCATGGGAAAAGTTCGGCCCTCTGGGTGCTTTGGACTTCAACTCCCACCATTCCTAACAGCCTGAAGCCCTTTCCTGCTTAAGCGGCTGAGGGGGAAAAGGAAGGGGCATGAGGTTGCTAGGAATGGTGGGAGTTGGAGTCCAAAACACCTGGAGGGTCAATGTTTGCCCATGCCCAATTTCGAATGTAAGATCTTTGGGGTTTCTTACTTTCACTCCCACCTCAATATTAATGGAAAGGGGGTCAAAAAGTGTTGAATTTCCCCTTCCTTTCCATTTTCCCTTTTCCTGCTCCTTCCAGCCCCATAGCTGCATTTGAATTGTCCAGGGCTTTCGTCGGGATCTAATTCATAGAATTGCAACCAATAAGTGGCAACAGTACCAACAAGTCAAACGATATTGTGAATTTCAATACTGTTATTGTTAATTTTTAACGCTGTTAATGTTTAGTTCTGTTTTTAATGTTTGCATATTTGTAATTATGTGGCCATGTTTTTAATTGTGGTCCACGCCTTAGTCACCTCCAGATTGGACTACTGTAATGCACTCTACGTGGGGCTGCCCTTGAAGACGGCCCAGAAGTTTCAATTGGTCTGACGGGCGGCAGACAGATTGCTAACTGGAGTGACTTACAGGGAGCGGTCAACCCCCCTGTTTAAGGAGCTCCATTGGCTGCTGTTTATTTTCCGGTCCCAGTTCAAGGTGCAGCTTCTTACCTATAAAGCCCTGAACGGTTTGGGACCCGCCTACCTGCGTGACCGCATTTCTGTCTACAAACCCAGGCAATCTCTTCGATCATCTGGAGAGGCCCTGCTCTCACTTCCGCCCCTGTCGCACGCGGGAATGGTGGGGACGAGGGAGAGGGCCTTCTCCATGGTGGCCACCCGACTCGCTCCCCAAGGATATCAGACAAGATTGATAAAGAGATAGATCACAGATTAGCAAAGGCATATAGTGCATTTGGAAGGCTTCCCAAAAGAGTCTGGAGCAACAAGCACCTGAGGCAAAGCACCAAAATCAGTGTGTACAGAGCTATCGTACTGTCTATTCTCCTATATGGGTCTGAAACATGGGTCACCTACCGCCAACACCTACGACTCCTTGAACGCTTTCATCAGCGCTGTCTTTGCACAATTCTAAATATACACTGGACTGACTAATGTTGCTGTCCTTGAGCAAGCAGGGATCACCAGCGTTGAGGCCATGCTATTGAGAACACAACTGCGCTGGGCAGGGCACGTGTCTAGGATGGAGGACCACCGCCTCCCAAAGATACTACTCTATGGTGAGCTCGCCATGGATCAGCGCAAGAGAGGCGCCCCCAAAAAAGAGATATAAGGACTCCCTGAAACAACATCTCAGGCCCGGCGAGATTGATCACCAACAATGGTCCACCCTGGCCTCACATCGGGAGGCATGGAGACGCACTATCCACAATTCTGCGGCCTATTTCAAGAAGACATGCCGAATGGGTCTCGAAGAGAAACGACAACGCAGAAAGAACCGCAACTTGGAAACAACATCACCCAAGGAGACTTTCTGCTGTGCTTTCTGCAACCGAACTTGCCTATCTCAGATTGGCCTTTTTAGTCATCAACGCGCTTGTAAAAAGCGTGGGATGAGTCCTTCCTAAGAATCTTCGTTCGCGAAGTAATGCCGAGAGACACCAATTTTATTTACCACGGCTCAATACTATGGATTCATGGGACCTTTACTTTTACAAGGTTGCTCGCCTTCTCCATCAAAACACACACACACACACCAAAGAGTGCCTGGTGCTTTACCAAACTACAATTCCCAGGGTTTCAGAATTCCATATAAGGGAAGCCCAACCTTTATTTCTAAAGCAATGGGAAGCATCCATTGTCCTCTCTGCAGGAAAGAACTGAGTGTGTCCTACAGTGACCCCTAGTGGCCGTTTTTAATAAAATCCTGCTTACCTAATGTTGGTCCTTAACAACCAGGTTAAAGAATTCTAATTACCATAATAAACCACAGGATGAAACAGTCCCAAGTTTTATAATTCCCACAAAAGAAAAATACACAACAAAATCCAAATGTCATCAAGATGGCAGAGGTTGTTAATGAGGAAAAATACACAACGCAGGGTGCGTCTACATCAGACCTGGGCAAACTTTGGCCCTCCAGCTGTTTTGGAATCCAACTCCCACCATTCCTAGCAGCCTCAGGCTCTTTTCCTCCTCCCCCCCCCAGCCATTTAAGCAGGAAAGGGCCTCAGGCTATTAGGAATGGTGGGAGTTGAAGTCCAAAGCACCCAGAGGGCCGAAGTTTTCCCATGCCTTTTTTAGGGACCTTAAAGTGGTGAGCTTCCTTCCAACATTGTAATTCTGGATAGAAAACAAACAACAACATAACATAACATTGTTTGAGTCCACAGTGCTCTCTGGGTGTAGGTGAACTACAACTTCGACTCCCTTTCAGTACTTTCTGTTGGTAATGAGAGTTCAATATGCTGAGTTTGGTTCAATTCCATTGCTGCAAGAGTTCAGGATGCTCTTAGATTGTGTATTAATTATAAATCCCAGAAACTGTAACTCCCAAATGTCATGGTCTATTTTCCCTAAATTCCATCTGTGTTCACATTTGGGCATATTGAGTATTCATGCCAAGTTTGGTCCTGATCCAACATAGCAAGCTTGGACGGTGGCAGCGAGGTCCTCAGGTCATAGGTTTGGTTCGAGTTTCCTTCTCTTAGATGATTGACCTTACAGAGTTAGACAAGCACCATCTGCCTGGGTTTGAAATTAGAGTTTTCCTTCTCTTAGGATGGTTGCCAAAAGGCTAGAGAGCCCATCCTGCCTGTTGACGCTCTTTGTCAGACCCTTCAGTTGTGACCTGTCTGGCATGGGAGGCCCTACCAGTGGCTATTATGCCACCGCCAGCATAGCTCACAACTTCATTAGGGTACGCAAGCCTCTCCCCCACCGCAAGGGGGCACCAATGGAGAGGACACAGTACACAGTACACACATATAAACGAACAGAGGCAAACTCTGGCCACCAGGGGGAGCTGACACACTCCTCATCTCTCAGCGGTCCTTGTTGTTCCTTCTGCATTCCTTAGCGTTTCCTTGAGTTCTTTTAATGGCCTCATAATTCAGTCAAAATTTGCCTCCCCACTTAATGTGGTACCTTTATCACCTACTTGACAGATGCAACTGTCTTTTGGGCTGCAAACGTCGACAGCAGGCTACACTTAAGGTCGAGCACCCACCTCGACCCGGGCAGGCCTCGAACTTATGACCTATTGGTCAGAGAGATCTTATGCAGCTGACACTTAGCCAGCTGCGCCACATTCCCGGTGCTACTACTCTGCTGCTGCATAGCCATGCACAGTGTGGAATACCTCTCACCACTTTAAAACAGTGAATGTGTCTCTTAATGAGACATGCAGCACGATTACAGGATGTCTGCGCCCTACACCACTGGAGAACGTATACTGTTTATTTATTTTATTTGTTACTCAGAGCGGCTGACAAAGGCAGCAATTCAATGCCACAATACACAATATAAAACCATAAAACATACAGCATTAAATAGTAACAGTTAAAATTAAAACACCTAATCAACATCCAATTAAGTTAAAAACAGTATTCCGTCCACAAACCTAGATTAGTAAACAGGTAAGCCATATCCTCATCTGTCAACTTGCCAGTCCAATTCCAGTTCAAGGTGCTGCATTATGCTATTGTGCAAAGGCCTAGTCCCATAGCCAAGATTTTATTTTTTTCCTGAATGCTAGGAGGGATGGGGTCGGTCGTATTTCGCTTGGAAGCACATTCCACAGGCGGGGAGCCACAGTTTAACCGGCATTGCAGCACCAGACATCCACCAGGGAGTAGATGCCAACAATGAAAGGAACAAGGCAGTGACATCTCCAGTTCATCCCCTGTTTGGATATCAGCCAGCACGCCAATGACTTAAATCAAGAAATAGCTTTCTAAGATCTACAGAGACACTCACTGGAACACCGCACCAAGCAAGAGTCCAAAAGTGGCAGGCTAAAACCCAGAACTTCCATGGCTGATGCAAGATGAGAGACTCCTGTGCACACAGAAGACTTGGTGATTTGGAATGCGCTGAACAGACTGCACTTTGGCACCACGAGATCCAGAGCCAACCTTAAGAAATGGGGCTACCAAGTGAAGTCCACGACATGCAAGTGTGGAGAAGAGTAAACCACAGACCACTTCACACAATGCAGTCTGAGCCCTGCAACATGCACAGTGGAGGACCTTTTTAGAGATCACTCAAAACAGGAGAGATGAGCAATGGCTTTGGCGCTCTGCCGGGCTCCGACAGAAAACAATAACAAAGCCTCAGCTAAAGAAAAAACAATTTCTGACCGCTAGTGACCTAGTTAACGAGGGAATAAAAGTCTCAAGTTTGGGATGTGTAGTCAGACAAAGCATAGTTTAGAATCACGCTAAGTTCTTGTACTTGTTTCTTGGAAGCCTTGCTTTGAAGATTCATGCTAAGAATCTAAGTACCTTGGGAAGTCTGATCTGGCCACAGTCGTCCATGCTCTAGTTACATCCCAAATAGATTACTGCAACGCACTCTATGTGGGACTGCCTTTGAAGACGGCTCAGAAACTACAGCTGGTCCAATGAGCAGCAGCCAGATTGCGAACTGGGGCGACATACAGGGAATACCAGAAATGTGGCGCAGCTGGCTAAGTGTCAGCTGCATAAGATCTCTCTGACCAGTAGATCATGAGTTCGAGGCCTGCCCGGGTCGAGGTGGGTGCTCGACCTTTAAGTGTAGCCTGCTGTCGACCTTTGCAGCCCGAAAGACAGTTGCATCTGTCAAGGAGGAGATAAAGGTACCACATTAAGTGGGGAGGCAAATTTTTACTGAATTATGAGGCCATTAAAGAATTCCAGGAATGCTGAGGAATGTGGAAGGAAAAACAAGGGACGCTGGGAACGCTGAGAGATGAGGAGTGCGTCAGCTCCCCCTGGTGGCCAGAGTTTGCCTCTGTTCGTCTATATGTGTGTATGTGGAAACGGCAGTATTGTACCCAAGGCTTAACTGGACCTTAGTAACCCACTCACGATACAGTCCCTGTGGTTAAATGCTTTATTTAGATCCTAGAATAAATGATATAGAAA
The DNA here is from genome assembly GCA_030556195.1 of Anolis apletophallus. NCBI lineage: Eukaryota > Metazoa > Chordata > Lepidosauria > Squamata > Anolidae > Anolis > Anolis apletophallus. Next base: position 143,997,188 of record JARBWK010000008.1, on the reverse strand, counting down.
AGGTAAAAGTAAAAATCAAATAGAAGCAATAAAAGGTCAAAAATCAGTCCTCAACTGACAGGCAAGTCTCTGGAAGTTGCATCGGACAAAGTCTCTGGAAGCTGCAAAGGATAAAGTCTCTTGATGCCACAAAGGCTAATCCACAGGCCCGATAGCCCGACTTGGTAACAAGGTCCCCACGGCTAGGCGGACCTCCCTGGTCCCCTCAGTGGAGCTAGGCAAGGTAGTTCAAAAGGTGGCACAAGATAAAGACTGAAGTCCCACCTGGGCCTTTATAGGTTTGTCTCTACCTAACTCCGCAATGCGCTGACTTCTCCTGGGCCTTCCCACGGGAACAGAAAGGGAGTCTTTCATTTCTCGCCTATCTGCAGACTTCTGGAATTCCATCTCGTTAGCTGGGACAGCTGTGGAAAAGGGAGGCTGCGAGCGGACTCGGCTCCAGGTGTTATTATCTCTATGGGAAAGGGTTGCGCTGCGCTTCTCTTTGACCCGCTGGGGCCCTGTTGAGGGAAGCGGCTGAGCCTGGCTTTCTGGCCTCTCTGCCTTCTTGCTAGAGACATGGCGGCGGTTTGGTTCGCCGGAACCGTGCTGTGGTGTGACAGGCAGGGATTGTCTGCTAAGTATGTGTACCTGTAATCCGCTCTGAGTCCCCTTCGGGGTGAGAAGAGCAGAATATAAATAAAGGAAACAAAGGAAATAAATAAACATACCACACCTCTGTTGTGTCAGCTCCACTGGCTGCCGGTCCATCTCTAAGCCCAATTCAAAGTGCTGGTTTTGACCTACAAAGCTCTATACAGTTCTGGCCCAGCTTACTTGTCCGAACGCATCTGCCTCTATGTCCCATCTCGCAGCCTAAGATCGTCTGGGGAGGCCCTGCTCTCGATTATGTAAATTGTTTTTAATGTTTATGTATGTGGCTGTGATTATATTATTGTAATTGTGATGTAGTGGCCTTGTACCGTTACCAATGTAAGCCATCCCGAGTCCCCTTTTGGGGGTAGAGAAGTGACGGGGTACAAATACCAGAAATAATAAATAATAAGATACTCCTTGTTTCATGGTTTCATTTCCTAGATTTACTGATTGCTTACCCAAGCCTTGGTATTCCTGATTTTCTGGATTAAATTGGAGATGCATGGCCTTTGCTTTTATAGACTGTGCTGAACTCTATTTTGGACTAATTTGTTCCTGCTTATCTTCTTACCTAATTGAATTTACCTATTTCTTTAAAGTGCATTTTACTTTTACTGCTTTTTACTTATCTTCAATAAAAGGATTGTTTTCCTATTCAACGTTGTGGTGTTTAAAGTCAGAGGATGATTCCTGTTCTGGAGTGCAACACCTGTCGTCTTATTGATGCAGCCTAGAATGGCATTGGCCTTTTTAGCTGCTGCATCACACTGCTGGCTCCTGTTCAGCTTGTGGTCTCTTTGCATGGACTATTTTCAAGCCAGGTGCCACCCATCTTATACCTGTGCATTTTATTTTTATTGTCATAGAGTACTACTGTACATTTCTCTCTGGTGAAATTAATTTTCTTATGTTTTGATCTCTCTCTCCAATCTCTTAAGGTCCTTTTCGGTCCCGATCCTGTCTTCTGTGGTATTGGCAAATCTCTGAATTTGGGGCCATCTTTTGATGTTTTGAAGGCAATGCCTTGCAGAGCCATATTTCATTTCCCCAATTCCAGGTTTGAAATACCGTAAAATTGGGGCAATTGGTGACTCACTTGTATTTTATGTATTATTTATTATCCAACATTCCTCCTTTCTCTGAATGAAAGACCGGAGGCAGCTTACAGCATGAATTCAAAGAAGATTCGGCTGAATCCAGCTTTAAAATTGCAAGGCATTATGCATATATATATATATATATATATATATATATATATATATAAACAAAATGTGATGTGAAAACCAACAACTAATTGTTTTTGATGTTGTGTGCTTTCCTATCATGTCCGTCTTAGGTCAAATCTATCAAAGAGTTTTATTATTGACTTGTTATGAGTTTTAAGAGCTGTCTGTCCATGTTCCAGAAGCATTCTCTCCTGACGTTTCACCCACATCTATGGTAGCCATCCTCAGAGGTTGTGAGGTCTGTTGGAAACTAGGCAAGTATGGTTTATATATCTGTGGAATAATGTCTTGTATGCTTGTGGCTGGTGTGAATGTTGGCACCCTCATTAGCATTGAATAGCCTTAGAGCTTCAAAGCCTGGCTGCTTCATGCCTGGGTGAATCCTTTGTTGGGAAGTGTTAGGTGTCCCCAATTGTTTCTTGTTTGAATTCCCCTGTCTTCTAAGTGTTCCTCTTTATTTACTGTCCTGATCTTAGAATAATTTTAATACTGGTATCAAGATTTTGATCATTTTCATAGTTTTCTACTTTCTGTTGAAATTGTCCACATGCTTGTGGATTTCAATCACTTCTCTGTGTAGTTTGACATGGTGGTGGTTAGAGTGATCCACCAATCAGGGCCAGGTTATATCTCTCAACAAAGTGCGATCGAACCAAGAACCCCCTGCCTTTGGATTGTTTTGACATGCAGCAGGGAGTTCCGCAGTTCCAGGATGCCCCGTTGGGCCAATATCAGTTGGAAGTGTGGCTTCAGCAGCAGCTTCAATAGACCTCCTGCTTTCTCCCTGCTTTCTTTTACCTCCTTCAAGCATGAACCTTTCATTTTCCAGGTCACAGAACACTGCAGGCCTCCCCGTCTGGGGAGGTCGGAGCTGCGTTCTGTTGAACTGCGAATATGGAAACCCCATTGGGCCCCGGTATCCGCAAGTCAACGAATCGTCTCCATTTTGGTGTCATTTTTTCCTATATTAATTCTAAGCCTATCTTCTATCTTGTTTTCTATATTCGGGCCCCTACGCCCCGGGAATAACCTCTTTGTTATTAAGTATTAAAATTTAAAGGGAATCCAGCTGATTGTCAATTAGAAGCTCTTTACAGTGTGGACAGATATCGCTGCCATTTCATGGATGCTGTGAAGCCGGTGATTGTGGGGGTCATGCTGTGGTCATTCTGTAGACCCTCCAAGAGTCTGGCAAGCCACCCCGGCTCCATGGCCGGTTGGGATTTGTAGTTCTCCCTTCTTCCAAATTCCTGTTCGATATCAAAAGGATTCCTCCCGGTTGGAAACAGCCAGGCTTTGATGCTGCAAAGTTATTCAATGCTAACCAAGGTGGCCAATTGCAACATTCACACCTGCCTCAAACAGTTCTTTCTCCCACCTTGGACATTCCAGATATATAAACCCCACTTGCCTTGTTTCCAACAGACCTCACAGACCTCTGAGGATGTCTGCCATAGATGTGGGTGAAACGTCAGGAGAGAAAGCTTCTGGAACATGGCCGGACAGTCTGGAAAACTCACAGCAACTCAGTGATTCCGGTTATAAAAGCTTTCGACAACACAGTTTTATTAGCAGTAGTTAATTAGGTCTGTGCAATCATGGTTCTAAATGGTTCTAAAGTACTTACAAAACTAAAGTTCTGGTGGTGAACACTAGGTGGCGCTGGTGCTTTGCTTCTACAGTGTTGCTAAAGTTCTGGTGGTGAACATTTCAGAACTCTAACAAAACTTTCAAAATTTTGTTATAAATGGCAGTTCCTAATTGGTTCTGTCTTTAAAATTGCCAATAATGAAATAATAATGAAGTTTTGAAAGTTTTGTTTGAGTTCTGAAATGTTCACCACCAGAACTTTAGCAACACTGTAGAAGCAAAGCACCAGCGCCACCTAGTGCTCACCACCAGAACTTTAGTTTTGTAAGTACTTTAGAACCATTTAGAACCATGATTGCACAGGCCTAGTAGTTATAGTGTATGTTTATTATGTTTATTTATACCCCACTTTACCTCTCCCGAAGGATGTGTCCTTCGAGCCTGTGCAATGGACCTTTCTGGTGGAGCGCAGCGTGTACAGAACTGACCTCACCCTTTAAACCAAAGGTTCGTCTGCCGGGGCCTAGCAAGCTTGGATGGTGGCAGTGAGGTCCTCAGGTCGTAGGTTTGGTTCAAGTTTCCTTCTCTTAGATGGTTGACCTTACAGGGTTAGACGAGCGCCATCTGCCCGGGTTTGAAATTAGAGTTTTCCTTCTCTTAGGATGCTTGCCAAAAGGCTAGAGAGCCCATCCTGCCCGTTGACGCTCTTCGTCAGACCCTTCAGGTTGTGACCTGTCTGGCATGGGAGGCCCTACCGGTGGCTATTATGCCACCACCAGCATGGCTCACAACTTCATTAGGATACGCAAGCCTCCCCCCCCCCCCTGCAAGGGGGCGCCAATGGAGAGGAGTCTCCCAAAGGAGACTCACGTTAAAAGCATGACCACACAATTCAAAATATATAAATATGTAAACATTAAAGCATGATGTATTCAGAAATGCTTTACCTTCATCCTTACTCTGAGATATTGTGACTGACCCAAAGTCACCCAATGGGTTTTCATGTCTGAGCCACTGATTTAAACCTTGCTCTTCAAAGTCATTGAGTGCACCTCTACACTGTAGAATTAATGCAGTTTGACACCCCTTTAACTGCCCTGGCTCAATGCTATGGAGTCCTTGGATTTGTAGTTTGCTGAGGCACCAGCATTACTTGGCAGCGAAGGCGCAAAACCTTGCAAAACAAAACTACAATTCCCAGGATTCCACAGCACTGAGCCATGGTGGTTCAAGTGGTGCCAAACTGCAATAATTCTACAGTGTAGATCCATCCCAAAGAGTATAAACCAGGCATGGGCAAACTTGGGCCCTCCAGGTGTTTTGGACTTTAGCTCCCACAATTCCTAACAGCCGGGAGTTGAAGTCCAAAACACCTGGAGGGTCCAAGTTTGCACATGCCTGGAATTCACCAAACCACCTTTGGCAGAGGCAGCCTTGGAAAACTGCAACTCCCAGGATCCCCATAGCATTTTTAAAAGTGTCACAAAACTGCATTCATTCTACATGCACAAGAAAGGAGAGCAAACTGAACAAATCACATTAGGCAGACCTTGGGAAACTACAACTCCCAGGATTCACTAACACTGAGCCATGGCAATTAATTAAAGCATTGGTTTTAGTTAGACCTGCAAAGGGGGGGGGGGGATTAGTTATCTTTTTAGATAACTATCATGGAGCAGGGACTCATCCAGGGTTGCAACAGGCTTGATGCTTAAGCTCACATCCTGGATAAACCAAGCTCCAATGGGAAGGGAAGTCTCGCGAGACCTGGAATCCCCGGGCTTCAACTCTCGTTTCCTCCTATTTTGGAGAAAAACCGGCGCTGACCACCAGAGGGCAGTCGTGAGCATTCTTCTGCTTGGCTGCATTGCCTCTTTGCTTGACTTCCTGCTTGCTTTGAAAGAATTGCAACATCTTCCTTGGTGAGACATTTTTTGGGGTTCCATTGAGGGGGGCATATATATCTTGCTGAGATATCGATGCAAAAAGGCAGGGGAAGAATTAAAAATTAGCAGGAAAGGGTGCAGAATGCAATGCCAGAACTTTGGAGAGAAAGCCTTTTTATTTATTTGTTTATTTGTTTATTTACTATATTTCTATTTCTTTTGGACTACAATGACCAGAATCCCCCTATTGTTGGAGAGTTCTGGGAATTGTAGTCCCCAAAGTCTATTTGCCAGGTTGTGGCATTGCATCTCTTTGGCATCATGCTAGATAAGAGTTCTGGGAACTGTAGTCCAAGAAAGTAACTTCTCCAAAGTCTGGCCTGACAATTGCATCTTGCAATGACCCAAGGAGGTGGGGGAAGTGCAATCCAAAATGTGTTCTGGCACATTAACATGGCTTTTTTCTTGCATTGCACAGTTGAGCATCTTGTTGGATGGGGATTGTGGGAGTTATAGTATTGAATGGCCTTGCAGCTTCAAAGCCTGGCTGCTTCCTGCCTGCTTCAAAGCAAACATAGGCAGTGAACTGATGCACCACCATATCGACACCAGCCAAAAGATGAATATCCAGGATGGGAAACAGAAAGGCGAAAACTATGAAAATGAACAAAAATCTGTCTACCGGTATTTAAAACACTCAAAAATCAGGACAGTAAATAAATAATAACACTGGTTGAGGAGGGATTTAGAGTACCGTATATACTTGAATATAAGCCGACCCAAATATAAGCCGAGACACCTAATTTTACCACAAAAACCGGCAAAACGGATTGACTCAAGTATAAGCCAAGGGTGGGAAATGCAGCAACTACTAGTAAATTTTAAAATAAAAAGATACCAATACAATTACATTATTTGAGGCATCAGTAAGTTAAGTGTTTTTGAATATTTACATAAAACTGTAATTTAAGATAATACTGGTCAACTCTTAAACCATTATTCTAACCTTCTTCAATGTAAATGTGCTTGTCTATCCTTCCAATAATAATAAATAAAGTAACATAATAAATGTAATAATAATAATAAATGAGTAAAATAATGGAAATGTAACAATAACAGTAATAATTTAACTGATTTATAAGGCCATAAAAATCTCCAGGGAGTATACAAAGAATGAGGAAGTGACAGCTCCCCTGGTGGCAAGAAGCTGGAATGTTAAATAGCCTCTGAGTGTCAGTCTATATATGTTGTGTGTCTAATGGCATTGAATGTTTGCCATGTACTGTATACGTACATTGTAATCCGCCCTGAGTCCCCTGCGGGGTGAGAACGGCGGAATATAAATACTGTAAATAAATCAATAAATAATAGAGTAAAATAATAAATGTAATAATAACAGTAATAAAGAGTAAAATAATATATGTAATAACAGTAATAAAGAGAGTAAAATAGCTGGTGGCTACTACTGATGCACTTCGTTGTCAGCTTGATAGAGGGGGGGTCGGCACTCCTGATACTCCTGGATCTTACGGCTGCACTGTTGACCATAACCTGCTGATCCATCGACTCGCCATGGCAGGAGTTCGTGGTCGGACCCTCAGTTGGTTTGACATTTCTTCGAGGCCGGTCTCAATGTGTCGAGTACCTAGCTCGAACCTCTGACAGATCTGCCCTCTCATGTGGGGTGCCTCAGGGAGCAACTCTCTCTCCCCTCCTCTTCAACGTCTACGTGAGACCTCTTGCCAGCCTCGTGCGTAGCTTTGGTCTGGAGTGTCACCAATACGCAGATGATACCCAGCTGCTTTTACACCTGGAGCCTGGAGTCACCTCAATACCAGACAATTTCACCTTATGTCTTGAGGGTGTATCGAGATGGCTGCGTGCCAGTAGGTTGGAGGTGAATCCTACTATGACTGAGATTTTGTGGCCTGGCCGCCCGCCTGGAGTGGCACCCTCCCTGCCCAACTTCGATGGTGCCCCCCTTCATCCATCTTCAACTGTTAAGAGCTTGGGTGTCGTCCTGGATTCACAGTTGACTATGGAGGCCCAGATCGCTAATGTTAGTAAGCAGGCCTTTTTCCATCTCCGGCAGGCAAGACAGCTTGGCCCCTTACCTTTCAGAGGAAGCCTTGGCTACAATCATCCATGCGACGGTTACATCTAGACTGGATTATTGTAACGCCTTGTATGTTGGCCTTCCCCTGTCGACTACTCTGAGGATCCACATTATTCAGAATGTGGCTGCCAGGCTACTTGCAAAAACACCTTTGAGATGCCACATAACTCCAATCGCCCCAGGATAGTCATTTCTTGGTCTGGGTTGCTGTGAGTTTTCCGGGCTGCATGACCGTGTTCCAGAAGCATTCTCTCCTGATGTTTTCCCCACATCTACAGCAGGCATCCTCACAGATTGTGAGATCTGTTGGAAACTGGGCAAGTGCGGTTTATATATCTGTGGAATGAAGTCCAGGGTGGGGAAAAGAACTCTTGTCTGTTTGAGGCAAGTGTGAACATTGCCATTGGCCACCTTGATGAGCACTGAATAGGCTTGCAGGTTAAAAGCCTGGCTTCTTCCTGTCTGGGGAATCCTTTGTTTGAAGGGCCAGCTAATCACCTTCACATCCCAACCCTTTTTTCTGTTTTCCTGCAAAACTAGTATGAATGTTGCAATTGGCCAGCTTGAATAGCATTGAGTAGCCTTGCAGTTTCAAAATCTGGCTGCTTCCTTCCTGGGGGAATCCTTTGTTGGGATGTGGGTGAAACGTCAGGAGAGAATCCTTCTGGAACACGGTCATGCAGCCCGGAAAACTCACAGCAACCCAGTGATTCCAGCCATGAAAGCCTTCGACAACACAGTTTGACATCATCATCATCAATATTATATTTCTTACCTGCTTTCTGCATAATTAACATGCACAAAACATTGTAAACATTATCTAAATGTACATATTTCTATAAAAGATACCTTTTGAACTTTTGTGGCTCCATGCTACAGAATCTTGGGAGCTGTAGTTTGGGGAGGCACCGGCCGGGAAGGCTAAGGACATTGTAAAAGTGCATCTCCCATGGGCGAAAGACTGCTCTGCCCTCACCAAACGTCAGCTCCCCAAGATTACATAGCTTTGAGCCCTGGCAGTTCAAGTGGGGGTCAAACAGCATTCGTTCCATGGTGTAGATGCACCTGGCAGTAAGGCAAAGGAGGAGGAGAGGGCACAGTGCCCGCAAATGGGGAAATGATGATGCAAGGCCTGGGTTTCAATCATTGCTGGATCAATTGTAATTGCTCCTTGCCCTGCAGAGCAGAGTCCAAAAAGAGGACTGAACCAGAGGTGATGTTTCCTCGCGTTTTCTCTTCCTTTGCTGCCATCCCTCCGGCCAGGCAAGCTGCGAGCCGCTTCGTCAGGATGAATGCCACCAACGCCAAAAGCCGCCTCGCCAATAAGGTCGCCTTGGTCACCGCCTCCACCGAAGGGTGAGTGTCGTTCACGGTTGTCTTGTGATTAAAAGCACTCTGATGTCCCCCAGAGGCACTCTTGACTTCCCTGGGTGCATCTACACTGTCAAAGTGAAGCGGTTTGAACCCAGTTTAGCTGCCATGGTTCAGTGCTTTGGAATATTGGGATTTGTAGCATAGTGAAGCCGACGGAGGCAACAGTGGATAAGGCACTATGCACTGCACCAGAGGCAGCACTCTTTGCTTCCACTGGGTATATTTACACCAGGCCTGGGCAAACTTGGGTCCCCTCCCCAGGTGTTTTGGACTTCAACTCCCACAAGCTGTTAAGAATTGTGGGAGTTGAAGTCCAAAACATCTGGAGGGAGGATGGAAGTTTGCCCAGGCCTGATCTACACTGTCAAAATTTTTTGTTGTTGTTGTTTATTTGTTCAGTCGCTTCTCAGGCCCGGATTAACACCTTTTTGCGCCCTAGGCCACAATTTGGAATTACGCCCCCTTTAAGACAACCTCTACTGCACCCCCCCCACATCCTTTCATCCGCTCGTCCCCCTTAGGGCCCCGCATCCAGCTCTCTCGGTGTGGCCCCACTAGGTCCGCCACAGGAGTTTCCCTTTCAGCAGGCACTATGGATGCAGGCATGGGGGGAAGAGCCTCCTCCCCGATGCCGGGGCTTGAGGCACTTGGCTCCTACCTTCTATCGAGGATTGCGCATGCGTTGTAGTCAGCAGCTGTACCGATGCCGCACTTCTCCCCGATACCGGGGCTTGTTGCATTGGGCTTCTCTCCTGTACTCGGGTTTGCGCATGTGCCATAGCCAGCAGTTGCGCTTCTCTTTCCAGTAAGGAGGAGTCTCCTCCTTGTGTTGGAGGAGGAATACCTGTTTTCATGGTGTTATGGCATGCGCAGACTGCGCAATGGAGTTTCCTGTATTTGCACTGAAAGAGCCAGCAAGTGGATGTTGTCGGCATCGAGGGAGTTAATTGTTCCTCCTGTCGACGTCGACGCCAGTGTCGAGAGCCCCTGCGCATACGCCGTTTGCGCAACAATAGCAGAGGCAGGAGCTGGTATTCAGGAAGGGGCATGGGCGGCGCCGAAAAGGAGGACCTCCGGTCTCCTTTCTTCCTCATCTCCATGCGCGTTGCGTTTTTATTTGTTTCAACATACATTTTTTTGGTACGTGATCTGCCCCTCCCCCCCCGGCTTGCACCCCTAGGCCATGGCCTAGGTTGGCCTTATGGGTAATCTGGCCTGTCGCTTCTAACTCTTTCTGACCTCTTGGACCAGCTCAGGCTAGAATTCCCTGTCAGCTGTAGCCACCCCCAGTCCCTTCTAGGCCAGGGGTCGGGAACCTATGGCTCACGAGCCAGGTGTGGCTCTTTTGATGATTGCATCTGGCTCGCAGATTTCGGCTTTTCAGATAAGACCAATGCTGGAGCAATCCCCAAACAATACGGGCAAGAAAGCAGTGTGTAAATAAAGCCCTACAACGCTCCCAGGCTTCGCGGGAAGGCAAAGAGGAACGGAGTTCACATGAGGTTACTGCGGAGGACCAAAGCAATCAATCGCCGAATTGGGGTTGGAGGAACGCTCTAGGCAAGCCTCCGTTCCTCTCTGCCTTCCTGCGGAGCCTGGGAGCGTTATTGCTGTTATCACCACCTCCTTCGCTGAAGAGTAAAAACATTGCAAAATGCCCACGGTTCCATAGCATAGAGCCATTGCTGTTAAAGTGGTATCACACTGCATTATTTTTAGAGTGTAGATGCATTGTCTATGGCTTCTGCAGGATGAAAAAAGCGGAGTGCTGGCTCAGGGAGAGGCATAAAACAGAGGCCTTGGGGCTAATCTCCAGCTCAAGTTAAACCCGCCAGATAATCTCGGCTTTTGATTCTTGGAGCTTGTCACAAGAGGTCTCTTTTTGTTCCTTGCACTTCTCACGAACGATTTCAGGCTTTCGTAGTTCAGATTTGAATGTAGAAGCCTCCAAAGTATCAGATTAAAAGTCTTAACGGATTCTTCCCAATTTTGATCCGGCTCTGCTTTGTGTTTTGACCAATAAGCGGATTTATCAAGGTTTTTTCCCCTCAAGCCTAGTTAATTCTCATAGTATTTCATGCACACCTTATCTTGGGATTCGTTTAGGGGGGAAAACTCCAAAAGATATCCAGGGAGGATACCTATGGATGCTTCTACACTGTGGAATTAACACAGCTTGACACCACTTTAAACTGCCATGGCTCAGTGCTATGGAATCCTGGGAATTGTAGGCCTCTGAATAAGATCCACATTGAACTGGATTATATGGCAGTGTGGACTCAGATATTCCAGTTCAAAGCAGATATTGTGGATGATCTGCCTTGATATTCTGGGTTATATGGCTGTGTGGGAGGGCCCTCAGTTTGACAAAGTCCTTATGTTTCTCTGCCAAAGAGTGCTGGGGCCCCAACAAACTACAAATCCTAGGGTTCCGTAGCATAGAGTCATGGCCGTTCAAGTGGTGTCAAACTTCTTTGATTCTACTGTGTAGATGCACTCAAATGAAATACTGATGAATTTAATGTTTAGGCTTGAGTCCCATTTTCAAGATATCTCATTACAGTGTTCCCTCGCTATTTCACGGTTCACTTATTGCAGACTTGCTGTTTCGCGGATTTCAAAAAAAAAATATTTAAAATATATTTTTTCACTGTTTTGCGGGGGTTTTCTGCCACTGCTCTCTGAGGCAATTTCCCTCCTCAGTCCCTCCCTCCCTCCAGCCTTGAAGGGACTTTCCTTCCTTTCCTTCACTTTATTTTAAGTTTATAAAGACTTAAAAATAGTGTATAACTACTAAAATAATGTATAAATATCAAAATAAATAGAGTATCCCTACATCGTGGTTTTTCACATATTGTGGGAGGTCCTGGAACCTAACCCCAGCAATACGTGAGGGAACACTGTACATACAATATATTATATTTTTAGCATATTACAATATCATTATTATATATAAATGGCTTGGCCCGACTTACCGGGCCGAGCAGATTGCCGCGCTGGGTGTCCTCGCTGCCATTTTGGACTGTGAGGGGGCTTCTTCGTCCCAGAAGCCTCCTGAATGGCGGGAGATTTCCCATCACCAGAGCCAGCTGGCCAACAGAGGGGCTGGCCCTGCCTTGGCCTGGCCCGTAGTTGGGGCCAGCCCTCTCTTCCACTGGGCAGCCTACTTAAGGCTCCCCGAGGCCTAGCAGCAGGCACTGGGCCTGCATCAGTTTTTCCACCCTCCCTCCCTGCATGTAGCATTGCTTTGCATTTGTCAGCTTTCTTGTTGTTGTTTGGTGTTTATCTTGCTCTATATTTTGTTACCTGATCTTACAGTCATCATGTGTTTATCTTGTCACAACTCTGTTTTGGGCATGTGGCATGGCCCCTGGATTGGGGTGGTGTACCACCCCTTGTTGGAAGGGGGGATAATACCCAGTCTCCTGGGGTGCCGAGCTCATGGGAACCGGTGGTGTGCCGGTGGCACCCAGGGATGTAAGTATCTTCGGACAGCAGCGGTTGTCCGACCCCTGATCCAAGACCCATGCATGGCTGCCAACCCTTGTTCCTGTTATCAGTAAATGAGTTGTGGCCATATTTTATCCAACTACTTGTGTCGGTGTCTTCTTGGTAACATGGGGGGAGGTGTATCACCCATACACACGCAACTATATCGTACTACACTATTATATTGTAATATTATTAGTAATATTACATGTAATATAATATATATAATTATAATATTGTATTATTATTAGTATTATATTGTATTACATGATAATATTATAAATATTATATTCATATACAATATATTATATTATATTATTAGTAAAGAACAGGAGACAAGATGGAACTTGTCTTCATAGTATTGTAGCTGCACCCATAAGTGTTCCAAAGTCAAAAAAATATCCAAAGTACTTCTGCTTCCAAGCATTTTGGATAAGGGAGAACGGCTTGAAAACTTAATAAGTGATGGGCTTTTCGAGTGTTTTGAACTTCAACTCCCACCATTCCTAACAGCCTCAGGCCCTTTCCAGCCACAGGCCCATTCTGAGTCTGAGGCTGTTAGGAATGATGGGAGTTGGAGTCGAAAACACCCAAATGGCCCAAGTTTTATTTTTATTTATTTAATTATTTACAGTATTTATACGTATTCCGCCGTCCTCACCCCGCAGGGGACTCAGGGGGGATTACAATGTACATAGACATGGCAAACATTCAATGCCATAGACACACAACATATATAGACAGACACTCAGAGGCTATTTAACATTCTAGCTTCTGGCCACCGGGGAGCTGTCACTTCCTCATTCTTTGCATACTTCCTGGAGTTTTTATGGCCTTGTAAATGAGTTAAATTAACCTCCCTGCAAAGTGGTACCTAAATTTCCTACTTGACAAATGCAACTGTCTTTTGGGCTGCAAAGGTCGACAACAAGCTACACAATTTTGGTCGGGAGCTCCCACCAACCCAGGCTGGCTTTGAACTCATGACCTTTCGGTCAATAGTGATCTTAATGCAGCTGACTCCCAGCCAGCTGTGCCACAGTCCCGGTGTTGCCATACCGGCTCTAGAGTGATTGCAGACTATCATAAACTCCAAGTTCTATCTAGTCCCAACCTCTAGTCCCAACCCATTCTGCCAACCTGGATATCCAATCAGATCACCCCTAACAGATAGCCATCCAGCCTCTGGTGGAGGAGACTCCACCAGAATCCCATGGAGCAGATTCCACATATTTCATTCTGGTCCTTTCTTTCTAGAATTGGCTTTGCGATCGCTCGCCGACTGGCCCAAGATGGTGCTCACGTGGTTCTGAGCAGCCGGAAACAAGCCAACGTAGACCGGGCCGTGGCCGAGCTGCGAACAGAGAACCTCAGCGTGTCTGGGTTGGTGTGCCATGTGGGCAAAGCCGAAGACAGGCAGCGCCTGATTGAGACGGTGAGAACGGAGTGTCTTTGGCACCATGGGCTGCATCTGCACTCTAGGATTAATGCACTTTGGCACCACTTGAATTGCCACTTTTTGATATAAGAAATCAGGGACATTTACCTAAAAATACGGGATTTTTCACAAAAATAAGGGACACTTCATAAGACGTTTCTTCTCAGACGGGTCTCCTCAGCAAAGCCGTGTCTTGGCGAGTAGGCGGATGAGAAAGAGAGGTCTATATATCTGTCTCAGTGGAAGGGAGGGGAATACAGGCCTCATTTCCTCCCTATTGGACGTTGACTCTCACAAGCCTTGATGGCTGACTGACTTCCTGGTGTGGCCTGGGTGCTCTGGCGGGCTTCTCAAAAGATCAGGCGTCAACGAGCGCCACTGACTGACTGACTGACTTCTCGGCTTCTCTCCCTTACGGCCGCCCTGTTTCAAGCACCACATTCTCAACCAGGCCAGTGTCAAAAATAAGGCTCACTGCTGGCCCGGCCTGGCCTCCTTCTGCCACTTTTCCTGTCCTGTCAATACGGGACAGGAGCTGAAAATACGGAACACAAAATTCAGAGCAAAAATACGGGACATCCCATATAATATGGGCAGGTGGCAACCCTACATAGCATTGAGCCATGGTAGTAAAAATCATAACGGGGCAGGAAAGGTTAGGCCCCGTTTAGGGCAGCTCCTTTCCAGCCATCATTACCTGAAGCTCTTTCTCCAGACATGTTTGTTTCCTTCTGCCAGAGTTTATACCTAGAGCTGAAAATTATTTAATTTAAATAATATAATTATTTAATATAATTTAATTTAATTATATCAATTTAATTACATCAAATTATCTTTACATCAGTGAAGACTTAAGATAGTAATATCAAAAGATTTTAAGAATTGTTGCTAAAAATACCTAATGTTGCCGTCATTGCTTTGTTTTTAGGCTCTTGAGCGCCATGGAGGGATTGACATTTTGGTGTCTAATGCTGCCGTGAACCCCTATTTCGGCCCCATCCTTAACACACCAGGAGAGGTCTGGGACAAGGTAATGATGACAATAATACATTAATATAACAACAGCAGCAACAATAATAATACATTGAAGTTGTTAATAATAATAATAATAATAATAATAATAGTCTGACTTGGCCACGGTAGTCTGTTGACTTATTGACCTCTTCAGCATCTGCTCAAAGGCACAAAAGCAAATAATGAAGCGTGCTACCTCAGCCGGCTCCAAAGCCTGGAGCGGCTCTTATCTTTTATTCCAAATTACACTATATACAGGAGCAGAGTAAAACAAGTCCAATCACTTTGCCATACACTGTTGGAAGCACACATTCCTGGTATTCCTTTGAAAAGAAACGGTTTTGAAATGATGTAAGCAACCCGGAAGTGAATTAGCAAATTCAAAGCCACCACCGCCATTTTCCGAAGGAAATCAGCAGGTTTTCCCTTCCCTGGCCTTCCCTTCCGTACTGATTTTTTCCCCTGCAGCTGAAAACTGGGGCGAAAGCCCCATTAAGCGGCATGCTGACGGCACAGCACTACCCCACGTCATCCTTCAGACCTGTATTACCTTATACCGATGGAATTGAGGGTTCCTCACGCAGTCGGCACCAACCCCGCACACACGCGCCATCCCGAGGCCAAGCGCCACGGGGCCGGCACCAGTCTCAATCTCCCTTGGGGTGTTTTACACCCAATTTGGCCCGGATTTCTTCTTTCCACCAGAGATCTCGGTCAAAAGCCGCGTTTAAGGTGGCTTCCGACCCAGTTCTCTGGCGGAAGGAAGAAATCCGAGCCGAACTGGTTAACAAACATGTGCACCCCGAGGCTGAAGAGGACGAGAACCCTGATCTACTCCCCAAGGGAGATCGAGATCGGCGCCAACCCCGTGGCACTCGGCCTCGGCTGCAGGATGGCACGTGTGTGCGTGGAAGTCGCATGTGTGCACCGACAGCGTGAGGAGCCCTCGAGCCCATCAGTATCAGGTAATACGGGCCGAAGGAGGAGGCGGGTAGTGCTGTACTGTCAGCTTGCCGTTTAACGCAGCTTTCACCCCAGTTCTCAGCTGGAGGGAAGAAATCCAAGTCCAAACTGCGTTAAACATGCGTGTTAAACATTAAGGAGGCTATTCCGAAAATTCAGAATGTTTCCGAATAAATTTTGAATTTTTGGGGGAAAATTGCGGAAAGCATTCAGATTCGAAGCGCCAGTGCCCCATATATTCAAAACAAGTTTTGAACTTTTTTGTTGTTGTTGCAATAAACCAGTCCTAATTCCTGGCTTATCAGCATCCATCTTCGTCACAGGAACTTTCCAAAGTTACGCTCTAGCAATACATCACAGCTCTATGCATTTAACTCTTGCATTACATTGCTACACCACACTGTTTAAAATACAAACAATATTTCACTACATTTAAACACCATGTTCTGACATAGTCCATGCTCTTGTTATATCCGGTTTAGACTACTGCAACGAGTTCTACGTGGGGTTGCCTTCGAAGACTGTTCGGAAGCTGCAAATAGTCCAATATGTTGCAGCCATGTTGTTAACTGGGGCGTTGCATAGGGAACATACAACCCCTCTGTTGCAGCAACTCCACTGGCTGCCTAATAGCTACTGAGCATGATTCAGTGCTGGCTTTAGCCTATAAAGCCTTAAACAGCTCCGGTCCAACTTACCTGTCCAAATATCTCTCCCTCTATGAACCAGGAGATGACAGGCCCTTCTCGGTGGTAGCCCCATGGCTGTGGAACTCCCTCCCGAGTGAAATCAGGTCAGCCCCCTCCCTCCTGATCTTTAGGAAACAGCTAAAGACCTGGCTGTGGAACCAAGCATTTGGCCTATCGTGGGAATATTTATTTTTTATTGATGGCATTGACAACGCTATGAACCACCCTGAGTCCCCTTCAGGGTTGAGAAGGGTGGGATATAAATACCACAAGTAAATAAAAATAGCAATTGTTACTTTAAGGCTCAAGTCAGGTAGGTTTTTTGTACCGTAAGGCCAGAAGTCCTCTAGCTGCATGCTAGGGATCTGGGATCTGTGATCCAAAAAAATGAAACTTTCCCTAGCCTATTGTTATATCCTCTGACTGCTGATAGGTCTCCATGTTTCAAGCAGAGAAAAGTCTTTGGAGGTGTTTTTTTCCCTGTTACTTTTTAATAATTTCCAAAAGAAAAAAGTCTTGACAGCGGAAGTGACAAGAGGTTGCCTCTACACTGTGGAGCTAATGCAGCTTGACCCCACTTGAACTGCCATTGTTCAGTCATGGAATCTTGGTAATTGTAGTTTGGTTTGGCATCAACACTCTTTAACAGAGAAGGCCAAGGACCTTATAAAACGACCAGTCTCAGGACTGTTAAAGTGGTGTCAAACTGTGTTAATTCTCCAGTATAGGTGTGCCCAGTGTAGGTGAGCACAACCTTCCAAGATGCTGACATCAACACAACACAACATGCCTCTTTTCTGTCTGTTCCGCCCTTGTCTGTCCAAAAGGCATCGAATGTTTGCTGTGTATGCATACTGTGATCCGCCCTGAGATCTCTCAAAGCTCCCACCTCTTCTGGCAGAGCGTTCCAAAGAGTTGGAGCTATGATCGTAAAGGCTCGCCGTCTTGTCGAAGTCAGCCGATATGAGCGGCAGCTAGGAATCACCAAAAGATTTTGGTCAATGGAGTGCAGTGACCTCTGGGGTTGATATGGGGTGAGACGGTCCCTCAGGTATGACAGTCCCTGACCATATAAGGCCTTGAGGGTGATAATCAACACTTTGAAGGAGACCCGGTGCTCCACTGGTAGCCAGTGCAGCTGCTGCAATATTGGTGTTATGTGAGCTCTCACCGGCATACCAGTGAGAAGCCTAGCAGCTGCATTTTCCACTAGCTTGAGCCTCCGGATCGCCGACATAGATAGACCAATGTAGAAGGCGTTGCAGTAGTCAATTCTCGAGCCTGGATCACCGTGGCCAGATCCTCCCTGGTCAGATAGGGAGCCAGTCGCCGGAAAAAGCTACTTTGCTGGCATTGGAGATCTGAGCCACGATTGATAGCCGGGGGTCCAGCAGGACTCCCAAGCTCTTCACAGAGGACGACTGACACAGGGGTACACCGTCAAGGGTAGGCAACTTAAAAGTCCCTCCACCAGGGTGCCCCAGCCACAAGATTTCCGTCTTTACCGGGTTCACCCTCAACCTGCGAGCACACAGCCATCCAGTCACGGCTTCAAGGCACTGTTGGAAATTATCAAGTACAGAGTCCGGCCGGCTGTCCATTCGCAGAACAAGCAGAGTGTCACCAGCATACTGGTAACACTCCAGCCCTTAGCTCCGAACCAGTTATAACACTTTATTATAAATAAAGTGTTATTATTTTTGTTATTATGAGGAGTGAAGGGGCTGCAAATCACCCTGTTTTTGAAGAGGGTCTTTTCTTTACTTGCTTCTGTATTTGCAGATTCTGGATATCAACGTCAAAGCTGCTGCCATGCTGATTCAATCGGTGGTGCCTCATATGGAAAAAAGAGGGTGAGTGCACAAGATCGGCATTTTTGTTGGTATTTCAGCAGATTTGCTAAAATAGTTCCCGATCCAGCTTTTTCTCTGTTCTTTGCTGGATAACCTTGAAGTTTTTCTAGCATATCATCCTTCTTTCCTGACTTTTCTCTGTTTGGTCTAGGCCAGGGGTGGTCAACCTATGGCCCGCGGGCCGGATCCGGCCCGGCAGCCGGTTCTGTCCAGCCCGGGGAGAAGGGCGTTGTGGGAGGGGCCAAGAGGAAGGCGTGCCGCTGCCGCCATCCCATCGCGGGCTCTGTGAGGCCTGCGTCGGCAGACAGGCTGGAGGGGCGCCGGCTTTGGAGTGCGTGCCATCCCTGCAGGCGACCTGGGCCTGCAGCGGGAGCACTCCACGAACTGCGGGGGCTTATCGCCCTGGCAGCCCGGAAGACTTGATCAGCTGGGGAACAGCTGGGGGCTAGGGCGGGCAGAGGCCTGCAGCCTTCGATCACCTGCTGCTCTCCTCTTTTTTTGTCCTGGCGGAGGGACACGGGGACAGAGTGCTGTGCTGCATCCCTGCTGCATCCCTGCAGTGAGCGGCTGGGGGTGCGGCGGAGGGGAGAAGGAAGGAAGGAAGGAAGGAAGGAAGGAAGGAAGGAAGGAAGGAAGGAGGGAGGTGGCCAGGAAGACCTGCCTCCCACCCTGAGTGAGTTATGGAGGCCTTGGGCGACGAGGGCGGCGAAGTGGCCGAGCTCCCGAGGGGCCGCCCACCTCCACGTTCAAAGAGTCCCCGCCTTCCTCCGAGCTCCCTTCGGAGCCCCCCCGGGCGGGTGAGTAGCAGGCAAGCAGAGAGGGCGAGCAAAGAAGGCAGGCAGGCAGGCAGTCTTTCTGAGACAGGCCACACACACGTTAGGTCCGCTTTGCCATCCTCTGGGCTGGGCCCATTGGGCCATTCCATCTTGGGATCCTTCCTCTCTTCAGGATGTCAGCCTTCATCTTGGTTCGCACCTTGTCTTCTTGAATTTTATTTTATTTTATTTTAGTGGTTTTTATTATTTTATAATAATTTTATAATCATAATATAATAAATAATATAATATAATAATGTTATATTATAATTTCAACATATTATAATGTCTATATGTATACTATAATATAATATTTTTATTAATACTAAAAATATATGAATATTTCTTGATATATTAATATGTTAATACTAATGATGTGTAATATATAGCAAATATAGTAAATAAATAAGTAAATTATGTAGATTAGAATGTAGTTTAGCCTTTAGGTGCGGCCCTCCATAATATTATTTGGCTCTCGTGTGGCCCCTTGGAAAAAATAATTGCCCACCTCTGGTCTAGGCAGATGACTTTTCCAACACCCATTTTTCTCTCCCACTATTGACAAGTTTGTTAGTAGACTAACTTTGGCTGTCAGCCATTATGTGTCCGTTTCAGAGAAACAGGCAGCTTGTCTATTATATTGTTTTGGGTTTCTTTTTAGAGAAAGTGGAATAGAAGTAAATATACTATTATCTATATACTCATAATAAAAGTGAAAATCCGTATGCATGTATGTGGCAGGGGTGCCCACTTTCACAGACTGACTCCTGCCTCCACATACAGCTATCGCCCACAATGCTGAGAAGACGCCAATGGCCTGATTTATTATTTATTATTATTTACATCATTTATGTTCCGCCCTTCTCACCCCGCAGGGGACTCAGGGCGGATCACAATGCACATATACAGGCAACATTCGATGCCATAGACATACAACATATATGGACAGACAACGAGCTACACAATTGGTCGAGAGCTCATCCCGACCTGGGCAGGCCTCAAACTCATGACCTTCTGGTCAGTAGAGATCTTATGCAGCTGATTCCCAGCCAGCTGCGCCACACTCCCTCGATATGTAGTAAAAAGTTTGGTTTTTGGAATAAGTTTTCCCAAATATTTTTGAGCCAGATGCCAAAAGGCTCACTAAAAAGCCATGTTACATTGATGTTTTGTAAACTGTAATAATGTGGGCATGGATATGGGTGGAATAGAGAAGGGGGGGGGGGGAGGATATGCAAAAAGGAAAAGAAAAGAAAAAGAAGGAAGGAAAGAGGCAGTGCAGTCCAACTAAATTCTCTCCTTTTCCCCCTTCCTCTCCTTGCAGAGGTGGCGCTATTGTCCTGGTCTCCTCCATTGCAGCCTATTCCCCTTTTCCGGTGAGTCGGTTGCTTCTTTCCTCCCCTTTTGTTCCTATAGCTTCCATTTTGGGGAACTGCATAATTTGGTCTAAGCATGAAATTCAGGCTGGATCTACACTTTAGCACAGCAGGTTAAACCACCAGCTGCAGTAAATCTTGTCAGTCAAAATGTTGACAGTCCAAAGCCCGGATCAGAGTTAGCTCCTGGATTTTAACCCAGCTTCCACCTACCTAGCGGTTCGAAAACAAAATGTGAGTAGATAAATAGGTACCGCTTAAAACAGGGAGGTATTTTAAGACACCCATAAGGAAATGCCAGAAAGATCAAGGAGGAAGTTTACGAAGAAAGCTCTCCGGCAGGGAATGATGGAGCAACATCACCCCCTAGTGGCCGGCAACAAGTACAGCCTCTGAGATGCTGAAGATGGGGCAAAGTCTATATATACCTCTATCTATGTACAATTGTCTATCTTGTTTGTATATAAACGGTATTGAATATTTGCCATATATGTATGTTCTGTGATCTGCCCTGAGTCCCCTTTGGGGTGATAAGGGAAGAATATAAATACTGTAAATAACTAAATAACTAAATCAAACAATCCAGTTCAAAGCAGATAATCCTGAATTTTATATGGCAGTGTAGGTGGGGCCTAATTTATGTTACGTTTCATATACACCCTATATAATACTAATATTATATATACATGTAATATTACTAATAATATTGCAGTATAGTGGCATAGTACAATATAGTAATATATAATGCTAATATCGTGCTATGCTGATAATTATAATATATTTTTGAACATATAATATTGATCATAATATTGTAATATACTAATAATACAATATACTATAATAATTATATATTTTATATTACATGTAATATTACTAATAATATTATAGTATAGTGGTATAGTACAATATATGTATATTGTAATATATTTGAACAAGTGTTTGCAAATGCAGGGTAACTGACATAGGAAAATGGAACGACTAGGCAGTGAGATGACCGGACAATGTTTTCAACATGAATTTATATTTTATTAATTTTTTAAAATTTGTTTATTTGTTATGTTTTTAATTGTATTTCTGACATTGTAAGCATTGAATTTTGCCCTGTTAACCACCTTGAGTCGCCTATGGGCTGAGAAAGGCGGTATACTGAATAAGTTATTTTTTTCTGCTACTCATTGCCACAAGATGCAGTGGTAACATGGCCACCAGTTGAGACGGCTTTAAAAGGATGCTGGATGAATTTTTTGGAGAATTGGTTTATTGTTGGCTTGTAATCCTGGGGGCTAAATGCTCATTTTTGGACCAATTGTGTAGTTGGCTGGGGAGTATAGTTATCATTATTTTAATAGTTTGTTCAGCTATATCTAGAATAAAGGTTCATGGTGACTTGAAGGCTGGGGCCTAAAGTAACTCAGGGAAGAATGGGTGATGTAGTCTACAGGAACTCAAGTTGGGGAAATGTTAAAGCCAACGGTCTTCACTCCTTTCTAGGGTTTGGGTCCCTACAATGTCAGCAAGACAGCTCTTGTGGGCCTTGTACGCAACTTTGTCCCTGAATTGAGCTCCCGAAAAATACGCATCAACTGCCTGGCGCCCGGCTTGATCGAAACCAAGTTCAGCACAGCGGTGAGTTCCAGACGTTGGAGGAAAGAGGCAAAGTTGTGAAATGTTGGCCTTCCATGTAGTCCACTCAATGGAGGAACTTCTGTGGTTTTATCTACATAGTAAAGTTAATGGAGTTTGACACTATTACGGTATATGACTACGTTTCTGTAAGGATTGTCTCCTGTGTGTGTGCGAATTAGGGAAAAACACCTGGGTAATTGAAGCAATCAAGGATAACAAGCTTGAACCACCCCCTGAATGGAGTATAACTTGAGGAGTGTTTGTAATGGATTTTGGGACTTGCTAAAACACTTGCTTCGGAACTTACACGGAGTAAGTTCTGGCCCAACCTACCTATCCGAACGTATCTCCTTCTATGAACCTGCTAGAACATTAAGATCATCTGGGGAGGCCCTGCTCTCGATCCCGCCTGCGTCACAAATAGGTTTGGCATGGACGAGAGACAGGGCCTTCTCAGTGGTGGCCTCTCAGCTATGGAACACCCTTCCTAGATACACTAGATCGGCCCCATCCTTGTTAGCATTTTGGAGGAAAGTTAAAACCTGGTTGTTCGAGCAGGCGTTCAAATAAGCAGTGTAACAAACGGAATGACTGGATGATGAAATTGGATCCTGATTTTAACCAAGAGGCGCTAATGAGCTATGTTATATTGACTTTTTAATGATCATATATTTATGCCATTGTTTAAATTGTTTTAATTGTTTTTATGATGTTGAGCATTGAATTTTTGCTACTGTAAACTGCTTTGAGTCACCCGAGGGCTGAGAAAAGCGGTATATAAATTGAGTAAATAATAAATAAATAAGTTCCAGGCTGAGAGCCTATTATGCTTGTCTCCATGCACCATTGAAGGAAGAAGAAATTTTCAAAAAGAAGATGCATGAATTTAGTGCAAAGGATTTTATGTGCGTTTATTTCTGCAGATGGAGTGTGCTATTTCAAAGCTGGATATTTTTGTGTTTTTTTGAAGCTGCTTATTTGACTCTGTTCGTTAAGAGTAAATTTTGATTTTTCCCATTTACTTGGCTCATATTTACTCATTGTAGTTGCACAAAGGGCTGGGAAGTCTGGACAGGACTGCACACATTCTGGGTTTGCTTTCATATAAAACGCAACGGGCACCACTTTAACTCTTACAGCTCATTGCTTTGGAACCGTGGGAGTTGTAGTTTTACAAGGTCTTCTCTGAGTGCACATGCCTCATCAGAGTACAACTCCCACGATTCAATAACATTGAGCCTGGGCAGTTAATGTGATTTGAAACTGCACCCTTAGAGGTTTGTTGCAATTGGGGTGGCAATTCTTGTATTGATAAGGAGAGTAAACAAACTGACAAGCATGTTCTCATTTCAGTTAAGGGAAGATGAAGCCACGCTGGAAAAAATAATGGAGTCCATGAGGATCCAAAGGTAATGCTGTCTCCATGCCACCTAGCCGTCCAAGTGTGGCTTCCATGGAATTTCTTCTGTGATGATTGAGCAGAGTGAAGCTAGACGGGGCAGTGGCCCATTGATGAATGGCACCCATGTTTTGCTTGCACTGGTATCTCCAGTTGAAGCACAAGACCCTTGAAAGTGACAGTGATGAGACTGATAGACCCTACTCTTAATCTGTATAAGCTTGGATGTTTATCTAAATCTGTACAGTGCTGAATTCCATATTTGGGGGATACTGTTGTACTCCAGAGCTGGAGAAAGCCCTCTGACTTAAAACACACCACACAATGAGAGTAAAATCCAAAATCTCATTTATTGAAGCAAATAAAAGTTCCAGTTAAAATAGTTAGTATAGAAAAGTGAGAAAGATCCAATAATATTAAGTCATTAAAAATACAAAATCATGGAGCAATGTCCACAAAGGATAAAAGCATTCTAAGGCAAAATAAATCCAAGACAAGAATCCACGGGTTACAAGGCAGTTCAGGCAATGGCAGGCAATATCCACAAGACTAGAAACCCACAGGAACAAGACCCCTTGAAGAAACTAGAAATCCACAGAAACAAGAAACTTAGGCACATGAAGCTTGATTCTAAACGTAGCCTGATCTGAGAAATGCCCACGAAATAAAATCTTAAAAACAGGCATGAATTGGTTTCGCTTTCCCTCGGCAGCTTTTGGTCTTAATTGCCGAATTCTCTCACTGCGGCATAAACCTTGGGCTATATGCCGCCCCTGGCTAAACTCCAGATGCCTATTAATCTCCAACTCCTTATCTAGCTGCTTGTTAACATTCCCAGGTGTCAGGTTGTTGTCCCAACCTAAATCTTGAGGGAGTGAACCATCATTCCTTTGCCTAACAGGAAAATTCTCATGAGAACCAACTCTTTGCAGCGATGCCTCACTTTCAGAGTCAGTAAGGGAAACATCGAACAAATCACTTTCATTTTCCACATCAGAAACAGCATGATCCCGAAACACAGTCATAGCCTGATTCACAACAGATACGATCTGTGACTTGCAGTGAGAACATAAAACTATGAAATGAACTATTTCTGATGGAAACATACTACGGAATCGATTTGGAGAATTTTCTAGGTTCTTCAACCTGAGTCTGTCAGCATCCGATAGAAGGATACCATACAATCATGCTGGAGGACCTAGAAAATGGTTATATAGAACACCCCTCTAACATTTCAATGTGACAATCTCCAACAGAAGCCTACCATTGAATTATGCTGGAGGGCCTATTGTTCCATGTCCTAGTCTCCAGGGCAGCAGAAAACAAGTTTTCTCCCTCCTCCCTATGACTTCCCTTTACGTATTTATACAAAAGTGAGGTTCCACTGAGATTTGAATTTGGATCACTGGATTCAAAGTCTAGACTGCTGGCCATTACACCATGGAACCATCCTGATAGATAGAAGACTATTTATTTATTTTTTATTTATTTATTTATTTACAGTATTTATATTCCGCCCTTCTCACCCCGCAGGGGACTTGGGGGAAGACTACAGTGCACATATACTGTACATGGCAAACATTCAATGTGAGCCCCCTAGATGCGATTCACTTTACGCTAAACTTTTGGAGAACCTTTTTTCTTTTATTCTTCCCCTCTCAGGATTGGACAACCATCCGACTGTTCCGGGATAGTTTCCTTCCTTTGTTCACCAGATGCTGACTATATTACAGGGGAGACGATAGTGGTGTCCGGAGGTGCGCCGTCCCGTCTCTGATGAGAATTCTGATCCTCCTATGGACATGGCACATGCTTTCACTAAGCGCTCCTGGCATGTCAGGAATATATAATATGGGGGAGCTTCATGTTGGCTAACAAATCTATTTGAGGGGATACTTGTGGGTATGAAGGCTGTCTTGTCCTTGAAGCTACCAGAAGCTATGAACGAGAAATCCAGGATCTCATTTTGGAGAGATAGAAGATGATGATGAAAGCTGTAGGCTGCAAGATCACTTTACTCCTAAAAGAGAATGTCTATAGCTTCTTTAAAAGGCCTTAGGATGATCTAAAGTGGGGTGGGCCCTGCATAGGGCCCCGTTTTCTACTCTCAGAAGGGTCAGACATTCTGGCATGACATTCTGCAATACTTGCTGAATTGAACACTATTTGCCTCTTAATATTTTTCACTATTATGTGTGATGCAAGGCCATAAAGTTATTTTTGTTCTTTACAATATGATCTGTCTACTTGATCTTTATTAAACAAAGAGGCTTGGGGTCACATAGGGGCCTCTTCCTTCTCCCCTTACACACATAAAGCATCCAGATGTTTATCGGTGCCATTAAGGGCTAGTTGGAAAGGAAAATAATATTACTTGGCTAGAGAAGACGGGAATTGAGAAAGGTGTATATTCATGGGATCACAAAAGTGTTGGGGTTCTGAAGGCTTTTGGGGAGTATGGATGCTCTGTGGTACTCCAATGAGTAGGGGGGGGGGGGATCTGTATCATTTCTCGGTGCCTTTAACTTCTTTTCTCCTAAACCAAATAAAGCTGTCTGTTTGAATGAATCTTACGTGTCTGTCTCTTTCTTTGGGGTCTTGGAAAGAGGAAAGGGAACCCCACCTTCATGATAAATCGGTTTGGAAGTAGTTCCTGACTTGAGAGCACAATTTCTTTCCTATGCTGCCTTTGCTCACGTCCATCCTGTTGGGCAAGTAGGCTTAGTAACAAAAGACCCTCCTCAAAAATGAGCAACTCATTAGCAGCAGCGTGACCCAGCACCAGTCGCCCAAAGTGTTAGAAAGAACAAAAACACACAGACCAATGTTATCTCTTCCATAGAAGACTTTTCTTTGTAGTAAAACAATATTTTGTTGTTTATTCGTTCATTCGCTTCCGACTCTTTGTGACCTCATGGACCAGCCCACGCCAGAGCTCCCTGTTGACCGTGGCCACCCCCAGCTCCTTCAAGCTCAAGCCAACCACTTCAAGGATGCCATCCATCCATCTTGCCCTTGGTCGGCCCCTCTTCCTTTTTCCTTCCATTTTCCCCAGCAACATTCTCTTCTCCAAGCTTTCCTGTCTTCTCGTGATGTGGCCAAAGTACTTCATATTTGCCTCTAATCTCCTTCCCTCCAGGGAGCAGTCGAATCTTATTTCCTAGAGTGTGGACTGGTTGGATCTTCTCATGGTCCAAGGCACTCTCAGAATTTTCTGCCATTACCACAGTTCAAAAGTATCTATCTTACTTTGCTCAGCTTTCCTTATGGTCCAGCTCTCACATCCATAGGTTACTACGGGGAATACCATTGCTTTAACTATGCAGACCTTTGTTGCCAGTGTGATATCTCTACTCTTCACTATTTTATCAAGATTGGTCGTTACTCTCTTCCCAAGAAGAAACGTCTTCTGATTTCCTGGCTGCAGTCGGCATCTGCAGTTATCTTTGCACCTAGAAATACAAAGTCTGGCCCCACCTCCACATTTTCTCCCTCTATTTGTCAGTTATCAGTCAGTCTGGTTGCCATCATCTTGGTTTTTCGGATGTTTAACTTCAACCCAGCTTTTGCCCTTCCTTCTTTCACCTTGGTTAGAAGTCTCCTCAGCTCCTCCTCGCTTTCAGCCATCAAAGTGGTATCATCTGCATATCTAAGGTTGTTAATGCTCATACAGCTGTTTTAACTCCAGCCTTGGATTCGTCAAGCCCCATACGTCGCATGATGTTGAATAGGGAGGGTGAGAGTAGACATCTCTGCCGTACTCCTTTCCCAATCTTGAACCAGTCTGTTGTTCCGTGGTCTGTTCTTACTATACAGATTCCTCAGGAGAGAGGCAAGGTGACTTGGGATCCCCATTCCACCAAGAACTTGCCACAATTTGTTATGATCCACACAGTCAAAGGCTTTGCAATAGTCAAACAGAAATAGGTGTTTTCCTGAAACTCCCTGCCTTTCTCCATTATCCTGCAGAGATAGGCGATGTGGTCTCTCATTCCTCTGCCTTTTTGGAACTCGACTTGTGCATCCAGCAACTCTCTCTCCATGTATTGCTGGAGTCTTCCTTGCAGGATCTTCAGCATTACCTTACTGGCATGTGAAATAAGTGCCACCGTACGAAAGTTGCACTATTTACTAGGCCTGGGTAGGTTCGGTCAGAATCTTCGTAATTCGGAATACATTCGGATCAACTTCCTTTTTGAAGTGATTTTGAAGCGATCTGGGAACCTGGAAGTATTCTTGCCATTTCGAAGCTTTTTCCGCCATTTCTCTTCCGAATCAGTAAGTGAGTCGGAAATGATTCAGCTTTTCAAACTGGTGTGGATGGATTCCCTTTGTTTCCTTTCCCTCCCGGGTCAGACCTGGAGCGAGAGCCGTGTTTAACCCAGTTTGGATGCGGATGTCCTTCTCTCCCAACATGGCCAACTTTGAATACTGGTGGGGTTTGGAGTGATTGACCCACAATTTTGGGAATTACAGTTCACCCACATCCTTATGCATTTTGTAATGGGAGCGTTCATTAAAAAAAACACAGGAAAGACTGGAAATTTTTTCCTAAGAAATAGTACTACAAATGACCAAACTAATATCATAGCACCCCAAAACAAACTGTCTTTTTCAAATAACCTGGGGGGGATGACCCACCTGCGCAGGAGTTTTAGTTCACCCTGCATCCAGAGATATTCCCAAACTTCCCAAAACAAACAATGCGTTCCTCAAGTCACCCGGGCATCATCGGGTCCCCAAGCTAGCATTTATATAAAACGTAGCTATTGAACTGCCATGGCTCAATGTACACAAACTTGGGAGCTGAAGTTCGGGGAGGCACCAACCGAGAAAGCTAAAGACCTTGTAACTCCCATGAGCCGAAGAACGCTGGGACCTCACCAAACGACAACTCCCCAACATTCCATAGAAATGAGCTCTGGTGGTTCAAGCAGGGTCAAAGGGCATGCATTCCATAATGAAGATGCCCCCAGCAGTTTAGGAAAGGAGGAGGAGAGGGCAGAGTGGCACTTATGGGGGAATGATGTTGCAAGGCCTGGGTTTTAATCATTCCTGGATCACTTGCCCTTGCTCATTGTCCTGCAGAGTACACTCCAAAAAAGAGGACTAAACCAGAGATGATGTTTTCTCGCGCTTTCTCTTCCTTTGCTGCCATCTCTCCAGCCAGGCAAGCCGTGTGCCACTTCGTCAGGATGAATGCCACCAACGCCAAAAGCCACCTTGCCAATAAGGTCGCCTTGGTCACCGCCTCCACCGAAGGGTGAGTCCCATTCACAATTGTTACAGAGTGTTAAAAGCACTCTGCAGTCCCCCAGAGGCAATCTTGACTTCCCTGGGTGCATCTAAACTGTCAAAGTAATGCGGTTTGAAACCACTTTTGCTGCCATGGCTCAATGCTATGGGATATTGGGATTTGTAGCATAGTGAGGCCACAGCAGGGATGACTCAAGCACCTTGCACTCTTTGCTTTCTCTGGGTGTATCTACACCAGGGCTGGGCAGACTTCAGTTCTCCCTCCAGGTGTTTTGGACTTCAACTCCCACGATTCCTAACACCTGGAGGAAGGACCGAAATTTGCCCAAGCCTGATTTACACTGTCAAAGTAATGCAGTTTGACATCACTTTAACTGCCACAGCTAAACGCCATATGCACTATCTGCGTTATAATGCAGTACCTGGAAGAGAAGACTCAAGACATTGTAAAATGCTCATGATTCCATAGCATAGAGCCATGGCTGTTAAAGTGATATCATACTGCATTAGTTTTATAGTGTAGATGCATTCTCTATGGCTTCCGCAGGATGAAAAAAGCAGGGAGAGGCATAAAAACAGAGGCCTTGAGGCTAATCTCCAACTCAAGTTAAACCTGCCAGATAATCTTGGCTTTTGATTCTTGGAGCTTGTTGCAAGAGATCGCTTTTTGTTCCTAAATTGGAGCCACTTGCGCTTCTCACTAACAATTTCAGTCTTTCGGAGTTCGGATTTGAGTAGAGAAGCATCCAAAGCATCAGATTAAAAGTCTTAATGTATTCTTCCAAATTTTGATCCGGCTCTGCTTTGTGTTTTGACGGGTAAGCAGATTTATCAAACCCCCCCCCCCTTCTTGTTAATTCTCATAGTATCACATGCACACCTTCTCTTGGGATTCATTTGAGAAAACCGAAAAGATTGCCAAGGAGGATATCTATGGATGCTTCTACAGTGTTAAATTCAATTCCTACAGCGTTGCATCTACACCAGTGGTTTCCAAAGTGGGCAGTACCACCCCCTGGTGGGCGGTGGGGAGATCCAGAGGGGTGCTGGGAGGCTCAGGAGAATTTGGGGGGCGCTGGAACCCTGTAAGGGGGCGGTGGCATGAGCTAGGCTTGCCACTTGCATGGTTAGGCGCTTGTGAGGACTTGCATGGTCAGGCGCTTGGAAGAAAGAGGCTGATACACAGGACTGCGCCATGGGCGGGGTTGACAAGAGGAAGGAAGCATTCGCTGTGGTTTCCACAGAAATGCCTGCCCGGGGATTCCAACTCACAGGGACACAGTCACAAGTGTGCGATCCCCGGGCAGGCGTTACCGTTTGATCCAGATCTGTCATTCATGGGGATCTTAGTGGTCTGTGGAAGTCAGACCTAAATTGGCTGAAGGTACTGCAAATCCCATCATCTGTTGCTCATATTCCCCCAAACATATTGTTTTTGTGATTATTTCTGGAATTCAATGTTTGTAATTTACACCTTTCTTTACTATATTTTACGAAAAAGGTAGAAACATTAATACATATATCTTTCTATTTAATTGCTATTAACATTTTAAAAATTAATTTCTAGGGGGGCGCTGAGTAAATTTTTTTCTGGAAAGGGGGCGGTAGGCCAAAAAAATTTGGGAACCACTGATCTTCACTATAGAATTAACATGGTTTGACAACACTTTAAAGTGCCATGGCTCTGTGCTATGGAATCCTGGGAGATGTTGACCCTTTCCACACAGCTGTATAAAATCCACATTGAACTGGATTATATGGAAGTGTGGACTCAGATATTCCGGTTCAAAATAGATATTCTGGATTTTCTGCCTTATATGGCTGTGTGAAAGGGCCCTGAGTTTGACAAAGTCCTTATATTTCTCTGCTAAAGAGTGCTGGGGACCCACCAAACTACAAATCCCAGGATTCCATAGCATAGAGTCATGGCACTTAAAGCGATGCCAAACTTGATGAATTGGTCTTTTCACATAGCCGTCTTTCAGCCTGCCTAAGTGGATATATCAGTGTTTCATATTTCATGCTGGTCCTTTCTTTCCTTGCCCATGTCTTTCTAGAATTGGCTTTGCGATTGCTCGCCGCCTGGCCCAAGATGGTGCTTGCGTGGTTCTGAGCAGCAGGAAACAAGCCAACGTGGTCCGGGCCGTGGCCGAACTGCAAACAGAGAACCTCAGCGTGTCGGGATTGGTGTGCCATGTGGGCAAAGCCGAAGACAGGCAGCGTCTGATCGAGATGGTGAGAACAAAGTGTCTTTGGCTCCAAGCAGCATCTGCACTGCAGGATTCATGCACTTCGACACCACTTGAACTGCCATGGCTCAATGCTAGGCAATCCTGGGAGTTTTAGTTTGGTGCCAGAGAATGCAAAAGACCTATCAAAACGACAACTCCCAGGTTTCTCATTGCATTGAGCCATGGTAGTAAAAGTCATACTGGGTCAGGAAAGGAGAGGGCAGCACCCGTTTTGCTCCATTCCAGCCACCATTATCTGAAGATCTTTTGCCAGACTGGTTTGAGTCCTTCTGCCAGGGCTTATGCCTAGAGCTGAAAATTATCTTTACATCAGTGAAGACTTAAGATTGTAATATCAAAAGATTTTAAGAGTTATTGCTGTTCCGCTGTTCCAATGTGCCTTCCCTGAATAGAGCAAATAACGCCCTGCTGTGATCAATTCCTGGCAAAATGTCCTCATAAGCACTTTAATTACCTGTTGGTCATCTGCCCCACATTATCCTTTATTTAGTTAGTTAGTTAGTTATGTATTTAAAACTTTTGTACCCCGACCTTCTCACCTCCATAGAGGGACTCAGACCGGCTCACAGCACGATTCAATGCTATACAAATGTAAAACATTTTACAACAACAGATTAAAATACATAAAAAGTAAAATACATAAAAACCAAATTGCCACTAAAGACAAATTCAACTCGATCTATAAATGTTTCATTTCAACTATAATCAAGCTCAGCCTATTCTGGGAATGCTTCGTTTCAAAGCCAGGTCTTCACCAGCCTCCTGAAGGACAAAAGGGAGGGTGCAGATCTAACATCGCTTGGGAGAGAGTTCCACAGCCGTGGGGCCACTATGGAGAAGGCCCTGTCTCTCGTTCCCACCAACCGCGCTTGCGAAGATGGCGGGACCGAGAGCAGGGCCTCTCTGGAGGATCTTAATGTCCTTGATGGTTCATAAAGGAGAATCCATTCAGACAGGTAAACTGAGCCAGAGCCGTTTAGGGTTTTGTAGGTTAAAACCATTACTTTGAATTGTGCTCAGAAGTGGAGTTGGCACAACAAGGGAGTTGTATGCTCCCTGTACCCTGCTCCTGTTAGTAACCTGGCTGCCGATCGTTGGACTAATTGCAGCTTCCGAGCAGTCTTCAGAGGCAACCCCACGTAGAGAGTGTTGCAGTAGTCTATACAGGATGTAACCACAGTATGGACTACAGTGGCCAAGTCAGACTTCCCAAGGTACGGGCACAGCTGGTGCACAAGCTTTAACTGTGCAAAAGCTTTCCTGACCACCGCTGAAACCTGGGGTTCCAGGCTCAGCGATGAGTCCAGGATCACTCCCAGACTGCGAACCTGCGGCCTTACGAATTTGTTCGCCCTCATCCAGTCCGTTACAGCGGCCAAGCACCGGTTCAGGACTTGAACAGCCTCCTTAGTAGCACGTGGGAAGGAGTGACTGAGTTGGACATCATCTGCGTACAGATGACACCGCACCCCAAAACCTTACTGTTACATATATTCTACCTCTGTTCGCATCCAGTGTTATTTATTTAAAATTTTTAATATTTCACATTAGGACTGCCCAGATGGGTTTTAAACTGTCTGTTATTTCTTGTGTGTAAGTATATTGATTGTATTGTCATATTATTTGCTGTTATGTTGTTATTATGTGTTATTGGGCTTGGCCTTGTGTAAGCCGCCCCGAGTCCCCTTGGGGAGGTAGTGGCGGGGTAAAAATAAAGTATAATAATAATTATTATTATTATTGCTAATGTTGCTGTCATTGCTTTGCTTTTAGGCTCTTGAGCGCCATGGAGGGATTGACATTTTGGTGTCTAATGCAGCCGTGAACCCCTATGTCGGCCCCATCCTTGACGCACCAGGAGAGGTCTGGGACAAGGTAATAATGATGATGATACATTAATACCAACAACAGCAACAATAATACATTGAAGCTGGCAATTGTTGCATCTCAGCCTGTGATTGTGTCTGATGTTCATAATGGTAATGATGTTCATGTTGATGTTCATGATGAGAATGGGGATGATGTTCCTGACAATGGGCCTGGGGGTGAGGGTTTTCTTGGGCCTGATTTAAGTCCTGATTTAAGGTCAGAAGAGAGGCCTGAGCTGTCTCTAGAAGATTCACAAGGCCACATTCCTGGGAGAGGCCTTTCGCTGCATTTCTCAAAGCAACTGTCTGAAAATGATGCTGAGATTGATTTGCGGAGCTTTCAGAGACTGAGGTGATCCATTGGTCTACAGCAGAAGAAAGTCAAGAAAAATGCTTTCATTTCAGTTTTGGGATCTGGAAAAAGTTTATGATTCATGGGGGAGAGGCACTTCAGTCGAGTCAATATTGTCATTTTATCACAGACTTGCTTTCCAGTGCTCTGTGTTCCATGTACCAAATTTTTGCCAAGCCTAAGTTTTGCTTATGAGATTTTCCTAATGTTTTGTTTCATGGCTTCAAGTGCTTTGTTTCATGGACTTTATGTACTCATGGATCTTGTTTTCCTTTGAAACTTATGGACTGTTTTGGATTTTGGACCTTTTCCATTTTGCTATTTTAATCACTTTGCTTACATATATTCTACAATAAACCGCTTGTTGATTTTTTGTTGTGGTGGTTAAGGTCAGAGGTGTTCCTGCTCTGGTGTATTATTATTATTACTATTATTATTACTTGTGTTTCCTTAAGGTTCAAGTCAAGGTAGTTTTTTCTACTGTCAGTCCAAAAGTCCTACAGCAGCATGGGCATATTGTTGGAGGTTTCCGGTGTGGTGAAGTCATATTTCTTTATTACAGGTTTTTAATATGGTGTGTATATATGTGTGTGTGTGTCTGTGTGTGTGTGTGTGTGTTAAAGGGGTAAAAACTTAGCAAACCCTAAAGGGTTAACAGAGATATTAGCGTGCAGAACCTCCAAGGGGTTTCTGTTACCGTGGAAACAGGAGGCGCAGCCTTCAATTGGCCTTAGAATCTTCAAATTCAAACTTTAGCCGTTGGCATTTGGTATTGAAAGTCGAAGGAGAGAGGGTGTGTGGAGAGTTAGGGAGAGTCCGTTTTAGCCAGCTGTCAGCAGGTTTTTAAAAAGACTCTGTGTTTTAACTGCTAGGAAAGCAGTTGGGTTTAAAAGACAAGCAGTTAGTGTAAAGACTGCTGAGCTATTGCTTCTGGGAGTACAGCTATATAGTATCAAGTTGTATCTCCATAGTTAGTGTATTGTAACCTTAAGATACGTGCCTCTAAGAAGATACTGTAACCACGAAAGCTTTGAACTCTGGAACCTCCACACTTAGAACATTGTTAGAATAAACTTTGCAGTTCTTTGACAAGGATATCTCCCCGTGTAGTTCCTTCACACACAAGCCTCTTCCTAGTGGGTAGTCAAGTATAGTGAATGGTGGCAGTGAAAGTTAGCAAATAGTGTCAGTGGGAGTTTGAGTTAAGAGGGATACCCTGCCCTGACACAGTAATCGGAATGTCAGTGGGAAAGCTGACCTGTGTGAATGCTCATTACATTATATGGTGGCAGCAAGGGGAAATAAAAGGAGTCTTTATATAAATTGGTGGTAAGGGTGGAATAAGAAAACTACCGAGCCCCAGTTGAAAGTGAAATATAGAGAGTCCTTACATCCGGGATCTGTAATCCAAAAAAAATAAACGAAACTTTCTCTAGCCTATTGTTATAGCCTCTGAATGCCAATAGGTCTCCATGTTTCAAGCAGAGAAGGCTCTTTGGAGGTGTTTGTTTCTTGGTACTATTTAAGAATTTCCAAAGGAAAAGCTCTTGACGGCAAAAGTAATAAGAGTTTGCCTCTACATTGTGAAATTAATGCAGCTTGACCCCACTTGAATCTTAGGAGTGGTAGTTTGGTTTTGCATCAACAGTTACTGACAGGCTAAGGAACTTCTAAAACCACCAGTCTTGGGATTCCATAGCATAATAATAATAATACTTTATTTATACCCTGCCACCATCTCCCCAAGGGGACTCGGGGCGGCTTACGTGAGGCCACGCCCATCAATTGAGTATTTATTTATTTATTTAAAATTTTTGTAACCGACCTTCTCACCTATATAGAGAGACTCAGACCCGCTTACAGCAAAATTCAATGCTATACAAATTTAAAACCTGTTACAACAACATATTAAAAACATAAAACACCAAAATACATACATACAAATCACATTGTATGTATGTAAACACAATATAACACAAGAACTCAACAGAAAATCAGAAAATAAAATAACTTAAAATACAAAACCAATGAAAATAAACAACACAACACAACAAGCCATTCATTCTCAATGAGCTACAGCAGTTAATGTGGTGTGAAACTGTGTTAATTCTCCAGTATAGGTGTGCCCAATGAGTGAAGGAGCTGCAAATCACCCTGTTTTTGAAGCAGGTCTTCTCTTTACTTGCTTCTGTATTTGCAGATTCTGGATGTCAACATCAAAGCTGCTGCCATGCTGGTTCAATCGGTGGTGCCTCATATGGAGAAAAGAGGGTGAGTGCACAAGTTCCAGGTCCAGCTCTTGCTCTGTTCTTTGCTGGATAACCAAGAAGTTCTTCTTGCATACCTTCCTTCTTTCCTGACTTTTTTGGTCTTCGGTCTAAGCCAGTGTTTCCCAACCTTTTTTGAGTCGCGGCACACTTTTAACATTTAAAAAATCCGGGGGCACACCACCAACTAAAATGACACAAAATGACACTCTAAGTCAGTAAAGAATGGCTGGGGAGTGATGGCCTGCTGGGAGCAGCAACTGGGAGTGCCGAAGCCGGGGAGGGGGCAGAGCCAGGTCACACCATGCCCCACTCTCCCTCCCCCCCCCCCCCCGGCTTCAGTTCTCCCACAGCTTTGCCAGCCTTGAGGGAGCAGTGCCAAGCCAGCATTGTGCTGGCTCTGCCACCGCTAGCTTGGCACTGCTCCCTCAAGGCTGGCAAGCTGCGGGAGTGCTGAAGCCGGGGCGGGCAGCGGCCAGGCCGTGCCATGCCCCGCCCCCTCCACCCGGCTTCAGCTTTCCCACAGAGGAGGAGCATGAGCGGTGGACGGGCTTCAGTGGGCAGGGCTCCTCCTCCGCGTGGCTTCAGCGAGCGAGGGGCGAGAGTCATGGCGTGAGTAATGGTGGATTGGAGGCTGGCTGGGGAAACGGCCAAAGGAGGCGGCGCTCCGGCCCCTTCTTCTTTTTCTTTGCCACCGCCCGGCCCTTCCTCCTCCTCCCCCAAGCAGCAGGAGGGGGGAAGGAAGGCGGGCAGAGAGCTTTTCTCGTGGCACAGCAGGAGGTCCGTGACGGCATACTATTGTGCCGCGTCACAGTGGTTGGGAAACACTGTTCTAAGCAGATGATTTTTTTACACACATCTTTCTCTCCCACTATTGACAAATGTTTGTTACTAGACTAATTTTTGCTGTCAACCATTATGTGTCTGCTTCAAAGAAACAGTCATCTTGTATGTATATTATATTGTTTTGTGTCTCTTTTTAGAGAGATAAAGTGAGATAGAAGAAAATATAATATATATAAAATAATAATAACTGTGATTGAGTCATATACAATCAGCCCTCCACATACAGAAGAATTAGGGGGCACATGATCTCTGTAAAAGTGGGGGAAATTACCTTGTACAACTCTAACTCTCATAGTAATAGTAATAATAATAATAATAACAATAATCTTTATGTATACCCCGCCACCATCTCCCCAATGGGCACTTGGGGCAGCTAACATGAGAAACAGTAGTGGAAAGCCAAGGGGAGCTTACAATACAATGAGTAAACCAACAAGAGATACAAACCTAAATAAAGTTACATAGCAAATATTCTAACAACGGACAGGGGTGACAACGATATATTGTAATCAGCAATAAACTGCTGGGATATTACAAGGAGCAACGGACATAAAAAGTAACAGGGTGACAACGATCTGTTATATTGTAATCATATAGAAGTCACTGGCCTTTGGCTATAAACCGCTATAAGACCCTGGATGCCATGGCTTGACATAAAATAAACGGCATATAGTATCATGTATAGAATGTTCATGTCAATTACATATACACATAGCCAACTATAGCGTCCAAGGTGGAAACTGCCACCATTCAGTCCGTTAGCTGCACATACCTCGGGAAACCTCTATCTGTGAAGCCCTTGTTAAGCCCTTGTTAAACTCAGAAAGGTATGTACACAGGAGGAGGTCACATGTTATTTGCCAGCTTACAATTAGATATGCTTACCAGTATATTATATGTTATTACCTTAGGAACGCCTTGCTGCTTGATTTTTGTGTAGCGCTAAGAAAACACGCCCCGATGAAGCGTATGTTTATGTGAAACAGCTAAAATACATGGTGCCATATACACGGAAAGCCGTAGGCATGGCTCCCACCACCCACGGGGGAGCAGCTCTGCCCTTTCGCTACCAAACTTTACACTCAGCAGCGAGTGGCACTCATTTTGCGGCTAAGATCCCTCCGAAGGTAACCTGCATTTCGGTGATTCCGCATTGCACTTCTTGGATATATCTCTGGCAATGTGAACTTGGTTTTGGGAAAACCCAGGATATTCTTTGTTAACTCTGTGCAGCTAACGGACTGGATGGTGGCAGTTTCCACCTTGGACACTATAGTTGGCTATGTGTATATGTAATTGATGTGAACATTCTATACATGATACTATATGCCGTATTTTATGTAAACATCCACTTATAGCGATTTATGTGACTTTTATATGTTTACAATATAACAGATCATTGTCACTCTGTTACTTTGTGTCCGTTGCTCCTTGTAATACCCTATGCGGCTAACATGAGGCCAAGCCCTTCTAAAATACAATACAACACAGTAAAATACAAAATACAAAACAAAATACATCAGAAATAGTAATATTTTAGGGAAAAAATACAATTACAATAACAAATGAAATGATACAGGATTGAAACTCTCATAGCATAGACTTGAAGGTTGGGTTGCTGATCTGAAGATTGCCAGTTCGAATCCAGGAAGAGTGTGGATAAGCTCCCTCTGTCAGCTCCAGTTCCCTATGCAGGGACATGAGGGAAGCCTCCCGCAAGGATGGTAAAAACATCAAAACATCTGGGCATCCCCTGGGCAACGTCCTTGCAGATGGCCAATTTTCTCACATCAGAAGTAACTTGTAGTTTCTCAAGTCACTCCTGACACGGAAAAAAAATAGCATTGAGACATGGCAATTCTAGGGGTGCCAAACTGCATTGATTCTGCAATGTAGATGCACCCTTAGAGAGGTGCTCTCTCTAATCCTCCAGAACATGTCTATGGTCAGCTTCCATTAGAAGTTATCTTTAGAGTCGAACTGGGAGACCTAGGAATTTAATTCTATTACTCAAATCCATAAAAGTTAAACCTTCAAATGTGGGGGGCCAATTGTAGTGAGAATTTCAAGCGCATATAGTTAAAAGCATCTGTCTAGTAGGCATGAGAAAATGAAACGGAAATTAAAAGGATTCAAGAGATTCGTATGTAATGGGACTTTTGAGCTTTTACGGATCGCTGCCGCGAACCCGGAAGTAGACTTCCTTTACGGTCCTTGAGGCCAACAATTTGCGTTATGATCGTAATAAATTCTTAATTCTTAATTAATTAATTATTGTACTACGTACTCACTTCTCCCTGTCTTCTCCCCCTCATTTCCTTCCCGCCTTCATTCAGCTTCTTCTTTTTCCCGCATTTCTATGGGGAACTGGAAGTGACGCTGCTGCTAGGTAGGCAATGCATTCTGGAAAGTGTAGTCCTCCACGCCCCCCTCCTTCTCTTCCCCGTTGCTCTGCTGCCATGCCCCATCGCAGGGGCCAGCTTCACACACACACACGCGCGCGTGCGCTTCTCCTCCTCACTCTCCCGGCGTTCTCTCAGATGCTTCTCTTCCCCGTTGCTCTGCTGCCATGCCCCATCGCAGGGGCCAACTTCAGCCCTCCAGGTACGTGTTTTGGACTTCAACTCCCTCCATTCCTCACAGCCTCAGGCCTCTTCCTTTCCTCTCAGCCTGGGCAAACTTGGGCCCTCGCTCCCTCAGGATCGGAGTGAGAGAGAGACAGCGAGGAGCGATGGGGGGGGGCTCCTCCTTTTTTGCTGCTTCCAAGAATAGAATACCCCCTCCCACCCTTCCTCCTTCCCTCCCTCCTTCCTCTTTGGAGAGTCCCATCTAGAATTCAGTGTGGTTTATTCAAGTGTTTGCCTAAACTCCCAGAAATCCCAGCCAATTTACCAGCTGTTAGGATTTCTGGGAGTTGTAGGCCAAAACCATCTGAATGCGCAGGCTCTGGCATACGACTGACTAACACATTGCGATAGTACTAAAGTTACATTTTAGAAATTTTTGGAATTTTTTTCGTACGACTTTGATATACTAATAAAAAAATCCCCCTTTGATTTTAGAATCGCCATTTTTTGATTCGGAACCATGCCTACTGTCTAGGCATCAGCATAGCTGCTTTGAGTCTCCTTGTGGAGAGAAGGGGGGGGTGTAAATAAACATCCTCATCACCAGTTGGCTCATAGGAGCCCCCCGATGGTGCAATGTGTTAAACCCTTATGCCGGCAGGACTGCTGACTGAAAGGTTAGCGGTTTGAATCTGGGGAGCGGGTGAGCTGCCATCTGTCAGCTCTAGCTCGGAGGTAGAAATCCAGGTAGAAATCCAGGGATAGCACAGATGAGCTCCCTCTGTCAGCTCCAACTCCCTCTCATGGGCACATGAGAGAAGCCTCCCACAGGATGGTAAAACATCAAACATTCAGGCGTCCCCTGGGCAACGTCCTTGCAGATGGCCAATTCTCTCACACCAGAAGTGACTTGCAGTTTCTCAAGTCGCTCCTGACACGAAAGAAACAAAATCAGCTGGCTCGCCATACAGTAAAAAGTTTGGTTTTCAGAATAAGTTGTCCCAAATATTTTTGAACCAGATACAAAAAAAGCTCACTAGAAAGCCATGTTATATGTATGTTTCGTAACTTGTCATAATATGAGCACTGCAGGGATATGGATGGAATAGAGAAAAAGGGGGGAAATAAGAAATGAAGAAAGAAAAAGAAAAGAAAGGAAAAAAGAAGCATTGCAATCCAGCTAAATTCCCTCCTTTCCCCGCTTCCTCTCCTTACAGTGGTGGATCTATTGTCCTTGTCTCCTCCATTGGAGCCTATTCCCCTACTCCGGTGAGTCGGTTGCTTCTTTCCTCCTCTAGTGATCCTATGTCTCCCATTTTGGGGAACGTCACCATCTGGTCTAAGCATGAAATTCAGGCTGGATCTACACTGCCATATAATCCAGTTCAAAACAGATAATCCTGATTTTATAGATGGGGCCTCCTTTATGTTTCATATACATCATATATATGTGGTGTAATGTAAAAAAATAAACCACGTGTAGTTCACATTTTATCAGCGCACACACTGTCTTGCCAGAGGAAGAAAATATACCACGCAGGTGAGCAGTAAAGAACTAGTAGTTTACTCTTCTTAATTCAGAACAACATATGTACAATGTGATCAGTTGTATCAACTCAGAATGGAGAAGTTATTTTTTCTGCTACTTATTGCCACAAGGTGCATTGGTAACATGGTCACCAGTTGAGATGGCTTTAAAAGGATGCTGGATGAAATTTTTGGAGGATTGGTTTATTGGGGGTCTTTTGTTCTGGGGGGCTGAATGCGCACTTACTTTTTGGACTGGTGGTGTAGTTGGCTTGGGAGTAGAATTATCAGTATTGTAATGGTTTGTTCAGCTTTATCTAGATCGGTGGTTCCCAAACCTTTTTGGCCTACCGCCCCCTTTCCAGAAAAAAATTTACTCACCGCCCCGCTAGAAATTAATTTTTTAAAAATTTAATAACAATTAAATAGAAAGATATAAGTATTAATGCAGTGGTTCTCAACCTTTCTAATGCCATGACCCCTAAATAAGGTTCCTCATGTTGTGGTGACCCCCAACCAGATTTTCATTGCTACTTCATAAATAATTTTGCTACTCTTACGAATTCTAATCCAAGTATCTAATATGCAGGTCAAAGCGAAGGGGGCGGGGCCAAAGAAGAGGGCCGCGCGACCCCTCCTAAATAGCAATCATTTACCACCCCCTTAAAGGGGTTCACTGCCCCCCAAATTCCCCTGAGCCTCTTACCGCCCACTAGGGGGTGGTACCGCCCACTTTGAGAATCAGTGATCTAGATCAGTGTTTTTCAACCTTTATTGAGCCGTGGCACATTTTTTACATTTACAAAATCCTGGGGCACACCACCAACCAAAATGACACAAAATGACACTCTAACACAGTAATACATATAGTTATTAACTATTAACTATTAGTTAATATGTTTTTAAATGTATTTATACACTCAGTGTGAAACCTGGGCCTGTTCGATGAACACAACATAGATATCCTGGCAGGAATGGCAGAAAGACACACACGAAGGTCTTGCTCAACAGCTGGGAGTTATAGTTCACCCGCAATCAAAGAGCATTCTGAACTCCACCAATGATTTATTTATTTATTTATTTATTTATTTATTTACTATTTTTATATGCCACCCTTCTCAACCCCGAAGGGGACTCAGAGTGGCTTACAGCAAACAACAATACTGCCAGAGTGGCTTACAGTGTACATATAACAATATTGCCGGAGCGGCTTACAACAAACTGAAAAAACAACAATTAACATTACAACATATTGCAAAATTGTTAGCAATATTGCATGTAATACAAATATATAAATTATAATATCACGATATAATTATTGTATCACATTATCATTGGCAGTATTATACTGTGTTGCAATACAACACCACCAATACCAAATGCATATACCACATACCATACCGTAATCATACTATTATTATTATTATTACATTACAATTATTATACTATAACATAATACAATATATTGACATTATATTATATTATATCAAATTGTAATGCAATGTAACACTATATTATATTATATATTATTATATTATATTATCTTTAAAATAATAAATAACATTATTTATTTAAACAAAATAAAATTACTTATAAATAAATGATGGAATGGAATCAAACTTCCTACACAAAACTACCATAACCAAGAGAAAATACTATAAGAGTCTGGTGGGCATTGACCTTGACTTTTGGAGTTGTAGTTCACCTATATCCAGAGAGCACTGTGGAGGGGAGGGAAGAAGACGTGGGGCGAGTCTGCACAATAGCGCCTGCACGGATCACGTCTTCCTCCCTCTCCCCTCCCGCAGAAGCGGCAGCGTGAGCAGTGAGGCAAAGCGAGCAGAGCGAGGCTGGGAAGAAGGGAGCCCGAGAGGAGAAGAAAAAGTGTTCGGCAGGAGGGGAAAGAAAGGGTATTGGAGGTTCCAATTTCACACGGCACACCTGATGATCGCTCACGGCACACTAGTGTGCCACGGCACACTGGTTGGGAAACACTGATCTAGATAAAGGGCCCACTCAAGGTTGCCTGAAGGCTGGGGCCTAAATTAACTCAGGGAAGGATAGGTGATATAGTCTACAGGAACTCAAGTTGGAGAAATGTTAAAGCCAACGGTCTTCATTCCTTTGTAGGGTTTGGGTCCCTACAGCGTCAGCAAGACCGCTCTTCTGGGCCTCATGCGCAACTTTGTCCCCGAATTGAGCTCCCGAAAAATACGCATCAACTGCCTGGCGCCTGGCTTGATTGAAACCAGGTTCAGCACAGTGGTGAGTTCCAGACGTTGGAGGAAAGAGGCAAAGAGTTACAGCTTGTTGTTGTGAAATGTTGGCCTTACATAGAGACCACTGAATGGAGGAACGTCTGTGGTTGTATCTACACTGTACAGTTAATGGAGTTTGACACCACTTTAAGTCTCATAGCTCAAAGCGTTGGAACCATGGGAGTTGTAGTTTTACAAGGTCACCTCTGACAAAGAATGCATATGCCTCATCAAACTACAACTCCCATGTGTTGTCAAAGGTTTTCATGG
Source organism: Anolis apletophallus (assembly GCA_030556195.1). Classification (NCBI taxonomy): domain Eukaryota; kingdom Metazoa; phylum Chordata; class Lepidosauria; order Squamata; family Anolidae; genus Anolis; species Anolis apletophallus. The sequence continues at coordinate 143,954,235 of JARBWK010000008.1, read as the reverse complement.
CTGGAATCACGTAATTGCTGAATTTTTCAGGGCTGTATGGCCATGTTCCAGAAGCATTCTCTCCTGATGTTTTGCCCACATCTATGTCAGACATCCTCAGAGATTGAGGGGTCTGTTGGAAACTAAGTAAGTGAGGTTTATATATCTGTGGAATGTCCAGGGTGGGGAAAGAACTCTTGTCATCTAGGTACATGTGAATGTTGCAATTTGCCACCTTGATTAGCATTGAATGGCCTGCAATTTCAAAGTCTGGCTGGTTGCTGCCTGGGGGAATCCTTTGCTGGAGGTGTTAGCCAGGCCTTGAAACTGCAGGCCATTAGATGCTAATCAAGGTGGCAAATTGCAACGTTTTGCAAATTGCAACATTCACACTTGCCTCAAGCAGACAAGAGTTATTTCTCCCACCTTAGATATATAAACCCCACTTATCTAGTTTCCATCAGAGCTCACAACCTCTGAAGATACCTGCCATAGATGTGGGTGAAACATCAACAGAGAATGCTTCTGGAACATGGCCATACAGCCCAGAAAACTCACAGCAGCCCACTACATGGAGCCTTGGCAGTTAATGTGCTTTGAAATGGCATTAAGGCTACAATGTATATGCACCCTTAGGGGTTTGTTGCAATAGGGGTGGTAATTCTTTTATTGATAAGGAGAGCAACAAACCGACAAGCATGTTCTTGTTTCAGTCTACAATGTAGATGCTGCACCTTTATGGGTTCATTGCAATAGGGATGGTGATTCTTGTATTGATAAGGAGAACAAACAAACTGACAAGCACGTTTTTGTTTCAGTTAAGGAAAGATAAAGCCACGCTGGAAAAAACGATGGAGTCCTTGAGAATCCAAAGGTAACGTTGTCTCCATGCCACCTAGCCATCCAAGTGTGGCTTCCATGGAATTTCTTATGTGATGATTATCAGAGGGAAGCTGGAAGGGGCAGTGGCCCATTGATGAATAGGACCCATGTTTTGATGAATAGGACCCATGTTGAAACGCAAGACCCTTGAAAGTGATGGTGCTGAGGCTGATGGACCCTACTCTTAATCTGAATAAGCTTTGGATGTTTATCTAAATCTGTACAGTGCTGAATACCATATCTGTGGGGGATACGATATGGGCCTTGCAATGGGAGCATAAAACTATGAAATGAACGATTTCTCATGGAAGCGTACCACAGAGTCATATTGGAAGGCCTGCCCTAGAGAATTCTTAGGAAGAATACGTCTTTAGCATTTCTAGGTTCTTCAGCCTGACTCTGTCGTGGGAGTTCTGTGCGCCAAGTTTAGTTCAATTCCATCATTGGTGAAGGTCAGAATGCTCTTTGATTGTAGGTGAACTATAAATCCCAGCAACTTCCAATTCCCAAATGACAAAATCAACCCCCCTCAACCCCACCAATATTCAAATTTGGGCATATAGGGTATTTGTGCCAAATTTGGTCCAGTGAATCCTGCCTACCAGATTACACATTACAATTCATAACAGTAGCAAAATAACAGTAGCAACAAAAATAATGTTATGGTTGGGGGGCAACACAACATGAGGAACTGTATTAAGGGGTCTCGGCATTAGGAAGGTTGAGAAACACTGCTCTAAACTCTTGGAGAACTCTTTTTTCTTTTTTTACCCCTCTCAGGGTTGGACAACCATCCGAGTGTTCCGGCATAGTTTCCTTCCTTTGCTCACCAGATGCTGACTATATTACAGGAGAGACCATAATGGTGGCCGGAGGTGCACCGTTCCGTCTCTGATGGGAATTTGGATCCTCCTGTGGGCATGGCACGTGCTTTCACCGAACCCTCCTGGCATTTCAGGAATATATAATATGGGGGAGCGTCATGTTGGCTAACAAATCTATATCTAGGTTTGAGGGGATGCTTGTGAGTATGAAGGCTGTCGTGATTCAGACCGCCTTAAAGGAGCCAAGCCCAATAAAGAGTTTAGTAAAAGTTTATTTAGCACAGTCACAAAGCTTATACTTGATCAAAAATGCTCAACGTCACTGAGAAACTGAGCGGAAAGACTCAGATAACAAAAGCACGACCAGCCCGGTCAAAAATAAGTCGCTAACAGAAAATGCGGATTTAACCACAAAGAAACCTGTGTTAAACAAAACACAGCAGGAGCAAGGAAATAAACACGTGCTGCCCTTTGCCTCTCACGCCAAGCCATTCGTCTTCTGCGACGACTTAGTTCACCCCAGCAGGACTCCTGATTCCCATCACTCCAGTTCCTATCCCTTGTGAATCTAAGAAAGGAATCACTACTACTGCACAAACATCACGTATCTGCTGAACCTTGATCCAATCCATGTCACTAGACACCCCTTCAGAGCTCTGTGAACCCCCAACACCATCTCCCACAGACTGTTCCTCATCACCACACCCACCATCCTTAGAAAACCCCAAAAATGTATCATCATCAGAAGACCCATTAAGTATTTGCCGAATTCTCTTCCTTTCCTGCTCCTCATCTGACTACCTGCTCTCCGGTAGACCGTTTTGCATTCTTGGCAAGTGGCAACAGTCCCCTCTCTCTCAGCCTCAGGTTCAACTATTTATTTATTTATTTACATCATTTATACCCCGCTCTTCTCAACCCCCGAGGGGGGACTCAGAGCGGCCTAACAAAACGGCAACAATTTGATGCCAATACACAATACAAATACAATATAAAACCATAAATATGAAACATTCAGCATTAAAATACACTTAACATTAACACATAATATACATTCACTTAAGATAAAAACAGTGTTCCGTCTACAACATGAGCATTGAGCCATATCCATCAACTTGGCATCAAAATTCCAATCCAAAGTGCTGCATTGTGCTAATGTGCAAAAGCCTGGTCCCACAGCCAAGATTTTTTTCCTGAATGCCAGGAGGGATGGGGTTGATCGTATGTCGCTTGGCAGTGCATTCCACAGACTGGGAGCCACCACCGAAAAGGCCCTATCTCTTGTCCCCACCAGCCAACTACAACAAAGGCTGTCTTGTCCTTGAAGCTACCAGAAGCGATGAACGGGAGAAATCCAGGATCTCATTTTGGAGAGACAGAAGATGATGATGAAATCTGTAAACTGCAAGATCACTTTACACCTAAAAGAGTATGTCTATACCAGGAATCCTCAAACTGCGGCCCTCCAGCTGTTTGGGCCTTCAACTCCCAGAATGCCTGACAACTGAACAAGCTCTTTGAGGCTTCTGGGAGTTGGAGACCCAAACGACTGGAGGGCTGCAGTTGAAGGATGCCTGGTCTATACCTTCTTTAAAAGGCTCTAGGAAAGTGGTGCAACTGTTTGGAATAAGGATGATCAAAAATAGGGTGGGCACTGCATAGGGTCCGGTTTTCTACTCTCAGAAGGGTCAGAATTGGATTGCTGAGGGCTGCAAAAAGAGCCTTTGGGTCACATAGGGGCCTCTTAGTTCTCCCCTTACGCAGGTAAAGCATCCAGATGTTTATCGGTACCATTAAGGGCTAGTTGGAAAGGAAAATAATATTACTTGCTTAGAGAAGATGGGGATGGAGGAAGGTATGTATTTATGGGATCATTTCTCTATGCCTTTCACTTTTTTCCTCCTAAACCAAATAAAGCTGTCTGTCTGAATGAATCTTACGTGTCTGTCTCTTTCTTTGGGGGTCTGAGAGGGAGGAAAGGGAACCCCACTTTCATGATCAATGGGTTCAGGAAAAGTGCCTGACTTGAGAGCACAATTTCTTCTCTCCTGTGCTGCCTTTGCTCACATCCATTCTGTTGGGCAAGTGAGCTTAATAAGAAAGGACCCTCCTCAAAAACCTGCACATAGACCCAACATGGCCAACTGCACATACAGTCAGGGTTTTGGGGGTTAATGACCTTTGATCTGGGAGTTGTAGTTCACCCTTATCCAGAGAGTACTGAACACAGCTCACGTCGAATCTGGACCAAACCTGGCACACAGACCCAACATGGCCATCTTTAAATACTGGTGGGGTTTGGGGTAACTGGCCTACAATTTTGGGAATTGCAGTTCTCCTACATCCTTATGCATTTTCTTATGGGACAGGAGCTGAAAATACGAATCACAAAATTCAGAGTAAACTATGGGACGTCCCATATAATACGAGACTGTTGGCAACCCTACTATTTACTCCCCTCAGGGCAATGCTAGCTTTGGCCCACGGACTCTTAACAGGCTTCGGCCTACTATGAGTGCTTGACTCACACTTTTGTAATCAAAAATATCCAGTTAATATTTAATATTTATGACAGAATTCACCATGATTTAGAGGAGTTGTGGTTCACCTATATCCAGACAGCACTGTGAACCCAACCAACAATGGATCAAGACCAGGCCTGGGCAAACTTCGGCCCTCCAGGTGTTTTGGACTACAACTCCCACAATTCCTAACAGCCAGTAGGTCCAAAACACCTGGAGGGCCGAAGTTTGCCCAGGCCTGATCTAGACCATACTTGGGATGATGGAATTTGCAGTGCATTCACTCAGTTCCAGAGACCATTGCAACAGCCACGAAGGATGGACCTGGACCACATTTGGCACACAGACCCCTCTTTACATACTATACGTCCTGCTGCAGTTTGAGGGAGGATGAACCATGGATGATGGGATATGCAGTACCTTCACCCAATTCACCTCCCACAGCCCACTGAGACCCCATGAGTGACGGACCTAGACCAAACTTGGTACACACACTCTCCACGACCAAGAGAATATACTGGAGATGTTTGGGGGAAAATTGACCATCATGGAAGTTATAGCTCGCCTGCATCCAGAGAAACTGTGACCTCCACCGACAATGGACTGCACAGAGAAGCCCCATGACCAACTGGACATACTGCAAGGGTTTGAAGGATAAGACCTTGATGTTGGGAGTTGTAGATCCGACGTTGGCTGGGTTATCCAGAAAGCACCGAATGCAGCCAACATCAGATCTGGACCAAACTTGGCACCAAGACACAATAGGGCCAACTTTGCATACAGGCAGGGTTTGGGGTTGAATGACCTTGGCTTAGGAAGCTGTAGTTCACCCTTAACCAGAGAGCACTGAATGCAGCCGGCGTCGGATCTGAACCAAACCTGGCACATGGACCCAACACGGCCAACTTTGAATACTGGTGGGGTTTGAGGTGATTGACCCACAATTTTGGGAATTGCAGTTCACCCACGCCCTTATGCATTTTGTAATGGGAGCATTCATAAAAAAACAACGGGAAAGACTGGATTTTTTTCTAAGAAATAGAACTACAAATTACCAAACTGATATTACGTAGCACCCCAAAACAAACAGTGCCTTTTTCAAATAATCTGGGGGGGGGGGATGACCCACCTATGCGGGGGTTGTAGTTCACCCTGCATCCAGAGATATTCCAAAACTTTCCAAAACAAACAATGCCTTTCTCAAGACACCCAGGCATCGCCGAGTCCCCAAGCTAGCATTTCTATAAAAGGTAGCTATTGAACTGCCTTGGATCAATGTACACAAACTTGGGAGCTGGAGTTTGGGGAGGCACCAACCGAGAAAGCTAAAGACCTTGTAACTCCCATGAGCCGAAGAACGCTGGGACCTCAGCAAACGACTACTCCCCATGATTCCATAGAAATGAGCCCTGGTGGTTCAAGCAGGGTCAAAGGGCATGCATTCCATAATGTAGATGCCCCCGGCAGTTTAGGAAAAGAGGAGGAGAGGGCACAGTGCTTCAAATGGGGGAAATGATGTCGCAAGGCCTGGGTGTTAATAATTGCTGGATCACTTGCCCTTGCTCATTGTCCTGCACAGTAGACTCCAAAAAAGAGGACTAAACCAGAGGTGATGTTTTCTCGCGCTTTCTCTTCCTTTGCTGCCATCTCTCCAGCCAGGCAAGCCGCGAGCTGCTTCGTCAGGATGAATGCCACCAACGCCAAAAGCCGCCTTGCCAATAAGGTAGCCTTGGTCACCGCCTCCACCGAAGGGTGAGTCCCGTTCACGATTGTTACAGTCTTCAAAGCAGTCAAGAGGCAATCTTGACTTCCCTGGGTGGATCTACACTGTCAAAGTAATGCGGTTTGAAACCACTTTTGCTGCCATGGCTCAATGCTATGGAATATTGGGATTTGTAGCATAGTGAGGCCGCAGCAAGGAGGACTCAAGCACCTTGAACTCTTTGCTTTCTCTGGGTGTATCTACAAATCCCTATACGATTCTGGCCTAGTTTACCTGTCCAAACGTGTTCTCCCCTATGAACCATCAAGGACACTAAGATCTTCCGGAGTGGCCCTGCTCTCGGTCCCGCCATCTTTGCGTGTGCATGGGTGATACACCTCGCGCCCAATGATAACACTGACACAAAGGGTTGGATGAAAATGGCCACAACTCATTTATTAAACAGAACAAAGGGTTGGCGGCCACGCATGGATCCTGGATCAAGGTAGAACAGGCCCTCGCGAATGTCCAGAGGCACTTGCAAGCCTGGGTGCGAGCAGCCCAATGCCTCTCCTCGGAACTCGGCACCCCAGGGGGCCAGGGCGTTATCCCCCTTACAACCAAGGGGCGATAAGCCATCCTGATCCAGGGCCATGCCACCTGCCAACACGGAGTTGCGACACATAACATGGTAACACATAACCTTAACCAGTGCAACAAAGAACAGATTAAATGTACAGTGAGAACACAAACAAACTGTGTGCCAAGTAGGGAGGGAGGGAGGAAAACCAAATTGGCCCCTGCATGTGCCAGAGGAAGTCCCAGGCAGCCTAAATAGGCTGCCTGGGCAGAGGGAAGGGCCAGCTAGCCACATGGAGGGGGAGAGGCGTGGCCAGCTCCCTCATTGGCCATCTGGCCCTGGCGGCGGGAAACCTTCCCACTGCCCCAGGGGCCTCTGGGAAGAAGGAGCCCCTGATCTCCCCAAGATGGCGACGAGGACAACCCGCCCCGCAAAAGGGGTTGGCCGGTAAGTCGGCCATGCCCATTGCGTGTGCATGGGTGATACACCTCGCGCCCAATGATAACACTGACACAAAGGGTTGGATGAAAATGGCCACAACTCATTTATTAAACAGAACAAAGGGTTGGCGGCCACGCATGGATCCTGGATCAAGGTAGAACAGGCCCCCGCGAATGTCCAGAGGCACTTGCAAGCCTGGGTGCGAGCGGCCCAATGCCTCTCCTCGGAACTCGGCACCCCAGGGGGCCAGGGCGTTATCCCCCTTACAACCAAGGGGCGATAAGCCATCCTGATCCAGGGCCATGCCACCTGCCACAAAAAGGGGGGGAGGTAAGGAGGCAGCCTTACACCCCCCCCCTTTTCCGCCAACCCAAACTCCTATCCTCAATAACCAGAACTGTTGCCTGGTAGCCACCCCAGTGCCACATGGAGATCTCTGTGAGATATCCACCGCTACTGAGCCGCTGCTCCATGGCCCCGACCAGTCTCAATCCCGGGCGCTTGCAATGCGTGCTGGCCATCCCCATGGGAGGCGTAGCCAAGTCCACAGCTCAAATTGCAGTTACGTGACACCCGTAAACTTCACCCCGTCCACAGGGGCCACGGCAGCAGCTTACGCTGGTGACAGGCAGCCACCAATTCCGGCCCGCAGGGGCCACGGCAACAGCCTGGATGCTCCCTCCAGTGAGCCATTGTTGCATGAAGCCAGGCCAGAGTGACAAGCAGCCACTGGTCCCCATCCACAGGGGCAACGTCAACGGCCTGGATGCTCCCTCCGGTGAGCCACTGCTGCATGAAGCCGGTCCAAAGTGACAAGCAGCCACTGGTCCCCGTCCACAGGGGCAATGGCCTGGGTGCTCCCTCCAGTAAGCCCCTGCTGCATGAAGCTGGGCCGAAGTGACAAGCAGCCACTGGTCCCCGTCCACAGGGGCAACGGCAACGGCCTGGCTGCTTCCTCTCCGTGAGCCACAGGCCTGGCTGGTCTCCCTCCGGTGAGCCACTGCTGCATGAAGCCGGGCCAAAGTGACAAGCAGCCACTGGTCCCCGTCCACAGGGGCAACGGCAACAGCCTGGATGCTCCCTCCGGTGAGCCACTGCTGCATGAAGCCGGGCCAAAGTGACAAGCAGCCACTGGTCCCCGTCCACAGGGGCAATGGCCTGGATGCTCCCTCCGGTGAGCCACTGCTGCATGAAGCCGGGCCAAAGTGACAAGCAGCCACTGGTCCCCTTCCACAGGGGCCACGGAACAGCCTGGATGCTCCCTCCGGTGAGCCACTGCTGCATGAAGCCGGGCCAAAGTGACAAGCAGCCACTGGTCCCCGTCCACAGGGGCAACGGCCTGGATGCTCCCTCCGGTGAGCCACTGCTGCATGAAGCCGGGCCAAAGTGACAAGCAGCCACTGGTCCCCGTGTCCACAGGGCAACGGCCTGGATGCTCTCTCCGGTGAGCCACTGCTGCATGAAGCCGGGCCAAAGTGACAAGCAGCCACTGGTCCCCGTCCACAGGGGCAACGGCAACAGCCTGGATGCTCCCTCCAGTGAGCCACTGCTGCATGAAGCCAGGCCGAACCTCGCCCATGAGGCTCCAACCTCCTGGCGCCACGGACTGCTTGTCCTGCCTTCCACTCAGGTCCTGGCAGCCTGGCTCCTCCCTGCAGCTGAGCCACGCCCACTCCAAGCACGTGGGTCCCGGTACCTCTTTACATCCTGCCCATGGCCCTGCGAGAGAAAGAAAAAGAACCAACGGCAGCCTGTACACCTCGAGGAGGAGGCCCGGTCTGATTTACAGGTAAACACTGATGATTCAAATGGCCCGAGGCTTAGAATACGCCTACGGGGACACCACCAGCAGCAGCCAAAGACGCTGCCCCAATCCTGAAGGAGTGCCCTCCATATGATTATGCAGTAGGCCCAGCACATGAATGAGGGCTCTGCGGAACTGCCATTAACTGGTATCTGCTGAGGGGGAGGTTCCATCAAGATGCACAAATAAGCAGCTTGGGGAGGTGTCCCTGGAGCTGAGGAACCCGGCCAGTATCAAATGAGCACAATTGAACTCGCTCACGGCCCTGAATGGGCAGGGAGGCAACCTACCCCCCATATGCCACCTTGGACTTATGGAGCCTGTAAGACCTGGAGTTCCCATGGATAATCGCATGGTTGAGCTGCCGGGCCCTACCAGAGGAATCCGTCTGGAGTTGGCCACAACCTCCCCTGGACATATGGCCCCAATGAAACATTAGAGAAGGCCGGAGAGAAAACTATACCTTGTAATGGGATATGCATATCCTCTTAGAGAGTTGCTGTAAGCTGCTGGAGGAGGGTGGTGTCCTGCTGCCTGGGAGACTGCTTCTTCCAACTCTTCACAAACTTCGTGCTCCTATGCAACTGGTAAGGATCCTCACGGGCTGCCACCTTGCTGTCCAGTAGGCTTTGAAGGTAGCTGCCGTGATGGATTGCATCAATTCTATCCAGGCCTCCCATTTCCAGTGGTCCAAGTTCCAGCGGGCACTTTGTGGGCAGGATGTCTGCGTCTGGAGCTAGGAACCGAAAACCCGCCTTCCTTGTGAGCGGGGCAATGCATCTACCATTTCATTGTTTACACCTGGAACGTCATGCGCTGAGAAGGAGATGTTAGTCTGCACCCAATACCAAGGCACGTCGCCTAGTGAACCCTGAGGCCCTGGCAAACTTGAATGCCGGCCTTACGATCTGCAGCAAAACTTAGCAGGCAAACTTGGGTGGGAGTACTGGGAGTTCCCTGAAAGTGACCTACCTCCTGGCCGCAGACGGCCCAAGGTGTGCCCATAGGTCAGCTGACCTGGCTGCCGGTACCAGGGCCCTCACCGTACAGGAACTGATTGACTTCCCCAACGACAATGGAAGTGGGGGTCCAAGTCTTCTCCTGCACTAGATGGATGACAAAATACTGGCCATGGCCTGGCATATTAAGCATCTGTGTGCACCCAACGCTGCCCTGCCTGCCCCCAAGCCGGAAATAATCTGTTAATGTTGAAGCAAACCACAGCAATGGCTTCACATGGTCCTGCTTGCTGTTTGCATAAAGGAAACGACCAATAGGAGTCTAGGAGACAGTGAGGTGTCTAAAATGTACCAAACAGAGAGAATCGGCCCGCTACTAGCACATGCGGATGCCAATTATCTATTGTGGAGAATGCTTATGTAGAAGGATTTTTTGGGCTAGAAAATTGGAAATCAGGAAGTATGGTTGCAGATATCCTGCCAAAGCCGTGAACCAGACGAGCTCATGCTGACTGCACAAGCCTCCCACTCTTATGATTGGCTGACCCAGACGGAGGGATCCATGCCCCCCCCCAAAAGGGGTGTGTGTGGTCATACGCATCTATGCGTGCCACAGTCTCTTCCCTACGTCTTTGACCCAGGAACGAGATCTCTGTAGGAAACATATTACCTCATATATAGGAATGGCCTGTGCTGGCCGTGAGGCTGACTCGCTCTCTGGCTGGCTCTCCTGTTGACTTCCTTGGAGACTGTCCTGGTTGAATGCAGGGGACTGTATCGGGGGCAAGTTTGAGCTGTCCGATTCAGTGCCACAAGAAGGTCAGTAATGACAATCCTAAGGACATCAAACAGGGTCCTCAGGACACCTAACAGGAAAGGACCCTGTAATCCGCCATGGGGGCAGGCACTGCTCAATGGCGACTGCCTCCTGAGAGGAACGTAAATGGTAAATAAAGGTCAACAACAGGCTACACAATAGGTCAAGAGCCCACCTCGACCCAGGCAGGCCTCGAACTCATGACCTGGTCAGTAGAGATCTAATGCAGCTGACATCCAGCCAGCTGTGCCGCATTCCCGGTGAAACCATATGGGGTGGTCATTAGAAATGTACTGCCTCCCCATGAAAGGGGGAGGGGTCATGGTGTCATCCTACTCTGCGATGGACCACGCTTGGAATTCGGACCTCAGTTCTGAGCACCATGGTTCAAAAGAGATATTGACAAGATGTGAGGTGTCGGGATGAAAGAAACAACAGATGCAAGGTCTGGAGACCTCCCCCATGAAGGGGGGCATGGTGTTATCCTATTCTGCTTAGGTTAGACCTCACATGGAATTCTAGCTCAAATCTGGCGCACCACGGTTCAAAAGAGGTAAGGCAAGATGTAAGGTGCCGAGAAGAGGGAAACTAAACTGATGCGAAGGTCTGGATACCATGCCCTTTGAAGGGCATCCTAGAGAACTGGACATACTTTGCTATCATTGAAAAAAGTTGAGAGTATCCGTGATAGCTATGAAAATCTGTGAAAGGAAGCCAGGAGAAGGAGGGAGCAGGTATGGTTTCTGCTGCCCTGGAAACTAGGACACAGTGCAACGTTTCGAATTCCAGGAAAAGGAGATTCCACCTGGGCATAAGAAGGGCTGCCTGACTGCAAATGCTGTTCCGCAGTGGAACTCGCTGCCTTGTGTTTGATGAAGCTCCTTCCTGCGGGCCGTAGCTGTTTTCTTGGCCGACCTCTGGGTTGTTCTTTCGCATGGAGCCATGATTGAAGAAACCTGTACACAGGACTGCAACTGGACAAGAACAGTTAGCACCACAGGGCAAGCAACGAAGGCACCCAGAAGGGCAAGGGACACCAGAAGGATATGGGAGGATCATCCTGACAATGGGATGGTCAGAATTCACACACCAGAGGTGCCCATGGGGGCTAATTGTTGCAGGGGCAAGGGGGGTGGGACTAGATGGTCCACCAGATCTCTTCCAACTATTCTAATTTCGAAATGAGTATAGGGTTCTCAGCCACAACACTGTCTCTGTTGATGTAGCTTGAGAGCCTGCCCCAGCAGGTGGTGCCCCACGCTAAGTAGGGATGGAAGAACAGTAGAAACTCAATGCCATAGACACACAGAGGCTATTACTAGCAGCGAAGGCAGCTTGCACCAGCAGGGAGTGCCCCACACAAAGGAGGGATGGCACGAACAGTAGGAACATTCAATGCCATGGACACACAACATGTATACACAGACACTCAGAGGCTATTTAGTAGCCGCATTGGCAGCCTGCACCAGCAGGGGGTGCCCCACTAAGGAGAGATGGCACGAACAGTAGGAACACTCAATGCCATGGACACACAACATGTATACACAGACACTCAGAGGCTTTTCAGTAGCCGCATTGGCAGCCTGCACCAGCAGGGGGTGCCCCACTAAGGAGGGATGGCACTCAATGCCAAGGACACACAACATGTATATACAGACACACAGAGGTTATTTACTAACAGTAATGCTGGTAATAGACATTCCAGCTACTGGCCACCCGGAGAGCTGACGCTTCCTAACCTCAGGACACTACCTGGAAATTGGAATGGCCTCGTAAATCAGTTAAATAAGCCTCCCCTCAGATAAATAATTGAAAGAATAAAAGAATAAATGAATGAATGAATAAGTAGTGTGGAGGCAGGCAAGCTGCAAGCCTGCAAGCTGGGTAGCACGGGCAGTGGGCCAGGTGGCGAGCCAAGTCCCTCTCCCCCCAGCTGCAAACCCCGTGGCTGCCGGGGAGTGGGCGTTTTCCACAGACGCCACCGAGATAGAATGGCCTGCATGACTGCCTGGCGCGCAGTGACCTGAACGCAGGCACCAAGCGCGACCCAGGCGGGAGCGGGAGGCAGGCCGAGTCCCTCCCCCTCCAGGGGGCAGGCAGCGGCACGCAGGAGCGAGCATGGGGAGAGAGCTGGGCCCCTCCCCCACCGGAAGCAGGCCGGGGAGCATGGGGCAGGAGGGAGAAATGGCCCCCAGAGGACAGTCCCCTCTACACCCAGGTCAAACAGCAGCCCCGCGCACGTGGACGGCAGCCCCACACCCCCACAGGGAACAAAGGAAGCCTGTGCCCAGGCGGAGGCCATAAGCAGAGGCGGGACAGGGCGGCCAGCAAGGGGCCAGGTGAATGAGGCCTGTGCCGTGCCCGGCGTATGGTGGGGAGACGGGGCAGAAGGAGCAGCCGCCATGAAAGAAAGGCAGCTGCTCGGAGAGGGCAGGGAAAAACCCATCTGGGCGCTTGGAGCGAGGCCAAACCGCCCCCGGAGAAACAAAGCACCATACTAACCGAAATACTGTAGCTGCTTCTGCTGAAAACCAAATTGGCCCCTGCATGTGCCAGAGGAAGTCCCAGGCAGCCTAAATAGGCTGCCTGGGCAGAGGGAAGGGCCAGCTAGCCACATGGAGGGGGAGAGGCGTGGCCAGCTCCCTCATTGGCCATCTGGCCCTGGCGGCGGGAAACCTTCCCACCGCCCCAGGGGCCTCTGGGAAGAAGGAGCCCCTGATCTCCCCAAGATGGCGACGAGGACAACCCGCCCCGCAAAAGGGGTTGGCCGGTAAGTCGACAATGCCCATTGCAAGCGTGTCTGGTGGGAACGAGGGACAGGGCCTTCTCTGTGGTGGCCCCTCGGTTATAGAACTCCATCCCGAGTGAGATCAGATCTGCCTCCTCCCTCTTGTCCTTTTGGAGGCTAGTGAAATCCTGGTTTTGGAAGGAAGCATTTCCATAATAAGGACCGAGACTGTTTTTAGACAAAGTTAATGACCACATAAGGACGGACTGAGTCCCTCTTCGGAGGTGAGAAGGTCGGGATATAAACGTTTTAAATAAATAAATACACCAGGCCTGGGCAGACTTCAGTCCTCCCTCCAGGTGTTTTGGACTTCAACTCCCATGGTTCCTAACACCTGGAAGAAGGACCGAAGTTTGCCCAGGCCTGATCTACACTGTCAAAGTAAAGCAGTTTGACACCGCTTTAACTGTCACAGCTGAACGCCATATACACTATCTGCGTTATAATGCAGTACCTGGAAGAGAAGACTCAAGACATTGTAAAACACTCATGATTCCATAGCATAGAGCCATAGCTGTCAAAGTGATATCATACTGCATTAGTTTTATAGTGTAGATGCATTCTCTATGGCTTCTGCAGGATGAAAAAAGCAGGGAGAGGCATAAAACAGAGGCCTTGAGGCTAATCTCCAACTCAAGTTGAACCTGCCAGATAATCTCGGCTTTTGATTCTTGGAGCTTGTCGCAAGAGGTCTCTTTTTGTTCCTAAATTGGAGCCACTTGCGCTTCTCACTAACAATTTCAGTCTTTTGGAGTTCGGATTTGAGTAGAGAAGCCTCCAAAGCATCAGATTAAAAGTCTTAAGGTATTCTTCCAAATTTTGATCCGGCTCTGCTTTATGTTTTGATGGGTGTGCAGATTTATCAAGGATATCTATGGATGCTTCTACACTGTTAAATTCAATTCCTCCAGCGGTGCATCTACACTGTAGAATTAACACAGTTTGTCACCACTTTAAAGTGCCATGGCTCAGTGCTATGGAATCCTGGGAGATGTCGACCCTTTCCACACAGCTGTATAAAATCCACATTGATTGAACTGGATTATATGGAAGTGTGGACTCAGATAATCCGGTTCAAAATAGATATTGTGGATTTTCTGCCTTATATGGCTGTGTGGAAGGGCCCTGAGTTTGACAAAGTCCTTATATTTCTCTGCTAAAGAGTGCTGGGGACCCACCAAACTACAAATCCCAGGATTCCATAGCATAGAGTCATGGCACTTAAAGCGATGCCAAACTTGATGAATTGGTCTTTTCACATAGCCATCTTTCAGCCTGCCTAAGTGTATATACCCCTGGTTTAATATTTCATGCTGGTCCTTTCTTTCCTTGCCCATGTCTTTCTAGAATTGGCTTTGCGATTGCTCGCCACCTGGCCCAAGATGGTGCTCATGTGGTTCTAAGCAGCCGTAAACAAGCCAACGTGGACAGGGCCGTGGCCGAGCTGCGGTCAGAGAACCTCAGTGTGTCGGGATTGGTGTGCCATGTGGGCAAAGCCGAAGACAGGCAGCACCTGATTGAGACGGTAAGAACGAAGTATCTTTGGCACCATGGGCTGCACCTGCAGTGTAGGATTCATGCACTTCAACACCACTTGAACTGCCATGGCTCAATGCTAGGAAATCCTGGGAGTTATAGTTTGGTGCACTACTACTTTTTTGCCAGAGAATTCAAAAAGACCTATCAAAACAACAACTCCCAGGTTTCTCATTGCATTGAGCCGTAGTAGTAAAAAAATGGGTCAGGAAAGATGAGGGCATCACCCGTTTTTCTCCATTCCAGCCATTATTATCTTTTTTTTCTCTTTTTTAAAAAATAATTTATTAAGTTTTCATAATACAGAAAAAAGACTACAAAAGGTAATAGTGGGGATAGGATTTGGATTGGATGTGCAGGAAAGAGGGCAGGGGATTGCGGGGGAAAAAGATCAAGGAAACGTTAAAAAACAGCATGGAAAAAACATACATTGTGCACTAAAGGTTTTTTTGGGAGTCCAAATCTGCCATTATTATCTGCCAGGGTTTGATCCTTCTGCCAGGGCTTATGCCTAGAGCTGAAAATTATCTTTACATCAGTGAAGACTTAAGATTGTAATATCAAAAGATTGTAAGAGTTATTGCTAATGTTGCTGTCATTGCTTTGCTTTTAGGCTCTTGAGCGCCATGGAGGGATTGACATTTTGGTGTCTAATGCAGCCGTGAACCCCTATGTCGGCCCCATCCTTGACGCACCAGGAGAGGTCTGGGACAAGGTAATAATGATGAGGATTATGATGATGATGATACATTAATATAACAACAGCAGCAACAATAATACATTGAAGTTGGCAATTGTTGCATGTCAGCCTGTGATTGTGTCTGATGTTCATGATGGTAATGATGTTCATGTTGATGTTCATGTTGAGAAAGGGGATGATGTTCCTGACAATGGGCCTGGGGGTGAGCGCTTTCTTGGGCCTAATTTAAGTCCTGATTTAAGGTCAGAAGAGAGGCCTGAGCTGTCTCTGGAAGATTCACAAGGCCACATTCCTGGGAGAGGCCTTTCGCCGCGTTTCTCAAAGCAACTTTCTGGAAATGATGCTGAGATTGATTTGCCAGCTGCAGGAATTATTTATTTATTTATTTATTGTTTCGATTTGTATACCGTCTTTCCGATTTGGCTCAGGACGGTTTACAGTACATCGACCTAAACATTAAAACCATAAAACCATACAATCAAACATTAACAATTAAAACAGATTAACAGAGTTAGTCCATAACCAAGGAATGGCTAAAGGTTAAATGCCTGACGGAAAAGAACTGTTTTGCAGGCTCTCCGAAAGGCCGGCAGTTCAGTGATTGCTCGAACCTCAGATGGCAGGGTGTTCCATAGGCTCAGTGCTACAACAGAGAAGGCCCTCTGCCTAGTCGAAGACAAATGGATAGTTCGTAAGGAAGGGATCTGTAAGAGCTTGTGATCCTCAGATTGAAGAGATCTCTGGGGAACATATGGGAGTAGACGGTCCCCCAAGTACACCGGCCCCAGACCATACATGGCCTTAAAGGTCAAGACCAACACTTTGAAGATGATCCGGTGCTCAATTGGCAACCAGTGCAGCTGCTGCAGGGTTGGAGTGATATGAACCCTGGCTGGTGCTCCAGCCACGAGTCTCGCTGCAGCGTTCTGCTCCAGTTTAAGCCTCCGGATGACCGACAAAGGAAGGCCGATGTAAAGGGCATTACAGTAGTCTAGCCTCGAGATGACCGTTGCCTGGATTACCATGGCTAGATCGCTTCCGGTGAGGTAGGGAGCCAGCCGCCTAGCCTGCCGCAGGTGAAAAAAGGCAGATCTGCTGACAGCCAAGACCTGAGCCTCCATTGTCAGCAGCGGGTCCAATTGGACCTCTAGGCTCTTTACTAAAGACAACGGGCGTAGTGCCTCGCCGTCCAGAGCAGGCAGCTGAAGCCCACACCCACCTGGGCGACCCAGTCAAAGGATGTCCGTCTTCGATGGATTCACTCTCAAGCGACTGGCTCGTAGCCAACCAGTCACAGCTTCAGGGCATAGTTGGAAACAATTAATGAGGAAGAGGATAGTGAAACCTTGGACAGAAAGTGAAGTTTTAGTAAACAGAGGCAGAGCTTTCAGAGACTGAGGTGATCCATTGGTCTACAGCAGAAGAAAGTCAAGAAAAATGCTTTCCTTTCGGTTTTGGAATCTGGAAAAAGTTTATAATGATTCATGGGGGAGAGGCGCCTCAGTCAAGTCAACCATGTTATTTTATCACAGACTTGCTTTCAAGTACTCTGAGTTCCATGTACCACATTTTTGCCAAGCCTAAGTTTTGCTTATGAGATTTTCCTGCTGTTTTGTTTCATGGCTTCATGTGTTTTGTTTCATGGACTTCTATGTACTCATGGATCTTGTTTTCCTTTGAAACTTATGGACTGCTTTGGATTTTGGACCTTTACCATTTTGCTATTTTTAATCGCTTTGCTTACATATATTCTACAATAAACTGCTTGTTGATTTTACCAAGCTGCTGTGGTGGTTAAGGTCAGAGGTGTTCCTGCTCTGGTGTATGACCGTTATTATTATTATTATTATTATTATTCCTTGTGTTTCCTTAAGACTCAAGTCAGGTAGTTTTTTCTACCGTCAGTCCGAAAGTCCTCCAGCAGCATGGGCACTCAGACTCAGCCCCCCGGAAACAAAATCCTGGCTACGGCCCTGTTTGGAAGTGATTGTTTCCTGGTTCTATTTAAGAATTTCCAAAGGAAAAATTCTTGACGGCAAAAGTGATAAGAGTTTGCCTCTACACTGTGGAATTAGTGCAGCTTCACACCACTTGAATCTTGGGAGTGGTAGTTTGGTTTTCCACCAACAGTCATTGACAGAGAAGGCTAAGGAACTTATAAAACCACCAGTCTCAGGATTCCATGGCATTATAATCTATATATATATAAAGAGAAGTGACGTGTTTAGGGGCTTATAGACAGCAAAACCGCTTAACCAACAAACACCAAATCAGGCCACAAAACCCACAACTGAACAAGGTATGTTTAGCACCCAGAAAAGTCCCAAAAAATTTAAACAGAACACTCTAAAACGGCTAAAAACATGGGGAACTACACTTCCCAGCATCCCCCATGCCAGAGCAGCACTGCGCATGCGCTGACATACTGCCCGTGTGCTCTCCGCTCTTCTCCCCCCTCCCCCCCCCCCCACGTCGGCACAGAGAAAAACAACAGCAACCTTCAAACTGATAGTTGGTTGGTGACAAAGGGAGGCTAGGAGCAACGCAGAGCTCACCTTACCTCACCTTCCCCTTTCTGCGTGTCCTCCCTCCCTCCCTCTCTCTCTCTCTCTCGGAGCCGAAAGTGAGCTTCCTTCCTTCCCAAGCAGGCCATTCAGTCCCCTCCTCCCTCCCTCCCTCCGCCATTGCCAAGCGCCATGGGCCGGGGCCTCCTCGGGCCCTCCTCCTCCTAAGGAAGGAAGGAGGAAGGAAGGAAGGATAGCAGGAAGGAAGGAAAGGAAGGTCGGATGGATGGGTGGAAAGAAGGAAGGAGGGGAGGAGAAAGGAAGGAACAAGGAAGGATAGCAGAAAGGAGGGAGGGAGGGGAGGAGAAAGGAATGGAAGAATAGAAGGAGGGAAGGAAGGAAGGAAGGAAGGAAGGAGGGGAGGAGAAAGGAAGGATACAGGGAAGGAAGGAGGGGACGAGAAAGGAAGGAAAAAGGAAGGATAGCAGTAAGGGAGGAAGGGGAAGAGAAAGGAAGGGTATAATAGAAGGAGGGAAGAAGGAAGATAGGATGAAAGGAAGGAAGGAGGGGAGGAGAAACAAGGGAAAGGGAAAGATGGATGGAAGGAAGTAAGGAGGAGAAGTAGGAAGGAGAAAGGGAGGAGAAAGGAAGGATAACAGAGAGGGAGGGGAGGATACAAGGAGGGAAGGAAGGTTGGATGGATTAATGGAAGGGAATACTATTTCATTTTCTCCTTCCTTCTTTGCCTCTTTCCTGCCTTCCTCCCCTTTTTCATTCCTTTCTATTTTCTCTCCTTCCTTCCATACCTCTTTCTTTCCTTCCCATTACTATTACTGTTGTTGTTGCTGTTGTAATTAAGCAGACCTTCTCATTACTTAATTTTCCATACCACCAGACTACGCCACAGCAACGCCTGGCCGGGTACAGCTAGTAGTAGTAGTAGTAATAACAATAATAATAATAACTTTAGTTATACCCCGCCACCATCTCCCCAATGGGACTCGGATGGCCACGCCCATCAATGCAGTAAACACAATATAACACAAGAACTCAACAGAAAATCAGAAAATAAAATAACTTAAAATAATGTAAATAAACAACACAACACAACAAGCCATCCATTCGCATTGAGCTACAGCAGTTATGTGGTGTCAAACTGTGTTCATTATCCAGTATCGGTGTGCCCAATGAATGGCAGAGCTGCAAATCACCCTGTTTTTGAAGCAGGTCTTCTCTTTACTTGCTTCTGTATTTGCAGATTCTGGATGTCAACATCAAAGCTGCTGCCATGCTGGTTCAATCGGTGGTGCCTCATATGGAGAAAAGAGGGTGAGTGCACAAGTTCCAGGTCCAGCTCTTGCTCTGTTCTTTGCTGGATAACCAAGAAGTTCTTCTTGCATACCTTCCTTCTTTCCTGACTTTTTTGTCTTCAGTCTAAGCAGATGATTTTTCTAACACACATCTTTCTCTCCCACTATTGACAAATGTTTGTTACTAGATAATTTTTGCTGTCAACCATTATGTGTCTGTTTCAAAGAAACAGGCATCTTGTATATTATATTGTTTTGTGTCTCTTTTTAGAGAGATAAAGTGAGATGGAAGTAAATATAATATATATAAAATATTAATAACTGTGATTGAGTCATATACAGTCAGCCCTCCACATACAGAAGAATTAGGGGGCACATGATCTCTGTAAAAGTGGGGGAAATGACCTTGTACAACTACAACTCTCTCTTTCTCTCTCTCTCTCTCTCGGCATTACTTCGCGAACGAAGATTCTTAGGAAGGACTCATCCCACGCTTTTTACAAGCGTGTTGATGACTAAAAAGGCCAATCTGAGATAGGCAAGTTCGGTTGCAGAAAGCACAGCAGAAAGTCTCCTTGGGTGATGTTGTTTCCAAGTTGCGGTTCTTTCTCCATTGTCGTTTCTCTTCGAGACCCATTCGGCGTGTCTTCTCGAAAGAGGCCGCAGCATTGTGGATAGTGCGTCTCATGCCTCCCAATGTGAGGCCAGGGTGGACCATTGTTGGTGATCAATCTGGCCGAGCCTGAGATGTTGTTTCAGGGAGTCCTTGTATCTCTTTTTGGGGGCACCTCTCTTGCGCTGACCCATGGCGGGTTCACCATAGAGTAGTCTCTTTGGGAGGCGGTGGTCCTCCATCCTAGAGATGTGCCCTGCCCAGCGCAGCTGTGTTCTCAATAGCATGGCCTCAATGCTGGCGATCCCTGCTTGCTCAAGGACAGCAACATTCGTCACATAGTTGGTCCAGTGTATATTTAGGATTGTGCGAAGACAGCGCTGATGAAAGCGTTCGAGGAGTCGTAGGTGTTGGCTATAGGTGACCCATGTTTCAGACCCATAGAGGAGAATATACAGTATGATAGCTCTGTACACACTGATTTTGGTGCTTTGCCTCAGGTGCTTGTTGCTCCAGACTCTCTTGAGAAGCCTTCCAAATGCACTATATGCCTTTGCTAATCTGTGATCTATCTCTTTGACAATCTTGGAGTCTGAAGAGATGATGCTTCCCAAGTAGGTGAACTGCTGAACGGACTTATGAGAAAGGGCTCAGAGAGAGCATCGCCGTGTCTGACTTGACCGCGCTGTCCCTCATGTAACAGGATAATCATTTTGAGGAATTTGGGGGGACATCCTAGACGTTCCAGGATTTGCTCATAGTAATAGTAATAATAATAATAACAATAATAATCTTTATTTATACCCCGCCACCATCTCCCCAATGGGGACTTGGGGCGGCTAACATGAGGCCAAGCCCTTCTAAAATACAATACAACACAGTAAAATACAAAATACAAAACAAAATACATCAGAAATAGTAATATTTTTTTAAAAAGATACAATAACAATAACAAATGAAATGGTACAGGATTGAAACTCTTATAGCATAGACTTGAAGGTTGGGTTGCTGATCTGAAGATAGCCAGTTTGAATCCGGGAAGAGTGTGGATGAGCTCCAGCTTCCTATGCGGGGACATGAGAGAAGCCTCCCGCAAGGATGGTTAAAGCATCAAAACATCTGGGCATCCCCTGGGCAACGTCCTTGCAGATGGCCAATTCTCTCACACCAGAAGTAACTTGCAGTTTCTCCAGTCACTCCTGACACGGGAAAAAAAATTAAGACATGGCAATTCTAGAGGTGCCAAACTGCATTGATTCTGCAATGTAGATGCACCCTTAGAGAGGTGCTCTCTCTAATCCTCCAGAACATGTCTATGGTCAGCTTCCATTAGAAGTTATCTTTAGAGTCGAACTGGGAGACCTAGGAATTTCTAGAGGGATCCTATTAATCAAATCCATAAAAGTTAAACTTTCAAATGTGGGGGGCCAATTGTAGTGAGAATTTATTTCAAGCACATGTAGTTAAAAGCATCTGTCTAGACATCAGCATGGTTGCTTTGAGTCTCCTTGTGGAGAGAAAAAGTGGGGTATATATAAACATCCTCATCACCACCAGGCTCATAGGAGCCCCTGATGGTGCAATGTGTTAAACCCTTATGCCGGCAGGACTGCCGACTGAAAGGTTAGCAGTTTGAATCCGGGAGCGGGGTGAGCTGCCATCTGTCAGCGCTAGCTCCCCAAATGGGAACATGAGAGAAGCCTCCCACAGGATGGTAAAATACCAAACATTCAGGTGTCCCCTGGGCAACATCCTTACAGATGGCCAATTCTCTCACACCAGAAGTGACTTGCAGTTTCTCAAGTCGCTCCTGACACGAAATAAACAAAATCACCTTGCTCGACATGTGGTGAAAAGTTTGTTTTTTGGAATAGGTTTTCCCAAATATTTTTGAACCAGATGCAAACAAAAAAAAGGTCACTAGAAAGCCATGTTACATGGATGTTTCATAACCTGTCATAATGTGAGCACTGCAGGGATATGGGTGGAATAGAGAAAAAGGAGGGAAATGAAGAAATGAAAAAAGAAAAAGAAGGGAAAAAAGAAGCAGTGCAATCCAGCTAAATTCCCTCCTTTCCCCGCTTCCTCTCCTTACAGTGGTGGATCTATTGTCCTGGTCTCCTCCATTGGAGCCTATACCCCTTTTCCGGTGAGTCGCTTGCTTCTTTCCTCCGCTAGTGATTCTATGTCTCCCATTTTGGGGAACTTCACCATCTGGTCTAAGCATGAAATTCAGGCTGGATCTACACTGCCATATAATTCAGTTCAAAACAGATAATCCTGAATTTTTTATGGCACTGTAGATGGGGGCCTCCTTTATGTTTCATATACATCATATATCCTCTCCGTTGGCGCCTCCTTGTTGTGGGGGAGAGGCTTGTGTACCCTAATGCTGGCAGTGGCATAATAGTCACCGGTAGGGCTTCCCATGCCAGACAGGTCACAATCGAAGGGTCTGACAAAGAGCGTCTATGGGCAGGATGGGCTCTCTAGCCTTTTGGCAACCATCATAGGAAAACTCTAATTTCAAACCCAGGCAGATGGTGCTTGTCTAACCCTGTAAGGTCAACCATCTAAGAGAAGGTAACTCTAATCAAACCTATGACCTGAGGACCTCGCTGCCACCGTCCAAGCTTGCTAGGCCCCGGCAGATGAACCTTTGGTTTAAAGGGTGAGGCCAGTTCTGTGCACACTGTGCTCCACCAGAAAGGTCCATTGCACAGGCTCGAAGGACACGTCCAACTTCCTAGTCATCAACTTGCTTGTAGAAAGCGTGGGATGAGTCCTTCCTGAATCTTCGTTCGCGAAGAAAAGCCAAGAAAGAAGCCATCATATATATGTGGTGTAATGTAAAATAAACCACGTGTAGTTCATATTTGATCAGCACACACACTGTCTTGCCAGAGAAAGAAAATATACCACACAGGTGAGCAGTAAAGAACAAGTAGTTTACTCTTCTTAATTGAGAACAACATATGTACAATGTGATCCGTTGTATCCACTCAGATTATATCTTTTAATGAGAGGTTTAGTGGCCTTTCTTTGTCCATGTGGATGAACTCCTTCAGCAGCTCATGAAGCAAGAGCACACTCCAAACTCTCTCTCTCTCTCTCTCTCTGAACATCTGCATATACTGCTCAAGCCTGAACAAAATTGTAACAGTATCCAAAAGTCCCCAGCTCAGCCATTGACATTAATTGATTCCTCGAATGCTCCAACAATACTCCTGATTATTTTGTGCATAAAACAAAGGTTGGGTACATTAACCTTCAGAAAGCAAAGATGATACGAGCCTCATTTAGTACAATTTATTTATTTATTTATTGCATTTATATTCCGTCACTTCTTAACCCCCAAAGGGGGACTCAGGACGTCATAAGAGACTAAATCCCCTTCACCCAATAGATAAGCTATTTTTTCCCCCTGCTACTTATTGCCACAAGGTGCATTGCTAACATGGTCACCAGTTGAGATGGCTTTAAAAGGATGCTGGAATAATTTTTTTTGGATTCTTGGCGGTCTTTTGTCCTGGGGGGCTGAATGCGCACTTACTTTTTGGACCGGTGGTGTAGTTGGCTTGGGAGTAGAATTATCAGTATTGTAACAGTTTGTTCAGCTATATCCAGAAAAAGGGCCCACTCAAGGTGGCTTGAAGGCTGGGGCCTAAATTAACTCAGGGAAGGATGGGCAATGTAGTCTACAGGAACTCAAGTTGGGGAAATGATAAAGCCAATGACCTTCACTCCTTTGTAGGGTTTGGGTCCCTACAACGTCAGCAAGACTGCTCTTCTGGGCCTCATGCGCAACTTTGCCCCCGAATTGAGCTCCCGAAAAATACGCATCAACTGCCTGGCACCCGGCACGATTGAAACCAAGTTCAGCGCAGTGGTGAGTTCCAGACATTGGAGGAAAGAGGCAAAGAGTTATGACTTGTTGTTGTGAAATGTTGGCCTTCCATAGAGACCACTGAATGGAGGAACGTCTGTGGTTGTATCTACACTGTACAGTTAATGGAGTTTGACACCACTTTATCTCTCATAGGTCAATGTGTTGGAACCATGGGAGTTGTAGTTTTACAAGGTCATCTCTGACAAAGAGTGCATATGCCTCATCAAACTACAACTCCCATGTGTTGTTAAAGGCTTTCATGGCTGGAATCACTGGGTTGCTGTGATTTTTCAGGGCTGTATGGCCATGTTCCAGAAGCATTCTCTCCTGATGTTTTGCCCACATCTATGTCAGACATCCTCAGAGATTGAGGGCCCTGTTGGAAACTAAGTAAGTGAGGTTTATATATCTGTGGAATGTCCAGGGTGGGGGAAAAAACTCTTGTCATCTAGTCCAGTGTTTCCCAACCAGTGTGCCGCTGCACACTAGTGTGCCGTGAGCGATCATCAGGTGTGCCATGGGAAATTGGCACCCCCCTCCTAGCAGCCCCCTCACAGGTTTCTAAGAAGCAAATTGAGCCTCTCCGCTTGGAAATGTTTATATTTTTTTACTATTTTACTGGTTTTTTGAGAATTGCTTCCCCCCCCCCCCTCCAAAGGAACTGTTTATAAGAGCTTCATGACATCCAGTTTACTGGAAGCAAGTTTCACTCAGGGTGAAATTTCACAAGGGTCTGGAGAACAAGCCCTATGAGGAGCGGCTTGAAGAGCTGGGCATGTTTAGCCTGAAGAAGAGAAGGTTGAAAGAAGACATGATAGCCATGTATAAATATGTGAGAGGAAGTCATATATATGTTGTGTTCATAGAAACAGGCCCAGGGTTCACACTGAGTGTATAAATACATTTAAAAACATATTAACTATATGTATTACTGTGTTAGAGTGTCATTTTGTGTCATTTTGGTTTGTGGTTGGCCCCAAAATTTTGAAAATGTAAAAAATGGCCCCCGGCTCAAAAAAGGTTGAAAAACACTGATCTAGGTATATGTGAATGTTGCAATTTGCACCTTGATTAGCATTGAATGGCCTGCAATTTCAAAGCCTGGCTGCGGGAATCCTTTGTTTGGAGGTGTTAGCCAGGCCTTGAAACTGCAGGCCAATAAATGCTAATCAAGGTGGCAAATTGCAACGTTCACACTTCCCTCAAGCAGACAAGAGTTATTTCTCCCACCTTAGACATTCCACAGATATATATATAAAAAAACTCACTTACCTAGTTTCCAGCAGAGCTCACAACCTCTGAAGATGCCTGCCATAGATGTGTGGGTGAAACATCACCAGACAATGCTTCTGGAACATGGCCATACAGCCCAGAAAACTCACAGCAACCCATACATCGAGCCTTGGCGGTTAATATGCTTTGAAAGGGCATTAAGTCTACAATGTATATACACCCTTAAGGGTTTGTTGCAATAGGGGTGGTAATTCTTTTCTTGATAAGGAGAGCAACAAACCGACAAGCATGTTCTTGTTTCAGTCTACAATGTAGATGCTGCACCTTTATGGGTTCATTGCAATCGGGGTGGTGATTCTTGTATTGATAAGGAGAACAAACAAACTGACAAGCACGTTTTCGTTTCAGTTAAGGAAAGATAAAGCCACGCTGGAAAAAATGATGGAGTCCATGGGGATCCAAAGGTAACCTTGTCTCCATGCCACCTAGCCATCCAAGTGTGGCTTCAATGGAATTCCTTATGTGATGATTATCAGAGGGAAACTAGAAGGGGCACTGGCCCATTGATGAATAGGACCCATGTTTTGCCAGCACTGGTATCTCCAGTTGAAATGCAAGACCCTTGAAAGTGATGGTGCTGAGACTGATAGATCCTACTCTTAATCTGAATAAGTTTTGGTTGTTCATCTAAATCTGTACAGTGCTAAATTCCATATCTGTGGAATTTATGGAAAATATGATATGGGACTTGCAGTGGGAACATAAAACTACGAAATGAACGATTTCTGATGGAAGCGTACTTCAGAATCATATTGGAAGACCTAGAAAATCCTTCAGGAGAAAACATCTTTAGCATTTCTAGGTTCTTCAGCCTGACTCTGTTCAGCATCCGATGGAAGGATACCATTCAATCATGCCAGAGGACCTAGAAAATTCCTATATAGAACACTCCCCTAGCATTTCTATACCCTCCAATGTGACAATCTCCAACAAAAGCCTATTGTTCAATTATGCTGGAGGGTCTAGAAGAAAATGCCTAGAGGTAATACATCTGCTGTGTGATTTTGTGGTCAGCCTCCTGTAGAAACATATGAATGTGCTAGAGAATTGTGCTAGAGCACCAAAAAATTCTAGAGAGAATCTATTTTTCAGATATGGCTAAGTGAAAAAGTGAATTTTGAAGCTTTTGTTGTTTCTTCGTTCAGTCGCTTCTGACTCTTCATGACCTCATGGACCATCCCACACCAGAGCTCCCTGTCGCCCGTCACCACCCCCAGCTCCTTCAAATTCAAGCCAGTCATTTCAAGGATACCATCCATCCAGCTTGCCCTTGGTTGGCTCCTCTTCCTTTTTCCTTCCATTTTCCCCAGCATTATTCCCTTCTCCAAGCTGTCCTGTCTTCATATTATGTGGCCAAAGTACTTCATCTTTGCCTCTAATATCCTTCCCTCAAATGAGCAGCCGGGCTTTATTTCCCAGAGTATGGACTGGTTGGATCTTCTTGCGGTCCAAGGCACTCTCAGAACTTTCCTCCAACACCACAGTTCAAAAGCGTCTCTCTTCCTTCGCTCAGCCTTCCCTAAAATCCAGCTCTCACATCTGTAGGTTACTACAGGGAACACCATTGCTTTAACTATGCGGATCTTCGTTGCCAGTGTGATGTCTCTACTCTTAACTATTTTATCGAGATTGATCATTGCTCTCCTCCCAAGAAGTAAATGTCTTCTGATTTCCTGGCTGCAGTTTGAGTCTGCAGTCATCTTTGCACCTAGAAATACAAAGTCTGTCACTGCCTCCACGTTTTCTCCCTCTTTTTGCCAGTTATCAATTATGAAGCTAGATTGGGAATTCTCTGTTTCTGCCTTTATTCCATTAGAGCAGTGGTTCCCAGCTTTTTAAAAAACAAACAAACAAACCAGGAACCACTTGAATGAGAACCACTTTGACCAGGACCCACTCTCCAACATTAGAGGCTCATGCCAGTGAGTCCTTTCAAGGCTTAGGGGTTCTGTGTGGGAAGTTTGGCCCAATTCTATTGTTGATGGGGTTCAGAATGCTCTTTGATTGTAGGTGATCTATAAATCCCAGCAACTACAACTCCTAAATGTCAAGGTCTACTTTCCCCAAACTCCACCAGTGTTCACATTTGGGCATATTGAGTATTCATGCCAAGTTGATCCAGATCTATCATTGTTTGAGTCCACACTTCTCTCTGAATGTAAGTGAACTATAAGTCCAAAACTCAAGGTCAATGCCTACTAAACCCTTCCAGTATTTTCTGTTGGTCATGGGAGTTCTGTGTGCCAAGTTTAGTTCAATTCCATCATTGGTGAAGGTCAGAATGCTCTCTGATTGTAGGTGAACTATAAATCCCAGCAACTTCAATTCCCAAATGACAAAATCAAACCTACCCCACTTCAACACCACCAGTATTCAAATTTGGGCATATCAGGTATTTGCGCCAAATTTGGTCCAGTGAATGAAAATACATCCTGCCAATCAGATATTTACATTACAGTTCATAACAGTAGCAAAATAACAGTAGCAACAAAAATAATGTTATGGTTGGGGGGCAACACAACATGAGGAACTGTATTAAGGGGTTGAGGCATTAGGAAGGTTGAGAAACACTGCTCTAAACTCTTGGAGAACTGCTTTTTCTCTCCCCCCCCCCCCCCGCCCCCTCAGGCTTGGACAACCATCTGACTGTTCCGGCATAGTTTCCTTCCTTTGCTCACCAGATGCCGACTATATTACAGGAGAGACGATAATAGTGGCCGGAGGTGCACAGTTCCGTCTCTGATGGGAATTTGGATCTTCCTGTGGACATGGCACATGCTTTCACCTTGCCCTCCTGGCATTTCAGGAATATAGAATATGGGGGACCTTCATGTTGGCTAACAAATCTATTTGAGGGGATACTTGTGGGTGTGAAGGCTGTCTTGTCCTTGAAGCTACCAGAAGCTATGAACGGGAGAAATCCAGGATCTCATTTTGGAGAGACAGAAGATGATGATGAAAGCTGTCAACTGCAAGATCACTTTACACCTAAAAGTGTATGTCAATACCAGGAATTCTCAAACTGCGGCCCTCCAGCTGTTTGGGCCTTCAGCTCCCAGAATTCCTGGCAATTGAACAAGCTCGTTGGGGCTTCTGGGAGTTGGAGACCCAAACAGCTGGAGGGCTGCAGTTTGAAGATGCCTGGTTTATACCTTCTTTAAAAGGCTCTATGACGGTGGTGCGCCTGTTTGGAATAAGGATGATCAAAAATGGGGTGGGCACTGCATAGGGTCCAGTTTTCTACTCTCAGAAGGGTCAGAATGGGGTTGCTGAGGGCTGTAAAAAGAGCCTTAGGAGCCTCTTAGTTCTCCCCTTATGCAGGTAACGAATTCAGATGTTTATCGGTACCATTAAGGGCTAATTGGAAAGGAAAAGAATATTACCCATCCGAACGTATCTCTCCTTATGAACCAACTAGGAGGTTAAGATCTTCCGGGGAGGCCCTGCTCTCGCTCCCGGCTTCCTCGCAGATACGTTCGGTGGGGACGAGAGACAGGGCCTTCTCGTGGTGGCTCCTTGAATGTGGAACGCCCTACCTAGGGATATAAGATCAGCCCCCTCCCTATTGTCTTTCCAAAGGCAGGTGAAATCCTGGCTTTTCGAACAGACTTTTTCGAGCACAGCATAGCATGACCCGACTATGAAATTGAATAATAACACGACATGGCAATGCTCACAAGAATGTTTTTAAGGCTTGTATGTTGTTGTGTTTTTTAATGTTTTGTAATATTTTTAAATATTGTTATTGTATGTTAATTGTTTAATACTTTTATGGTTGTTTTAAATTGTTGTGTAATGGCATTGGATTATTGCCAATCGTAAACCGCCCTGCGTCGCCCTGGGGTTGAGAAGGGCGGTATAGAAGTGTCGTAAATAAATAAATAAATAAATACTTGGCTAGAGAAGACGGGAATTGAGGAAGGTATGTATTTATGGGATCACAAAAGCCTTGGGGCTCTGGAGGCTTTTGGGGAGTATGGATACTCTGTGGTACTGCAATGAGTAGGGGGAAAATCTGTATCATTTCTCTATGCCTTTCACTTCTCTTCTCCTAAACAAAATAAAGCTGTCTGTTTGAATGAAGAGTGTCTGTCTCTTTCTTTGGGGGTCTGGGAAGGAGGAAAGGGAACCCCACTTTCATGACCAATGGGTTCAGGAGAAGTGCCTGACTTGAGAGCACAATTTCTTCTTTCCTGTGCTGCCTTTGCTCACATCCATCCTGTTGGGCAAGTGGGCTTAATAAGAAAAGACCCTCCTCAAAAGCCTGCACATTGACCTAACATGGCCAACTGTTTGGGGGTTAATGACCTCTGATCTGGGAGTTGTAGTTCACCCTTATCCAGGCCCGGATCAGGCCCTTTTGGCACCCTAGGCCAAAGGCTCTGCCCGTGGGGAGGCCCCGCATCGGCTCCGGGGGTGGGGCTTTCCTTCCTCCTCCTCGCACTGGTGAGGAGGTGGGGGCGGAGCCGGTGGCGGGGCAGAGCCGAGGGCGGGGGCAGAGCTGAGGGGAGAAGAGCAAAGGGGGGAGGGCGGCCGTGGATGGCGCTCTCGCCGCAGCGCGTATGTGTTCCTTTTTAATTTTTATTTTTTTAAAATTTGATTTAAAAAAAAAACTGGGGGGCGGACCTGCTGCCCCCCCAAAGGTGCCACCCTAGGCCATGGCCTAGGGTGGCCTTATGGATAATCTGGGCCTGCCCTTATCCAGAGAGCACTGAACACAGCTGACGTTGAATCTGGACCAAACCTGGCACATTGACCCAACATGACCAACTGTGCATATAGTCAGGGTTTGGTGTTTATGTCCTCTGATTTGGGAGTTGTAGTTCACCCTTATCCAGAGAGCACTGAACACAACTGACATCAAATCTGGGCCACAAACCTGGCACATAGACCCAACATGTCCAACTGTGCATACAGTCAGGATTTGGGGGATAATGACCTCTGATCTGGGAGTTGTAGTTCACCCTTATCCAGAGAGCACTGAACACAGCTGACATTGAATCTGGACCAAACCTGGCACATTGACCCAACATGGCCAACTGTGCATATAGTCAGGGTTTGGTGTTTATGTCCTCTGATTTGGGAGTTGTAATTCACTCTTATCCAGAGAGCACTGAACACAGCTGACGTCGAATCTGGACCAAACCTGGCACAGAGACCCAACATGTACATCTTTAAATACTGGTGGGGTTTGATTGGCCTACAATTTTGGGAATTGCAGTTCACCCACATCCTTATGCATTTTCTTATGGGAGCAGTCATTAAAAAAAAACAGGAAAGACTGGCTTTCCCCCCGAGAAATAGAGCTACAGACTACCAAACTGATATTACATAGCACCCCAAAACAAACAATGCTTTTCTCACATAACCCGGGCCAAAATAACATGCTGGGGGAGGGGTTGGGGGGGGGAATGACCCACCCATGCGGGAGTTGTAGTTCACCCTGCATCCAGATATATTACCAAACCTCCCAAAATAAACAATGCCTTTCTCGAGTCACCCAGGCATCGCTGGGTCCCCAAGCTAGCATTTCTATAAAAGGTAGCTATTGAGCTGCCATGGCTCAATGCTCCCCAAACTTGGGAGCTGGAGTTCAGGGAGGCACCAACCGAGAAAGCTAAAGACCTTGTAACTCCCATGAGCCGAAGAACGCTGGGACCTCACCAAACGACAACTCCGCAAGATTCCATAGAAATGAGCCCTGGTGATTCAGGCAGGGTCAAAGTGCATGCATTCCATAAAGTAGATGCCCCCAGCAGTTTAGGAAAGGAGGAGGAGGAGAGCGCAAAGTGCTTCAAATGGGGGAAATCCTGTTGCAAGGCCGGGGTGTTAATCATTCCTGGATCCCTTGTACTTGCTCATTGTCCTGCAGAGTAGACCCCAAAAAAGACTCCAGAGGTGATGTTTTCTCACACTTTCTCTTCCTTTGCTGCCGTCTCTCCAGCCAGGCAAGTCGCGAATCGCTTCATCAGGATGAATGCCACCAACGCCAAAAGCCGCCTTGCCAATAAGGTTGCCTTGGTCACCGCCTCCACTGAAGGGTGAGTCCGTTACGATTGTCTTGTAGTTAAAAGCACTCTGCAGTCCCCCAGGGGCACTCTTGACTTCCCTGGGTGCATTTAGTAAAGATAAAGGTTTTCCCCTGACATTAAGTCTAGTCGTTTCTAGGGTTGGTGCTCATCTGAATTTCTAAGTCGAAGAGCCGGCAACCTACGGCCCGCGGCCCGGATGCGGCCCAGCAGCCGATTCTGTCTGGCCCGGGGAGAAGGGCGTCGGGGGCGGGGCCAAGAGGAAGGGGTGCCACTGCCGCCAGCCCATCTCGGGCTCTGTGGGGCCTGTGTCGGCAGACAGGCCAGAGGAGCGGCGGCTTTGGAGTGCCTGACATCCCTGGAGGCAATCCGGGCCTGCAGCAGGAGCAGTCGCCGACCTGCGGCGGCTGATCGCCCTGGCGACCCGGAAGACTTGATCGTCTTCCAGGTCGCCAGGGCGAGCAGCCGCCTCAGATCACCGACTGCTCCCCTGCAGGCCCGACCGCCTCCAGGGATGGCAGGCACTCAGGGCAATCAGCTGGGGAGCGGCTGGGGGCAAGAGCGGGCAGAGGCCTGCAGCCTCCAATCGCCAGCTGCTCTTCTTTCGTCTGCTGCGGCGGCAGCTGGGTCCACTTTGCCATCCCCTGGGCTGGGTCCATTGGGCCATTCCATCTTGGTTTGCACCTTGTCTTCTTGAATTTAATTTAATTTAATTTTAGTGGTTTTTATTATTATTTTATAATAATATAATAATAAAATAATATAATAAATAATATAATATAATGTTATGTTATATTATAATTTCAATATATTACGTCTGTATATATACTATAATATAATAATTATATTAATACTAATAATATATGAATATTTCTTGATATATTAATATGTTAATATTAATGATGTGTAATATATAGTAAATAAAACATAAATAAGTTATGTAGATTAGAATGTAGTTCCGCCTTTAGGTGCGACCCTCCATAATATTTTTGGTTCTCGTGTGGCCTCTTCGAAAAATAATTGCCCACCCCTTATCTACACTGTCAAAAATAGTGCAGTTTGAACCCGCTTTACCAGCCATGGCTCAATGCTATGGTATATTGGGATTTGTAGCATAGTGAGGCAACAGCAGAGAAGACTCAAGCACTCCATCAGAGACACTCATTGCTTTTGCTGGGTGTATCTACACCAGGCCTGAGCAAACTTTGGTCCTTCCTCCAGGTGTTTTGGACTTCAACTCCCACAATTCCTAACATCCGGTAGGCTGTTAGGACTTGTGGGAGTTGAAGTTCAAAACCTGGAGGGCAATGCAGTTTCACATCACTTTAACTGCCACGGCTAAATACCATTATAATGGAGTATCGGTAACGTTCACAATTCCATAGCATACAGCCATCGCTGCTAAAGTGGTATCACACTGCATTAGTTTTAAAAATGTGGATTCTCTCTCTATCACTTCCGCAGGACGAAAAAAAGCAGAGTGCTGGCTCAGGGAGAGGCATAAAACAGAGGCCTTGGGACTAATCTCCAGCTCAAATTAAACCTGCCAGATAATCTCGGCTGTTAATTTTTGGAGCTTGTCGCAAGAGGTTTCTTTTTGTTCCTAAATTAGAGCCCCTTGCGCTTCTCACTAAAGACTTCAGGCTTTCAGAGTTCAGATTTGAATGTAGAAGCCTCCAAAGTATCAGATTAAAAGCCTTAACGTTTTCTTCCAAATTTTGATCCGGCTCTGCTTTGTGTTTTGACGGGTATACAGATTTATCAAGGCTTTTTTCTCTCTCAAGCCTACTTAATAGTATTTCATGCACACTTTATCTTGGGATTCATTTGTAAAAATAAAACCCAAAGATAGCAAGGGGGTATCTATGGATTCTTCTACACTGTGGAATTAACAAAGTTGTATACCACTTTAAACTGCCATGCATCAGTGCTATGGAATCCCGAGAGCTGTAGTTTGTCCAAGTCCTTAGGTTCCTCTGTCAAAGAGTGCTGGGACCCCACCAAACTACAAATTCTAGGATTCCATAGCATAGAATCATGGCAGTTAAAGTGGTTTTTTTTGTTTTTGTTTTTTTTCGTGCAAGGAGCAACTTGAGAAACTGCAAGTCACTCTTGATGTGAGAGAATTGGCCGTATGCAAGAACGTTGCCCAAGGGACTCACTGATATTTTGATGTTTTAACATCCTTGTGGGAGGCTTCTCTCATGTTCCCATATGGGGAGCTGGAGCTGACAGAGGGAGCTCATCTGCGCTCTTCCCAGATTTGAACCTTTGACCTGTTGGTCTTCAGTCCTACTGGCACTAGGGTTTAACCCACTGCGCCCCCAGGGGCTCCAGTTAAATTGGTGTCAAACTGTTTAATTCTACTGTGTAGATGCATCCCAATGAAACATAGATGAATTTAATGTTTAGGCATGAGTCCCATTATCAAGATATCTCATTACATATTTAGATGCAGATACGGGTAACCCAAAGTCAAAAAAATATCCAACATACTTCTGCTTCCAAGCATTTTGGATCAGGGAGAGCACCTTGAAAAGTTAATGATGAATTGGTCTTTTCACATATCCTTCTTTCTGCCTGCCTAAGTGGATATATCAATAGTTTGGGATCATCCAGCTTTGCTGCCTTAAGACATTTCCAGCTCTATTCCTCCTTTAAATTATTCCAAAATGTGGTTCCTTATTTATTTATTTATTTATTACTTCAAATTTCTAGACCGCCACTCCCCGAGGGCTCGGAGCGGTTTACAGCAAAATAGAAGTAAAAATAACAAGCCGATACAACAATTATAAAATACATAAACAAAACATATACTATTTACTACAAACAAATACATTATATAATACCCAGCTAATCCTAGCTGAGCTATAGTTGCAGGGCTCAAGGAGGGAACAATCGGAGGCAGGCCATGGCGACCTAAGTCTTCTTAGTCCCATTTGTAGGGCCATGGGGCGGAGTCTTATAAGTCCCAGCCATTGGGCTATGGGGGCTGGATCTAACCCAGCTCCCAAACCCCAGTCCCCAAAAGGTTCTAGATCTGTATTTCTTGACCTTACCCTTCCTCAAAATAGAATCCGGGCTTGTTCTAAGACTGTTCCGGACTTCAGCAGTCACCCCAGAGTTATTGGGGGTGACTCGATGGTCTCGATGAGTCTTCGAGCAGACTTTGTTAGCCGGAGAAAGGACCAATGCCTTGGGAACGTATCTCTCCTGGAAGGCTATTGACTCCGGATGGTCCATTGACGGACCGGAAGTTGGAAGTTCCCTTGGCTTCCTCTTCCGGTGTCCTCTCCGGCGCCTGCGCAGTCGTTTCTTCTGGCTCGGACCGAAGAGGGAGGAAGAAGGTCTCCACCTCTCAGCGTCATCAAGGCCATCCGCCATCTTAGAGTGTCCATTGTGTTCAGGGTTCAATATCAGGCAGTCACGGCCATGGAGTCGGGGCCACAGTGCCCAAGCCAAGGTGCCGGTGACATCCAGGCATGCCTAGTCACTCGTCCGCCAGCATGCCTGGTCCAGTCGGTTGCCAGCAAACTTGACCGCAGAGCATGGCTGGTCAGCAGCATGCTTGGACGGCTGAGTACAGCAAGGTTCCGTCTCGGTGGCCTCGTCGGAAGCAGGGACGATCAGGGAAGGCTCCATCGCCAAGGACGAAGGTCTCTCCATCCCAGCCTCCAGGGCTGGAACTCATCCTGCGTCCTCCTCCTTTGCCGTCCTCCTGTCGACCTCGGCCATAGGGGTTGTGAGTAATTCATCCGAGTCTGGATCTCCTAGCCCCTCTTCATTGGGCCACTTGGTTGCGAAATCCCAGGATTGGTCCCAATATGGATCTTGTTGGGAGGGGGGGGGGGCTTGGAGCTGAGACTCTAGGATCCGACCTCAAATCTTGGGGTTGGTGAATGTTCAGTCTCCCCAATAGGTCGCCAAAGTTTTTTAAACACAGAGGAATTATCTTTCAGGATACCAACTCCCCCCCCCCTCATTCCTTAATCCCACTTTTAAAAATGATGTGTCCTAGCCCGCTACAAACAAATGGCTATTATTGTTGTTGTTGTTGTTGTTGTTATTATTATTTTACCGACACAAAAACACAGCAAATGAGATATATATGCTGGATTTCATATCACGAAATCGCAGGTCGAACACTTCCTAAGCGTTTAGGACTGTGATGTTTATTATTATTATTATTATTAGTTATTATTATTACTACCCGCTTTTCTCTTTTGATTGAAACTCAAAACAGCTCTAATTAAAAGATTATAACTGAAACAAATATAAATTATTCCTCTGTTTTTATATGCCTCAATTTCTTTCCCCTTTCTTGTCTACCTCGGATAATGAATTGCTAGCTCTCAGAATGGTGGCCTGACCTGCTCCATTGTTTTAAATGTTGTACAAATTGATATTGTTGTTGTTATTAGTGTGGGTAATAGTAAGTGAGGTTTTGGGTTTCTACTGCTTCTGCACCAGGTATGAAGAACCTGCCTCAAGAGGTTGTGTGACTACACATTCAAAGTGTTGGTATTAACCTTTAAGGCCCTATATGGTCTGGGGCCCGTGTACTTGAGGGACCGTCTCTCCCCATATGTTCCCCAGAGATCACTACGGTCTAAAGATCACAACCTATTAGAGGTGCCTTCCATTGGAACCTATCACCTGTCTTCGACTCGACAGAGAGCCTTCTCTGTAGCAGCTCCCATACTCTGGAATGCTTTACCAGACAATGTCCGGGCCCTTATGGAGCTCTCGGCTTTCCAAAGAGCCTGTAAAACAACTCTATTCCGACAGGCCTTCAGTACTTAATGCCCCAAGAAACCTATGCCACAGTAATATGCTGTGGGGGCAACTGCTCTGCTGTTTTATTGTCCTATTGCCTATTGTTTAAATTGCTGTTTTTTATTGTTTTATTATCTTACTGCTTACTGTTTAATTGCTGCTTTTATTGTTTTATTAGATGTTGTGATGTTGTGAACCGCCCCAAGCCTCTAGGATGGAGCGGTATACAAGCACGAATAATAAATAAATAAAATAAATAAACTCCTATCATCATCCCAGCTAAGAATGATGGGTGTTGTAGTTCTGAGAGGTTTAAAAGGGTAGAAAGTACCTTTCGGAGGAGATGCTAACAGCGCCACAAAGCACAAACACAGCAACAGTTTGCCTAGAGCGGTGTTTCCAAACCAGTGTGCCGCGGCACACTAATGTGCCGTGAGCGATCATCAGGTGTGCCGTGGAAAATTGGAACCTCCAATACCCTTTCTTCTGCCGAACACTTTTTCTTCTCCACTCGGGCTCCCTTCTCCCCAGCCTCGCTCTGCTTGCTTTGCCTCGCTTTGCTCATGTTGCTGCTTCTGCAGGAGGGGGGAGGGAGGAAGACGTGACCCGTGCGGGCGCTACTGTGCAGACTCGCCCCACGTCTTCCTCCCTCCCCTCCACAGTGGTCTCTGGATATAGGTGAACTACAACTCCAAAACTCAAGGTCAATGCCCACCAAACTCTTATAGTAATTTCTCTTTGTTATGGTAGTTCTTTGTGGGAAGTTTGATTCCATTCCATCATTGGTGGAGTTCAGAATGCTCTTTGATTGCGGGTGAACTATAACTCCCAGCTGTTGAGCAAGACCTACGTGTGTGTCTTTCTGCCATACCTGCCAGGATATCTATGTTGTGTTCATCGAAACAGGCCCAGGTTTCACACTGAGTGAGTGTATAAATACATTTTAAAACATATTAATTATATGTATTACTGTGTCAGAGTGTCATTTTGTGTCATTTTGGTTGGTGGTGTGCCCCAGGATTTTGTAAATGTAAAAAATGTGCCGCGGCTCAAAAAAGGTTGAAAAACACTGGCCTAGAGAACAATTTGTTTAGAGATAAGAAAGTAGCCATACAATTGTCTATGCAAGTGTACATGTGAACTCTGTGTGATAGAGGATATGCAGCCAATCAAAACATGCATGATCAGGACAAATAGCCAGTCCTGGCAGAGAGCAACGAGGTAATGCTAGTTGCTGATAAGAAAGTAATATAAAAACTTTTCTAACTGCGCAACAGGCGTGGCAGCCTTTTGTTCCTTGACCTGCATGGTCAAGGGCTGTCCATCTCCATGCTGATCAGCTTGAAATAAAAAAAAGTCTTGCTTGGATCTTTTGGTCTTGGCTGAGTTCTTCCATCTTATGGGCTCTGCAACCTGAACCCAACTTTCCTTACATTTCTACAACCTCTGGAGAAGATGTGCCACACAGGTGAACAATAAAGAACAAGTAGTTTACTCTTGTAGTTCAGAACAACGTATATACAATGTGATTAGTTGCATCAATTCACATGTTCTTTTATGAGAGATTTTAAAATTGTCTTTCTCTGTCCATGTGCATAAACTTCTTCAGCAGTTCTCTTTGCATAGCTCAAGCCTGAACAAACATGTAACAATATCCAAAAGTCCCAGGTTTAGCCATCTCCCCGTACATTACCCAACTAATAAGCTTCATGCATCTTGATTTATTCTGTAACTTACCCAGAGCACTGTTGGTGGAGGGCGACTAAGCAAGTAATAAAAACTGATTGATCGATTGATCTTATTTTACAGTTCATACACACACACTCACTCCCTGATTCCTTGCATGCTCCAACAGATTCCACATATTCTATATTTCACGCTGCTCCTTTCTTTCGTTGTCCATTTCTTTCTAGAATTGGCTTTGCGATCGCTCGCCGCCTGGCCCAAGATGGTGCTCATGTGGTTCTAAGCAGCCGGAAAGAAGCCAACGTGGACCGGGCCGTGGCTGAGCTGCGATCAGAGAACCTCAGCGTGTCAGGTTTGGTGTGCCATGTGGGCAAAGCCGAAGACAGGCAGCGCCTGATTGAGACGGTGAGAACAAAGTATCTTTGGCACCATGGGCTGCATTTGC
Source organism: Anolis apletophallus (assembly GCA_030556195.1). Lineage (NCBI taxonomy): Eukaryota > Metazoa > Chordata > Lepidosauria > Squamata > Anolidae > Anolis > Anolis apletophallus. Next base: position 143,916,156 of record JARBWK010000008.1, on the reverse strand, counting down.
ACTGTAGGATTCATGCCATGGCTCAATGCTAGGCAATCGTGAGATTTGTAGTTTGGTGCACTAGTGCTATTTTGGCAGAGAATGCAAAAGACCTGTTAAAACTACAACTCCCAGGTTTCTCATAGCATTGAGTGGTGGTAGTAAAATAATAATGGGTCAGGAAAGGTTGGGCTCCATTGAGGCCATCACCCATTTTATCTTTAAATCAGTGAAGACTTCAGATTGTAATATCAAAAGATTGTAAGACTTAATGCTAAGAAATAGTACCTAATGTTGCCGTCATTGCTTTGCTTTTAGGCTCTTGAGCGCCATGGAGGGATTGACATTTTGGTGTCTAATGTAGCTGCAAACCCCTATTTCGGCCCCATTCTTGACACACCAGGAGAGGTCTGGGACAAGGTGAGGAGGATGATGATGATACATTAGTACAACAACAAATTGAAGTTGGTAATAATAATAATAATAATAATAATAATTGTTGCCTGTGTCTCCTTAGGCTCAAGTCAGGTAGGGGTTTTTTTTATCGTAAGTCCAAAAATCCTCCAGCAGCATGGGCACACTGTTGGAGGTTTCTGGGATCTGTAATCCAAAATTTGAAACTTTTCCTAGTCTGTTGTTGTAGCCTTTGACTGCCGATAGGTCTCCACGTCTCAAGCAGAGAAGATTCTTTGGAGGTGTTTCTTTCCTGGTACTATTTAATAATTTCCAACAGAAAAACTCTTTACAGCAAAAATGATGAGAGGTTGCCTCTACGCTGTGGAATTAATGCAGCTTGACCTCACTTGAACTGCCATGGTTAAATAATGGAATCTTGGGAATTGTAGTTTGGTTTGGCATCAACTCTCTTTGACAGAGATAGCTAAGGATCTTATTAAACGAACAGTCTCAGGATTCCATAGCTTGCGCTATGGCGGTTAAAGTGATATCAAACTGCGTACATTTTCCATTGTATGTGCACCCAAGGAGTGAAGGGGCTGCAAGTCTCCCGTTTTTGAAGGAGGACTTCTCTTTACTTGCTACTATATTTGCAGATTCTGGATTTCGTCAAATGTGATGCCATGTTGGTTCAATCGGTGGTGCCTCATATGGAGAAAAGAGGGTGAGTGCACAAGATGTGCATTTTTGTTGGTATTTTGGCAGATTTACTAAAACAGCTCCAGATCTAGCTTTTGCTCTGTTCTATGCTGGATAACCATGATGTCGCCGTAACTTTTCCTGTCTAAGCAGATGACCAACTTATCTCTGTTCGGTCTTAGCAGCACCCATCTTTCCTTCCCACTATTGACCAATGTTTGTTACTAGATAACTTTTGCTGTCAGCCATTATGTGTCCATTTCAGAGAAACAGGCATGATATATTGTATTGTTTTGGGTCTTTTTTAGAGAGATAAAGTGGGATAGAAGTAAATATAAATAGAATAATAATGATTGTGATTGAGTCATATACTGTTTTTATATAATTATAGTTTTATATATTGTTTTTATATAGTTGTGTATTAATTGTTTGAGGTGTTTTAATTGTGGCATTCGTTGCCGTGTGTACACCACCGCGAGTCGCCTTCGGGCTGAGAGGGGCGGTATAAAAATATAGTAAATAAATAAAATAAATAAATATGCACGCAGTCCTCCACATGCACAAATGTTAGGGGGCACAGGTCCTCTATACAAGTGGGAAAATGACCTTGTACAACCATAACTCTCATGGGCTGGGCTTTAGCACAGCAGGTTAAACCACCAGCTGCGGTAAATCTTATCAATCGAAATTGACAATTCAAAGCGCGGTTCAAGGTGAGTTCCTGGCCTTAACTCCAGCTTCTCCCTACCGAGCAGTTTGAAAGCAAACTGTGAGTAAATAAATATATAGGTACCCCTTAAAAGTGGGAAGGTATTAAGGCACCCATAAGGAAATGCTAGAAAAATGTGATTGATTTAATCAAGGAGGAGCTCTTCAGCAGGAAGATGGAGTGACAGCCCTCCGCACCCCCCAAGCCAGAACCGAGCACAAGCCTCCAAGATCCCAAAGATGGGGAAAGTGAATATATACATACCTCTATCTATGTACAGTTTGTAAACAAAGAGGATACAAAAGTTCATGGGCAAGCATAGCGTGAAGTGCCGTGTGATGTGGCTGTAAAGAATTTGGAGCTTAGAAAGCAAACATGCAGAATCCAATCTTTAAAAAATCACAAAAGGTTTATTTACAATAATAAGAAATAACTGAATTTTTTCATAGGTAAAGAACTGGGTCTGAACGACTCTTAACACCTATCTCTTCTAAGGTTTCAAAGAGAGGGAAAAACACAAATCACTACATCTCTCCTGACACACAAGCAGAAAGAGAGAGAGAGAGAAGAGAGAGAGAGAGAGAGAGAGAGAGAAGAGAGAGAAGAGAGAGAGAGAGAGAGAGAGATCTCAAAGCACACAGCACATACTCTCCATATTAAAGTGTAAAAAAGCAAAAGTCAGATTAAAAAAGGCTACTCCACCTGTCTTAAGGTCCATGACTCTGTAGCCTTTGTTTGCTGGTCCGTATCCGACCAAAATAGTCTGTTCAGACCTCCGGTCCAACTTGTTCCTCTTCTGCTTTGGACCATAAGCATAGGCAATGCTACCGAACTTCCTAATTCTCTTCACATTTGGTGCATGCCCATTCCACATTTCAAAAGGAGTCTTCATTGTCCCCTTTGTAGGCAAACGGTTCTGTAGGTAAGCAGCAGTTGCAATGGCTTCTCCACACAGGCAGGCTGGCATTTGTGCCTCGGCTAACATGCACCTTGTCATCTCAATGAGAGATCGTATTTTTCTCTCGGTTACTAAAGTATCTCCTTTTCATCCCTCCTCTCCTTACAGTGGTGGATCTATTGTCCTGGTCTCCTCCATTGGAGCCTATACCGTTTTTCCGGTGAGTCGGTTGCTTCTTTCCTCTTCTAGTGATCCTATGTCTCCCATTTTGGGGGACTTCACCATCTGGTCTAAGCATGAAGTTCAGACTGGATCTACATTGCCATATAATCCAGTTCAAAGCAGATAATCCTGAATTTTATTTGTGTTTCGTATACACCATCCATATGTGGCGTAATATAAAATAAACAACGTGTAGTTCACGCTTGATCAGCCCACACACTGCCTTGCCAGAGAAAGAAAATATGCCACCCAGGTGAACAATAAACGTCCTTTTTATGAGAGGTTTAAAGTGGCCTTTCTTTGTCCATGTGGATGAACTCCTTCAGCAGCTCATGAAGCAAGAGCACACTCCAAACTCTCTCTCTCTCTTCTTCTCTCTGAACATCTGCACCGGGAATGTGGCGCAGCTGGTTGGGTGTCAGCTGCATAAGATCTCTACTGACCAGAAGGTCATGAGTTCAAGGCCTGCCCGGATCGGGGTGAGCTCTTGACCAATTTGTGTAGCTCGTTGTCGACCTTTGCAACCCGAAAGACAGTTGCATCTGTCAAGTAGGAAATTTAGGTACCACTTTGTGGGGAGGCTGAATTTAACTGATTTCTGGAATGTTAAATTGCCTCTATGTCTGTCTATATATGTTGTATGTCAATGGCATTGAATGTTTGCCTGTATATGTGCATTGTGATCCGCCCTGAGTCCTCTGCGGGGTGAGAAGGGCGGGATATAAATGACATAAACAAATAAATAAAAAATAAATGGCTCAAGTCTGAACAAAAATGGAACAGTATCCGAAAGTCCCCGGCTCAGCCAACTTCCCTGGCATTACCTGGCCAATCAGCTTCATGCATCTTATTTTACAGTTGACATACACACTAATTAACAGGTTCCTTGCATGCTCCAACAACATACATAGCCTGAAAGTAATTTGATACGAAATGCTTCTGATCATTTTGTGCATAAAACAAAGGTCGGATACATTGAATCTTCAGAAAGCAAAGATGATACGAGCCTCATTTAGTACGGTAGAAGCTCCAGAAGAGACTAAATCCTCCTTCACCCAATGGATACGTTATTTTTTCTGCTACTCACTGCCACAAGATGCACTGGTAACATGGCCACCAGTTGAGATGTTTTTAAAAGGATCCTGGATGAAATTTTTGGAGGATTGGTTTATCGGTGGCCTTTAGTCCTGGGGGGCTGAATGCGCACTTACTTTTTGGATCGGTGGTACAGTTGTCTGGGGAGTAGAATTATCATTATTGTACTAGTGCGTTCGGCTTTATCCAGAAAAGGACCCACTCAAGGTGGCTTGAAGGCTGGGGCCTAAAGTAACTCAGGGAAGGATGGGCAATGTAGTCTACAGAAACTCAAGTTGGGGAAATGTTAAGCCAACAGTCTTCACTTCTTCCTAGGGTTTCGGTCCCTACGCTGTCAGCAAGACCGCTCTTCTGGGCCTCATGCGCAATTTTGTTCCTGAGTTGAGTTCCCGAAAAATACGCATCAACTGCCTGGCACCCGGCATAATCAGAACCAAGCTCAGCTTAGTGGTGAGTTCCAGGAGTTGGAGGCAAGAGGCAAAGAGTAATGGTTTGTTGTTGTGAAATGTTGGCCTTCCATGGAGACCATTGCATGGAAGAACCTCTGAGGTTGTATCTACACTGTAGAGTTTATGGAGTTTGACACCACTTTAACTCTCATCGCTCAATGGTTTGAAGCCATGGGAGTTGTAGTTTTACAATGTCTTTAGCCTTCTTTGTCGAAGAGTACACATGCCTCACCAAGCTACAACTCCCATGATTCTCTAGCATTGCGCCTTGGCAGTTAATGTGCTTTCAAGCTTCATTCAGTCTACTTAGAGGTTTGTTGCAAGAGGGATGGTAAATTGACACACATGTTCTCCTTTCAGCTACGGGAAGATAAAGCCGTGCTGGAAAAAATAATGGCATCCTTGGGAATCCAAAGGTAACCTTGCCTCCATGCCACCTAGCCGTCCAAGTGTGGCTTCCATGGAATTTCTTCTGTGATGTTTTAGTAGAGTGAAGCTAGTAGGGGCATTGGCCCATTGATGAATAGAACCCATGTGAGGCATTAAATATTGACATAAATTTGGAAAGTGCTTTGACCCCCCGGTGTGAGAAAAGCAGTATACAAGTGAAGTAAATAAATAAATATAAATAAATCAGGATTCTCCCAGAACCCAGTCTGTGAGCCCCTAGATGCTATTCCCTTTACACAAAACCCTTGGAAAACCTTTTCTTTCCTTTTCTTTTTCCCCTCTCAGGATTGGAGAACCATCCGACTGTTCCGGGATAGTTTCCTTCCTTTGTTCGCCAGATGCTGACTATATTACAGGAGAGACGATAGTGGTGGGCGGAGGTGCACCGTCCCGTCTCTGATGGGAATTCTGATCCTCCTATGAACATGGCACATGCTTTTTCCAAACCCTCCTGGCATTTCAGGAACAGATAATATTGGGGGGAGGGGGGGAGGTGTCATGTTGGCTAACAAATTTATATCTAGATTTGAGAAGGTGCTTATGAGTATGAAGGCGGTCTTGTCCTTGAAGCAACCAGAATCTATGAACGGGAGAAATCCAGGATCTCATTTTGGAGAGACAGAAGTTGATGATGAAAGCTGTAAACTGCAAGATCACTTTGTTGTTCCAAAAAAAAAAGGTTTGATGTAAAGTACAAAACGCAGCAGAGAAGCAGTTAAAAAGGGTTCACAGCAAATGTGGCATATGAGGACTCATACTGGAAATAATGCATCTGAGCAAACAAGTCATGTTATTAAAGCATTTCTACTTTATTGTAGAAAGCAACAGAAAAGCAGTAATACACATGCAACAGCATGTTTAACAAGTTAGAACAGGAGAAAACATACCATGAGGCACACAAAATGGATGGCATACAGCAGAAGACTTACAGCAATTCTAAACTCCTCCCTTCTTCATCGCTGTGATTGGAAGAGAGAGAGAGCCAATAGGCAGAGCCTAGCAACAGTGTTTCTAACCTTCTGACTATATTATTATTCTACCGCTAGATGGCGCTCATGAGAGAGGAAATCTGCTTACTTCTAACCACTCTCATGAGACAAACACATCACATCCATCTAGACTTCAGTATAAACATATTGAACTACAGCATTTTGCTATTAATTTCAACACACTTTACACCTAAAAGTGCATGTCTATACCAGGAATCCTCAAACTGCGGCCCTCCGGCTGTTTGGGCCTTCAGCTCCCAGAATTCCTGGCAATTGAACAAGCTCGTTGGGGCTTCTGGGAGTTGGAGACCCAAACAGCTGGAGGTCCTTTTTTATGATCAATGGGTTCAGGAGTAGTGCCTGACTTGAGAGCACAATTTCTTCATTCCTGTGCTGCCTTTGCTCACATCCATCCTGTTGGGCAAGTGGGCTTATTAAAGCCTGCACATAGACCCAACATGGCCAACTGTGCATACAGTCAGGGTTTGGGGGTTAATGACCTCTGATCTGGGAGTGTTATCGAGCAGGAATTTGGAAGGGGCTTGCCTAGAGAAGGCAAAAGCCCCACAGACCCACCAAAGAGGATCCGTTAGTCTGGCAAAAAAGAAGCACCCAATCCAAAGTTTTTCCCTTTTCCCCAAATAAATCTCACCAAAATTGAAGAAAGTGTCACCAAGTTGTTTATTTCATTCCAGCTGGTAACGGGTGACAGCCGCAATCGTTTGCCCAAAGCTGACATAAAGCATACATGAAATACAGTACATTTGATAGAAAAACAGGATTGTCAAAGTTCAAATTTCCTGCCCCTCTGCCGGCTTACAGCTGATTGGTTGGAGTCACCAGCTGGCTGGGAGGCGCTGCCGGGTTGGCCCCGCCTCAGCCAATCAGGAAGAAAGTGCCGCTCCGAGCTCGTCCGAGCAGGGAACAGTGAACCAGGAAGGAAAGATGAATGGGTTAATGACTTAAGTGTTTGTCCAAGCACCAACGATAACAAAAATGTCCTCAAGCTGACTTTCTGTATTGTCCTGAGTGAGTCAAATAAACATCTGGGTCTGACAGGAATGTCCGACCTGGTAATCTTTAATCCGAGATGTAGCCAGTTGATGGTATCTTGCATTGAGTTTCAGCAGAAGGGGAATGTAAACAAAAGGCGAGGCAGATTATGACTTTCCAGCTTTCCAAAGGCCAAAATGTCACCTTTGTAGATAATGGTAGAATCACCATGGGGCAAAGCTAATCAGATGGCCAGGCTCCGAAATCTGATGATGTATGCCTGCAGGGACATATCTATGCAAGTGACCCAACTTCGAAGCTTGAAAGGACATGTCCACTGCTATTGTTCATGCAAAATGTTCCTTGATTAAGTCCAGTGTCAGGGGATTAACTTAGCCCAGGAAAAAGGAGAATTCCAAGGGGTTGTGATGGGCCGGGGTCACGAAGAGGTGACATTTCATATTTTATATTACATATAGGGACACAGGGAAGGAAATATATTCATATAGGGGAAAGAGGAACCTTATGCCAATCCCTCCCACCCATCAGAGTTCATCAGAAAAGTCCATGGGGTTTAAAAAGGAAAAAAAGTTTTCAAAAAGTTCCTGAAAGTCCTTTAAAAGTAGGCAAAGGTCCATAAAAGTTTATAGAAAGTTCATAGAAAGTCCAGAAAGGAGGCCCGGATCACCCATAAGGCCACACTAGGCCACGGGGGGTGGGGTAGAGGTTGGTTTGGGGGCATAATTCCAAAGTGTGGTCTAGGGCGCCAAAATCGGTTAATCCTGGCCTGCCATAAAGTGTGGGTTACAGGGGCATTGCCATGTGGGCCATGAAGCCATGGGAAAAGCCTTAGGTTCCCACATGGGGCAGAGATAGGGGATATCAGGAGTTGTAGTTCACCCTTATCCATAGAGCACTGAACACAGCTGACGTTGAACCTGGCACACAGCCCCAATATTGCCTTATGCATCCTTATGCATTTTCTTATGGAGCATTCATTTTAAAAAAAACAGGAAAGACTGGATTTTTTCCTGAGAAATAGAGCTACGAATTGCCAAACTGATACATAGCACCCCAAAACAAATAGTGCCTTTTTCATATAACCCGGACCAAAATAACATACTGGAGGGTTTTGGGGGGGGGGGGAATGACTTAACCATGCGGGAGTTGTAGTTCACCCTGCATCCAGATATATTACCGAACCTCCCAAAACAAACAATGCCTTTCTCAAGTCACCCAGGCATCTCCGGGTCCCCGAGCTAGTATTTTGATACAAGAGAGCTATTGAACTGCCATGACTCAATGCTACAGAATCTTGGGAGCTGGAGTTTGGGGAGGCAGCAACCGAGAAAGCCAAAGACCTTGTAACACCCATGAGCCGAAGAATGCTGGGACCTCACCAAACGACAACTCCCAAAGATTCCATAGAAATGAATGAATGATTCCATAGGTGCATTCATTCCACAGTGTAGATGCCCCGGGCGGTTTAGCAAAGAAGAAGCAGAGGGCACAGTGCTGCAAATGGGGAAACGATGGTGCAAGGCCTGTTTTTAATCATTGCTGGGTCAATTGCAATTGCTCATTGCCCTGCAGAGCAGAGCTCAAAGAAGAAGACTGAAGCAGAGGAGACATTTCCTCATGCTTATCTTCCTTTGCTGCCATCTCTCTGGCCAGGCGAGCCGTGCTCTGCTTCGTCAGGATGAATGCCACTAACTCCAAAAGCCGCCTTGCCAATAAGGTCGCCTTGGTCACCGCCTCCACCGAAGGGTGAGTCCCGTTTACGATTGTCTTGTAGTTAAAGGCACTCTGCAGCCCCCCAGTTTAAATTTAAAGAAAGCCACACAATTCAATGAGATAAACGCGAGAAGAGACAACGAGATTTAAAGGAGGAACAGAGACTGGAACTGACAAAAGCTACAGATACAAAAGCCAAGGGCAGGGCGGAAGTAAAGAGCGCGGAGAAAGGTGGAAGTAGAGAGAGGATTGGATGAGGACATATACGGGACACGAAATTCAGAGTAAAACTATGGGACGTCCCATATAATACAGGGCAGGTGGCAACCTTACTATTCACTCCCCTCAGGGCGATGCTAGCTTTGGCCCACAGACTCTTAACAGGCTTTGGTTTACGATCAGTGCTTGATTCACACTTTTGTAATCAAAAATATTTAATCTATGTATATAATAAAAGTCACCGTTAGCGGCGGGAGGTGCGGAGGAATATGTGGCAGCTTTTTGATTGGTCGCCACTGTGAAATTATTTGCATAAAAAACCTTGATTGGCCAGCCTCATAACACCAACATTCTAAGGCCCCAGACAGAGCCCCCATGACTCACTCTACATGCTGCTGCAGTTTGAAGGAGGAGGGACCATGGAAGATGGGAGTTGCAGTACCTTCACTCACATACTGAAACCACTGCACCCCTCATCCAACGACTGGTCAAGACCACACACGTAACTCCCATTACCCCCTTTACATAATGCCTCTGATTGACCAGCCTCCCAATATTCCAACATTCCTAGGCAGCAGAGTGAGAAAAGAAATTGCCAACAGAAATGGAAAAGGAAGGGCCTGACTGAATTAACAGGGCCTCAGATACTACATAAAGGGCCTGATGGAAATAACAGTAAGGCTGACTAGTCAGGAAAATTAATAAAGGGCCTGAAAGTTCCTGACTGAATTAACAGTTAGGCTTCCTAAATTTGATTTTCCGGACTAGGCCTCAGTTACTGGGCTACTATGTAAGGACTGAGTAAACAGTAAGGCTTCCTTAACTTGAAACTCCAGATCAGGCCGCGGATAAAGGGATCCTGTGTATGGCCTGAATTGACAGTAACACTTCCTCAACTAGATTATCATGACTAGGCCACAGTTACTGAGATACTGCGTAAGGACTGAAATAACAGTAAGGCATCCTTAACTTGATTTTCCTGACTAGCCCTCAGCTCATGGGATACTGTGTAAGGCCTGAATTCACATTACCTATTAAATGATGCCTTCTTATGCTTATGAAAACTTATAACCCCCCAAAAACCTAAACTCCCCCACCCCTTTTGACTCTTCTGCTAAATCCCCAAACTAGTATTTAATATTTATGAAAGAATTCACCATGATTTAGAGGAGTTGTGGTTCTCCTACATCCAGAGAGCACTGTGAACCCAACCAACAATGGATCTAGACCACATTTGGGATGACGGAATTTGCAGTACATTCACTCAGTTCCAGAGACCATTGCAACAGCCACGAAGGATGGACCTGGACCACATTTGGCACACAGACCCCTCTTTACATACTATACGTCCTGCTGTAGTTTGAGGGGGGATGAACCATGGATGATGGTATATGCAGTACCTTCACCCAATTCGCCTCCCACAGCTCACTGAGACCCCACTAATGACAAACCAAGACCAAACTTGGCACACAGACTCTCCATGACCAAGAGAATATACTGGAGATGTTTGGGGGAAATTGACCATCATGGAAGTTATAGCTCACCTGCATCCAGAGAAACCGTGACCTCCACCGACAATGGACTGCGACAAAATTTGGCCCAAAGAAGCCCCATGACCAACTGAACATACTGCAAGGGTTTGAGGGAATAGACCTTGATGTTAGGAGTCGTAGATCTGAGTTGGCTGGGTTATCTAGAAAGCACAGAACCCAGCCAACATCAGATCTGAACCAAACTTGGCACACAGACACAATAAGGCTAACTGTGCATACAGGCAGGGTTTGGGGATGAATGACCTTGGCTTTGGAAGTTGTAGTTCACCCTTATCCAGAGAGCATTGAACGCAGCCGGCATCGGATCTGAACCAAACCTGGGACACAGACCCAACATGGCCAACTTCGAATAGGGTGGGGTTCGGGGTGATTGGCCCACAATTTTGGGAAGTGCAGTTCACCCACATCCTTATGCATTTTGTAATGGGAGCGTTCATAAAAAAAACAACAGGAAAGACTGGATTTCTTTTCCTAAGAAATAGAACTGCAAATTACCAAACTGATATTATTTAGCACCCCAAAACAAACAGTGCCTTTTTCACACAAAAAAAACCCAGGGGAGGGGGGATGACACCGATGGTGGAAGTCTAGTTGCCCTGTACGCTACGCTACGCTACACTGCCTGGCAAAGGTTCCCTGCTACTACGAGGAAACCTCGCGCCATCCTTGCAACGAGATTTTCGTTGCAGCAGCTCACAACGTTTGTTCCACTTTACGGCCAACAAGCCAGTCGAACTTCGGGACCCCGCGGCAGACCACCCGCCCGTCCCGCATTCTGAGTGAGTACCACACCGAAGTTTGGACCCCCAAGCTAAGATTTAGCCCTTGGACACCAAAAGATAGACCGTGTCCCACCTCCTGCAGAAAGTAAACAAACTTTCCGGCAGCCGGAGCAGGAAAAGCCGCGGCTTTGCCGCTTTACATCTCCAAGCAAACCGTTCGGTTTGCAAAAAACACACCCAGGGACTCCAACACATGCATTTACAGCGATAGACAACATTCAACTGTTTACCTAGTGATTTTCCTAACACAAATGTGTATATTTTATGTACCCTATTGCAATGTGTGATGCATACATGTTTATTGAGTGACTTTATATCAATTATTGTGACTGTAACCTATGTGCCCTGCATTTACCTTACTAATCTGTGCCTAAATCCATGTATAATGTACTGTGCTTCTGCTTTGCACCCTGTGTTATAATTGCACTATATGTGTAAGTCTATGTGTGTTTTTGATAAATGATTGTGATAATATCACATTGGCTTTTCCCTATTCATTCATGCTGGTTATGATATTCATTATCCTCATGCACACTGGGGATTTCTAGCATCATTGTTCACACAGGAACCACAGCATTGCTCCCATAGAGGTGCACTCACCCAGATCCTATTGCAGGTTATCTGTGAACCTTGTGGATTGCTCTTACTATTTGTTTTTGTCCATAGAAATGACCCCTGGTGGTTCAAGCAGGGTCAAAGTACATGCATTCCATAACGTAGATGCCCCCGGCAGTTTAGGAAAGGAGGAGGAGAGGACAGAGTGCTTCAAATGGGGGAAATCATGTTGCAAGGCCTGAGTGTTAATCATTCCTGCATCCCTTGTACTTGCTCATTGTCCTGCAGAGTAGGCTCCAAAAAAGACTCCAGAGGCGATGTTTTCTCGCACTTTCTCTTCCTTTGCTGCCATCTCTCCAGCCAGGCAAGTTGCGAATTGCTTCATCAGGATGAATTGCACCAACGCCAAAAGCCGCCTTGCCAATAAGGTCGCCTTGGTCACCGCCTCCACCGAAGGGTGAGTCCCGTTTACGATTGTCTTGTAGTTAAAAGCACTCTGCAGTCTCCCCAGAGGCACTCTTGACTTCCCTGGGTGCATTTAGTAAAAATAAAGGTTTTCCCCTGACATTAAGTCTAGTTGTGTCTAGGGTTGGTGCTCGTCTCAATTTCTAAGCCAAAGAGCCGGCATTGTCTGTAGACACCTCCAAGGTCATGTGGCCAGCATGACTGCATGGAGCGCTGTTACCTTCCTGCCGGAACGGTACCTATTGATCTACTCACATTTGCATGTTTTCGAACTGCTAGGTTGGCAGAAGCTGCTCCCCGGATTCGAACCAGCGACCTTTCGGTAAGTAAGTTCAGCACCTTAGAGGTTCAACCCACTGCAGCACTATTGGTTCCGGGTGCATCTACACTGTCAAAAATAGTACGGTTTGAACCCACTTTAGCTACCATGGCTCTATGCTATGGTATATTGGGATTTGTAGCATAGTGAGGTAGATAAGCACTCCATCAGAGGCACTCATTGCTTTTGCTTTGTGTATCTACACCAGGCCTGGGCAATCTTTGTTCCTCCCTCCAGGTGTTTTGGACTTCAACTGTGGGAGTTGAAGTCCAAAACACCTGGAGGGCAATAAAGTTTGACACCACTTTAACTGCTATGGCTAAATACAATTATAATGGAGTATCAGTAATGTCCACGGGTCCATAGCATAGCCATCGCTGTTAAAGTGGTATCACACTGCATTAGTTTAAATACACATATAGTGCAATTATTATGTGCAATTAATTACACATATAGTGCAATTATAACACAGGGTGCAAAGCAGAAGCACAGTACATTATACATGGATTTAGGCACAGATTAGTAAGGTAAATGCAGGGCACATAGGTTACAGTCACAATAATTGATATAAAGTCACTCAATAAACACCAAAATCAGTGTGTACAGAGCTATCATACTGTCCATTCTCCTCTATGGGTCTGAAACATGGGTCACCTATCGCCAACACCTACGACTCCTCGAGCGCTTTCATCAGCGCTGTCTTCGCACAATCCTAAATATACACTGGACCGACTATGTGACGAATGTTGCTGTCCTTGAGCAAGCAGGGATCACCAGCATTGAGGCCATGCTATTGAGAACACAGCTGCGCTGGGCAGGACACGCTCTAGGATGGAGGACCACCGCCTCCCAAAGATACTACTCTACGGTGAACTCGCCACGGGTCAGCGCAAGAGAGGCGCCCAAAAGAGATATAAGGACTCCCCTGAAACAACATCTCAGGCTTGGCCAGATTGATCACCAACAATGGTCCACCCTGGCCTCACATCGGGGAGGCATGGAGAAGCACTATCCACAATGCTGCGGCCTCTTTCGAGAAGACACGCCGAATGGGTCTCGAAGAGAAACGACAACGCAGAAAGAACCGCAACTTGGAAAAAACATCACCCAAGGAGACTTTCTGCTGCGCTTTCTGCAACCGAACTTGCCTATCTCAGATTGGCCTTTTTAGTCATCAACGCTTGTAAAAAGCGTGGGATGAGTCCTTCCTGAATCTTCGTTCGCGAAGTAATGCCGAGAGAGAGAGTTAAAAAAGTGTGGATGCACTGTCTATGGCTTCCGCAGGACGAAAAAAAGTAGTGCTGGCTCAGGGAGAGGCATAAAACAGAGGCCTTGGGGCTAATCTCCAGCTCAAACTAAACCTGCCAGATAATCTCGGCTGTTGATTTTTGGAGCTTGTCGCAAGAGGTTTCTTTTTGTTCCTAAATTAGAGCCCCTTGCGCTTCTCACTAAAGACTTCAGGCTTTCGGAGTTCAGATTTGAATGTAGAAACCTCCAAAGTGTCAGATTAACGTTTTCATCCAAATTTTGATCCGGCTCTGCTTTGTGTTTTGATGGCTGTGCAGATTTATCAAGGCTTTTTTCCCAAGCCTACTTAATAGTATTTCATGCACACTTTATCTTGGGATTCGTTTGGAAAAATAAAACCCAAAGATAGTCGGGGGGGGGGGGGAGATATCTATGGATGCTTCTACACTGTGGAATTAACACAGTTGTATACCACTTTAAACTGCCATGGATCAGTGCTATGGAATCCTGAGAGCTGTAATTTGTCCAAGTGTAGGCGAGCCCCAGAAAGAGCCCATCTGCATCCTAATTGGTTTGACCTGCAGCAGGGAGTTCCAACGTTCCTGCACATGTGGTCTGGCATCTCTAGCACCAAAGGCTGGGATTTAGCATCAAAAGACCTCCAGCCATTTCTACCTGTTTTCTTGCCTCACTTGACCTGAAGCCATGGACTCTTTGTGCACGGAGTTGCATGTGGACAGGCCAACAGGGGCAAGCCCTGAGTGGTTTGGGAGACATGGTTTTCCAAGAATTTTTATGTATTTGGACTCTCCTCAGGCTATTAGTGAAAAGGACTAATCTCTTATAGTTTTCCCAAAAACACAGATGCGCTTTTTCTTTTATATGGACTCTTCTATTATGGACTTCCCAAAGCATATGGATTTGATGTTTTTAAAGATCATATGGACTTTCTTTCTACTCCCTGCATATGAAATAATTATGAGATATTGGTGATATTCCCCTGAGACCCTCCTGTGTAATTTTCCTGCATGTTTTTCCCTTTCCATATGTTTTTAAAAATATGAAGGAATGCTATGTGACCCAGCTGTTTGTTTTGAGATCAGGGTGACCACATTCCTGGCTGCACCCTTTAATCCAATCATTGAAACAATTTGCATGGCAGAGGACTTTTTCTGGTTTGGAGAGGTTTTGCTTTCTTTCCCCTTTCCCCATTTTGAAAAACTCCTTTTGTTTCATAAACGCTGGACCCTCTGAGATTAGCCTCGTCCCGCATTTATAGGGACCTATGGCATAATTATATTTCATGTTTCATAATCGGCCATCACTGTTGGCTTCGGAAACCAGCACATGGCTACAGTTATTTCATTTACTTACCATCCAGAAAAGCTGAAACTTCTCATGGATAGAATCTGCATATGGCCCGTTGTCAACAATGGAAGGGTCGTTATGACAAATTCCTGTTTTTCACCAAGAACAAAAGAATTCCTCTGGCTCGAAAAGTCAGAGGCTCGGATCTTCATTAACATATGGACATGATCTAACCAAGAAAACTCCAGCTGCTCTTTGTTTTGAACACATTCCTGTCCCTTGCTTCCCATTCGCCAGGACAAAAGCGGTGCTGTTTCGCGATTGGTTCCCGCTACAGCTGGCTTCCAAGGTTCCAACCAATCATCATGAAGCCTACGGCATGCAGGGGCGGGAAAGTTTGAATTTGACAGTTCTGTAAAGTGTATAAAAATGGCATACATTTCAATGTAACTTGATGACTGCTTTGCGACAAGGAATCTGCAGTGGTCATCCTTCTCAGCTGACAAAAAAAAAACTTCAGTGGCATCTTCTTCCAGACTTCTTTGGTGAGATCATTTGGGAAAGGGATTTTTAGTTTGTTTTTTAAAAACTCACCTGAGGTTTTTCCTGAAATCCAAGCTTTAGGGGTACTTCTGGGCCTCTGCCCCCTATGGGCCTGACTGTCTGCCTAAGTGGATATATCAATATTTTTTGATCATCCAGCTTTGTTGCCCTAAGACATTTCCAGCTCTATTTCCCCTTTAAATTATTCGGTAACACAAGTCCTTAGGTTCCTCTGCCAAAGAGTGCTGGGACCCCACCAAACTACAAATCCTAGGATTCCATAGCATAGAATCATGGCAGTTAAAGTGTTTTTCGGTTTTTTCGTGTCAGGAGCGACTTGAGAAACTATAAGTCGCTTCTGATGTGAGAGAATTGGCCGTCTGCAAGGACGTTGCCCAGGGGACTCACTGATGTTTTGATGTTTTACCATCCTTGTGGGAGGCTTTTCTCATGTTCCCGCATGGGGAGCTGGAGCTGACAGAGGGAGCTCATCCACGCTCTCCCCAGATTTGAACCTTTGACCTGTCAGTCTTCAGTCCTACTGGCACTAGGGTTTAACCCACTGCGCCACCAGGGGCTCCAGTTAAAGTGGTGTCAAACTGTTTTAATTCTACTGTGTAGATGCCTCCCAATGAAACATAGATGAATTTAATGTTTAGACATGAGTCTCATTTTCAAGATTTTCATTACATTTTCATTTCATATGTAGATGCAAATACAGGTATCCCAAAGTCAAAAAATATCCAACATACTTCAGCTTCCAAGCATTTTGGATCAGGGAGAGCACCTTGAAAAGTTAATGATGAATTGGTCTTTTCACATATTCTTCTTTCTGCCTGCCTAAGTGGATATATCAATATTTTTTGATCATCCAGCTTTGTTGCCCTAAGACATTTCCAGCTCTATTCCCCCTTTAAATTATTCCAAAATGTAGTTCCTTTTTTGAGGAATTATTTTTCAGGATAACAACTTTCCCCCCTCATTCTTTAATCCCACTTTTTAAAAAGATTTGTTCTAGCCTGCTACAAGTGGCTATTATTATTGTTGTTGTTGTTATTATTAGTCTGACACAAAAACACAGTATGACACAGCACATGAGATATATTTAGATTAGTGCGGCTAATAGTGAGGTTTTGGGTTTCTACTGCTTCTGCACCAGGTATGGAGAACCTGCCTCAAGAGGTTGTGTGACTACGACTCCCATCATCACCCCAGCTAAGAGTGATGGGTGTTCTAACCCTACAGTAATAAAGAATAAGGGGGAGTGCATCAAGTTCATATACAAACAATCAGGACACGGGGTCCTTTCGAATAGACAATTAGTAAATCTGCTATAAATCTTTTCCCAAGTGGGATTACCGCAAGTAGGCAATGAAAGTCCAAATTATTCAATATAGTCCAAAACTCTGTATTCAATATGAATCCCAAATTATAAAGTTCAATATTCATTCAATGGGTATACAGTACAAATGTTCCAAATGAAATGAGGATCGAAAACAATCTTCAGGATATAGTGTTACCACAGTCCAAAATCAAATTCTTCCGTATAATCCGGTATGGCAGGAGGTGGCAACACTCTTTTACATCCCTGGGGTATACTCAGCCGACGAGCAATAGTTAAACAAGAATTCCATAACTCGTTTCGACCGTGTTCCAGTCTTTTTCAAGGCCCGGTATAATCCCCTTCATAAGTCCCCAAATGGTATAAATCATTCTGTAATATATATCAGCTAATATACACAGGACAATCGGTTCCTTAGGCAACTCTATTACATAGAAATCACAGGTGCAAAGTGTTGATACAATATAGCGAGCAATGTAAAGTACATTATTAACAAATCATACATATTACATGGCAATGGAAGTCAGTCATACCTTCCATGCATAGGTAGATCCTGAATTGTGGAGACGTGGCATAAAGCAACAAGTTAAACATAATGCTCAATTTTATGCAGTGGGAGAGGACCCACAAGTGCTCCTCATTCCCCAGGGGATTCACATGTCATAATTAGGGAATTATTATATTACAGAATGATTTATACCGTACTGATTCCTTGCATGCTCCAACAAATTCCACATATTCTATATTTCACGCTGCTCCTTTCTTTCGTTGTCCATTTCTTTCTAGAATTGGCTTTTATGATCGCCGCCTGGCCCAAGATGGTGCTCATGTGGTTCTAAGCAGCCGAAAGAAGCCAACGTGGACCGGGCCGTGGCTGAGCTGCGATCAGAGAACCTCAGAGTGTCAGGTTTGGTGTGCCATGTGGGCAAAGCCAAAGACAGGCAGCACCTGATTGAGACGGTGAGAAAGAAGTATCTTTGGCACAATGGGCTGCATTTGCACTGTAGGATTCATGCACTTTGGCAGCACTTGAACTGCCATGGCTCAATGCTAGGCAATCGTGAGATTTGTAGTTTGGTGCACTAGTACTCATTTGGCAGAGAATGCAAAGGCCTGTTAAAACTACAACTCCCAAGTTTCTTATAGCATTGAGCGGTGGTAGTAAAATAATAATGGGTCAGGAAAGGTTGTTCCCCATTGAGGCCATCACCCGCTTTTGCTCCATTCCAGCCACCATTATCTGAAGATCTTTCGCCAGACTGGTTTCTTTCCTTCTGCCATGGCTTATGCCTAGAGCTGAAAATTATCTTTACATCAGTGAAGACTTAAGATTGTAATATCAAAAGATTGTGCCTTATTGCTAAAATAATAGTACCTAATGTTGCCGTCATTGCTTTGCTTTTAGGCTCTTGAGCGCCATGGAGGGATTGACATTTTGGTGTCTAATGCAGCTGCAGACCCCTATTCCGGCCCCATCCTTGACACACCAGGAGAGGTCTGGGACAAGGTAAGGATGATGATGATACATTAGTATAACAACAACAACAACTTGAAGTTGGTGGTAATAATAATAATAATAATGTTAACGAACAATTTGGAGGTGACCTGGCCCAGAGGGGGCAAAGGCCCAAATACACTCCTAAAGTGAGGATTTCAGCAAAACCTTTGGCAAGTTAAAAAGATCCCTTTCCCAAATAATCTCACCAAAGAGGTCCGGAAGAAGATGCCACCGAGGTCTTTATTCTCATCCGCTGAGAAGGATGAGGACCGCAATATCCTTGTTGCAAAGCAGTCATAAGTTTATATTCAAAATACATGCCATATTTATAGTTATACAGAGCTGTCAAATTCAAATTTCCCGCCCGCCCCTTGCCAGCCGGCTTCCTGTTGATTGGTTGGAATGTTGGAGCCAGCTGTAGCAGGAGCCAATAGCAAAACAGCGCCGCTTCTGTCCTGGTGAATGAGAGGCAAGAGGCAGGAATTTGTGAAAAACAAAGCAACTGGAAATGTCCTTGATTAAATCTGACCTTATGTAAATGAAGATTCAAGCCTTTGAGTCAAAGAAAGTCTTTTGTTTTTGGTGGGAGATGGGGAACTGGTCCATATCTGCCTTTTCCTGTTTTGACAAAGGTCAGATCCAAGTCTTTTCATGTGAGTCTCAAAAATAATGGATAAAATGATTTTTTTGGCAGATTGCTGAAATTCTTGAGGTCCGAAGTCAAAAATAACAGCCTTTTGATAAACGGGGGTAATATGCCTAGTGCTTACAGACAATAGACAAGACGAAACTCTGAGGGTCTGTTGTCTATAATGCAAGAAGGAGTCTTCAATGGGAGTGGGGAAAGGAATCCTCTCCAAACCAGAAAAATCCTTTTGTTCATGCAAGGGCTCTGATGAAGGGATTATAGGTGTGGCTCTGGAATGTGGTCGCCTTTCATCTCAACACAGCTGGTTTATGCAAACATGTAGCATTTCCTCATGTTTTTTAAAGACACATGGGAAGGGGAAAACATGCAGGGAAAAGTTACATAGGAGGGGTCAGGGGAATATTTCCATCACCACTAATACCTCATCATATCATCATAATTTCATAAGAGAAAGGGAGAAGGTAATTCATTTGATCATAGAGGGAATATAAAAGATCAAATCCATATGCTTCTGGGGAAAATCATAACAAAAGAGTTCATATACAAGGAAAGTTCATCTGGTCCAGTCCTTGGGAAAACTATAAAGAACGAGTCCTTTCTGCTGCCAGCTTTGAGGAGAGTTCTAAAACATGAAAGTCCTTGGAAAACTGTTTCCCAAACTGTTCAGGGCTACCCAAACTCTGGCCTGTCTACATGCGACCCCCAGGGATGTGCACAGAGGGTCCACGGCTTCAAAACCTAAGGAGGGGCCCCTTTTACAGTGGTGGGAACAGAAGATTTGGCAGGTCAGCTGTTTCTTTTTGGAAAAATATTCTTTGAAAATCAGAAGACTGCAGAGGGGCAGAGGAGCTTAGAGGAAGAAAATCAAGATAGCAGAAAGTCTTCGAATGAGTCAAAAAAAATATGAAATTGAACGAGTCAACCGGTGAAACTGATGTTTTTGTGGATAGCGAGGAAAACGGGTGCCATTTTGAAAATTCTGTATTTGCGTTTTGAGAATCCCAGCTCCGGCCTCCCCTGGGACGAGGAAGGCATCCCAGGCAGGCCAACAGGATTCTGCAGTCTGGAAAGGTTTGTTTTTGCAAGATCTGTAAGGGTGAGCCATATGGGACACTTTGTATCTATGTGGAAAGGAAAAAATGTTGCGATCTGGAGTGTTCTTGATTAAAGTGGCGCTACAATGTATCAGGGCAAATGAGGCATGGAAATGAAAGGATAAAGATAGCTGGAGATCTTTTGATGCTAAGTCCCAGCCTTTTCTGCTAAAGATGCCAGACCACATAGAGCAGGGGTGCTCATTAGGTAGATCGTGATCTACTGGTAGATCTCGAAGGGCGTCCTGGTAGATCTCGAAGGGCGTCCTGGTAGATTGCAGGCAGATCGCAGGCACAGTGTGTATGGCTCCCATGCCATTTGTGAGGAATGCTCAGGGGCTTATTATACTCACATTTAGTTGAATTCGTCTTAAAATGTATTATATGGCTCTCACTGAAATAAATTTCCTAATATTTTGCTTTTTATGGCTGAACAGTGGGTAGGTAGATCTTTGGGACTTGGTTGTTTTATAAGTAGCTCGCATGCTGGAAAAGTGTGAGCACCCCTGACATAGAGCATGCAGGAATGTTGGGACTCCCTGCTGCAGACCAAACCAATTTAGAGAGGGGGTCTTCTGGGGCTCGCCTTCAATAATAATTGTTGCCTGTGTCTCCTTAAGGCTCAAGTCAGGTAGGGGTTTTTTTTGTTTTTTTTTTTTACTGTAAGTCCAAAAGTCTTCTAGCAGCATGGGCACACTGTTGGAGGTTTCTGGGATCTGTCATCCAAAAATTGAAACTTTTCCTAGTCTGTTGTTATTGCCTCTGGACTGCCGATAGGTCTCCATGTCTCAAGCAGAGAAGACTCTTTGGAGGTGTTTGTTTCCTGGTACTATTTAATAATTTCAAAAGGAAAACTCTTTAAGCAAAATGACGAGAGGTTGCCTCTACACTGTGGAATTAATGCAGCTTGACCCCACTTGAACTGCCATGGTTCAATCAGGGAATCTTGGGAATTGTAGTTTGGTTTCGCATCAACTCTTTTTGACAGAGATAGCTAAGGATCTTATAAAACAACCAGTCTCAGGATTCCAGAGTTTGAGCTATGACAGTTAAAGTGATATCAAACTACGTTAATTCTCCAGTGTATGTGCACCCAAGGAGTGAAGGGGCTGCAAGTCACCTGTTTTTTGAAGCAGGTCTTCTCTTTACTTGCTGCTGTATTTGCAGATTCTGGATATCAACATCAAAGCTGCTGCCATGCTGGTTCAATCGGTGGTGCCTCATATGGAGAAAAGAGGTGAGTGCGTCTTCTGCATTCTGGGCCTAAAAATGGGCTTTAAAAGGTATGGACATTGCAAGCTATGGCCCTGAAGGTAGAGAAAAGGCCATCCCACATGCAGGGAGACCCGGGATATCTATAAGAATGAGTGCTAGACTCAAAAATAGTAACCAAACAAGAATTTATTGAATACAACCAGTGAAAATGATGGTGGCCCAAAATGCTTAGTTGGTTGAAA